>OX438985.1:10807511-12007511 GCA_949316085.1 Hypercompe scribonia | reverse complement strand
AGGCAACCACCACACAAACCTGCACACACAAATACATAGCCACTTATGTATTTAAAAGCAATTGTATCGTTCAATAGTTTTTACCAGCTTACCTTACAACTATATCTATAATGAGAATATTAAAATTTTGTAGGCGATATAAGTCGTGTCCAATAGAGGTGTTGACATTTTAACGAATTTGAACAACGTTTTTATTAAAAGAATCAATGTGATGGTTTATTCCTAAAACCTCATTTATCAATTTAAAAAGATATATAAAAAAATGAAGTTTTCTATAGACACGCAAGACAAACACTAACCAAATCCGTTACAGCTGTCAGTCGGTATTACTTCACCAAAACATATTCAGGTATTTATTCTTCACTATATAATAACAATTTTATATATTTTTTTAGTTTTTTTTCTAGTAATATTTCTAAGCTCCATATAAAAAATAAAAGCTGTGCCGTAAATCAGTAAAAGTATTGTTGCCATCTGTTTTAGATAGCACCAGGCAGTGGTATGAATTGACGTATTTGACGAACTATTTTACATTAGTTTTAGATTTTTATTGGAATTTTCATTTGAATAAATGAGAGTAACTGCGATAAGGCCCAAAAGACATGGATCACGCTACAAGAACGACCGGTTTTGCTCTATAGCTGTATGTAATGGGTATGCGACATCTGAAACACTCACTTGAGCGGGTACATCCTTAATCCCTTGTCCATTCCAGGGGTGTACGAGAGGAACGCAGCAAGCGCCGTTTCGAAGATAATGCCAAAGTTGAGGGCCCAGTTGCGCATGCCCTGGTGGACGATGGAATTACGACGGGTCTTGCAAATGATCAGATCAGCCCATTGTACAACGACGATTGAAACGAAGAAAGCGGTGTGACAGGTAAACTCTAGTGCTTTGCGGTCACGGTAGGTCTGGAAAATACAAATTTCGATTTTATTTGCAAGCTATAAAGGTTTTTTTTTAATTAAGTGTATGTGAATTTAACTAGGGATCGAACAAAAGAGGAAACTTAATTATTGCAGTAAGTGATTGGCAAAACTAGAACCGCTGCTGTACGTGCTGAACTGTTTAAGTCTGATGTTTCTTCAGATATTGTACTGTTACTCTGTTAGTATAAGTATCTTATCAACTGCAATTACACTTAGACTGAGCTTTTTAAACATAAATAATATTATAAATAGTTAAATTTAGACTCTCAGCTATACAGTAGGTATGCTTACCCATTCTTGTCCATAGGAGTCAGTCAAATCGTTGATAGCCTTGGAGTCCCACATCTTTCTGATGCCGAACAGTGTTAGTGGTAAGAAACCGTTTTCAGCCATAATCACGAAGTACACGAAGAAACCAGCGGCGGCTTGGATCATACCGATCTGACCATACGCCATCGAAATAAGCCTGTATACACCCCACATACACACATTAGAAGAGGCATAACTTTTAAAGGCATTGAATCGAAGATTAATCAAGCAAACAGATTCTAACTTAAGTGCAATCAAGTGACAAGTTTTATTTTTATTTAAATATTTTTTTTTTTACTTTATTACAGTATTTAAGGGACTTTTTTTTTAAGTAAAATATATGTGCATATTTGCAACTAATTTATGACAAATAAGGCTGCAGGTCTTTGTACAGATGTAAATTATGAGTCAACTAAAATTGGAGCACCAGAATATTGTGTTGTTTCGTAATTTAGAAATATAGTGAATATTGCAAATGCAATTTAATACAATGTTATACTAAGGGCAATAAGTACGAAAAAAGAGCGAGAGAGTAACGTATTCCTGGTACTTGATCGTCATATGTTTCTAATTATTCTGAAATGTATTGTGTCGAGCCTAATTTGTCATAACGTTGAATATAGCACTAAATACTTTGCAAAACAGAACGCTACGGCAACTCGGCCCATTCTCAAAAGTTTAGTATCTTCAGCATAAACTTATATTCTGTTTTATAAAGATTTGCTAGTTATTTAATCTAAAATGCCACATAACATTTTTAAGTTAATTATTTAGCATGCAGAATATTTAAACTATGGCAGAGAAAGCACAAGCGATCATAATATTTTAACAGCAGGATTAGTATTAGAGATGTGAAAGCGTCAAATGTAAACGAAAGTTTTAAAAGGGCTAATCATAATATTCCTATCCGGTGTGGTGTAGGTGGGCCAGAAGCGCTCGCAGCGGTGTGAACCTTACAAGAGCAACGTGCTACAACTATATAAAATATATTACATAATATAAAACTAACAACTAAAAAGTACTACAATAAGAAAATATCGTTAACAAAAAGGTTACAATGTAAAGGGATGCTCCATGTCGCCTAAAACATTCCTTCAGCAAAAACGGTTGATTGAACTCATTACTTATCATGAATCGTCACCACTATGATCTACAATGGCTAACACGTAACTGACACACAATAAGTAAACACTAGTGCTCTCTATGGCAGAGTCTACACATTTCTCTAAATTGTTTACTAAACGTGCATCTGTTCGACACTGCATTGCATCGCTAATTTTAGTAACTTGAATCACTAAGATTGAAATATGGAAGAGTGAAGATTACAGGGGTAAAGACAGTACTAGCTCTTCTATTTCTAGGGTAATCTTTAATTAATCTAGAAAAATTTAAACAAGATAAATAGATTTAAACTTAGAGTAATTACTAGGAAGAATTTGTATATTTATTTTGCATTTTGTATTCAAAAGCGTGGCCTCTGTATATTCCTAGTAGAAGGCACTTTACTACGAAAGATTGGGATTGATAATCGCATCACACAAGGGTGGGAATTCGGGTATACATAATCACTCTTCCACATCCAGTTTCAAATGGTACTGTTGAGTCACAAGTAGCCGCACCACTCAAATATTTTAAATCTCACCAATTTGAATGTGTTTGTACAATTTTAGTAGTTTGGCTAGTCATGGTGTTAACACCCAAATGAGAATCTAGAAAGCGTAGGCCGCGCGCGGTAGCGCAGAGGCCGGTGGCGGACGGTGTGGTGCGTGGCCAACCTTCTGTTGACGAGGTTGTCGCGATAAGGATCCCGCGGCTGCCGCTTCATGATATCTGACTCGGGCGCCTCGTACGCCAACGATATAGCTGGCACCTTCAGTAACACAATCAATCAGGACAAACCAACACTCGCGCGACGAGCGCCACGCTCGCACGCACACACTTATACATAATAAATATACGTACACACACCCCTCGGCTACGCCTCGTACCTAAATCTATATCTAGTATTTATAAATTATAAGAAAATTACAATTAAACTATTTATCGTAAAGTACTTAAAACATTACGCGTAAATTAGCTAGTAGGTAAATATAAAAGTGAGAAAATTGGCGTGATCAAAATTGAAATAAATCATGGTAGCTGGATTACTATCCTCGAGGAGACATAAAATATAGTTGGAAATTCTACTCTAATGATAGACATTACAAAAAGTAAGACCTAGCAATATGTTTATATATTGATTATGTTGTATAATACAAAGTGACTGTACCAAGTAACAGACACGGAGGTGATCCTGGTGTTTATATGAGAAATGCGTGTGACAATAACTGTCGCGTCGTGTGTAGTACCGAATGACAACGATGTTCACAGATATATATCGTGTATGGTGTACATGGAGTTCATGATAGGTAATCAATGAGAAAGTACGATAAGGATATAATAAATAAATAATTAGTAAAACTGTAAAAAAAGTGTGTTCATACATGCACGATAGACAAATGACAGAGACAAGGAGACACCGAACTTACCTTGGCCAGAGACCACATCATACATATTAGCAATAAGTATTAGTAATAAGACCACACTTTAGGCAATGGAACAACGCGTTTGTTACGAACTAAAAATGCATTTTTACGCCACACGTTGTTCCATACGACATCAAGCTACATAGTTAAAGGAAGTTAGGAGATACGTTAGAAGAGAAAAATATAGAAAGACATCGCAAGGCATACATTAGGAGCGGTGCGATTGTCGCCTTCAATATCCACACAGATAGCTAAATTCGTGTACCTACAGGACACTGTCACACTGCAGGCAACAACCAAACCTCAATATGGTGGTAGCAAGCAAGTAGCGGATAGAATAATATCATTGAACGAGTCTCTCCACTCGTGATGTTTTACCTCTCGTTTACGAGTTTATCAGTGAAAGGATTACGCGGCTGTCGCTTCATAATGTCAGATTCGGCCTCCTCGTAAGCCAGGGAAATGGCGGGCACCTACACAAACACTAGCGATGTGAGCGAACAGCAGTCGCGGCGCCACAGCGACACATACTCACGCACTCAGACGAAAGCGTGGTGCATCATTGTCAGGTGTGTACAAGTACAACATCGAACAATCAACGACGGTATTACAAGCAGACGCCACGCCACACACTTACATTGTGGTACTACATTTGTCGACTACCTATCACCTATTGTATTTTTATCGTTATCATAATCTAGATCTTTTTAAGTATTGAAACGGAAGACAAATTTAGTTTACGTCAAATTGTTGACAAACGTAAGGCATTCCTTTAATTAATTCTCATGGCTCAAAATATATTTTTGAGGTGAAACCAGCTTTCAGAACTGAGGTGTTCTTCTAAAATGTAAATCTTTTTTCATCAAATCATCAAGAATTCTGATTCATGAAATTCTGTTTAAAACGCCGATCTGATGAAAAATAACATTTCATTCTAATGAAAACAAAATTTCATTAGAGTAGAACTTTTTTTTAGATAAAAATACTTTAGGTATTTTGTGCCTTATGTTAGATGTCTTAATACATTTCAGATTATAAGAAGAGACCTATTAATATAACAAAAGACTCAATTATATTTAATTTATTCAGTAGTAAGTTTAAATTTCATTGAGTGATTGGATAGAAGTTTAAAAAAAATCTGTTTTTATTCGTTTCCATACAGATTCAATAGACACTAGATTGTGATTTTAAATAAGCTTAGATGATTAATCAATCTATGTAACGTTATCTTGTACTCCGGCATCGTTCTACCAATAAATGTGCTGACCGCGATTTATGAATACAATAAATAGGACGTAGTCTATATATAAAAAACTTAAAAAAAATTAAACACAAAGCGGGGGTGGCTTATGCTTGTAAGAACCGTCACTCTTAAATCTATCACAGAAAACAAAATTAACACAAAAAAAACATGTTAGATCATGAGATGATTTCAGTTATGGCAGACGGGACTCTTTTTAACTCAAAGTACAAAAAGTTATGAAATGGAATGTTGTTACTAAGATTCACTGGATAATGATTGGGGCAAAATGACGATGAATGTGGTAACATCAGTGTGTTGTGTCTGTTATCTTAATAATTGTACTTCGTGAACCTTTTATCGTGACTCTTATATATTTTGTCGACAAGGCTCTCTCCGACGGGCTATCAAAGTCAGTAAGGAATAAAAAAGGATTAAAAGATCATTTCCACTATTTTATACCCTCATTTACAAAGTCTCCCTTTTTGTCCGAAAATAATATGAAGTATTAGTGGGTACATAGCCTATAAGTCTGCTTCCGGTAAGTAACTGCATTTCAAAGTTTTGTTACAATTAAACACACTTAGTATATGTAAACATAAAGTCTAAAAGTGATGTATAAAATTCTGTTATTTGTTGGTTTTCTTAAGTGAATATTTGTTATCCAATTTAGACTTTATGCTTTCAGGCATATTGTTCACATTAAAAAACAACCACTCGAGACTATATCGAGACAATAGCGACGGATTAGCTGGAATCGAGTTAGTTATATGGCAACACAGCGTAATCACGTAATAGAGACCTCTCATTGACTAGTTTGTCGCAAAATGGGTTCCTAGGAGGGCGTTTCATAATGTCTGCTTCCGCCGCCTCGTAAGCTAGCGCGATGGCTGGGACCTATGTCATACACTTATTTAATTTAAAGATTACATATTACAACTGCTGGATTCTTCTAGCTGCAAAAGTTAAGTAAAATATCTACTAAATTATACTCGTACTTTACATCTGTTGTTCCAAACTATAATCAAGATTTTCGTTTAAAATGAACAGTCATAAATTGAATTGTTTTCATACAGTGATTTTAGAACAACAACTGTAAAGTGATTTAATGTGTAACAAGAATAAATTAGTAATATGAGCTTACATTGTAAGTAGAGTCTGAATTAGTAACAAAAATTGTTGTAAAACTCCATCAAAATATTTTGTTACAAAGAAATATAATACTAGTTTTTGACGGTTAATCATTGATCTGTATAACTTGTTACAACGTAAAAACACATTACATTATATAATAAACTATAATATATATAAATTAAATTTGAACTTACCATGTCAGTTCCAAGATCGATGCAAAGGATAGTTACAGTACCCAGTGGCAATGGGATGTCGCATAAGATGAAGGCAAGGAAGGGTGAGATTTCGGGAATGTTGGAGGTCAGGGTATACGCAATGGATTTCTTCAAGTTGTCGAAGATTAAACGACCCTCCTCTACACCTGTTACTATTGATGCGAAGTTGTCATCGAGCAGAATCATGTCAGCGGCCTGGAATATTAATAAGGTTGAAATATTTCGAACATAAATTATAATTGTCTACGGGGTCTTCGACTTTATTAGATATATATTCCTGGTAGAGGAAAAACTTGTTTCCCATATTTAACACTTTACGCTAGACGGTAATTATAAGTGACTTAACAATGTCGGCAATCTTTTAAACCAAATCCTCCTTTGTTAGGAGAGGTCTTAGTTCAGTAGGAGACTATTAAAAGGTTGATGAAGTTTTCTTGCTTACTTGTTTAGACACATCAGATCCAGCGATACCCATAGCAACACCAATGTCGGCCTTCTTCAGGGCGGGCGAGTCATTGACACCATCACCAGTCACAGCTACAATAGCACCAAGACGCTGGCAACCTTCTACGATGATCAGCTTCTGTTGTGGTGAGGTTCGGGCGAATACGATTTCAGTGTGGTACCTTAGGAGAAAAAAGGGTATTAGCATAATTGTTTAAAGTAATATGTTAAAAGAATTTTAAGATTTGAAACAAATCCTATACCAAACCAAGCCTAAAACATCTTTTCTAAGGAGAGGTCTACGTCCAGCAACGGCTTTTAAAGGCTGATGATGATAAATCATCGTATAGTAAGAATACTGAAGGAAGAAGTCTTGTACTGGTAAGATGGTTTAGTTTTTGATTTAACGAATCCTATTATGATTAACCCTTACTTCAAAATTTCATCAAGTTGATCAGAGTTCAGTTCTCTCAGCTCAGTGCCGTGGACAACAGCCGCCTTAGCTTCACGTGGGTTCACTTCAGATACAGGAATGTTCAGACGAGCAGCAATATCCTCAACAGTCTCGTTGCCTTCAGAAATGATACCTACAGACTTCGCAATAGCCTTGGCAGTGATGGGGTGGTCACCAGTCACCATAATAACCTAGAAACCGATCGTAAATTTAACAAAAGGTTCAAATTTACTACTACATTGGAACAAATTTGATTGATTTCTATGTTACCTTGATACCAGCAGATCGGCACTTGGCAACGGCATCAGGGACAGCAGCGCGAGGAGGATCAATCATACTCATAAGGCCGACAAAGCGAAGGTTGTCCAATGGAAAGTTAGGGTCATCAGTGTTAAACTTGTAGCCGATGGGGTACTTGTCAGATGGAAGTTGCAGATCACAAAAACCGAGTACACGTTCACCTAGACCTCCAAGTTCCAAGTAAGCATTGTTGAACGCTTCCTTCATTTCCTCATCCAAAACCTAAGAACAATCACAATTTATTAGACATTAGCCGCAGGTAATACCACCACCCAGATGTTTGTATGATTCCAAAGTTGACAGTTTACCTTTTCCTTGCCACCAATGAAAATTGTGCTGCAGCGTTCCAAAATCCTTTCAGGAGCACCCTTCATAACAAGCAAATGGCGAGGGTCACTGGGATCGTCGCTTTCGTGGATTGAAACCTGATATTTGTTAGTCGAATTGAAGGGAATCTCGCACGCCTTCTTGTTGCGCTTTCTGATTGATAAGACATCACCAAGAGCCAGTTCCATACATTTGAGCAGAGCAGCTTCTGAAGCATCACCAGCTACTTCCTTCTTCAATATAGGTACACCATCCTGACCACCCTTGAATTCAGCGCGGTTGCAAAGAGTGGCAATTTTAGCCAGGGCCTTGAATCCGGGGCTAGTGCGATCTAAAATGAGACCAACATTTATTGAACAAACTCTCATTCAATTATTTGAATGTTTGACTACTTTGAATAGCGGTATAGTTACCATATTGAACACCAGACTGATCTTCAGTAGTGTCAGCTTCAATAATCTGATTATCGAACCACATGTGAGCGACAGTCATCCTATTTTGTGTCAGCGTTCCAGTCTTGTCGGAGCAAATGGTAGAAGTAGAGCCGAGGGTTTCTACAGCCTCTAGATTCTTAACCAGGCAGTTCTTTGAGGCCATTCGCTTGGCAGTTAAGGTCAAACATACAGTCACAGTAGCCAGTAAACCTTCGGGTACATTCGCGACGATAATACCTGAAGAAATGAGGTTTATTAAAGTCCATATCTTATGTCAAATTAATAAATATAAGATACATATATATAAATAGATTTCAGTTTAAAAATCTGGTAGACAGGCAATAAATGTGGTTAAGGACTTGGCGCTTACATAATGTGGTCTGAAAACCTCTACCGGTTACAAGCGACAAAAAACGATTCGTACCGATACTGCTAAACCATCCATATAAATATATTTGTGCAAATCTTACCAATGAGGAAGATGACAGCGTCAAGCCAGTGGTATCCGAGTATAAAGGCAATGAGGAAGAAGGTAACACCAAGGAACACAGCCACGCCAGTAATCAAGTGGATGAAATGGTGAATTTCTTTAGCGATCGGGGTCTCGCCGGTGTCCAATCCAGAAGCCAAGCCAGCAATACGACCCATGACCTATGTAATTTATTTATATTAGTCATGACGAGATCTACCAATTATTAGTGCGGTAAATTAATCAAATTTGGACATTTTTTCATTCAACGGAAAGAGTCACATGTCGTAACGAAAATTTTGTCTATATATATGAGTAAATTCAAATGAATAAACTACAATGAAATATTCTAGGTACCGTGTTGTCTCCGCAGCAAATGACAATGCCCTTCGCCGTTCCTTCGACCGCGTTAGTAGAGAAGAATGCCAAGTTTTTGGTTTCCAGAGGGTTTTCATTAGTAAAATCAGCTCCTCGCGATTGGGGTTCTGACTCGCCGGTTAAACTTGAGTTGTCTACCTTGAAGCCTCGTGCTTCAATGATTCGGATATCAGCAGGGATACGATCACCGAATTTCACCTGGGTTTTAATGTAGCAATTAGAATGTTAAACTTAGTAACTTAGTAAACAAATTATTGCGTCAAGTGTAAGAACTAACTTCTACAATATCTCCAAGTACTAGATCCTCAGCGCGCAGCGTTAACTTTTCACCCTCGCGGATAACGGTAGCGAACTGTGGCACCATGTTCTTAAACGATTCCATAATCTTCGAAGACTTGCTTTCCTGATAGTATGAGAAGATACCCGTCACGATCACTACAGCTGCCAATACGATGCCGAGGTAAAGATTGTCATCCGCTGGTTCTTCTACGGTACTAGCCTGGGGGTAAATTTCGAGATTTTTAATATAAGATACAACTTGAAATTAAGCATATATTTTTATCGCTGAGTTACTTACCTGAATTCCATAGGCAATAAAGCATAGAATAGCACCAATCCACAATAATAACGCGAAACCACCGAACAGATTTTTACAAAACTTCACCCATTCGGGCGTCTGTTTTGGCGGCGTGAGTGCATTTGGACCGTCTCTTTCAAGGTTTTCTTTTGCTTTTGCGTGACTAAGGCCCTGTAAATTTTAATTCAATTAATATCGATTTTCAAATGTGACTTGTATGTTTGAAAGCACGAATAATTGCAATTGTTTGGTGTTCATTGCCTTACATTTTCTGGGTGTGTCTGAAATCTTTGGTATAGTTCTTCTGGTGTAACTTTATGATAATCAATATCCAACTCTTGTTTTAGATCATCTAAATCTCCTGCTTTCCGTTTCTTCGCGGGGGGTTTCCGGCGTGTCTGCAAAATGTATTGTGAAAATATTTACTTGCAGTTTAAACATTTGAAAATACATTTAATCATCAATTACTTTCAAATGATTTAATTTGCTTACTATGTAATCAACTTTAAACTAAAACTAATTAATAATGCTTTGTGATTAGAAAATTTAAAAAAAACATGCAATAATTGAAGAAAAGCTGCTCTTATGACATCTGGCGTCAATGGTCACTTTAAAAGGTAAAATGAAAAATGGTAATGGAAATAAAAACCTTGTACTGTCCGTCAGCAGTTCTATTATCGTCTTTAATGGGGCCGATGGTGGCGACGCGGTATGAGTCCGTACGGCCATGCTGCAAACACAACTAGGGGCTAGACACAGTCTACAAGGCGGCCCTATGGGCCATGCACTCGTGAATGAATGGGTGGTAATGGTGAGCGGCGATATTTCATATAGTAATTTTTTATGTTACAATAAAGAAAGCTAAAGTAAATAACTTGTAAATACTTCAAAAGTAATCAGAGTGAAATATTGCCACTCAAAAACAAAACATGTTCATAATTCATAAAGAACCTGGATTTTATTTACCCGAAATAAGCATTTAAGAATGTCTAAAATCCAGAATCTTTTTCACAAATAAAACAAAATGCATGTAGATGTTTCAAAATTAGGGGTAGCACTACTATAAATTGCAATTATTAATGAGTGTGCTAACGTATGAATATACATAAGTATACATAACCATTTAAAAGGGCGTGTAAAGGAATAGTTGAATACGTAATCTGTTGAAAGCACACAATTGCAAAGCGTACACAGCAACAACGTATGTGACATAACCTTGCCGAACGACTACTCTATAGAACTAGGGACCAACGGCTCAATGGCGCTCAATTGATCTGAACTAGTTGCGCGTGCGAACCTGAGAGTCGATGTAAGGACACCGCACAGGCATACTTGTATATGCATGGTTGGTTCCATACACAAAACCTCTACTCATTTAACTACATTACTTACATTGTCAACTTTGTCCATGTCTTATTCCGGATATTTACAGCAGTCGTATTCAACCGTATGTATAACGTTAAGTGTAATGAGTCGCGAAAGAGGATTTCGTTAGTACCTTGTAGTAAAGTTCGTATATATGGTTTCTGTTACATAAAGTGCCTACGTATAAGTGGTATAGGGGGGTAATGTCACAAGTCTAAATGCGTCCGCGGTGCCGTAAACAAGCCAGCCGTCTCCGTCGATAATTGATGAACGTTTTCATAGCAGGCCTCATTAAACCGCGCCCTGAATTCCCGTGAAGGTTATCGCGAGAATAACTAGAACAACGAGCAGTGAAAAGTACTCGAATTGGGTAATTTTATAAGTATCTCATTAATCTCAAATTGAGGGTAATTTTAATAAAGGGTGGCCTTATGAAGACGGTACGTGATTAAGTGAACAATACAAGAAATCAAAATTGTTTAAAGTAAATGAGATTAATGTTCCGGATCAAAAAACCAACTAGCGTTTAGACAAGATGACTACAAGGAACCGTCTTGCAGCTTGCAAATGACAGGAATGTAAGAGTCACGGTGGAAAGATCCGTCAGTGGTGCGGTGGCGTGTTCGTATTACATAAGCGGCGCGCACATCGGGCCTGCGCACCGCAGACCGACCCCTACTCGCTACCCCCGACATAAATAGCTAAAAGACAAGGTTGCCACCCCGGGCCCCGGCGACCGCATTTATAATCTCTATAAAGGTTAAACTGGAATATCTGATGAAAAATCGAAACTGGTTTAAACAAGAATAAAACGTCGACCGTCTGAGAGGGATGATTAACCCACTTTTAAAACCTTCAAAGGAGACAAGTTTAAGCGTTGTTTTAAACACTTATTTTTAAATATTTTCTTAGGGTTATTTCTTAGAAAGAATGTTAGTTACTTCGCGTGAAAGGAGTAACCCCTAATAAAGATATTACAGCATTTTTATAAATGTACGCATACAACCGAGGTAACCGAGGTATGTTACCTGTGTACCTGTGGATCTGTGTGCCGCGAGGATTTCATCATTGCCACGGTCTCAAAACTATTTTACATCAAAAGATTTGAGGTTACTATCATAGTACGTGACGTGTGAATGGGACAATTATTTTTAACATTAATGAAGCGGCACACGTACGATCGTGATTCTGTGACGACACAGCTAAGGACAATCACTGCCAAAATACTATTATTAACCAAAGCCAACTTTCTCGCGATTTATCTCAAGATAAAAATGATAGGCTATAAACGCATAAACGTGGGCGAGCACATTCTGGATTTGGAAGTATTCAGAAAATTTTTTAATACTTTTTTCTTTAACGCGACCGAATTTGATACGCAGTTATCGTACATTAATTATTATACATTTGTAGAATTTTCATTTAGGTAACTGTAAGATACTATACTTTTAGTTTTATACTTGAATTGGTAGAATTACTTTTATCATAGGATAAATTATGTTCTCGAAATTGTTTACATTGTTTATATCACACTATTCACTAACTATTGACCTGTGTTATGATAAGCCATTAGTTAATAGGACGATAGCTTTTGATCATTTAAGTGCAATCAGGTCACGAGGCCATTGCTTTATAAAAATAAATTTCAAATAATAATTTATTTAAGATCTAGAAGGACTGGTGGTACTGTTCCAGAGTATGTGGTTCCGTTTCATCAAGTTGAAGAGAAAGGTTTTTGGCCAGTGAATATTAACGGTGAAGGGCTTAATTAAAAAAAAAAACTATTATTATACTCAGAATAAAATATTACACAGCTACGCAGAGTAATTACAACTCAATAAATAGAAGTTTTTGAAACTAGGCTAGACTATAGGCAAAGAGTTTCTATGTTAATTACGCAACATCACGAATAAAAAAAGGATCAATTTAAATACTGAAAGTTAACATAGATATTAACATATAATGCATATAAAGGACATAAACTACTCTGTGTAGACTATAGACCAGTACCCAAAATAATTTAGCAAACCACAAGCGGTTACTTCTAATGTCTGAGCTTACTTTTGGCATCCCTTATGACTGCTTAACTATGTAGGTATCTAGGTAATTTATGAAGGAATATAAACGTTAATCATCAGAATCATTGGAACGACAGTAGCTTAACTTGCTATATTCTAGGCAAATTTCAGATTATTGTAGTACCGGTATAACAAGACTCATACGATTTAGCAGGTAATTATACAAAGGTATAAGGTAAAATACCTGACTTTATGATATTTCTTCATCAAAAATATGCCCTTTTGAAAAAGTTGATTTAGCAGAATTTTGACTAGGGACGAAAAAACGAAATTTTAAATTTTATTGTGAATATTTTAAACTCTCACATTACATGTCTTTTTGGATTTGGTCTAGCACATTTATACACATATTAGATGATGGTAGACGTCTGATTAAAATGCTATAAGAAGTTTTAGAACATTAAGAACACCTTCAAGGACTCAGTCTAGCATCCTATAATTGATGCGTGCCGTCGTCATAAAGGAAATACTCCAATAGAGCGACGTTACTCTATGCGATTTAAATGATATAATGACAAAGCAATTTTCTAATAAACCTTCGCTACTCTTACAGTCGTGTCCGAAGCACGGTTAGCTCCCGCGACAACCTGTTAGCTACTTCCTTCAGATCACCTAGTGAGGAATAGTCTTTGACCTGCTTGCGATCACGCGATCGAAATTTGCATTACGCAAAGTAAAAAAAGGGGTTGAATTTTTCATTTATTTTAAATATAAGGCAAAATGAGACAGAACAATAAAACAAAAGAGTGCTTTAATCTAGATATTGTCGTTTACTAACATGTGATAGGGGATCGCTCAATTCAAAATTCTAATTTGAAAGCACTTATCATGAAATTGAGATTACATTTTCTTAGTTACAAGAAAATGACAAAGATTCAATGTCTCGTTTACAATGAAAATTATTTAAAATGTCGCAAGAATGTCTTGTTTCTTTGTTGCACTTAGGTACTTTTAAAATATCTTTAAGAATGTGGTAGACGAAAGACAAGACTACAAATAATTAAAGTAATAGAATACCACACTATCGTTGACTGGCCAAGTATTAGCAATTTCATATTATGGCACAGTACAAGGAAGTGGTTCAGTACTGACATATGAAAGTAGAGTGGATGTCCCCTTCTCTGCACAGATCGATACACCAAGTTACGCAACCCCACTGGCGCCGTCTCCGATACCTTGCTCTCCTCCCCAATCGAAAACTTAGGAATTATTTGTAATCCTATATTACAGGCAATATATACGTACATATACATCTAACTACTGACTGTAACGAATCACTTAAAATGAAAAAATAAATAATGAAAGGTGTAACTAACTGAAAACCGAAAACGCTGACGATGAAGTGCAAAAAGAAATAGTCCTTCAGAAATATTGCGGGTAACAGAACAAAGGCAATAGGACGTGCGAATGGTTTCGTGATATAACTTTGTTAAGACAATAAGACGAAGAACGCAAGCACTGTTCACAAGCAGATAAGTACTGCTCTAGCAGCTGAAAATGTCTTCCCTACCTTTCCGCACTCACGGTTTGCGACATGCACTTACACCATCACGAAAGCACTGTCTCGCCGAGTCGATTACGATACTGTAAAGACTAAGGCAAGCACTACTACAAGCACTGCACTCACCTCGCCCATTTTCGCTAGTCTTTATGAAATAGGCGGATAAAAAAGGAACAAGCCGCCTGTCGGTCTCGCCTCTTTCCCTTAACGGAGTGGGGTGGGTCGTAGCTAGTTCTGCAACAACGGGGTTCTTTACGGTTTCCTCGTTCTAATGAAAAAACTTAAAAAATGTGCGCTTTCACGTAGTCTCGTCGCACGGCACTGGGACTATGTCATCATGGTATAAAACTAAAACCCGGTATGAGAGAATCGGCGGAGGCGCGAAGGCGCGACGTTTGGTGGCCTGCTTCGGGCGGCGACTGACGATGGGGCCGGCGCGTATTGAGCCGACGGCGCACTGACGTCACACTGCGTCACGACGCCAGCGCCGCCGTTGCTACCGTCGCGCGCAACCCGCTGCGCACGGCGCCCACAGCCACCGCCGCCACCACCCCTCTCGTAACCTTCCACAACCGGTACGTTGACAGCCCCCTCTGATCGACAAGCTTTCCGTAGATGCGAACCCCGCAGCTTACTATCTCGCAAATATTTGCTAGACTTCCAAATGGTTTAAATATGGCTATTACTATGGCTAAATGACAATTCTTATTCTAGCCTATCACTGGTATTTGGGTGGCGACACTGAAAAGGCAAAGGAAAAGGAAATCTCGGTGGGTGGCTTATCCAGTTCGATCCCAGTTCATCTTTATAAATATAGCGGTATACCATTACTACTAATATTATGTATATTTTGTATCATCAATAAAATTTATAGTAAATACCTAAATATATCTGCGTTTGTTTTATTACATTCATATTATGATAATGTTATAACCTTCACGTATAAATAAATTCTGAACGTAAATGTGTTATAGTCTGGCCCTTCAAGAAGAATTTTCTAAGTCTGCTGGTAGTTCTTTGGAAAAAGCCCAAAATTTATAATAATAAATTAAGACATCGAAGACGAGATGCGTGCTTTGGCTGAAATAAAGTAATAGTCTTAAAAGTGTCATTTGGATGAAAACCTTGCGTAGGTTTACATTATTCTATACTTAATATATGATTTTGTTGGACTAGGGTTGTATTATAATCTGAACCTAAGCCAGTAAATAAATAATTGTTATTTTTACTCACAAATCATTAATCAATTAACATACAAATGGTTCTAAGTCTTAATACGATTACATAAAACGTCATAGCGAAGTTTTACGTAATTTTATACCTACTAGTAATATGTTTTATGTCAATAGAAACACAATTTATATTTAGATTAAAGGTAGAAATTTACATTTGGAAAAGCACGCTATTGTCTAAAACAGTTTAATAAATTTAAGACGGTCGATGGGGTTACTCGGGCAAAAATATTTTTGAATGCCTCTGATTTTTTAATGTTAAATGATGGATAGACTAGATCTGTAAAAATCCTCTTAGATGATCTTCGGTAATGACGTCGTGAAGTCGGAGAATCGATTGCTTGGTCTGTGTCTCGTATAGTGTGTCCAGAAATTATAGCGTAAACGGATACAGATAAGCGAACTACGATCATGTAATGTCCTATGATTATATATGCGCATTAGTTGTCGACATTAGGTCAGATATTGGTTACACCGGCAATGTGTAGGTATAGTTGAACTTTGGAGATAGCTTTGTCTCCTAGTCTTTTCAGGCCAGTACACGCAGATTACTACATTCCATATATGTAGGGGATCATTCAGGGTACCGTGATGCAGCTATAAGTTCACACGCCCATTGACAGTTGCAGACTTTTCTATGATGATATTTAAGACATTAAAACCTCTGGTTGATAGTGTGTTTACTTTATTGTTAAATTTACAAACTTTTTGAACTGACGGCCTTGTTTAAATAGATAATAAATATACCACATTGAGTTAAACTTATATTTATAGCAACAGTATGAGGTTATAATAAACAGGGCTCTCTTTGTAGTTAATCGTTTACAAATAACAGCACAATGATGTAACTAAAATAACTAAATAATTGGCAGTATTATTTTCTTGTATGGCTACATTGGAACGGAATTAAACTTTTAAGTCGTAAAGTGGAAGGGAAGATACAAGAAAAATATTTGACAGAGTAGTTAGAATAAATTTTATTTTAATATTGGACTGATACTTTATGACAAAATTCCCATTAATTCGTTGAAATTCTTGTGAAATTTTGATTTTACACACTAACTTGTTATGTTCTTTGTTATAAGTTAAAGTAACTAATTACAAACACATTTCTAACAAAACAAATTTAAACTGAAATACAGTGCCAATGTCTTCAAATGACATAGAGAAAAAATACAAGACCGTAGCATGTAATAGTAGATTTGTTATTTAAGCTCAATAAATGCATCAAGAATTTGTATTTATAAACTTGGCAGTATTAAATAAATAGAAATTAGACCTTTAGTCTCTACCACTCGTTAGTTTACTGCATACACCTTTTCTAAACATATTTTCCTTCACGCAGTCCATACTTTATTGGGTCATCCTCTACTCTCATATTCTGCAGCCCATATCGATTTTTTAGTATGTGTCAATTTGACAAGTTAAACGCAAAAAGCATGCTTTTATCGCATAAGTAGTTCGCAGACTACCTATGAATAAAACAAGTGGCACTAGAAATAATATTTCCGTTATGCTAAGGGTGCAACCTGTCAGAAATTAATTTCCGCCACTTGGCGCCGTTTGCCTTGGCGTAATTACACGTCAGCAAATATAGATATATCGCTCTTGCCCCATAAAGGCCGAGTTTTCCACCCTTACTTAAGCACGCGAAAGCCCTAGACGGTTATCGTATAGCAGACTTTTGGGACGTTATTTATTACAAGTTAGTCTGCTATAATTTCTCCACTTTTTTTAACTTATCTAGCAGAGATACCTGTCAATCTAGCGCAGCCTCACTGTCAGCTTACAGGTTCACTTTCTATGCAATCTGCCGCAGCCTATTTTTTTTGGTAAAATAAAAAGTAAAGTTGCACATATTTCAATTACAACGTCGGGCGTGACCCGCCTGCAAGCGTCTTTTTCATTTTACAAATTCTGAACTGAAATGTGAGACAAAAGGGTTTTTCAACTCATTGTTTCATTGTATCTAGAATCATTCCCGCAATTTTTTTACACAATTAGCGTCGAATAATAAGGTCTCTAATGACAATCAAGAGAATGTAGTTAATGCAGTCCAGTAAGTCATGTGAATATATAAAAATATTTGAAATTTATTTCCCCGTATCTAACCAGCAATTTGCCATCCAGGCTAAGTACGAGTACACGTAAAGTTCAATAATATTACAGTAACATTATCGGTATTTAATCAATAATACACGCATGCACCACCCTGCAGGCCGAGTGGCCTCGGCATAGGTCAGTTACCACATCCCTTTTTGTCAGGATTAGCTTACTTATATGGAATCTAGTGACATGGTCTGTGATATGAAGAAACCTTTAATCAAATATTATCTAATAGTTGTATATTTAAAGTAATCCCCAAGTTTGTATTTCCTACAGAATTTATTTTGGTTACATGAATAGATCTATTTAGTAGCAGATAATACTTGACAGTATCCGTAAAATATCTATTATTAGTCAAGTTGATCTAATTATAACCTAACAGAATGAAATCCTTAAGAAAAACGTTTATAAAAGACAAAGAGATTTAATACAATATTTCATAAGTACCCTCCTATGAATTATCATTCATGAAGCATCAAGTAAGCATTAGTATCTAAGAAGGGACAACGGGACATTCGTTGATTGTGAAGGACTGACTGATATGAAAATTTGTCGAGCGGCTGGCGGGTGAGGGGAGTCAGCAAGGGGAGTTTGGTTTGAGGGTGGAGGGTGCACGGAGGCTCTATTTGGGTCACCCCGGGCGTCATCCCCACGATCAATAGAGGAGTCGGCGCGCGCCGTCGGCTGTCTCGCTCACTCGCGCCGGTTACCTAACACGTCTCGCACACTGCCCTACCAACATTAATTATTTTCCAAATCACTTCTTATATGAGAACTATTTAGACAATACTGAAGATAATCAATATGACCAGAATATGTCCATCACTGGATGCAGAGTAAAAAGTTTTTACCAACTGTACTTACATTGTACCTTTCGAAGTCTTAGGTTTTCCTCAAAGAACTTTACTTCAAGTATTGCGTAATACAGAACAAAAGATATAAAAGATACATACATACATACATAGGATGTTGTAATGGTATTCAAAGATTAAAAAAAGTGACCCCATGACATACAATGTCTATCACGGTCTATATCATTCATAGTTTACATAAGGCAATAAATTATTGGTTGACGCAGTCAAGGTTAGTCGCATGTAAATTTGAAGAATATAATCCACTTCTAAGGGTGGAAATTCGAGAGATAAATAACACAGTATAATAATTCGTTATGCGTTGTTCAGCATACTAAAGTTGATGCTATTGTTTTAAATTTAATATGAATTCTACTTTCAAAATTAATAATTAGGCTTTAGAGTCCAGAAGAATGCTACAGTGAGCTCATAAATATTACCGACGAGAATCTGTGAATTGAGGAATGTTTAAATAGAAAGACTGTCACTTAGTTAACAGATTAAAAAAAATGTGGAGACCAGAGACAACGTTACTTTATGAATCAAAACTGTAAATGAACAAATACCTAAACCAGCCGAATTCTGGCAATTTGCATTTTGGTTGAAATACAGGACAAACTTTTTACTTTAAGGTTGTCATAAAGTTTTTGGGATTGGATATTGAATATATAGTATTGTAATACGTTATGTTTCTTTTACTGGCCGAATAATCAATTCAATATTTGGACGAACACAGAACCTATATGACTATCTAAATTTCTAGTTGTACTTTTAAATGTAAAGCAACATATTCCTCGTCAGTCAGTAAATCATCTATTGTTAGGCATAATACCTAGACCGCACTCCGCGTTTCAGAAATAGATTTGTATGGAGTCAGTATCGTTTTGAGACATAAGGTAAATTCTCGCAATAGGTACATGTGCTGTAAATTATTTTTGGCAACAAATCTGACAATAAAATCCCTAAAGTTTCGAGTATAATAAACTACCCATATCAAAAAAGTTTATGTGTTTATCAATTTATTTATTTGTTTAAAACTCATTGCACTTGTTGTACAAAGGCGGAATTAATGCCACGAGGTGTTCCCTACCAGTCGACTTTCAAGTAGTGTAAAAATAATGTGCGGTGGGTGCAAAGATACTGAATTTTTCATACTACCTATATAATGATTTTATCATAATATCATAAGAGATAAATCTGCACTTATATACGTACATTAATTAATGTAGTAGTTAATTTTACGTATTTAGTTGATTATACTTGTATATAAAAAAGCACATACATATATTTGATATTACATAAAGTATACATTCGGGTACGGGGGCTATGATTGTATTTCCAAATATTCCGAAAAATTCGCGTATTTTCAACTTGAAGGGAAGGTAGATTGTGGACTTCCTAATTTTGGCAGGGAGTATACTCCAGAGCAGAAATGATTACACATAGACGGAACAGTTAAAGAAGTTGAAGCGTGAGGATGGCAAAGAAGAAACAAATTATTAGTTGAACGAAGATTTTGATCGTGATTGGAACGTAAGCAACGGAAGTTTTGTACGAGGTATTCGGGTAACGATAAAGAGTGGAGGTTAGAAAAGCCTAATCCCCTCACATCCCACATCATTGGAATGAATGGATTAGATAATCATTTTGATGTCCACAGAGAAAGAAAAGTAAAAAGATTCAATTTTAGAATGATTTGGTTCTAAAATGCACCAAGATCTAGCTAAACTAACTATGTAGCAAGCTACACCTACATAAACCAAGAGTCGAACCTCAAGAGGTTGGTTGCTTGATCTTGGTTTAATGATCCATTTACAGTGTAGTTGAAAAATGACGATTCATATCATGAAAGCCAATTGTTATTTTAAACTCAGGGCGTTGTCGTTTACTAATGTCTAGTGTTCCCAGGAACTTTCACATATGGCAAGTTGAAGAGGATTCTATATTTTGAATTACATGACGGTGTTTAGCGTTTCGTAAAACCTGCTTACACCGGTTTCTAGCAACCTTAAATAGGTTCCATTTCTCCTCATAACTATCTTTCCTGTACCTATTGAAGGAATGGTATTTCCGTCTTATAGCAATTTAAATTACCTACGTCACCTATGGAACAGAGGGGTGCATCAATTTAACTTTCTTTGCAGGTGCGTGGATATCATATAAGTTAAGAACTGTGTCATCATAAATACTCATTTTGCCGTTCATGATTGAAGCTGTATCCAAATTTGATAAGTCTTATACCCACTACTACCTCTCTAATATCGTCTAAAGCTACGAACGTTGACCATGAGAATCGATAAGGTTTGGAGTAGAGTTGAACATTAGGTTAAGCTAAGTATCCTGGACTTGCCCAGAATAGGGCTCGCCTCTGGCGCCCTCAGAGGATATTGGCGGTTAGAGCCATACGTGGTTACCGCACCGTATCGACGGAGGCGGCGTGCGCCTTGGGCGGAACTCCCCCGTGGGATTCGGAGGCGGAAGGGCTCGCCGAAGTTTATCGGCGGACGGCTGACTTCCGGGCGGGTAGCGGCATACGGCCCCCGCCCGAAGAGGTACGCGAGTGGCGTGAGGCCGCTCGTCGAACCACAATGGCTCGTTGGTCGTCCCGGTTGGAAACTCCACGTGCTGGCTTTGCCCTCGTGGAGACTCTCCAGCCGGTCATCGCCGAGTGGGCAGGGCGGCAGCACGGGGCCCTTTCCTTCCGACTGACGCAGGTCCTTTCCGGGCACGGTTGCTTCGGGAAGTATCTGCACTCGGTCGCCAGGAGGGAATTGAGTCCCGCCTGTCACCACTGCGACTGCAGTGAGGACTCGGCTCAGCACACGCTAGCGGTTTGTTCCACCTGGGCGGCGCAGCGTGGGGTCCTCACTGCAGTTATTGGAGGAGATCTCTCGCTACCGGCCGTAATACGCTGCATGGCCGGTAGCGACAGTTGTTTTACCGCGGTCGCAACCTTCTGCGAAGACGTGATTTCGCGGAAGGAGGCGGCGGAGAAGGCCCGGGAGGACGATCTCCACTCGGACCCAATTCGCCGCCGGCGAGCCGGGCGGCGGAGGCGCGCATACCAGCGCCTCATGCCACCTTGAGTGTGGCCGCGGGTGGACGGGACGGGTTTTCCCCTCCATCCGTTATAGTGGCCAGCCGCGAGGAGGTGACGTGCGCGTGTGCCGTACGTCGCCTAAATAGAGAGTTTATCCGCAGACGGTGTCCGCTTTAGCAGGCAGGCGCTAGGAGGGATCTGGATGTCGTAATAGCAGCGGTTCCCGGATCCCTCCTATCTCAGGCGCAGAGTGGCACACCGTGTGGTTTTAGTCGGTCCGATTCCGACACACCACCCCGCCGTAAACCCCGGTGGGGTGACGGCTCGAGGGGGTTTCCACACGTTAAAAAAAAAAAAAAGTATCCTGGACTTACAATGTTTAAATTAATGGATTTAAAAAAATAGAATTTACATATGTATATAGATAATGATATCAACTTATTGTGATATTAACAATTTTCGTCAATGCAAATACTTAAATTCTTCAATGCTTCAGCTGCAAACTATCCTTTCACATGCTACGTGAAGTGTTAAGTAAAAACATGATGACTTTGCCCCTGGTTTGTGTTGAAGATACATACAATAAATTATTGTACATAAAAGCTAGTACTTCGAGTAAATGGCTGTATGTATTTATTTCAGAACAATTGGATGGCGGATGGCGGAGTGGTTTCAGTGGTCGCCGAGCCGTTTTCTACTGCATTGAGTGTTGTGGGTACAGACATGAGACAACATTTTGCATGATCCTCAAATTGGTATTTCGAGTCTTGGTGTTCTTTGTGTCCGTTTTAATGTGTTTCATAAAGTCCTCCATGTCGCAGAACATGTTCCTAATATGTATTTAATTAAAATCGACAACATGCAGACTAAATGAACTTTAAGTTTGCGTAATGTTAACAAAAATACTTTAAAATAGTAATAAAATAGTAAAAAGTACTTAGGTGGACTGTTTCGTAGTAAAAGCTTTAATTGTTTATTTTTCCACTCAACTGTAGCTACGATTATTAGTTCTGACAGAACAGTTTGAAAAGTAAATCGCTGCTGAAATTACCGAATCAGTTTCAAATAAAATTAGTTTGTTTATTATCTTGTTTGGAACTTGTTTAGCTAGTTAAGCATTATATTATAGTTTGAATGACTAAATAAATGTATGAAAGAACATTCCTAATAAAACATAACTGTTCGAATACTTCAACTGGTCTCTTCAGCAAAAAGGTCGATTATCATTATCATCGACCTATCGCAGCCCACTGTTCGATATGGATGGGTTCATGTCCAGCAGTGGGTTAGTCCATTGCGTGCCACTTCGCTCGATTTTCGTCTAAATCGAAAAGGCCGATGTAAATTGTACATATGTTGTTGATAAATCAAAAGCGCTTATTTTAACTATACCAAATTAAGTATCGCTGAATTGTCAAGAGTAGCAATCAGTGAGACTAAGTTAGTACTCCAGATAGTTGCCTATTTCAATACGCAGACTAGATTCAATAAAACCATCTACATACATTTAAAATCGGTATCACATAAATATAGCTTATTTAGTAACATCAACGCTTTATGCGTTTTGATCGAATAAATAACATTACTGATTTCAGGTAATATATGTTTAGATTACTAAATTTAATAATAAACTTAATAGTTCTTGGAAAAACGGTAATGAGAACTCGAAACCAATTAACTGGCAAACTAAAGTCACCATTAGTAGAACATAAGATTTGTGCAAGCCACTCGTACAATATATCACTTAAATCATCTAGGTAATTTATCACTTATATGTTCATCGATATTACTACATAAGTTTACCAAATATATACTTATCTACCTTTTTGTATGTTCTCTTTGTGTTAGAGCATCAATATACTGTTATGAAACTCTACAGGCTAGTTATAATTCTGTTTACTATTTTAAACTTCCCATGCTCATAAATGATGACTGAACTTCGGAGTCGAGTTAGAACAAACAATTACTAAGTAGTAAAACTTAAGAATTGTTCTTTTAATTTACAATGTCTAAACAATATGGACAACTATATTTGAAAATTTACTTAATTTATATTGGCTCTTCTTAGTAGTTTTTATTATTAGTTCAATCGGTTACATTAATATCAGTTTTTCCACGGAGCGACTTGAAAGCGAATTAAATTCGAAAGTTGAACTAGTTTTCAGTGTATTTGAAGGCACTGTCTTCCCTCGACATACCCAAATAATGAGGTAGAGACTATGTATGAGGACATTAGTAGGGTCATACATATGTGTAAAACTTACTACACTATTGTTATGGGAGACTTCAACGCAAGGTTGGGTAAACGAAGCGGCGATGAGTTACGGGTGGGATAATTTTGAGTTGGTCAACGAAATCACAGGGGCCAACTACTGAGCGATTTTATGGAGAGTGAGAGCCTTTACATAATGAACTCCTTCTTCCAGAAACGTGAACACAGAAAATGGACTTGGATGAGCCTAGATGGTTTTACCAAAAATGAGATCGACGCCATCATGCCGACGAAACAGCAAATATTCAACGATGTCTCTGTGGTCAATATGATTCAAACCGGCAGCGGTCACCAACTGGTCAGAGGCACATTGAATATAACACCAAGCTTAAAAGATCGTGGCTGATAAAGTCTACGCTCGGACCGTTACTTGTTCATATGCCATACCCCGAAAAGTTTCAGCTCGAACTTCAGAATCGCTTTGAAGCCCTCGAGGCCTACGTTGATATGAACGAACTCAGTAACCGGTTTGTGGAAACTGTCCGTTCAGTCGGGTGTTTAGTTACTCAAAACCCGTCCTAGAAATAGAATGAAGAGGTTCGCTGACTACCCTCTCAAGTTCATGCAAGAAAGGCGAAACATGACTCTGTAGTCTTCCGTCGATGCATCTAAATACTAGCAGCTCGACAGACAGATATCTAAGTGTCAGAGAAAAGACCTATGCCAAATTAGTAGTTTGCGTATTCAAGAGACTAAAGAGCGAAATCAGGGGACTAAAATATGTGCACGAGCACTGTCTGTTGGGCAGAGCCAGTTGAGAAAATTGTGGACCGATGATGGCAAAATTTTAACGTTGAGATCCGAGCTTCCGAGGGAGGTAGAGAGATTATATAGCATTTTTAGTTACAAACGGCAACACTGGATTCTGTTACTGACTTACCGAAAGATCCAAGAGTTAAGTTAACCCGACGTGCCGCACGTTAGTCTGTGCGAGATTGGTTTAGCTCTCAGACACCTTAAAAACAACAAGGCATCTGGTAAAGACGGAATTACGGCTGAACTCCTGAAGGCAGATGGAAAACCGGTTTTGAAAATCCTACAGAAAATATTTAATTCCGTCATACGCAATGGGAAACCACCTCAGGCATGGCTCAGGGTTGTCGTTGTGCTTTTCTTCAAAAAAGGCGACAATATCGCGCTGAAGAACTATAGACCAATCTCTCTTCTGAGCCATGTCTATAAACTGTTCTCGAGAGTCATCACGAACGGTCTCGCACGCAGATTTGATAACTTCCAGCCTCCAGAACAAGCCAGATTTCGAAAAGGCCTTATTACTTTAGGCCACATTCATACGCTGCGGCAGGTTATACAGAAGTTCGAAGAGCTTCCTCAACAACCTTCCACTATGTTTGGCGTTCGTGGACTATGAGAAAGGTTTTGATTCGATCGAAACTCGGGCTGTGCTACAGTCTCTCTAGCTGTGCCAAATTGACTATCGATACATCGAAGTATTAGTGTCTATATGAAAACGCCAGCATGTCAGTCCGTTCACAAGATCTCGAAACCTATCAAACTACAGTGAGGTGTAAGACAGGGAGATGTAATAATATCTCCGAAACTGTTCACCGTAGCACTGGAAGACGTCCTCAAGCTTCTAGACTGGAATGAACTTGGCATTAACATCAATGGCGAGTATGTTGTCCACCTTCGATTTGCTGATGATATAGTTGTCATGGCTGAAACCGTAGCAGATCTTAGCACAATGCTTGATTACCTCAGTAGTCTTTAAACGAGTGGGTTTAAAAATCAATATGGATAGGACAAAATTATGTTGAATGCCCATGTCACACCCACTCCAATGAAAATTTGGGAATCTACCCTCGTAGTTGTTAACGACTTCGTGTATCTAGGACAAACTATCTAGTTAGGTAGGTCCGACTTCTTTAACTCCCTCCTGTGGTGGATAATTAGAGAGATACTGGTATATCAAAAGTTGCCCCTCTACCTACAGGACATGATCAGAACCTATCTTCGCGATAGGTGCATATACTATGTAGGTCAGGGTGGTGAAGAACTTCAAAGGGAGGTCACATGTAGGGTTCCCCAGGGGGTCGGACTTAGGACTGTTTTTGTGAAACCTCGCGTATGATGCGGTCCTGAGGACCAGTCTGCTCCGCTTAGTCTGATAAGAAGGCTCAAAGTCACCCAAAGAGCAATAGAGAGGGCAATGCTTGGAGTTTCTTTGCGTGACCGAATCAGGGATGAGGAGAGGCGATGAACCAAGGTCACTAATATTGCCAGTAAAATTGCTAAACTTAAGTGGCGGTGGGCGGGGCACTTTACACGCAGAAACGATGGCCGATGGGGCCATAAAATTCTGGAGTGGCGACCGCGTACTGGGAAACGCAGCGTTGGTCTGAAACGCCCCCACAAGGTGGTGGACCTGGTGAAGGTCGCGCTTTTGGCTGAGATGATGATAATGATGATGATATGCACTCCATAAAAAGTTTTCTTGTATTTAAGGAGTGTAAAAGCAGTAGTTCATAGAATATAAGATAGTTCATTCTGCCATGGTTTATTTCTACTACGACTTCAGACAATTGTAGATTTAAAAGTGGGGCAAACAGGATATATTTTACATCGCTTAATGGATTTCAGAATATTGCAATTTCAATTGCATCCATTTGAGTTCAGTTAACAGAAGTTCCTAGTTAATAATATACGAATAAATGTACGAACTACCATCTAATTTATAAGAATATGGACAACATTGCAATCATTTTCTAAGCGCAAAATGCAAACAAAAATTTTTTTCCACAATTGTAGTGATTTTTTGTTTAAAGATCTACTTCCTGCTGTAATGTGTATTGGCTTCTTTTAATCCCGAGAGGCGGAAAATATAAAAATGGAAATCGGTCAAGTACGCATTGAAACCATATAGATAAATTATCGTAACCTAAAATAACGCGAAGGTTGTAGAACGAAAAAAGAATGTTAGTATTATTTTCATAAAATCAGAAAACCTTCCTGCTACTAATCAATATAGTTTGGCAGTTTATCAATCACATTATATTCTGTGATTACTATTACGAACAGTTGTCTATGGCATTTTCTGGTCTTTTTTTTTCAACAAGAAATACATACACTAAAAACAGGCATATTTACTTTGAAATTAAAATAATAAAACCTTAACTCAGCAGGAATCTGAAGATGAGCGATAACATATAGGACCATGTCCTAATGAAATGTTAAGATTCTCAAAAATGGTTTTTCCAACTTCTACAAATAGAAAAAGAGCTATACCTCAGAAATAATTACAAAATATTGTGCTGGTATTCAACCTCGACAGCTATTGGCGATTGTATGTCTATTAACAAAGGAAAAAGAACGAAAATCGATGAGAATTACAAGGCTGTAAGGAATGAGCAAAAGTATTGCGCTAAAGGCAAACATTCTATCCAGAATTAATTAAAAAACTAATTATGTGTGATGAAGATTCAAAACAAATATGTAAATAATCAATATTTATTTTATATTTTAACGTTATAAGAGCTCTTAGTTTGTTGACATGCTTGCAGAACAGAAAAATAAATCATAATCAAGATTAGGAAATTTATATGTCACCGCACCGCTTCAAGCTTAGTTGCATTATTAAATTACTAATAAGGAAGTGAATTTATTGTATTATACAACTACTTCAATGTATTCGAATACATTACTATAATTGTATGTTCGTTGTACATATTCAATTTTGTAATAGTAACATTCTGAGTTATTGATAGCCCATTAGGTGGTTAACCACTTACTGAAACCGCCTCAAAGATGATAGCTATGTAATGGATACCACAAGCTCGTCATTTCGAAGTCAATATTTAAGTATTATATTTCCAAACAAACAAAGCGAATGGAAAATGTGTAAATAATAAAATAATTGATTTACTACTTGCTGGAACGTAAAAATATTTGATAAAATTTTAGTAAATCAATAGAAGTCTATATTAATCTAATTCAGATACAGAAAACAGAAATTGGTCTCATATCTGCAATGTATAGTTATATTTTAAACTAATTGTTTAATATATAGTATATAAATATGGATATAATGACCTAAATTCAGCGTGGCTTCTCTTGCGATTTACAATACTATTATAGTTTTTTATTCTTAATTAATTGACCGATCAATGAAATCGCAAACGATGGGTTTTGATTTTAAAATATGGCATTACACCATCTTGTTGACAACAATGACAGATTGTTGAAGTGTTACAGCCTATGTATTACATTGTAAAGTACAAACTGAAATGACTTTTTAACGCTGAAGTTCTAAACATCTGGGTATTTAAAATATTATTGTCAATGATATTACCAGCCAAATTAATACAAAAATAATCCCTAACGTGAAATACGCAAGGCGGTACACAGTCCCATACACGCCAGACATTATTCTTTTTATTGTATTAAGTTTGAAGGTTGTTTTCAATCATATTTTATGCTGCTTTTTTATGATCACATGGCTACTCGTTTCTACTAATTGAAGAAGTTTTACAGTGACTGGTTAGCCATAGTTTTACTTAGTCTTTGTTCAAATAAATTTCCATTAATTTTATTCAAAACAGGAACACGTATGGAAAGTACTGACCACGGTTAGACACCGCTGCTAAGTACAAGCTTCGATCTACTGTTACAATTAGTTATGTATTAATTGAGTTTAAGATATATTACATAATTAATTGAATGTAGTTATGTTGTTTTCATACGTTATTATAGGATATTAAAGAATAACTAAAGTTTAGATTCCATCAATTCATGTCATCAAATTGAGGTTCAGTACCTCAATTTGATGAGCTCAAGATATAATGTCAACTTTTCTGTTTATTGTTTAATTTACTAGTTGAACTTGGCCTTAGAACCTTAACCCTCTGTCCGCCACATGTTTGCCTGTGTATAAATTAAGTACTATAAAAAGAACATTGCTGAAGATACAATGTATTGACTAAAAGCTGTTAACTCAGAACTTACCAATAAAAGTGGTACCCCTAGAAAATATTTTTATTTATAAGCATTCACTTTTATTTCACAAGCCTTCTCATCTGTGTCGTAAAAGCAGAGTAAAGGAGAAAGCTATGCGAAATAACATCACTAAAAAGAGAAGGAAAAATTGAAACGAAACCCTATACCAACCTGTCTGGCCAGCGTGATTTACCATGTGAAAACCTCCTCGCTAAGGAGAGTCTTATATTCAGCTGTCATAGAAATGTCATTGTCATTATCCACAGAACTGGACAGCTAAAGGCTGTTGGTGATTCTCCTTTATATAATTCGCTTAAAACTATGACGGATCAGTGATCCATTTAATTCTATGATAATGTTTCTCAGATGGTAACGAATTGTGGCAAATTATGCATAATAGAATCTTAAAACTTAATAGAACTACATAATATTACTGCGTATGTACGTAATGAAACCTCTATAAGAAGTTTTTAATAATACTTAAAAGTTTCACTCGTTCAAATATTGGTAATAAAATCCAGAGTACACTAACTTTTAGTTCTTTCACACATCAGCGTTATCAAATTATCCATAAGGAGAGAAAATATTGTATATAAAATAAATTTGAGTTAAAATTCGGTGCGTTAATATTATTTTTCTTCGACTCCATTAGTAAAACCTACATTGCAATTGAGTTTGCAATATTATAATTAAATTCTCGATTCTCTACAAGACTTTTCAAATACTAAGCACGTCCTCCTATGAATAATAATTTCGTTTGAAATTCAATCAAGTCGTAGTTTTGAATTACCTATTTCGTTCTGTACCTAAGCCTACAATAAGTCTTAATTTAATTGTAATTTATAGTACTTTTATATATAACGACACTAAAATAGTATATAGCAGTGCATTGAACTAATGTACATAAGTGGCGGCGTGAAGAGCGGATATCGTACTAGACGGTCCAGCTCACCGGCACATACTGCCTCAAGCGGATCTCACCGGCACTACCCAGTAACGGTCGACAGATAATCGTTTAGATTCGGCTCACACTCTCATATGCACAACCCAACAATCCTTTTAGGACCTTTTTTGAAGAGGAGTGGATTGAATATATTAATAGAATTGGGGTTTATATACTTTCCATTGTAAGACTTGAACTTTTTGTTAATGGATTATCTATTGAGGATAGATGGATCTTGTTTAAGTCTCTTACGTTACGGCTTACTACATAATTCGGCATGTAAAATAGTGAATAATATAATATCTTGCAGTAAACATTAATTAGATGTATAATCCCTACTAGTGAACACTATATAACTCAAGTAAAATACATACACTATGTGAGGGTATAAGTTACTTCTACGTGAAGATAATTCAGTACTAGATGTGCCATCAGGCTCATAATTAAGTTATGTTGAACACGAGAATTGTCACATGCACTTAACAGTATGTGCTACGCGATCTGCGATGTTTAGCACTCCATGACACCGTCGCTTATAGAAACAGAGTTATGTTACTTAATTATGTTATTTGACATAGAAACAAAGATTTAATGAGATATCTAGTAAGGATATTCTTGATTGACAGAGAATTAGAATATAAAGAAATGGTATGAGTATGGAATCGAAAATACGAGTATGAGGCACAAATTGTCTCATGCTTCTGCCTATTGGCACATCGTTTCGCATTTCCACAGTACCGATAAAGGTGTTGTTAAAGACAACTCCCGCGTTAGGCATATATCTCGAATATACCGCGGGGGACTCAGAACAATAATTTATGGATCACACAGTGTTGTCTAATGTAAGGGTTGAACCCACAACACTTAGCGCAGTAGAAAGCGAGGTGGCGAACGCTTAAACCACTAGGCCAACCGTGCAGTCAAATTTATAAGTATAGTTCTCATTACAAAAATAAAATAAACGTCGAAAAGTCAAACTAGATCGTTTTTTATTACATTTTTGAAATCAGTAAGAGACAAATTTACAACGGGTTTGAATTTAGCGCTTTCGTCAATGTTACTTTCATAGTAATTCGTAATATGAAAAAGCAATCATAAATTGGTACCTATACTATTGGCAACCAAATAGTCGAGACGTGTGCAATTTTTAGAATAGTTACTGAGAACTATAAATATTATCTGCTAGTACATACATATTGCAATAAACTTCCTTCGTCTTCACCTTCATCGTATGTGCGCGAGAGCCGGCTATAGCAACGACCATTACGTGACGTTCGATGTTTATACATGCTCATATAATGTTTACTCTATAATAATTTCATTGACTAAATGTTTCAAGGGAATTATAGTTCACTTAGTCGAGACACTTCTATCGAGGTCACGCAAGTTTTACTTCGTCCCCATCCTCTGAATCTTAGAATTTACAATAGAATTGTCTGCGCTACCTCCCACATTAGAATAAATATTTTTTTATGTGCAGTTTAAATATAATTTGATTCGAATTCATGTTTATTTTATAAACAGTTAGACTCATTTCTGTCATTGGAGTAGAGCCATAGCAGAAATACCGATTTTATTGCGTTCTGTTATTCCTGGTAATAGCAACTGAGGCTTTAGATGATTCTTTAGTACTACAAACACGTTGAACTAATGCTCAAGATAAAATTGCTCCCTCTTTCCGTAATACCGTCGCCTTATTTCTGCCTGTAGGCAAATCTAATATCGGAAATTGAGTCGAGTCGACGGTTTATTCACTTTGACCTCGACCTGACTCGCCGGGAGGTGAACTAAAACTGCCATTTCAAATTTCGTTAGGTTACTTATGTTTTTTTTTAATTATTGCTCCATAGACTAAGAACAGGTGCAATGAAGGACGTGATTACTTTCAGAGCAAAATCTCCTTTGGCAAAATCTCTATATTAATAATTTTATATGTTAAACTATCCAATTCCAAAAATGCTGCCTTTTCAGTCTTTATTGAATCTGGAATGGTCCATTGCACTACTAGCTTATTTCGATAGGCTGCAAGTCACGCTTTCTATTTGAAGCTAGATGGTCTCACTTCTTCCTTGACTGTCCTCATATTCACATGCTCATGTATTTCAGAAATCGTCAAGAACCATTGTGGATTAAAAATTTGTTTTAAGATATAATTCTTAACCCTCTGCGTAATGTTAACGCTGGAGTCGCACGCTGAAACCCGCAGTTCTATGCCACATATCCAAATATGTTAAAACGTGGTCCTATATATAAGGATTCGTTATCAAGCGACAACTTGAAGTTTCTTCAGAGTATCCAATGGAACCCTTTGTACTTTAGATTGATTTCATCTCTTTTCTCTTCCATGCGTTTCCTTTATGTCTGCTCTGCAGTCTAAGTGCCTTCATAGATATTTAGCTGAAACACTTTGTGGCAGTTCATTACCACCCATTGAGACAGGCGGCAATTTTCCCTGCATGGTAATGGATTAAGAATACGGAGTGTCACCATCCCATAGGTGTCGTAACAGGAGACAGCAAATTACGCAGGACAAGTGATGTGTAAAGAGAAGGAAAACTTGAAATAAACCGTACAGAGATTTGTCTGGCCGCCATAGTAAAGCAGGCCAAAACCTCTTTTCTAAGGACAGGCCTGTATTTAGCAGTAGACTATTAAAAGCTGTTGATGTGTGCGATCTGAAGGTGAAAGTGATGTGGACTGATTTATTTGCACTACATATCTTTATCTCCAAATGAATAGACATTTGTTAATGTCATTCAAAACTCTGCAGGATTACGGAAGCCTCGAGAGGATAATTGCTACTGCTACAATATGGGTATTGTCACATTGTCACTCTGTGAAAGATTGGACTTAAATAGACAGTATAACAATGGGTCCAGGACAGAACTCTACAGAACTCCCGACAGACAGCCAAGGAGTTTAAATGTTGTTGTATTGTCTACTTTTGTTTGGAATATTCTGTCTCTCAGGTATGACTCTGTGATGATATAGAGGGAAAATGGCAGAAGGGCAACTTGCACAACAACTAGCTAAGATCTCTCTCTAGCTAAGACTCTATCGAAGACGTGCTGAATATGAAGTAATACAGGAAAATGAGACTCCTTCCGCTCCATCTATGGATCTCCTGTACAGTGCCATATTGCTGTCTAAAGCCAAACTGATCCAAAATTGTGAATCTTTCGCTAACTTCATGGAGTACTCTGGTTAGCAATACCTTTTCAAATACATTTTTACTTATAGGCAAAAAGCTTATAAGTCGGTACGATTTTCCATTTACGAAACTGCCGACAAAGACAGGAAGTAACTGGTTCTGAGAATACTGTTAAGTAAGAAGATTTTTTGTCTCATATTTACCTAAAGGTTTACCTTATTTCATTAGGGGTGACATATTCAAGTAGTAGTCCCAGTTGAAGCAGTTAGCTCAGAATTTTGTGAATGTCTGAATTGTACTGACGGTCGTATACTGATGCGGATCAACTTCGTTTGAAGTGCATATGCATTCACTTTTTCCTACTTCGTCCTTAGCCATTAGTTGTTAAGTAGCCCAATAAGGGGACTAGTGTTTCGTAGGCTTCTTTAAGGTTTTGCTGCACTTAGTGTTTCCAGGACAGCCTCCATCGGGTCATCGCTGAAGTTTGCAATAGAGGCTTAAATTTCTTAAATTGAAAAAATTGACTTAACTGAAAGCAATTTTATGACCTGGATACCTGTTAGTATGCCGTACTTTTTAATGCCTCCTTTTTCAAGAACTTGTTGTCTAATGTCTCCTGATATCTTAGTTTTCTTGGTCTCAAGTTCTGAATGGCCGTAATAGACTGCCAACAAATCGCCGTTTCGATATCTTCGGTTTTTAGTGTTACGTATAGACTTAGTCCTTTCCATATTATGCCGCGTGTATGTCCCAGTCAGTGTTTTTGTTATTTAATGACGACGTCTTCTCAGCTTGAGTACTAATTATTACAGAAATATGATTGGGTGATCCATGAAGGCAAGACTCGACTTTCTAAAAGATATATAATAGTTCCTTTATTATAAAAAAGTCCACGACAATCTGGGAGTCTGTTTGGGTCGGTTGGTTTTGGAGGTTCTGGGAGTTGGGGGTAAAGTGTGCGCAAGCATAGGTGGACTCTGTTACCTCACTCTCACCACCAGATAGGGTGGTTATTCGACACGAAGGACACTCCCAGCGTATATACCTATCAGGTGAAGGACTAACGGCTATACATCTCTCCAAGGCACGGGGCTTAAGACCCCAACTTCCAAACCCCGGGCTTTTATTAATCATTTCTGTAGTCAGAAAACACAAAAACACTTTTACGGTCCGACCTGGGAATCGAACCCGAGGTTTCTTGATCGGTAATTGCATACCGCTAGACCAATGAGATGAGGATAAGATGAGATGACAACTATTTTATTTATTTAAAAGCATATTTATGTTTTATAATAATATAAAATATTTTCGGATATCTGACGCACAACGTATGCATGCAAGTTTAGAAAACGTTTTGTTATTGCAGTTGTAACAAATTCTTGAATACCATTTCCATCCTTTTAACACATAAGGAGTTTAATTGATTGATTTGAGCAATCAACAACGTAAGTAAAATGGTGTTAGAAGAAATTATAGTAACAAGTGTTTTATATATCACTCGCAAGTGGAATGAATCAGCGAATGGAGACATTTTGTGAGCATGCAAACGAATCATTAATTAAACCGAGTCTAGTAAAAATGTTTCGCACCTAATGAGTACTTTAAAGTGTCAGCACCACGTGTATCTGTGGTGTAACATATGGTGTGCAAACAGGTGGATTTTTTTTTTGAATATGTTGAAAAGGTTCTTATTTATAGGATATATAAAAGAAGTATATGTTATAAAAGGTACATAAAACGGTTAGAACACTGTTTCTCTTCTCCTTAGATTGGAATGGAAATATACTAGTCTAATTTATAGAGGACATTATTCTCACTTATACTCATCTGAAAAAAGGAGGGTATAAGTAGTCTCATACAAAAAGTAACTGTCACACTAAATGATTTAGGTATCATTATGGACTCCACCGGGATAGCAAGTTTACGAGAAATTGGATGTGGGCGTCGACAAGAGCTTGTGTGCTCTGCTGTGTAGTTGTTTAAATAAAGCTTTATACCCTAATAAATTGTCATTCCTAAAAAAAAGTGAATTTTGGACGCCCAAATGCTAAACTGAATAAACAATTTTCTTAATCTGTTAGTAAAATTCTATAGGATTCTTAGCATTAGTAGTTTGGAAATAATTTTTGTATGTGAATAGTGCTATGCTAAGTGGTTATTACTAAATGAATTAGTCGTTAATTGTCATTATTTGGTTAACATTTTCAAAGGATACCAGAATTGTCGTGCAGAATTATAAGATCTAATATGAGAATAAGTGTTACATAAGAAGTGTCGTCACATTGACAAATCACAATGACAGCAGCTTTACAATACATCGTCAGACGGAAGTGTTAGTCATACAATCTAAAGACTGGATGGCGAGCACACTGCAGTTAACTCTGGATTTAATTTTGGCCTTTGAACCTATTTAGTGGGTAATCTGCGTATCTAGACTGACTCAGAGGAAAAGAACTGTTTAGGTTTGTTAATTTCAAGTAGTCAAATTATTTAGTGAGGATGAGACTCAGACGTTTTTAAATTCATATTACTTGTCAACTTTAAGAGCTTCGCACTGTGACTGGAGTTCGATCGATAGTCTAATATTTTGAAAGACATGGAAAATTTCTTCAATCCATCTTTCCACAAAGCTTACAATTGGTAAATAATACATACTAGACAAAGTTAGGAGAAAGCCCACACAAGTGGTAAAACACTTTATAGTAGAAATAAGCCGGACATCCATCGATCTTTGCTATGTTTCTTGGCGTGACTTCAATTGCCAAGTCAGATACGCATAGATGTCTGCACTTTAATATTCTAGATAGATCCAGTACAAGCAATTATTTTATATTAGGTACTAATAATATTGATAGACTAATATTTACAACTAGGATTTAAACGATTAACAATAAAATCTCAGAAAACTCTACAAAAGATTGGGGCACAGAACTTGTGTTGTGGTTTTAGGTTTTTAGAGTTTCATTACGTGGGTACAAGTTTATGTACTTAGAAAACATCTTTAGCTAAGGTAAGTATTTATTTGACAGCAAGTTGTATTTTTGTATATGATTTAAGACATAAATAAAAAGTATTTACTATTTTTTGTATAGTATCTTTCATGTTTTATAAAAATAAAATACGAAGATTTTGGGAAAAAACAATAGGAAAGAATAGAGAGCAGAGATAAAGAAAGATACAATCGTCAGATAGAGTCTAGTACCATGGTTGAAGATAAACGAAATATAACTTTATTAAGAAAACAATACAATCTTAAAACAAATGTCAGCAGAATTTTATAACTAAATGTATCCTAATGTCTTCTAACAATAACGATATGCCTTTTCATAATTGCCTATAACAAGATCGACTTTTATCGATAAGTATTATTAAAATGTTATTAGTACCCTTTTGTCGCACTCCTTTTGAGAATTTATTTGGTTAAACAAGGTAAATATCATAGAACAACGATGGCAGATTGTATAAAAATAGCTTATATTGCCTTTACTACCCAATTACTATGGCTTTGCTATGGTAACGTAAGTGGATTGCGTATGACCGCTATGACGAAAATAGTTACAAATGCTTTTACTCCAGATTTCTTACGCCGCACGAGAAAGAAATCCTATACTAAGTATAAAAGCATACTAATAACGAATCAGGCCACGTTTTATAACATAAACCTCATAAACTAAGAGGTTATTGTTAGCGAACACACTAAGAGCACATCAAATGCAGAGGCAGCAACAGCCAGCATAATAAATACAATTACAATTGCAATGATATTGAATTCATACATAATTGCAGTTTTATCTAAATAAAACTTGAGTATGGCATTCTGCATAGCCTGTTAAACTGAAAATCCATGGTTTAAGTGCTAAAAGAATTTCAGAAGAGCATCATTTACTTGCAAATAAGTACACTTTTAAGTCTAGCCGTGGGTTGTGAACGATATTATGGGGTCGCACACTAGCATGTTTAAAATCCTTTTAAAGTTTGTATGCTGTACAAGAACTTAGTTCTCTAGCAGAGTTAGAGCGATGGTTTTCTTCAAATGGAATTGGATTTCCAGAGTCAACAGGCTTTACTCAAAGAACTAAAAGAAACAAAAGATCTCACTGATGTTCACTAAGAAGTTTAAGTACGTACACTAAACAATTACTCGAGTGAATATTGGTCAGTCAAAAAAAATAGAATTCAGTAAGAAACTGAATTTTAAACAGTAGTTTATTTTTCTAGTTCTCTAAATTTCTTTGAGGATGGATAAACGTTTGCTAAACTGCCAATCTGACTACTAAAATACATTTAAAAGAACTTTACTTTACTATCGTGCCGTTGCGTGAAATTAAAACCTAATTAAAAAATAGTAAATTTGTACGGGATTCCCTTAGGTTTCAGTAAATGATGTATTACATACAGACGTATGCATTTTTTGCCTTTTGACGATTTATCATCTTCAATTAGTAAGTTAATAACGCAAGTTAGACTTATTGAGTTTTTCGTAGAGATTTAAGGGTAAATTGTATTGAGTAAAAGCTTACAAAGCGACATGAAACCTTTTCATCTGAAGCTTGTAGCAAGCAAAATTATTTTCATTTACATGTATAACTAACCAAAGAAATAAAAAAAGGTTCTACAAGATTATACGCCATTATGTCTAGTTTCATTTAATCACTTAAATATATATTACTTATAAGGTTTCATTGTGTTTAACGCTAGCAATGCCACTATTTTCGGTGTGTGAACAGTTTCATTCATTATTAACAAATGATAAAATGCAATTACTGTTGAATTTCAATTGAAATCTGTAAAGCAGTGAAATTACTTTCAGCAAGTTCCTTTTAAAAGAGAAATTTGATTTCGATTATGGTCGCTCAATTTGCAACAATGTATGAAGTAAATTCAATTTATTGTGTTCCATGTTTTACATACTACGAGTACATTTTCAGCGTATTTTCGTTTTAATATATTTGCGATGGCGCATGGAGCGTGGGTGTCACGTCACGTCAGTGTATCACGTCACTCGATTCCGGAATGATCGTAACGATATACTCCATATAAGTACTTTAATTACGTTAAAAGTGCCTTGTTTCTTACGGTATCTACTATAATAAATGCTGTGTTGTAGCTTGTTCTAGATGAAAGTATGTAGATATTGTTACATACTCGGAGACACATAATGTAAGAGGTAATGTTCATTTTGACTTAAAGGCCACTTCATCCACCTTCTTGATTTACAAAGTATTTTTTGTAGGAATTAATAACCCTTTTCCAAATCATTCAGATGTCTATAATACTCTTTTTTTCTGTGCAGAAATCTCCACGGATACCACCGTACGCCGTCTCGGGTACTAATAGCCGCGGAACCACGTGCACCCTAGTAAGGAAATCCTTGGAACCTTGACGTACCTCAGCCGTAGGAGGCCCGAGGTATGCCAAAAAATATCTGTATAATACTCTGAGCGACTATATATACCGTAGCTTGCGTACCCTAACTACTTTCTAAATACGTAACTCATTTCCATTTCTTAAAAGAATAAAAATAAACTTGAGAATATTTAAGTAAAAATAGTTATTAAAATAAAGCATACAATGTTTCTATTACATGCCTGCGGGTATTATTTATAGGTGAACTTTATTATGAAACACTGTGAACCGTAATAACATATTTACTAGCCAAGGCTAATTTATTTAATAAATAAACACGAGAAGTAAAATAATCACTATTAGATGCTCGATAAATTAAATAAAAATTAAATTCTGTCCTGCTGGTCGCGTTTCAGGTCCTCAATTTTGACTAACACTGGTTAGGTGACACGATAGCTGGCGCTTTTATAGTCTGTATGGACAGGCTAACTCAAAACTATGGTCTTTTCTTCAACCCAGACCCTATGGTCTCCAGTTTTATTTAATCACGGACTTAACAAAAAAAGGACACTCCTGTGGTTTGTATCGGCATTTTTTCCCATAGTGAGTTTTAGGTAATGCCGGCGCCTACTGGCTGTAAGTAATAATAAGGAAATAAGTCTTACAATTTTTGCCTAAGAAAAATTGCTTTGTGACTTACGAGGTTTGGGTTTTTATATTTTTAGAATAATTCAAGTTTTTTTTTTAAAACTACTTAACATCCTAAAACCCGTCTCATGATTCATTATGAGGATATTTAAAAAGTTTAAAATTAACGACGTATACAAGCTCGTCCTAATAATAATAAATGTCGATTTGTTCGTAGATATACCTTTACTACTGAGGCTGTATCTATAGGAATGTTTTAATGAATTAATTAGCAAACAACGGAGCTGACTAATTATGTGACCGAAGTTATTAATGATGATGATTTCTTACGTTTTACACTTTCCAATAAAATATTTGTCAGAACAGAGGCGAAAACAGGTGGGTTAGGAAACGAATGCTTCCAGAATGAAATAGAAGAAAAAAAGAAAGACAACCTATAATGAGAAAATAATAATACGTACTGTGTCTAGAAGTATTTCTTTGTGTTAAATTATAAATAGTTAAGCACATAGTTTCATTAAACAATAATCTAACATAATTCTTTAAATCAGATAACGTAGCGCTTTGCAACGTAGTAATAAAATAGTAAAGTAAAATGAATCACATAAAACTAGCTTAACTGTGATACTTGGCAGTTTTCGTCTATATATACGACAAGGAAATCAAAGTTACGTAAGGCTTTGTTTTTTCCGTAGAAATTTTTCGTGGTGTTCGCGTATGAAGTTATCGAAATCAATATAGAAGCGTAATCGATGTTGTCTTGCAGTCTACGAGTCTGCGGCCGAGTCGCGCTCCGTAGTTACGTAACATTTAGCAGTCCTGTATAATCAATACGACGACGGCGGGCAATTCATGCTAGCAGGGCCAACGTACTGGGAACAGCTCGGAATGTTCCACTCCTTAGATATCTTGGCGACCATCTTGGCACAGGATAAGATTATTGTAATTGAAGATACTTTTTTTTTGTTGAACACAAAAATTTTATAGTTTCAAAAATCCTATGTCTAAAATTATTTAGTACTTCATAGTTCTAATTTGCTTTTTTCTGAAGTCAAAATAAAGTGTCATCTCGATTGAAAATAACAGCAAGAACTAGTCATTAAGGATCAAATGCTATACTGAACAAAATCTTTTTTAACTACTGCATAAATTCTACATTTTTTAAATTAACTGCCTTTGACGGAACACTTCTTTGGTAGAATACTATTGTAGCTGAGCCAATTCGTCTACATTACGTACACTATAAAAATGGGCAATATATAACACATGCGGGCATTGTACCAATAAAAAATGCCATTGTAAAGGAGAATGGCAGATCCTGTACTGTTAACAATATGTAATGGATAGTTATGAGATTAATAAAGTGAATCATTTTAACTTTTTTCATGTGATTCTCATACTTTTAGAACTTTCTTAAAATAATTTAAATTCTTCTCAAAAAGTTATTGATGTACCGCTATTGGCATTATAGTTGTGGGGACTAACACTTGTAACAGTCTTAATTAGCGCAGGTGTTAGGGAATCCCCTAATGTGTCAAAAATAAGTTATATCAATAAAAAAAATTATTATAAGTCTTTTTATTTTATTAAAATACATATAAATTCCATTTTCAGATACATTTAAAAAATATAAAGCATAGAATGTAATATATTTATTATCTAATCTATTTTTTTGACTGCCTCAGTAGCGCAGTGGTAGCGAATACGACTGCTGTGATTGAGGTCTCGTGTTTGATCCCGGGTCGGGACAAATGTTTTTATGATTTGCAATATTTGCTTCGGAGTTTGCGTGTTTTCTATATATAATATGTATGTATTTACAAAAAAAACTTGTTAAGTATTTTATCAGTCAGTCTAGTTATCATAGTACAAGCTCTACTTAGTTTGAAACTAGATGGCTTTGTGTGTCAAATGTCTGACACATTTATAAAAAAAATCTTAATGTTATATATTGTTATTTGAAATAATTTAACAAAACCACAGAACGGCCACTTACTCTAAAGGTTTTGTTTGCTTTCTATATCGGTTGTGAAAAAAATTAACAAGAACTATTCTGATCACGCACGCAGCTTAATAGCCTCCTTGCGAAAAGATGCCCTGAATTTTATTTCAAGGACATTTCTCAAGGCACCCTCAGTCATAAACACGAAGTCGTTCGACACCGGCACGCAACTACCCCTATAACTTCTGACCTTACATAACATAGACAATATAACTTTGTTGAAATAAGACACGAGGTGTCTCAGGAGTACGTGTAATAAGGTGAGATCAGCCTCATCGAAGTGAAGGTATTCTGTATTATTGTAGATACAAAATGTACTCTATAGACGATGCTTCCGATGACGGTAACGAATACAGATACCTACCTACATTTCTCTTTACAAATCGTATGCCTTCCGCGGTTATGTATATAAAAGAACGAGTCCTTTTCAGGTATCGGATGACCTCAAATCCATGTAATCTGATAATACAAATATTGGGTGGAATAGGTAGGCCTTTGGTATTTCAGGCATGTAATGCCTTTTATATTTACTCTATGGCTCCTACCAAGAGAGTTTTAATTTTTATTTTTATAAATATGACAATATTTTTCTTATATTTCTTGTTTATTTTATGCGATTTATAACTGATACAATCAGTTATAAATGAGACAAAATTAAGGACGTTTACCTACATTCCACTGAAGTAATGTGTACAAGTTTCAATTACTATAATTAGTGATCGTAAAATGACAATTAGTAAAATGTCTACTTAAAAAGTCATCTGTGTATCTGCAGTTTCCTCAACTTCGATTATTTCGTGAACTTTTCACGATGTCATTTGCTAACACAGAGTATTTATGTAATGAAATAGCATCATTTGAATAAGATTCATTTCATTATCTCTTTTTTACATAAAGAATACATACATGCATACGAGTACATACTTGTATAAAACCTATTCTTATGTGTAATATTAAAATGTAGCCCATATAATAAATATAATACGGTATTTCATTATAAACCGACTCGATTACTCTTTATGGAATGCCAATTGGTACGTTATACATTTTGACGATATACTTGCTGTCATGAAATTATTTTCTTTTAATGTCTCGATGAGGTCCCACAAGAATTTAGGGCCCCGAACTAGCCTCACCTGCAAGTGGTGCACCTGCTGATGCAAACAAAATATCCTCATTAACGGCAAGAGGTTCACCATGTCTTATGTGGGACCGAAACATTGGCGAAAAGTGGGCGCTTAATAAGCAATAACAATTAAAAAAAGCAACAAAAGAAATTTCCATTTGAGGCTTAATATAATAAAGTCTATAAAATCGTTTCCTTAAAAATCGATATCTGTCTACCCAATTAGATTATTCTATCCCGCGATACGTGCTCTTCATAATTAAACTCGATAGTACTTCGCACAACTTCCCCTTTTAATTAAGTTATCTAATTTTACCGTCAGAAGATGTATAGAAAGAAGCGAACTGTTATTCATCTTATACACAGTTTTCTAATTATGTTTTCCTACTTAGAATGCTGTGTAACACTTCACATTAAGAAATCGATGTTGAGAATACCAAAAGAATGACGTGTCTTGTTAATGAAGATTAAGTACAAACTAGATATTTAACAGGATCTAGCAGTAAACATTGGATTTAACATGTTTAGTTGTGATTTTTCAAAGACATGCCTGTCTTTAGCTTATGTATTAAGATGTATAAGTAATAAACAACGCGTTATAACCGTGATGTTACATTAAAATAACAATCGACAAAGCACTTCATCGACGTTTTCCTAATTGATTCCACTTTCCGTTTACCCACTACATCATGATGTATTAGGTTATAGATAAACCAAATTTTAGTAAGAGCCAGAATATCATTCGTAAACAGAAATCAGTCAACAAGCCAGTGCTAGAACGGTCAATATAACTATTGTCATACATTTCTTGACTATGTAATGTAAACTTGGTAAGAACTTACACAGTACTTTTGTGTGAAAGTTGATTAATGACATATTAGCACGTACACATTTACGTTATTAAAATACAGAACTCCACAAAAATTAAGGGCTTTCAAGCACTCTTTTATCGAGGTTTCAACAAAATCTACTTAAGCATCTTATTAAATTCTTAATCTGGCTTCCAAGTCCGTGAGAATTTTGTTTAAATAGGTAAATTTTTCTCAAGTCATTAAAGTCAACACTCGATCAATAAGTTGGAAGATAGAACCACAACTCTTGGATTCTATTCATGCTTTCCATCAGGCAGAGTAGTCACCTTAACAAGCTCTTAAAATAAAAAAATCTGCAAGAGTTCTACTCATGACATATAGGTGGCTATAAATTAGTGTGGACTTTGGTACGATTTTATTCTATCGATAACTATCCGGTGTGGTGAAAAGTATCCATATTTGATACATACATACACACATTATTTATAAATTTAATGTACTAAGTGCCTATTATGTAAGTTCGCACTTAAGATCTTACATGCTTCAGATTATTCTTTGACCATCGTGAATACCTATTATTGTATGGACAGACATGGTCCTAAGTTATTCATTCCTTCAGATTAAATCTTGCATTGCATTGCATTGAATTCATTGTTATTTTTAATAATAAAATAAGCAAAAGATTTTAAAATAATCTAACAAACAGGTAATATTAAGTAACAATTTTCAAAATTCCCGGATAACTTTCTGGGGAACTCCCTTTTCTGCTCTAAATATAAATACGGAGACCGTTCGGAATAAAATACTTGAAACTACAATAGTATCATGGCTAAAAAAAGAAGTAAATTGAATATCAAAAGAATGCAAATAATACTCATAAAAAAAATATTACTGCTGTAATTCTGATACTACTACTAGAGAATTCAGTTAGTCAGATAAACAAAATTGGTGAAATCAACAAAACACAGTTCAGATGCGTGAACTACAACTCTGACCATATAATCACATAAAAACTATACCTAATCTATGTTTTAATTTCTAATTTATGCTTTTCTCTGAACCTTCAGCGTAGTGTAATGTTTGAAAAAGTTAAAAAAAACCTATAACAGTATGAAGTTAAACATACATTGTTAGGCTGCAGACTCAACATCAAGTTCCAGAACATTTCGCACATATTTAAAAGCGGAAACGTAACTAATTTTGCATGAGCCGCGGAACTTTATTCATATCATTTAATTTTCAGCTGTAAATGTGAGATGCAATTATGAAATAATGTTGCTGAATAATCATGAAACTACGGAAATTTATTGCAGAAACAGAAACTAGAATATTAAAAAGTATTTTTTCCTGTAAAGTTTTGAGTAAGATGCTTACATAATTACTAATATACGCAAAACAATATGTATTTCGCGTCCCTGTAGTTTAAACTGCAGACAACAAAAGAGCCCATTTTAAAAGCTATTTAAAGGCAGATAAAATTAAAAAGATACGATACATTTATATATAGTTTTTGAGACACGGACGGATTTCTAGTTAGATGTAAATTCACGACAAATGTGTACAATGGAAATTGCTAGAAGTTAGCAATAATTCAATTGTTCACCATCGCTACGATAACCATAACTTTTAATTTACTAAAGTGCATGCTTTTAAAAAACAACACATTACGAATGATAAATTGTCGTCATAACAGAGGTTGCCACAAAATTTGGACTTAGTTCAAGTATTGCAAGACCCTTTGAGAAGCGTAAACAGAAATTCGTTACACTTTGGCGCCAGTATATCTAACTTGCAAGCGACCTGGCTCGATCGATTGCGACCTCTTTAGAGACCAATGCACCAAGTTACTGCCCGGGCAAACCGTAGCGTGTGCTTTGTTGCAACGGTATAGAATAAGTAAACCAACTTAAAATCGTTTCTGTAAAACACTGTGCTATTTTTAAAAATCTTTATAATTAGAATAGAAAGTTGGAGAGTAAAACAAGTATTTGTCACAAACACCAGAAATGGAATAAATGTGTTTAATCCACATGGTTTATTTTAATAAAAAGGGAACTTGAATCAAAAAAATCATTAGTTCTTCATTACTTTATGTTAAATTACATGACTGTAGCTTCATTGTTGTACTTCTTTTGTTTATTTTCAAATAATAATATAATGGTTTACGATTGATTGCTCGTGTGGTGATGGATAAGGAATATATGGTGTTACCACCCCTATTCATCCTGTGGGTGTCGTAAAAAACGACTAAGGGAATAAAATATTCAGAAAAATATTAATACAAAGAGAAGGAAAACTTGAAACAAACCCTATTCCAAACCGTCTGGCCAGCGTGCTGTTGTAGGCCAAAACCTCCTTGCTAAGGAGAGGCCTATGTCCAGCAGTGGAAAAGGCTGTTGATAATTACGATTGAAATAATTACCATTAGCCGTTTTGCATTTCACCAAATATTTTATATGAATTGCTCATTCAATAAATACTATAGACCATATGCTTACTTCTTTAATTCCAAGCTAGTAGAATACATTCACATACGGATCGATTTAAACGCTTCTTGAAACATGAAACCAGCGCTTTGTCTAAGCAAAGAAATACGAACATTTCCTTTACTTGTAAGAAATAAAAAGGCTTTGAAATATTTCTGAACAATACTTTTACTGTTGTAATCTTATACAAAAGCGACAGAAGACAAATTGAGAGATAATATGCAACGATAGGAAAAGGGTTATCTAGTATGACCGCTACATTGTGAATAAATATTGGTCCACATATGCGAGAAACTTAATATCTAAGCTTAGATCCGTCTCCAAGTGTTATATACCACGTTGTAGACGAGTACTAATAATGAATATTCGGAGAGGTCTGCCTGCATTACTACAGAGCGATGCAGATGAAAATTAGCGTTTTTGTTACATTTGCGACTGACTCATGTCCTGGATTGTTCCTATGGTTACACGGTAATGTATTTTTTTTTTGTGATTATCTTAAGAAATATCACCATTTTTTCGTGAAAAGTTTTACGAAATGACATTGTTTACTAAAAAATCACTTATTTGAAAATAATATGTTATTTCTAGTGGAAGCAATAAACTGAAGTTGGAGGCTGAAGTTTGTTTGCTGTGTCACGAATGATTTTCTATTCGATGTTCGGTTGAATAGATAGTTTTACTATACTATACTAATGAAACACTCAGCGGGATACCTAACTCTGAATCTCTCTCTAAACTGAATAAATAACTTTCTCTAAATTACTTGAAGTCCTGCCTGGATTACTCAAATAACAAACTAATAGGAACCCATTGCTCATGTTACAGTTAAACTGCGGTGTGCGCTCGACTATTAAGCTAGTGCGTCGCTGTCCACCAGCAGTAACTGATGTGAAAGCTTGGCTGCGCGTGTTATTTTTCTTCAGACACATGGTATTTGTAACATGGATAATCTGTCGATTCTGTGTCCGAAAAATAAAAATCATTTCTTATTCTTCACTATTTTAAAATATAAATTTAATTATTGATGTAATTTGTGTACTCATTATTAAATTAAGGTGTATGTTAACATTATTTTAAATTGTATCTCAATATAATATAATACAAATGATATTACTTTCATTTAAGATAAGTTGATTCTATTAAAATTATTATGTAAGTAAGTGTTAAAAGAAGTTACCATTAATTTTAAAATTTACAATCAACGTCAATTATAATAAATTGGAACTGGAATTACATTACAATACACGGCAACATCTTGTGTGGATTTAAATAAATAAATCTCAAACAAATAAATGTGAAGATATTGAAGTTGTACCCCTTGTCGAGTTTAGAAGAGTGCATCAACCACCCCGCATACCACAAACTATCAAGAAGGCCAAATTTACCGTGGTTTGACTATAGTTATCAAAAATCTTAATAATACTTGTGAAAAATCTATTACTATTATGTCTACTGATAGATCCAGTCCCAAATCTTTCAGAATAATGTCGTAGGTTAGGGTAAAGACGGCTACTTCCGTAGCCATATCTCTACGTTGACAAAAAGCAGGAACCTTTCAGACTACGGAGGCTGCTCTCAATATTCCTTTTTACGTAAGACGTTAAAGATGTGTACAGAAACCTGATATTATCATCTCTGTACATAAAATACGTTCATCTAATATTATGATGAAGCCGTAGCTTTAAATAAAATAGCATTTTAGTAAGTTTTAGAGACTGGCTTTTGGTTTAAAGATGAATAATAGATTTTACAAAAACGACAATAATTAGAATTGCTTTTGTTATTTTATTTGTTTTCTTATGTTCATTTGTTTTACATTAGAATCATTGTAATAACTGACATTGTTATTTTCAGAACGAATTTAAAATTGTATACTGACTGTCATAAAATAAATCTTACGTGTCGGACGTAATGTTACATTGAAGTTGAAAACTAAATTAATTCAGTTAACGTGCTCATAAAGTTCACAAGTTCATTATATATGTTATTAACTTTTAGAGAGTTGTAGCAAGCCCGACTACTAGTTATGAATTTCTAATAACTGCCCTTCACGAACACCTCTGAAATACTCATCAGTCTTTTAACGAACTACAGTCCTTGGAGATATCGAACGAACCATAAAATGTTGCCAACAGTTAAAATAATGCAGTGTATAAGAATTCATATAACAAAACATTAGGAGTTACGAGTTATAAGTAATAAAAAATACTTTCACGATGAAATTTCGGGAATATTTTTCCATTTGGTAAGCTATAAATGTATCCTTTTATCAGCAAAGAGGCCAGTTACCAATTTTGTAATACTGTTCCCATATGCACCTAGCTCATGTATATTTTTCCTTTGTAAGGAATTCGTGTAGGCCAAAATTTATGTGAATCTGAACACAAAATGTTACTGTTTATGTTAATTTTTGTTGCTAATACTCTTTATTTTTATTACACTGACTCATTAGTTAAACTAAAATTTAATCCAATACAGTTTCGAACTATAGTGAAGATTAAAAGAGACACGGGGCTTTTGAAAACGAAGTTTTCGTAGAATAGTCTTTAGCACATTGAGATTAATGTATATATTGTATTACGACTGCCGATATAGTATATAGTACATTGCAGATATCAGGTAAGTAATTTTTATTCGCTTAACTAAAAACTTAAATTATGAATAAAGCTTAATTTTTTCGTATTTTAAGGTGTATTTAACTACACGAATGGCGTAGTAGTTTAAGAGGTCGCCTCACCGCTTCTCACTGCACCAAAGTGTTATGGGTCCTATCCCCGTATGGGGGCAACACTTTGTGTGATTCACTTTGTTGTTGCTCTTTGTGTCCGTTTCACATATGTTTGTAAAGTATCCTGTGACACAGGATTTATTTCTAGTGCGGAAGCTTTCTTTTATTAAAAAATATTTGCTGGTGTTTCTTTTCATTATGATATCATAAATTAAATCAATTTCTACAGTAGAAACCTAATTTATCAAAGTAAATATTTCCTTCAATTAATACCGCACAGAAGGTATCGACAAATAAAGATGTAATATTTAATCTTTTATCTAAAAACAAATATTTCATACCCCAAGAAATCAACCAAACAGACATTGTATTAGGATGTAAAAAATAGAATGAATTTAAATATCATTATCGTGGACATTTTTCACAAACAATTCTTCAACTTCAACTTCAAACAAACCTTCTAATAACCCAAATTAAAAACTTTAAACTATCTTAATAACTTATTTAAAAGGTTGTTCATTTTTCCTTTATGTTTCAATATACACCAGAATGCCTATTAGGTCTTAATAAGTTATTTAATAGAAACCATTTAAAATGTGAAAAAATTTTTAATTACGTAAGCTAAGTATTTTCGAGACGAATGAAAAATATCGGATTTTCTAGATCGTTAACTATATCAGAACAAAAATAGCTGTTACTACCTAACCGTATTGGCCTTGTTATAAACTCATCTAGAATCAACCTCAGTACGTTCAGTTTGCAAAATATTCTTTGCTGTCAGCGATATGTTTTGACAAGTTTGTCGAAAATCGTTTGTAGCCTACAAACCTTAAATAATTTGAGCAACTACAGATTTCGATATTTAAATTGTGTCTCAATTTATTTTACAGCAGTAAGAAGAAGACTTTCAGTAGTTTGCTCCGTTTCCAAAATTTTTATATTAACTTCAAATTAAGAAGATCAGTAATGTAATGCAATATTTAACAAGTTTAAGCGGGTGACCTTGAGCACAAAAAAAGTTTTTCAGTCGTGAAAAATTCTCGGCCGAGGCATTTCACTCTAAAGTGTCAGCCATTATGTTTCCAGTAACAATGTTCAACGGGTCTGGAGCAGAGATAAATATTCACCCCCCGATAGCGATGTTCCGGAGGCGAGGTCGCTTTCAAAGCCATGTATAAGTGAAAAATGATAAACATTTTACATTATTCGTTTTTGACATATATTTTAAATTTATCAAACAAACGAGACTTACACTTACAAACATGACAAATCGTTAAATGTTACCATCACTTATCAAGAAATATCGATAAATAATTTTGTAAAAAGTACTTAAACGAAATTTGTTAATTTTAGCGCTTAACATAAGTCTGTGGTAAACAATACAACGAGTGAACTTAACACCAAGCAATGGTTAACTTTAATTAATTGCACAATTTGTCTGGAGTTTCTACGGGCACTAACGAGGTGACCGCCTACAACGATATAATTAAACAGCTTCAAAAGGCGCGCATCGTCTCCGTTAACGTTGAGATACTCCTGAATAATATCCTCATTAGACCCAAGAGTTACACAACGTCTGCGACGATCGCCACCCACGACAGAACAAGAGTTATGAGGACACGCTCTCATTCCCGACATCCTGCGGGAAGTGCGGCTACTTGCGTCAGCATCGTGCAGGACCTTAGCCTCACTGTTGTAGTTACCCTATTGTAGACGATCCTTCAGACGCTTGCAAGTAGGATTTATGAGTCTTAGACGGTAAATTTTCACACACTAATTCACTATAATATTCTTTAAATACTGAGGGCACAAATGTAATAATTCGCAATGCCATGGAAGAGATTTGCACCAACGAATTTACCCTGAAGATCTCTGTGAATTGAATCGAGTTATCTTTTAAAAGGGTTTTCGTTTTGGCGTTGCCTATATTCGCAACGCTGTTTTCTAATTTCACAGTTGACTGCCTATTATGGACGCTAAAAGGTACGATTTCTATGAGATATGTGGGGCAAGAAAAGTTTTCCAAATTAGAAGAAACTTACTCGTTAACAACATGAATGAAGCAAGATAGATCCCATAAATAAAGTTATGGTATGTGTTGAGTTACGTGTATGCCTAAACTTAACACTAGAATTACTGGGCAGAAAATTATTGGCGGACAAATATTATCAATAGCGAGGTATGTCCTTTAATGATGTTGAAAAATGAGAGGCATGGACAATTCAGTCGAACTCATTGAAGTAATAATGCGAGTGGTACAATGTTAGGATGGGCGAGGAAGGTCAACTATTCACGTATCGTCAATTATTTCTGCTCGGTATCTACCTGCTCATTCATATGAGGAAGAGGTTGCCATCATAAATTTCGTGAATGACATGACAAAGAACATTAACAGATAGCTCTGTTGATGGATTAATCAGTCGCTTAAAGTTGTTGAACATCCGCATTACTTAGGTAACGGATCGATAAAAGTGATAAATGTGAGACCACTCCTCTATTGGTAACCACTTTTAATTAGTGAGAGTTACTTTTAGCAAATGTAATTGGAATAAACAAACGTATATTTAACATAGTGGTCACTTTATGTAACCAAAACAGTAATGAAAATTGCTGGTAATTGCAGAAGTCTTCCAAACTTAAGACAATAATGCGTTACCAAGTTTCTCTGCTTTAAATAAATCTTGGATACTCAATGGTCGAAAATTGCAATACAAACTTACGTACGTGGGTATCCAGGCGGGGTATTTGCCTACGGATGTGTTGCTAACCTTGGACTAAGATGATTTCGTCTTGGAGCGCGTGCTGTGTCCTTTGACACAAATGCGGATGCGCTCAATTGGCGGTGACCGTTATCGAACCGCGCTAAAACACCACGCAAGGCTGTACTCGCGCACTTTTGCAGTTTCAGTTGGCGAATAAGGGACAAGGGGATTTCTGTTATATATAACCATTTATATATTTGTAATACCTACATCATTTGGATAACTGATTATATCAATATTGTGGGTAAGTAGGAATATGAAGCAAGCAAAATAGTAGACGGCCCATACAACGGTTCATTCAGGGTACTAGAAACAAAAACACGTGAATTAATTTTTTGGGAAAGACTTTCTTTAATCCGCTGTGCAAGTAGTGGTTTCGATAATCAGAGCCTCATGAGAAATGCATAGAGAATGAACTCTTAAGTTTCCTTCAGATACTGAAAATCCCAAAGCTAAAAACAAGAGGCGACTTCATTCTCCCAAGGCTGCAATTTCAGTAAAAGGAATCATTGTACAAAACTTTTTCGAAGATTCTCGCCGTTTAGTTACAGTTAATTCTGCTGAATATGTGAAAATGTCCGTAACATTTTCTGGGGACCGATGCTACTGGAATTTGCTGGCTAAAATCGTAACACACAGTTTCAACAAGATGGAGCCACTTGTCACGCAACCAGAGTCCCTGCCGGTGGTCAAAGACATGTTTCCGGAGTTACTGATTTTCAGACGAGGGGACATTCCATGGTCACGGAAGTCCAGATCTATCGCCAGCAGACTTCTCTTATCGGGTTATTTGAAGAATCGTGTCTACATCAATAAACCAAATACTAAAAGACAAAAAGAAAAAAATAGTGAAGAGATGTCGGCGATCTCGCGGTCTTTTTGCCGAGTATTCGAAAATTTCAGTGCTCATTTAGAATAGTGCGAACGTCGAAACGGTGGTCATTTGGACGATGTAATTTTAAAAAAATAAATGCCAACCAATTAGCTGTTTTGGTTGGTTAATGGTTTTTTTATACGATTTTTTCAAATGTTAAATAATTCGTGGCCCACCTTGTACATAACACAGATGTAACCTCTCCTCTTAACCACGAGTTATGTTGCACTTACAAGATTATGAGGAAACCAACAGTCAACAAATACCAAATAGAGGGTCCCCATGTGGCAGAATTTCGGAATGCCCAGTACTTGAAAAGTTGGATGAAAGCTAATATCGAAATGTGTTGTCAATGACATTAAGATGATAAGTACTCATATTGATGAAATCTAAAAAAAAATATCATAGACACAAATTAAATATCTAAATACATTTAAATAAATTCTTTATTACACATGACAAATAAGTTTTATAGCACTCTTTTGCTGCATCAAGTTATTGTATAACTGAAAATTGGCCTTATCTTGTCTGTGCCATCTTGTGCATAAGTATAGTACTATTTTGAAAAATTACAATTTTACCTAGGCTATACAGACGTCTATAGAATTTTACAGAACTTAGCAGGCGAACCAGTTTAAATCATTATATTTGAAATAATGTTGTTGTAAAAGGTGCAATAGATTGCAAAGTAAACAGAAAGAACACTAACAAAGCATTTTTTTTTATTGATTGAGTATCATAATGTTATTGTATTCAAACTCATGCAATTTTATTACCTCTGTTGAAAACAGAGTTAGTAATGATGATGTTCTGATAGGTTCTGAGTTTTATTATAAAATTTCAAAATTGTTTAAACATATTTTAAAATTAGTTGAGTAGCTTGATGACAGAGAGTATCTATATTTACTTTCCATCATCACACTGCATTCTATCATACTGTTGCCAAAGGCCTAAATGAAAAACATACTAGTCTATAAATAATCCAAGAATAAAACACTGTTAAATGATTTATGTCTTGTCGTCTTATGAGAAAAAAAAGGTAATGGACAATTTAAGGTTTTACAAGTTCGTTTAGCGTTTATGTAAATTATTTTACAATTTTTAAATTCTTTGGTTTCATATCAGACATGATACTGAAGTGAACATCCAAGAAAAAAACAAGTAGACTCCTAATCAAATTATATGCCTACCGTTACACACCGTACATGAAACATTAATTAATTATTTAAGGAATGAAAAATCAATTTTTCAATCATACAGCAACCTTTATTCTTACGACCATAATATGTTGCAAATATTATGTAACATGCAACAAATTTCAAATATTATAACAAGTTGTACCTCTCATAGAGCATTTTATGTTCTAAACCCATTTGCCTAAATGGCTTATAAAATATATTTACTGGAATAGTAAACTAAACTACAGTAGAACCAATCACTATCATGTTTTATGGATGATTACATAATTTTAGCTGAATAAGTGTGAACAAAGAACTTTCATCTTTGTTCTTTCTTTAACTTTGCATGAAAGTATATTATTTTTTTGGACTAACTTTTAAGATATTTAGACTTTTAAACAAAGTCATTTTAAAATTTAAGAAAAATCTATAACGACATGCATATTCACAGTTAAAATTGACTTTTAAATATATAATGAAATAAATAATTAATTTACCGGTTTAAATCTTATTGAATAGTCGCTTTCGGAATGTTTAAATGAATTCTGTCAATTAAAAGTTGTTAATTACTGCAAAATAGTGGAGTATAAAAGGGCAAAAATAATCTCTTATTGCATAACATATTTTAATAGAGTGTTTTAATTCAAAATATCATTAAAACCGGTGAAATATAAATTAAAACAGAAACCAACGGTAGGGGCGTGGTCTTTTTTAGATTTTTGCTAGGTAAATGTCACAATCAACATGCAAAATTTGCAGAGAAAACACTCTATGACATGTAAACTATTCGAAGAACGACGTAATAGCCTGAAAACAACGGTATTAAAGTAAAAAAAAATAATACTCACATCCAGAGACTCCTTAGACGCCATCTTTCACACACAAACAAATTAGTTTGACGTTTCTCTAAAAATCGATAACAACTCGCCAGGTTTTTGATCGGATACACCTCCAAAGTCAGTTACTTTTACCTTTCATTATAATTTGATTTTTGCATTTCTATTCAATATTGATTAAACGAAACACTTCCTATAAGATTTTTTTATAAAGAATTTTCAAAAGTTTTTTGTATAACATTTTTCTCTCACTTTTGTAACATTTATACTGGAATGGAGTGTAAAACTAAATATATACGCTCATCTTCAGTGTTTAAAAATGTATTCACAAGAAATATTTAAAAAATAAATTAGTAGACTAAAAAAACAACTACTTAGCTATAATATTATTATACATTCATTAATATGTTTTCATTCAGATATTCTGTATATATATACAATTGTAATTGAAACTTATAAAAATGTTTACTCTGATTCAACCGCTATGAATTATAAAGATTTTCAGACATATTATAAAGTCATCTGATGGTGAATTGTGGGTAAGTAGGATGCTTTTTGCACACAATTAGTGGAAGTTTAAAAAATTGTGTAATGTTCTTGCATTATTGTAATTATAATGTTAACGCCTTACATAAAGTGATTTTTTTTTGTCTGACCAAAGTATGAAGATGCGGCTAGTATCGACAGTATTTTGGACGGCAAGCTTTGGAGTATTTATTTTTATTTTTTATTTGGCATCTGATATCATTTTGGCATTGCGTAAAATTATATACCCAGAAGATGAAGACGAGGTAACTTTAAAAGGTTAATTACTGAAATATTGCCCGAGTCTCTGCGAAGACTACGTAACTTTCTTTCGATTGCAATTAGGGTTGCACTTTCACAAGCACTTCTCCCAATTCTCGGTATTGTTGATGTCAGTTCAATCAATTTCACTGAAGCCTAACTTGATGAGCTTGAGGGACAGCAAAATCTCTGCATACGATATGTATTGGATCTACGAAATTACAATCACAACTTTGAATTTCTAAATTTCTTCAAATGTTCCAGAGGTTTACGATTCACTCTCACCAGGTTACTCATATCTTTACTTTTCTTTATAATAGCTTGATTAATCATAGAACCCCCTTCTTCCTCAGGAACGATTCAAGTTCCTTAATGACACACTTGAAAAACGTCTAAAGTCATCCGAATATTTAAGACTGGAGATGCCTCTGTATTCCATAAGATTTCAAGATCAATCTTTTACTGTTGAAGCTGTACACCTGTGGAATGTATTACGAATAAGCATCAGGCAAGTGAATACACAATTTTAAGTTAGTCATTTTAAGTTAATGGTTTTAATATACATAATATATATAATAATAATAACATTAAATAGTTTTAAGAAAATTATTAAATCAATTTCGACAATTTATTTAAGAACTTTTCCTTTTAAATTACTACTAACCATTTTACAGTGTTCTACAAATATTTTTTATTTATATATATATATATATATATTTTATTTTATTTAACATAAGGATAAAGTTTTCTAAATAATAACTTTTTACATTAGTGAATAATTTTATATTTCAACTGCTAAGGTACTATGACTAATCCTAAACACAGTAATTTACAAGTTCGATGGTTTATAATGGGTATTTTATTTACGAGTATAACCAGATAAAACAGTCAGTAAACTATACTTTTGCATAATGTTGAAATTTTTTTTTTCAACAAATTATTTGCTAAAAATCTTCTTATTTAAGGTTCATCGCTACAAATCAGTAAGTATTTTTAAATACTGTCCTTAACAGTAGAATATTTTTACATACCTAATATAATATAAATTTGAACTATTTGTTTTAAGACTCATTTCCTTGGTAAAAAGTATCTAATATAACCTTCTCGAAACTCCCACTATCGATCTTTCATTACACGCTCTGTATTGTCACCTAGAAAGCATCTTTTTTCAAAAAAAAAATTGCGTTTCATTTTCAAAGTGCTATTTACCGAATCAACTATAAATCTCCCATCGAATGTGTATTCTTATTACGAATTTATCTATAAATAATACCCAATAGGAAAAATTGTCTATTGACAACCTAAAGTAATCTCAGTAAAAAAAATACCTTAACTTGAGCCACTTAGTCTTTTGTCTCACTTAGTCCGGTTCTATCATGCATCAAGAATGTCACACAAATTTATGAGGTCCCTTAAACACTTGCTTGAAATTTACCGCATTTATAAATTCCAAAGTAAACAGAAGTTTCCTAGATTTCTGATTACGTACTGAGTATATCAATTAGTATAAGTTGGTACTCTTTTGCTTTTAAAAGTTTACATAGTCAGGGATCACATCTTTACATACAATATATAATTTCAGTCCAAATGGTCAGCAATAGAATCGAAGCTGCATCCCATTGAAAGTGGACTGAAAAAAGATTATGAGAAGTTCGACCATAATAAATTTGCATCTAACCAAAAAAAACTATGTATTACAAAAGAGATCTACGAACTTTTCCAATAAAGTACAGGAGTTATGTAAGATCCCATTTAATGTTTCGTCTTGCCCTATTCAAAAGCGAATTGTGCTAGAAACAGACATTTAGAAGTTTGTTTATGGTTATTAGCTACTTATTAACTATTACTAATTAACTAATCGCTGCGCTACTCACCGATTTTCGTTATACTTAAAGTAAAAACTGTGACTGACCTACTGGCTTAGTGGTTAGTGACCCTGACTGCTAAGCAGGAGATTGTAAGTTCAATTTCCAACCAGGACAAATAATTTGTTGATAAGCACGATTATTTGTGCTTGTCTAGTTGTAATTTATCTTTAATATGTCGGTATTTAGAAATATATAAGTGTATCAGTAGTTTGGTTACCATGAGTTATTATAAAGGAGCGGGGTATATCCTTATTAGGGAGGCACCAGGAACAATACATCTTTGTACTTTATCTTTCGCTCTATCATTTCATACAAAGTTATATACGATTGATCCCGTTGTTTCAGAAATATTGGTAATACTTGCATTTCATTTACAAAATTTCGACTAGATAACATCAAAGTGATATCCCCGTCTTCATTTTAATTTTATAAAAACAATTAATTACTTATATATTGAATTTGGTAGGTAAATGATGAAAGAAAGAAAGTAACGTACTAATAATATTTTTTCTTTTATCATTGACTGAATTGCAATATGATTTCAAAGTTTTTAATCGTTACAGGTTTCAGGTATTTTATAGGGAAAAGTAGACTTTATTTTTCTAATCAAGAGTTATATTTGTATCGTATAGTAACAGCGATGGCCTTCATTGGTAAAACTCGGGGTTTAAATGTAATGTAAATTACTGAATAATGTATTCAATTTTTTTTGTAGATGTTCTCATGTATAACAGAATCTCGTTTTATGACAACGACGCTTAAGACAGGAGTACTAAGAATATCAATGGAATAAGACGAATAAACTCAAAGTTTTTATAGTTCCATACTCGCACAACGATCCAGGTATTTGTTAGAGAATTAAATCACATAAGTACCTACAAGAAAATGATAACTAGGTAGTGTCACTTTATTTTCTTAGGTTGTGAATACAAGTGATCCTAGTCGATTTCTCTATAACGCCAGTTGCCTGATCGAGTGATCATAGCAATACACACAAAGAATATTTATCTTTTTTAGGGATCCATAATCAAAATGGCAAAAACGAAACCCATATAGTTTCAGTAGGTCCGTATGTCCGCCTGTGCACAGTATATTTCAGGTGCAAAACTATAATTTTTAAAAATATTTTTTTTAGGATACCTCAAGTATTCTTAAAGTGAGAATGTTATTAAGGACGAATAAATATATCTGACAAACTCAAAAAGAAAATTGTTGTGGTAATAAATTTTATTAGTTTACGAGTTATCGGAGCAAAAGTCGACCAAATAATTCAACGTTATACTCGTACTTAGGCCGCCGAAACCCTTAATATAACATGTTTGTAGTATGAAATAACACCCGTACTACGGAACCCTGTATTGGACGTAGCTCGACTTGTACTTGGACAATTTTTTATTGTTTTATGTTGCAGGTTGGATTTACACTTTCGAAAAATACTACGAGACGCGAACACGGTGTTGCGGGAAGTGAGCCGCCGCGTGGCTTGGTCAAGTTCACCCTCCGTCACCTCATATTCCTCGGACCAGGTTTGGCGGACCGATTGGGATGGAGGAATCGCAGGACTGTCCTGGACCCTTGGGAAGAGTGTTTCTAACACTCTGCCCAGAAACTCCGGGTCTAGAGTTTCTGTCAAGGGTGGGACCCATGGCTTGAACTTGCCCAGTACCATTTTGTATGGGCATCACCATAGGGCATCCATACAAAATGGTATCCCTATCCCTATCCAGTGATCCTGCAGGTACGTCGGTGGTGGCACAAATTTCTCCAGCTGTTGTGGGTATTCAGAGGCTCACATTTGCAGACAATAAGTATCAGCTTTAATTTTCTGTGGTAGTTAACTCTCTGGCGTTAACAACGTATACAGTGGCACTAAGGAGCAACAATAGTACACATAAGTAAAAACATGCACCTACGTATATAATATATGTTTAACACCTATTCCAGCTTAAATTATACTAAACTTTGGATTTGAAATTTACAAATTCGTTTCACGTTTCTAAACGGGGTGTGGAAAACCATCTCACTAAACCGTTACAGTGTGGGTCACCATAAAATAAAAAACATGAGTTTTCCTCAAAATGGAAGGCGTTAGCATGTTGCAACTCGTCTTGAATCTTCTTTAGCATCTGATGTTATTATAGCTGTACACAAAATGTAAAAGACTCTTTTTCTCTTGCTACTTCAATATCGCCTGACTACTTGTCCAATATGTATATAGATTATACAACACTTCATTTTCACTTGAAACTTCAAATTCTAATATAAGTACTTAGTATACATCACTTTTGGGGTTTAAATAATACTTTTACGATGTATTCTTTTGCTGTTCAACTTGATTCACGATGTGACTGCAGGCGATATTTTTTTTTAGCATGAGTGGTAAAAACGTTGTAATAACGTCAACAGGTATACGTGTCATATCCTCGTGTAAGAGTGTACAACAAGGGGACAGTCAAGCTGCCAAAATTATTCCGAGTAAAAAGATCATCAGCTAACCAAAAAGAGGATATCAAAGTACAAATTGAAAACAGCACACTGGTAGTCACCCACGTGAATGGACTGATTAAAACTACCATGTCTCCGGATGGGACAGCCGTCCCCGTAAAAATGGACTTCGTAAAGTAAGTACATCTACATTTTATTTATCAAAGCTACATTATTACATTTTGAATACTGAATACATATTTATTAGACTTGATATTTATAATCAAGCTATTCATAACAAATAACCTTTGCATTATTTGAACAGACATTTTAAGAAACTTTTTAATTTACGTTTACTATTACTCTCTTAAGAGACACAATAATCAAGTCCTCAAGTCTCCAGGAATCGGAGAGCAGAAATTTGTAGCAAGAAAACGCGATAAATCTATTGTAATTTGTATTAGTTACTTCAATCCTTAAATTTATTAAACATCTCTCTGTGGAGGCATCTATCTCAGAACTTTTTCAAACTTGTGTACATTATTAATATAAACTCTATAGTTTTACATAATTAAACGGCAAAATCAGAGCATAGATAAACTATAATTTAATTTAGCACTAAAATTTGCTTCGGAAGTCTCAACGTTACATAGGCCGAAAGTAAATATTATGTACGAGTATACTATATTCTTTACGTCGATAGTGATGCTCGTGTGGATAAACTTGTAAACCCTGACTTCATGATAGTTGTCACCGCGAGATGCATATGTCGCATTGTTCGTCAGTTTTTCATTTTGATTAAATATTTACATTTTTATTTATTAGTATTAAAAAATAACCAATAGTAATTACTATTGGTTATTTTAACCTATAAATTGGTAAGATACAGTTAATTAACTGTATCTCGTTTTCATCAATAACATGAAATAACAGAAAGTGTGTCAAAAGTTTGGTATTTCAAACATTTTGGATATAATTAGAATTTTGAAATTTTCTTTAATTAGAAAATACATTATAACAAACCATGGACAGTAGTCTGTTTAGCAGAAGTAACTGAATTACCCGTTCATCGCCGCTGAGGTTTACCCACCCTATTCACCCACCCTAATGCATTCATACACCATGTTATAATGTCCAAAGCTAAGTAGATGACCCGATGGAAGCCATCTCAACCCCTGAGATTCAGAACTGGATGTCTCCTATCGAGATTTTTTTTAATAACTCGTAGTATTGCATTGAGGGAGAAATTGAACTCGGAATAGAGGTTACATATAAGCACATTGTGGCGTTAAGTGACAAAACAACGTACCGGTTACCGTTCAATGCCACAATATGAGACCCTGAAAATATAAGCCATGAGATCTAGCACAGGGCCCAAACTCTTCAAGACCAACTTAACCGGTCTAAAAATCTATACGACCTCTTCCTCACAAACTAACCTCTTTCACCCTTCTATCTATCATATATATCGTAAATCTTATATACCGATATGGTTAAAAAGAGTACCAACAATTTTATTCCTCCCGAGTATCAATTACATTTATTACATTATTCCCGAGTATTAATTAAACAATTTTATCCCCCGCGGAACAAACCGCTAGCGTGTGCTGAGCCGAGTCCTCACTGCAGTCGCAGTGGTGACAGGCGGGACTCAATTCCCTCCTGACGACCGAGTGCAGATACTTCCCGAAGCAACCGTGCCCGGAAAGGACCTGCGTCAGTCGGAAGGAAATGGTCCCGTGCTGCCGCCTTGCCCACTCGGCGATGACCGGCTGGAGAGCCTCCACGGCGACAAAGCCAGCACGTGGAGCCTCCAGCCGGGACGACCAACGAGCCATCGTGGCTCGACGAGCGGCCTCTCACCACTCGCGTATCTCTTCGGGCGGGGGCCGTATGCCGCTACCCGCCCGGAAGTTAGCCGTCCGCCGATAAACTTCAGCGAGCACTTCCGCCTCCAAATCCCACAGGGAGTTCCGGCCAAGGCGCACGCCGCCTCCGTCGATACGGTGCGGTAACCGCGTATGGCTCTAACCGCCAATATCCTCTGAGGGCGCCAAAGGCGAGCCCTATTCTGGGCAGTCAGAGCCGCCGCCCTCACCGGTGCACCATACAGCGCCATTGACCGGACAACCCCCGTGTATAGCCGTCTCGTCGCGACGCTGGCTCCACCCAAATTGGGCAAAAGTCGCCCAAGGGCAGAAGCAGCGCCGACCAGCTTTGGAGTAAGCTGTCGGAAGTGCTCGTCGAAGAGCCACCTGCCGTCTAGGATCAGGCCCAGATACCTCATCTGGGCCTTAATCGGTACGAGGACCGAATTGACAACGATAGAGGCGCCGGGGGGTGGACCACGACGGGGCCCATGGAACAAAAGGGCCTCCGTCTTATCTAGGGCCACTCGTAAACCCAGTGCCTCAATGCGCCCGACCACCAAAGAGACTCCCACGGTGGCCAGGCGCGCCGCCTCTTGAAAGTTCGCCCCCCGGGCCGTGACCAATGTATCATCGGCGTAACAAATTACGCCCAGCCCGGGGGGAAGACGACCTCGTATCCCATATTCCACAGGAGTGGTCCGAGGACAGACCCCTGTGGAACACCGCACGACATGGGCCGTCGCCTCAGAATACCATCTCGGTCCTCTTACATGACGGTACGCTCCTCAAGATAGTCTGCCACAAGCCGCCCTCAGGTACTCTGGCACCCCGTGGTAGTGGAGTGCTTCCCTGATGCAGCTAAATGGCAGACTATTAAATGCGTTGGCGATGTCCAACGACACCGCCAGCAGCACGCCGCCACAGCTCACCGCCTCTTCGGTCACGGCACTCAGGCGCAACACAGCATCGACTGTCGAACGCCCGGCTCGAAACCCGTATTGGACGTCCGACAGATCGGGGTCCACCTCGCAGAGGTGCCGGACGATGCGGGCAGAGAGTTTTTTTTTTTTTTTTTTTTATACCACGACGGTGGCAAACAATCATACGGCCCGCCTGATGGTAAGCGTTTACCGCAGCCTATGAACGCCTGCGACACCAGGGGCATCACGTGCGCGTTGCCGACCCTTTAAAAACCTATTTACCCCCTTCTTGAAGAGCTCCATACTGTAGTTTCCAGGGAAAACCTCGGCAGGGAGCTCATTCCATAACGGGATTGTTCGCGGGAGAAAATTTCTCTGAAACCGCACTGTGCGCGACCATTTAGGTTCCAATGTATGTGGATGAGCTCCCTGACGATGGCGAGCGGTGCGATGGTAGAAAGTTGCTGTGGGCATCATATCAAACAATTCTTCAGAACACAGCCCATTGTAGAGACGATAGAGCACACACAAGGAGGCAAAGTCTCTCCTAAGACTTAGTGGCTCGATACTGTCTGTGAGATCAGGATCGTCGACTATTCTCACAGCACGTCTCTGAACTGAATCGAAAGGCTCAAGCTGGTACTTCGGTGCTCCCGCCCAGAGATGACAGCAATACTCCATGTGAGGTCGAACTTGTGTTTTGTAAAGTATTAGCCTTTGTGCCGGTGTGAAGTATCGCTTCGCTCTATTCAGAACACCAAGCTTTTTTGATGCCAGCTTGACCTTCTCTTCCAAATGAGCTCGAAATTGGACGTCACTGGAGATGTCGACACCGAGGATTCCAATACTCTGTGAGATGGTAAGGGGTGTATTCTGGAATTGTGGAACCACAGTGAACGGGGTTTTCTTCGGGAACACTCGGGCAGGTATCCCATCCGGCCCAGGGGCGGTGTTCTTAGAGCGAATCCGTAGAACGACCGCCCCTATCTCCGATTCCCTGACGGGCGGAACATTATCCTCGTTCCGTCTCCCGTCGTCTTCGACCATGAAGGCCATCGACGGGGGTGTGTGGTCCGCCCGCTGCAGGAATAGACCCTCGACCACTTCCCGCAGGAAGCTGGGCTGGAGTGTCTCTGTAAGGGGGGGGGGGGGGCCGACGTGCGGAGCTTTTGTCGCACCGCACGATAAGGGCGACCCCAGGGGTCACGATCGAGACCCTCCAGCATCTCCTTCCTCTTCACTTCTTTGGCGCGGCTAATGGCCAGCTTCAGAGTTTTCCGCGCCTCTCGGTACTCCTCATGAAGCTGGTCCTCCTCGCCGTCTACGCGGTGTCGCAGCCGACTACGGGTGTAGGACCTCCGGGCACGAGTACAGGCCGCGCGGAGGTCCGCCAACTCCTGGGTGTGATAGCATCCTGCCCTAGGGTATAAGGTGACCGTCATGTACCTCAATCGAGAGGTAAGGCAGGAAGGATTCCAGAAGCCGCTTATGCAATCCTGAAGCTCCTTCCGACTGCGGAGGTGGGCCACCACAGGGTTTAATGGGTAGATCGGTTCTCTGGAGTCCCACACAAGCCCTTCGTCTCCCTACGGCCGTCCATAGGGGGACGAAGGGCCTAGGTCACTCACACTTTGCCTCATGTAAAAGGTTTTTATTTTATTTATTATTGCAAATCACATATTCTTCATAGACCGAAAGAGCATGGGATTCCTCTCGTCCTATGATGAGATGAAAATAACGAATGCTAAATAAGTGAAAGATTAAGAGAAAAAATCGTACTCGTCCAGCCCACAGGTGACACATAGATCAATGACGGTTGTCTAAGATCTTCAACTTCCATGAGCTCTGACTTAAAAACGCTCGGTACGATAGAGTGACGCATTTCACCCACGCCTCTCTATGTTGAAGGGGCCAAGGCTAATCGATGCCATCTGACGTCCTGATTAGCAGGCAAAGTTAATCGCGGATTGAGTAGTTAGTAATCCTTTTATCGCATAACATCTGTCCCAATTATAGACTATTGCGTGGTAAGCTGCGTGATTTAATTGGTGTGAGTCAGTCAGAACCACGTCACCAGGCAATCAGGGACAAGGTGGTGGGGAGGGTTACTGTACGTAAAAAAGGAAAAACTTGATATGAACAAAACTTTGGCTATTTTTGCCCACATTAAATTAAAGAGAAGACAATCTTGCTAGAAGGAAGAAATTTGAAGAGATATCTATGTAACATAATCATTTACTTTTATAATGTGAAGGTTGTCCATTAAGTATGTGGATATTCTGGATATCACATAACCCTTGCAAAAGGTTACTTGCTAAAATTAAACTAAAGTATGTATGTATTTACTGGTTTACAAATAACGAGTGTTATTGTTGTGCGAATATGTGTCATCAATGCGAGGAGACGCCATAAGCAAGTGACAGTAATTGACGTTTCATATTTACAGATAAGAGGGAAAATATGCTACAAAGTCATGATTCGATACAACATGTCGACACCTTTCACATTATCAAATCATCTTAGCAATATCTGAAAACAGTTAATGAAAGTAGCAGAAATTTGACCCTGAAATATGAAATTGTTACGACTCCCGCTTGTACTAATATTATTATACAGTGTATTTTTTGTTTGGAAATAAATTACCATCTGTATCTAATAGGTACATATTAAGGACTTTATGTTAACCTAGCTAGTTTAATTCCTGTTAGAATTTCATTTTCCTGGACATTCAAATATTTCTACTTATTTCTTTGTAATCAGGTATGACAGCCAGCTTGGTAAAGGCAAAAACAGTGGTGCTTACCTGTTCATGGCTTCTGGTCCTGCGGAACCGTTCAACTAGAAACCTTTCCTTCCAGTCGTTGTTATTGAAGGAATTTATAAGACAACAATTTATACTGAACTCACCTCGTCAGAGGTGGCCGAAATTCTAGTCGCGGTTAGTTATTTTATATCATTTCTATCTTATTCTGTTGATTAATAAATGAATACAAAAATGAACGTGGCAGAATTTTTATGTAAATTATTTGTAAATATTCCATGTATTCAACACCACCATAGGGGCACAAATTTAAAAAAAACATGCGTCGCAGCATCATACGCTTCTATTAATTCCTCCTGAGAGTAGATGTTGAGGTCTATCGCCAGCAACATTTTTTTTGTGTGTTACAAAGTATCCCTCGCAAACTTGTTATGGGAGTTGTTGGGACCTATACTACTAGAATTTGCTGGCTACAACCGTAACACGTGATTTCAACAAGATGAAGCCCCTCGTCACACATTCAATGAGTCCCTGCCGGTGATCAAAACCTGGTTCCCGCAGAGCTGATTTCCAGACGAGGTGACGTTCCATTGCCACCCAGAAGTCCAGATTTATACCCAGCAGACTTCTTCTTATGGGGTTATTTGAAGAATCGTATTTACGTCAATTAACCAAATACACTGCGTTTACTAATAGAAAAAATCAGTGAATAAATGTCGGTGATCTCACGATGTCTTTGCCGACAAGTATTCGAAAATTTCGGTGCTCGCTTAAAAGAGTGAAAACGTCGAAACGGTGGTCATTTAGACGATGTAATAAAACAAATTCCAACTAATTAACTTTCTTGTAAATAAAGAATTTTTGTAATATAAGAAATGGTTTTTTTATGATTTTTTCAAATGTTAACTAATTCGTGGCCATCCCTATAGCTTGCCAACTTTGAACTTTTTCACTTTTATACAATTGCTAGATTGCTAAAATAGAGAATAAGTAAGTGATTATGTTGGCTATGATAGCCAACTGATGAAAATAGTGTATAGACCTACTGCGTATGGCACGGGTCTCGCAATAATTCTTAAAACAGTTCAGACACACACAACAGACTCTTGTTTTGTGATTGTATTGGTATAGTTACGAAGTGACGAATACGTCGATATTGTAAATAAAACATGTTAATAAAGCAAAACATACTTCTGTTACTTTTACAGATCAGCATTTACAATAATCCGTCACTTCAACAAAGCAAAGTGGAGATCGTTAACACTTTACTTATACATCCTGAAGTAAAAAACTTGGAGCTTGCCGTGAGGTTTTACACTGACATGTCACTCATTTTTGACACCGACGTTAATGGAATGCAGATATGTTTTCTTCGCCTCATTTTCAATGTGATGTTTTAATAGGCCAAAGATGACTCCAGAAGCTTAGAGCAAGCAGTGCGGGTCAATGTAAGAACGCGGCACACTTTCAAACTTTTAATTGAAAGCGCTAATAACCCATGTCTGGCATGTATAACATTTATTTTTGTAATTTCGTTCCACTTTCATTTAGGTACCTACCTTGAACTTTTTTTTGGAAGTTTAATATTTGAAACCATTCATATTTACGGAGTTGTTGTAATATAGTTTGCGTTCATTATCCAACAGGTTTATAAAAATTGTGCTGTTCATTGAAAATGGTTTTTCATTTTAGAAGTTGTTATTTAGGCACATTACCGGATTCTTCTAATAAAAGAGCATGTTTTAGGCGGTTTATACTATAAACAATTAATAATAATTTTAAATTGATATCATAACTGTAGTTGCTTTTTACTATTTCGGCTGTTTTAAAATTTTCGGATATTTGACACACGTCATCTAGTTTTAAACTATGTAAGCAGAGCTTATGTTATGATAACTAGACTGACTGATAGAGCACTTATATACTTTTTTTTGTAAATACATACATATTAAACACAGAAAACATCGAAACTTCGAAACAAATATTTACTGATGATGATATCATTCATAAAGATATAAGATCAGATCAGATGATAAAAACATTTGGTCCGACCCGGGCATCGAACCCGAGACCTCAAGCACAGCAGTCGCATTCACTACCGTAATACGAGTATAATAAAAATATAAACTACATTAACATAAAATCTAATATTCACTAGAATAATGAAAGTTACATTTAAAAACAGTTTGAATGAATAGTAAAAATAAGCACCTTCGAGATAAGTCGAGAAAGTGTGCATTTTTTTTAATGAACTGTGCCTGAATATGTGATCAGATCACAATCCCCGCGGAGCACCCAAGTGGGCAAATAACCCTGGGTGCACACGTGTCGCAGCAGTTAATGCTGCAACCGCTCGTCACCATGCACTATACGGAGTATGGTGTGCCGCTGTCTAATGGGTACTCGCGTGCAACACTCAATGTGCGCTGATCTTGTGCTAGCAGCTTACCGGACTCGTGTGATTACTAAGGTAACACGTATTTAGTAACCAATTTTTTGTTCTTCAATAGTTTTATGTATAACTATAATCTATACATATAAAATAGTTGTCCTAATTGACTGATTCATCAACGCTGAGCCTAATCCGCTGCGGTTACAAACATGACAGAGCACCTACCAATCATTACTTAATCGTTAATGATATAAATTGTAAAATGTTTAGTAAATTATAGTCACCATTCAATATAATAAAAATAACATATATTTTAAGTAACTTTCATCTTATCTTTGTTTGATTTATGGTTATACAAATTTTTTGTGTTGTCAAGTAAATAATTCATCAAATATAGTAGAAAAATCAACTTAAGGGCAAAAAACGAAACAACTTATGAAAAGCTTTCCAAAAACTACAAAAATACATTAACATACTCCTCTTTAAAATCCTTATTGTTTTACTTAAGAAATGTAAAATAAATCCACTAATTGTAAAAGGCAATAAAATGACTGTTCTAGGCGTGTGAGGTACTTTTTTTCTATCCTAGCAACATGTGACTAATAACAACCTATGTTCCCCGCCTGTGTCACCTGCTCTTTCGATTTGCAGGCGCTCGCTTGTATTGTGGATGTGACTTTTTATTTGGTTTTCTGTTTCAATCACTTTTATTTTATAATTGAATTGATACTAAATTTCAGATTATGATGGTTTCTATTGGGTATGGACCACTGAAAAATGATATTGTTAAATGAATGATATTATGTAGGCCAGAAGCCCGTACAAACTGGTCGATGTCTTTTTGGCAGCTAATGCTTTTTAAATTGTAAAACCCCACTGAGATAAGACATAGGACCCTTTTTAATTATAGGGAAATTCATTATTTTGAAAGTGAGAAACATGAAATAAGACAATCACACGAGTATAACCGTGGGTAAAAGCCAGTCCGAACCATTTTAGATAACCTTATAATTGGGGTATTACTTGGGTACTAAGATAGTCCTAATGACTTTAATCTAAACTAATATTGTACAGGGCTTCAAAAATAGAGTTTATTAGTTTAATTGAACACGTTTTTGCTTTTAGAGCACTTGAAAGCCCATTTATCCAGGAAAGCTATGGGTCATTTAATATCACAATACGACCAATAGAAACTGAGTGTCAATGAAAAATTAAATAAGGAGACGAAGTTGCGCGGGTCATATAATATATATTTGCTACTGCAAATAGTACTTACTTATGGCTTACTTACTACTTACTATAGCACTTCTTTACTTATATGACCATATCAATTTTGTCTGTTTCCGATAACATTTTACATCAAAACTTATGTTTGTATTAAAATATGCTTGTAAGATAAGCAATTTAATAAAATGCTTTTTTTTTATATACGAACAGCATAAAGACGGCACTACAGTGCATGGTATTGGGATGACATTTCAGCGGGTGTACTTTTACGTTACGGCAACAAAGAAATCAGCAAGTGATATCCACTCACCGATGGCCAGGTCAACTACATTTATCAGCTCCCATTAGCTTATGCAATATATCAGAATCCGATTTAAAGCATTACTTCAGTAAATCGTCAAAAAGTCATTCGCTCATGGTTTCGATATCCATCCATGACAAATATTGTGTTATGAACAAGATCATTTGATCCGCGTCTAAGTTTAATTTATCTATAACTATAGTTAGTATTTGTTTCTTTCTGTCATCATCACCATCAACAGCCTCCAATGGTTCTCTGCTGGACATAGGACTCTCCTTAGCAAAGAAGTTTGGGCCTGCTACAACAAGCAGATCAGACATTGATATAGGGTTTTTTCAAGATTCCTTCTCTTTGCAGTGATGTTGTCTTACATATTCTGTTCCCTTAGCCGCCTCTTACAACATACATGGGACGAATAAGGGTAGCGGCACTCTATATCCTTCCGTCAGCACAAGGAGATGTCTGTACTATCTGATAGTTAGTTTTCGTGAAGCACAGATTACTGCTTAACAGATTAAAAGATATAACAAAACGTCATGCTTTCTTTCTAATATTAAAGTATTTCTAGATTTAAGAAAGAAACCTTCTAAAGATCTTAGCAATGATGTTAATATGTTTTGGTTACAGTTTCAAATAAAGCACCTGGTCGACGTGCCCAACTACAGTGTATATGAAACTACTCTTACATTTGTCAGTCTCCAGAAGCAGTTGCCTAACGGTGTTATTACTCTGTGTCCATAAGAAGTAAAATCGGTGTCCATCATCAATACTTTCAACTCCTGCTAAAATCTAGCAGATAGATTATTGACACCTAGAATATGCGAAGGAATGTCAATACATTTTTTTACAAAAATGTTCCCTATGTCCTTTCCTTTAATTTCACAGATAGATGAATGAGCAATTAATTAAGGTCCAAAATTGTCTCAAACCAACAAACAAAGTTGTATTCTCATTTATGACATTAGAAAATATCTTATTAGATATTTTCTAATGTCATAAATAAAAAGCACAATAGGGCTAAAAAATCTAAACATAGTGGGAATAGGGTTTTCATTATTCATGTGCTTTGATTATTCATGAACTAATTTTAATTAATTTACGGATTGAATAATTTTTTAAAAAATACGTCCATCAAACGTAAGATCTTAATTAATTATTTTAACAATTGGCTAATGTTTCATACTTTAGTTCAGTTCGAAGAATTACACTTTTAAGGTCCCCAAGCGGTGCGTGTAAAAGCATCTCACTAGGCCGCCATGAGTGTAGGTCACCACATTGCATTGTCTGCATTCGCGATGACTATGGTGACCATAACTCTTGTATTCTATTTATGTTTTCCATCAGGTAGAGTAGAGTCACTTTAGCAGGTTCTTAAAATTTTAACAAAAAAAAATACTTTTAGCTAAAATTGTCAATTGTTTTAATTAAATTAATATCGAAGGATATTTGCCTTCAATATATCAACCTAATCGATTATTGTAAGCAAAACTATTGCATAAGTTCCTGGGGTGGTATGGGTAAGGTGCACCTCCTGGAGGTTGAGAGGGCTCAAAGGAGTGGGCTTAGGGTGGCTGCTGGTCTGCCTTTTCGTTTTCCAGTCATTGATCTATACAAAAATTTTGATGTCCTTACAGTTAGACAGACCTTCATTTCATCAGTGATTTTGAAGAAACACACGCAGCTACAATACGACCCCAAACTGAACAAAGAAAAACATAGGAAGGGCTATGTCTGTTCGATTGATTTCTTTCACACCACCACACATTCATACACAAAAAAAAACACACACACACACACAAACACACACACACACACATACACATACACACACACACACAAACACACACACACACATACACATACCACACAACACACACACACAAACACACACACACACACACACAAACAAACACACACAAACCCACACACACACACACTCACATCTCACGATTTAAATGTAAATCCTAAACTCACCCAAATAATGTATCTCATCAGTCATTTCACTTGAACTAATAATGCGCCTGCTTTTTAATGATGTTGAGGGCCTGGTAACCCGTAACACAAATATTACAGTACCTATCTCCGGGCACCGGTCTCTCACAAATGTACAGTAATAGTATAATTTAGATTAAGCATCTACACTGTACTGCATAGATTTGGGATGAGAAAATAAATATTATTATTATATTATTATTATTATTTTAACTGATCCACTTTCAACCATAATTACAAATATTTGTAGAATCTAATAATATAAATACAAGACACAAAAGATTAAAAAGTCTAACAAAACCTTATTAGTGAATAACAGGGTAAAGTTATAAAGATTATATGTTCAAAAATTATAGCTATTGTTCTTTCGGCTCTTGAAACGATAACTCCTAACAATATCAGGTTCTTAAAAACTAGTCATGAATCTATGTGAAAATTGGGGACTCGTAACGTGAATATTCGTCTTTCCAGACTCGATATTTTTTTGGATATTTAGATTTTTCACATATAGCTGTTTTACCCCAACCTAAATAAAACCTCAGGTAAGATATATACCTAATATCATAGATAAATTACATTAAAGAGATCAAGAATTACAAGAACACACATCGGTGTCGATGGTTCATCACACAATTAGTTGTTCTTATTAGACATCGAACTAAATTAGTCAAAGAAAAGGATTTAATTAATACGCAACGTGTGTCCTTAATAAAATTTTAAACAATGTTTCTTGAAACCAAAATTGACGAAGTCATCTTCAAACATAATTTTGCTTCAATCGATTGTTCGTTTTTGACAAACAGTAGAATTTCATTGTTTCGGTCCAACAAAGCGAAATTCCATTCATTCCATAACTTTTCAACTGAAACTCGCACATTCCTACTATTTGACTGTTTCAGTAGGATGCAGAAAGCGCTTTCTAATTTAGTAAATGATATAAATAATTTTAATTTTGTAAACACAAAAAGTTAGACCGACATCCTGGTACAGAATGGGTCAAAACCGGATATTTTAGAATTCCTTGGGATGAAAATACCCAGAAAGCGTGTAACGTATCTGAGATGATTCTAGAATATATAACTTATAGAATATATTTGATCCAACTCCGACTTCAACCGATTTTGGTGACGGCGGCCACTCACAATGTAGACCCGCCAAATTCGTAGGAGATATTATAATTCACAAGTGTGGGCGGAAACACAGGTGAACGTTTAGTTCCCTCACTCTCACAATCCGGTGGGTCGGTTATACGTCACGACCGGGGCGAGATCAGGCTCAGGACCGACAGCTGTACATACTTTATGAGGCACGAAGGTTAAGACCCCAACTTACAAACTCTCGGCTGTAATTATATATTACTGTAACCAGAAAAACTTAATAGCACTTTATGTCCCGGTCCAGAATTGAACCCGAGATCGCTTGATCGGTAGTCGTATACGATAACTGCAACACCAAAGACATAACGTAGAGTATGGGCTAAGAATTCGTTAACATTTGAATCTAACATCCCGCGCAAACAAGTTACGGAAATTCTTGGGATCGACGCACTAGAATTTGCTGGTTACAATCGTAGCACACAGATTCAACAAGATGGAGCCACTTGTCACACATCCAATGAGTCCCCTGACGGTTTCTGGAAAAGAAAAAATTAGCGAAGAGATGTCGCTGATCTCACGGTCTCTTTGCCGAAGAGTGTTAGAAAATTTCGGTGCTCGTTTAGAAGAGTGCAAACGTCGAAACGGTGATGATTTAGACGATGTCGATGCCTGTCGACCCCTTCCGGTTCTTGTGTTCGGGGACTTCAACGCCTGATCGGTTGTCTGGGGTTCTCGGCGCACGAATCCAAGGGGGAGGGCATTGGAGAACTGGGCCGCCGTCCACACGCTGGGCATTCTGCCAGCGTGTGGAGCGCCGTGTACACGGTCCGGCCATCGCAGTGGTGGCACTCAGGCGTTGGCTCCTTTCGGATCAGACACAGGTGATCTCCGAAGCATCCTTTTCCAGTGATCACCTACGTCAGCCGATATGAGAGGGTCCCGTGATTCCTCTCGAGCCAATTCTCCATAACGGGTCTTACCGCCGCAATGACGGCGTGCCCGGCGACCGGTTGCCCAAGTCGTTCCTTCCACTCCTCCAAAAGGACCTGGCGGAGTTGGGTTTTCTGATTCTCGATTTCTCGAGTTTCAGGACTCCGGCCCAACTCCTGTGCCTCCTTGCGCCACTGATAAAGAGCCACAAGGGCTCTCACCTCCAGGTCCCATGGTGAAGTTCCAGCCAGGAGACTCGCCGCTTCAAAGGAGATTGTGCGGTATCCTCTTATGACCCCGATGGCCAGCACTCGCTGTGGTCGTCGCAGTATTGCGACGTTGCTCGCCTTGAGGGTCTCCGCCCACACTGGGGCCCCGTAAAGGGCCATTGACCGTACAACTCCTTCGTAGCGTCTCCTGCAGGAGTCATCGGGTCCCCTCATGTTAGACAGCAGCCGCGCCAACGCCCGTGCTGCTCCCACCAACTTTGGGACCTGACTTCGGAAATGAGTTCCGAAGTCCCATCGGCTATCGAGTACGAGCCCCAGATACCTCATGGAGGACTCAATGCCGATGCGAGTATCTCCTACTATGAGGCTGGATCGATTTGGTGGCTTGTTCCAAGGCCCATGAAAGAACAAGGCCTCGGACTTGTGTAGAGCTACCTCAAGACCCAACCGCCAGATTCGCTCCACGACTTGGGCAACCCCGGCCGTGGTCCTCAGGGTTGCCTCACGATGTGTCTTGCCGCACGCCGTCACAAGTGTGTCGTCCGCGTAACACGTGACGACGACGCCATCTAAGAAAGCACCGCGAAGCACCCAGTCGTAGCCAATGTTCCACAGGAGCGGTCCTAGGACCGATCCCTGCGGAACTCCGCACGACATTTCACGTCTACCGAAGCCGGTCTTACTTGGGTAGATGACGGCTCTTTCCGACAAATATGACCCGACTATTTGACGGAGGTAGAGAGGCACTCGGTGATATACGAGTGCCTCCCTGATGCAACTCCAGGGCAAAATATTGAACGCATTGGCAATGTCTCAAGACACCGCCAATACTACTTCGCCCCGGGAAACTGCTTCCTCCGTCAGAGTCTTCACGCGCATGATCGCATCCACGGTGGAACGCCCCTGACGGAAACCATACTGGTTCTCCGCTAGATCCGGCCCCACCCTGAAGAGGTGCTTGACGAGGCGTCGTGCAATTACTCTTTCAAAGAGTTTGCATACCTCGTCAAGCAACACTATAGGCCGGTAGGCAGATGGTGAGTCTGCCGGGCGCCCCTCCTTTCGGATGAGAACCAGTTTCCCCGTCTTCCACAATTTTGGAAACTGCCCCTGCTCGAGGCATGCGCTGAAGAACTCTCTCAGTCGGGGCTCGAGAGCATCGTCGCTTAGAGCCAGGACCCAAGCTCGGCCTGGTATACCATCGGGTCCTGGGGCGGTGCTTTTTGCTTTAAGCCGTCGCACCGCTAGCGCTAGTTCTTCCCAAGCGACCTCTGGCACGTCGTCGTCATCCACGCTAGGCGCTTCAGGCGCCGAAGACGGAGCCATCAGTGGTGGAGTGTGCTCCACCACTCGCACCGGGAACAAGGAGCCGACAACCCGCTCAAGCAACTCTGACTGAAGATACCGGGTTAGCGGTGGAGCCCATGGGCGCATTTTACCCCTGACTATACGATAGGGGCGCCCCCACGGATCTCGCTCCAGGGTCTCCAGCAACTCGCGGCGGGCCTCACTCTTGGCCCGCTTTATCGCTGCTTGAAGGGTCCTTTTGGCATCCCTGTATCTCGTTAACAGCTCCGCCTCCCAAGCTGCCGCATCCGCGGGGCGGCGACGCCTTCTACGGTACCTGGACCACTGGCGGCGCGCGGTCACGCAAGCTTGTCGCAGCTTTGCGATATCTGGCGACCACCAGTAGACCTGGCGCCTAACAGCATTTGGCTGGACCCTAGGCATCGCCGCATCGCAGACGCGGGTCATGGCCTCCCGGAACCATTCTGCCTCCGCTTCCACGTTGACAGGCCTGTCCGGTGCAGGGACCCAGGCCTGGACGATAGCGGCTTCCAGGAGGAGCTCACGATCTAAGCGCTTGAGCGCCCAACGTGGTTCTGGTGGAGCCACTCTGGGCGGCGCGCTACTTGTAGGAGCGGAGACTTCAAACCGAATGTATCGGTGATCCGAACCTGTCTCCTCCCCCACAACGACGCGCCAGTCCAGAACATGACGTGCCAGCAAGGGGCACGCGAACGAAATGTCAACGATCGAGCTGCCCCTCGCCGTAACGAACGTAGGTACGGCACCCCGGTTTAGGTCAACTAGGCCGGATCTTTCGGCCCAGTTCTCCAATGCCCTCCCCCTTGGATTCGTGCGCCGAGAACCCCAGACAACCGACCAGGCGTTGAAGTCCCCGAGCACAAGAACCGGAAGGGGTCGACAGGCATCGACGACGACGGCTAGCTGAGCGAGCCATTGCTCGTACTCAGTTATGTCTCGGTTTGGCGTGAAATAAACGGCCATGACCGCTATATCCCCAACCACCGCCGCTATGCAACCCCGTTCCCTAGCAACCACAGCAAAGGGAGGGGTACCAGCGGCAGTGCCGTGCACCAGTGCAGCCGAGCCATCTAAGTCGATCTCCCAGGCAGGTCCGAGAAACCGGTGAACGTATGGCTCGGCGACCGCAGCAATGTGGATTGACCACTGTGCCATGCTCTGGAGCAGAAGATCCTGGGCAACAGCAACGTGGCCCACGTTCGCCTGGAGGATGCGGAGATTTGAATTCATTATTGAGTTGCCATCTCCACATCCCGTCGCGAACCTTGCAGTTCTCTAGCGACAGAGGGCCGACCTCGCAGTTGCGCATCGATCCGACACAAGGCTTACTGCCAACCCGGTGGTCGGCAGGCTTGCCTTCCGCTGCGCACCTAAAGCAACGCAGTGGGGCGCTGCAACCGCCCGCCTTATGACCGGCTTGACCACAACGGAAACAAAGGTCACCTATGGTGACCGCCGCCGTACATTGAACCCCCACATGTCCCACCGACAGGCACCGGAAGCACCTTGCCGGTCGGGCCTGCAGGAGCCGTGTCTGTGCCCTCAGGAAATCTCCAACCAGAAGGGTATGTACATCAGCGACCTTTTGGGCCGCCGCAATAGGGCAACTGACAACTGCTGCCCCCTGTCCACTTGGGCCGAAGAGAATTGTTCTGATCTTTACATGTTCTAGAGGGCAGCCTACGCTCTTCCTCACTGCGAGCTTGAGCTAGTCCACCGTGTCGGAGTCGTCCAGGCCTGTAATGCGTACTTCAGCGCATTTTACGGGCCTGGACACTCGGACATCAGCTGCGTCCAGTGATTCCCTTAGCTTAGCCGCTAGGGCGTCGGCTTTGGGCCCACTGGTGGCACCGGGAATCTCAAGGAGCCGAGCTCCTGTCCGTGTGTTTTTACACCGGACGCCCGGTATCTCGAGAGCCTTGAGGTTAACTTTGGCCTTTATTTTCGCCAAGACCTTGGCGTACCCCAAGCCCCTCCCTGCTGCCTCCTCCGTTAGAGTGACGACGACGGCCGTAGAGCGAGGGGCGCGAAGTCTCCTCGGTGCTGCCATCGCGGCGACAATGGCCTTTCTGGCGTTTTTGGCTGCTTTTTTGGCGGCCTTCCGCTTCTTCTTTTTATCCCCGGCCACCACCCAGCACTCTTCTAGCGGGTGTTGTATGGTATTGGCCGAGGCTAAAGTTGGGCCTGGGTATGATTCGCCTTTCCATTTCCCTTTCTTTTCCCCTGCGTGACTTTAGTAGGGGCCGTTGACGCTGGCTTAGTGACCACTCTACCTACTGGCTGAGCTGTTGAACCAGCTTTGGCAGCGGCCGCATAGTTTGTCTTCTTTGGTGGAGTTAGAGGTGGGCGGTAGTGGACACTCTCTACTGCCGAAATACGCCTCGTGAGCCGCTCCTCCATCTCCACCATGAGTCGGACTATGTCTGTTCCACTCGGCTTGATGATACCGCCGGTGGCGATGATGCTAGCGTTGCCCCAATGTTGGTACGCGTAGAGCCCGACGCTCTCTCTCTGGCTTCGGCAAGATTCACTTCAAGGCGGGCTTTCACCCTTTCATGAGCCTTATTCTCGGCTACTAGAAGTCTCCCAGCCTCGACAATGGAGCGCACGAGTGCCAAAAGGGCCTCATGTTCAGGGCTCTTTGATACTTCAGGTGTCTGAAGTAAGCAATCGGCTAAGCCGATTGCCTGCTCGATCCGTTCCACGGGGTTGCCAACTCTGCGGCGTAGCTCCTCCACGCTTACGTCACTCGTGGTAGTAGTCGTTGTCATGTCGGATGCGACCTTTTCAAGTAGAGCCTTGAGCAAGAGCTCACCTTCGGCCCTCACTGATGTCGCAGATCCGCCAATCTGCCTCTCCTGGGCCATCCGCCCAGTCTTGGGAGGTCGACCTCTGCCACGAGGCCCCCGACGGTTTGTACCCCCTTTGACTAATGTGACCTCGTCACTAGAGGCCGACAGCATGCTTTCTTCTCCTGCGTGGGTCTGGCGCCTTTTTCTTTTTTGAGCAGTCCGTTGGTACTGTTCTACAGCTGACATCAACGGGGTGCTCGCACCACTCCTTTCCGAGGCAGTGTCACAATCTAACACCGCTTCACGGTTTTGTGCGTCCTTCGCGATATGTTGGTCGCCGGATTTACCGCTCGGCGACGGGCGGGTTTGGCAGTGGTTGCTCCCCCAGAATACGACTGGGAGCTACCAGAGCCGTTTGGCTCCGGGAGGGATTCCCCAGGCGAAGTGCGTCTGGGACCTTCCTGGGTAGGTGAGACCTTTACTTTACCTTTACTTTTTTAGAGAGGTTTCCGTCCTCGTGGGTTCGAAGAACCACCGGTCCTGTCCGTTCAGGATTACGGCTGGGCCGGACGGGGTCTGCACCAGACCGGGTCCGTCCGCCCCAAGGTTTTTTAAAGAGGTTTCCTTCCTTGTAGCCCTCGAAGAGCCGTCGCTCCTGACTGCAAATAGTCAAGTTTACGACTTGGCCGGACGGTGGTCTGCGTCAGACCAATGTCCTCTACCTCTGACAGTGCCAGCGGTTGAGAACCCGTCCGCCCGGTGGCATACTCTCTACTATGCCCTCTGCTAAACAGAGGGACACGTAGAAAGCCTCCAAATGACCCTCACAAGAGTTTTTCCCACCTTGGCCGGAATTCTCCGTAGGCGGCAGCGTCTCTCCCATTTGATGAGAGAGGCGCTGCCACCTCCGTTGCCCAGGGTGCACCACGTGGAGGTTCCGGACCCCGCACTCCACCCTATAGAACACTAGGATCAAAATTTAACACAAATTATACTAGAACTAGTCGTAGCTTTTAGAATGTGAATAAGACGCAGACCTATCATACACATAAAGAGACTAACTCGGTCATTTGTAATAGGAATCGAATGTATCATCCGTAATGTTGTTGTTGAGTATTCAGCCCCGGTTTATTTACAATGAATTCCCAGTGGAAATGATTCTTTGTTAATATTTATGATAATTCTAACTAAACAAAATGTGAAAGAGTCATGTTTCGGCAGTCTGCCCATTTCGGCACAAATGGGCAAAGTGCCTATTTTCATTTTAATGATATGCTGTAAAGAAAAATTTTGATGTTCATTAAATGTGCAATGTATTTAATTGAATAAAGAACTTTGGAGGAGATGGATTTGTTGTCCTTCCAACACAATTTAAGGATCCTTGACGAGGTGATCACGCCTGGTGGCCCGTGGTCCAACGTGGTGATGTTGGGAATACTACTAGAATAATACTGTACAATTTAAAAATTAATCTTTGTGGTAATTATGTATGTATGTATATTTAAGGTAGTAGAGCCACGCTAATATTAGCACGAATAGGCTGACTCAACCGCGGCAGTACTATCCTCTCATAGAAAATCAATCTAATGCGACAGCATCCGTGCTTCATGTTTCGTTGATGAGTGCGAGACAGGAGGCCCATTGAAGCAAGGGTGACAGTTACCTTGGGGTGCTGGGCTAGAAAACCTCCACGTGGTGCACCCTGGAAACGCTGGCATCACCGCCAACGGCTAATATTCTAGCACGAAGAGGAGGCCACTATTTTCGGCCATTAGGTTGAGGTTTGGTCCAACAGAGCGGGCGTGTCTGTCGATTCCTCTGTTGGCTCTTCGCTCTTCGGAGCAATGAGGAGGAAAACCTCGTTAAAAAATCATGAAAGTGGGACCCTTTCATGGGTCGGAGTTTCTCCACTGTCAAAGGTGGAGAAAGGAGTACGGGCTCGGTGTGTACTCACACTGCCGCCGAGCAGGCATCGAAAGATTTAATCTTCCTGCCACCGTTGTCATATCGTAATCTCGAGAGGAGTGTCGTGGTTATGTCTCACAACTCCGATCGGGGGCGAGGGTCTTGGCTTAGCCGCCCGGACTGCGAGGAAGAAAACCTCTCTAAAAAATTACCCCGAATCCCGTGTTCTGGTGCGTGACCAGGGGATGCATGGCTGATGGGTAGTTCAGTCGCAAGCGCACTCCCAGCCGAGGCACCTGCGGACCCCTCGGTTGGGCACAAATTTACGCTTGCCCGGGTACTGGGGGATCTCTGCCCGGGTCGACCGTTAATTCTCCCCCACTCGTGGGTTATATTATGGAAACCAATAAACAAAAGAAGGTGAAGGATACGCTGAAGGTGGATGACACCTCATCTAACGATGAGGAAGCTTTGCTCCAGACGCCTATTTCGGGAGAACTCCTAGCAGTCAATCAGACTCTTGGAGCCAGACGAAATTTGGAACGACTACGTTCCAAATCTGATTCTCGTGAAATGGTGGAAATGGAGCCTGAAATACACGATCTCGAGAGTAGAAAGCGAGTTCGCTCGAAAGAGGATGATACTGAAATGTTACCTCCTAAAGTGGCAAGTAGCCAAAGAGGGAGGTCGAGGTCGCGCACACCAGTCTCAGTTCCTGGTGGTTCCGTTTTTTCTAAAGCGGAGGTGTATAGGCGAGCACGTGCGGAAGGCGAAGTCATAGCTGAGGAGGAGATTGCAGATCTCCTGACTAAGATCAGAGTGCCGGTGGAAGGGGATTCTGTCCCTCGATCATCGGCGATATTGAAGGAGAGGTCACGTGCGGCGGTGGCCATTATTAACAAAGTAGCTACAAAATCAAACAACCTGAAGTTTTCCTTTGTCAGGGCTCTAAAAGACTCCTCCTCCGCGGTGTCTGAGGTCGTTGAATGTCTTGTCGAAGACATGGCGCGCCTAGAAGAGGCGAATGACCGTCTTGCAGCATCCAATGATCGCCTTACGAAGCAAGTGGCCGAACTGAACGCTGAATTTGCCCAATTTCGGGCTAAGGCGCATTCAGAATGTCCTGAACAGCCAAATTCGGCTTTAGAGCAAAACTCTCCCTCCTCCACTTTTCTAGATTCCCAACTACGTCAAATAATTGACGCTGTCTGGCGAATGATAGACGGGCGCCTCGCAGGTCTTGAGGCAAGATTGCCGCCGGCGCCGATCGTTCGACCGCCGCTAGCCACAGACAAGCGGAAGGCTGCTACAGTCACAACAACACTTCCAGTTTCGGAGGGTCATGTTAATGGAACCTACGCTGCGGTCGCGTCAGTGACTAGGCCTGTGACTGCAAAGAAAGACAAGCGATTGGTTGCGGCAAGGACAGACACAAAAAAGACTGAACAGTCCACTAAGATCAAACCAAAGGGGGATTTGAAATCCGTTCAAACGCATACTTCGGTATCTGGAACGACGAACGTGCGTCACGTTCCCTCAAATTCAGAACCTGTACCCGGCCCCTCCGCATCAGCACCGTCTAACGACAGCTGGCATAAAGTTAACGGAGGTAAAAAAAAGACGTAGAAAGCAGAAAATTAAAGTGTCTAAGTCAAATCCGCCGCCGGTGACAGACACTGCCACAAAAAAGGTACGTAAATTGCAGCCGCTTAAAACAGCGGCTGTAGTGGTTACCGTGTCACCGGAAGCAGCACAAGGTGGGCTAACTTACGCAGATGTTTTTAAGAAGGCGCGAAATAGCCTAACCAGTGAATTCGGAGCCTCAGGAGTAAGAATACGCCTCGCCCAAACGGGAGCTCGAATCCTCGAGTTCCCCGGGGTCGAAGGTATTAAGGTTGCCGATACCTTTGCTGAGAAACTGCGAAGTATATTTCCAGTGACGGATGGTATCAAGATCGCCAGGCCCAGTAAGTGTGCGGAACTACGCATTTCGGGTCTGGACGACTCTGTAACATCAGAGGATGTCCGCGTTGCTATTCAAGAGAAGACAGGAAGTAACGAGGACACCAATATCAGGGTTGGTATCATCCGCCCTGGTCCAGGAGGGCTTGGTTCTGTGTGGGTAAGCTGTCCCGTAGCGTTGGCTAAAATTTTGGGCGACGCTGGTAAGGTCCTCATCGGTTTTGTGAACGCCAAGGTCACAGTTTTGGCGTCAAGACCGATGAGGTGCTACAAATGCCTAGCGTCGGGACACACACGCGCCAAGTGCGCAAGTTGCTTTGACTGCAGCGGACTGTGCTTCCGTTGTGGTCAACCGGGGCATAAAGTTGCGGAATGTTCTGCCGCTCCTCATTGCCCACTTTGTGCGACGAGCAATAAACCTGCCAATCATCAGATGGGGCAAGGGGGTTGTAAACCACCCAGTCCTCATGGCACTTCGAGGGCTAGCCAATCGGCCCTGGCTGCCCCTGCTGTAATTCGTGCGTCATCACCGTCGCCTATGGAGGAGGTTGTAGAGACAATCCGGTAATGGACCAAGTCTCCAACCTCCTTGTCCAGACGAACCTAAACCACTGTGCCGCGGCACAGGACCTCTTTCTACAAACCATGGCACAGTGGTCAATTGGGGTTGCCGTAGCCGCGGAGCCTTATTATGTTCCTCCCCGACCAAATTGGCTGGGTGATCGGGACGGTACCGTGGCAGTCGTCGGCTCCACGGTGGCTCATTCCCCGCCCTTGTCGCTAAAAGACAAGGGTACTGGATATGTTGCTGCCGAGTGGGGGCGGATCATCATATATGGTGTGTACTTTTCCCCCAACCGGAGTTTGAGCGACTTCGAGGATTTCCTTAATAACTTGGAAGCCTCGATGCGGCGATTAACGTCTTGGCACGTCCTTGTTCTGGGGGACTTCAACGCAAAGTCCGTTGCGTGGGGTTCCCCCAGAACGGACGCAAGGGGTGAGGCCGTAGAGGAGTGGGCGGCCTCGGTGGGCCTCTGTTTATTAAACAGAGGCTCTACCAACACGTGCGTGCGACAGCAGGGGGGGTCGATAGTGGACCTTTCATTCGCTACCCCTGCCCTCGCCGCACGAGTAAGGAACTGGCGTGTCCTGGAAGAGGTTGAGACGCTCTCGGATCACCTATATATCCGATTTGAGCTCTCCCGGACCCAGGACCCCAGTAGGGGTCACGCGGCGCGGCGTTCTCCTCGCTTTCCGCGGTGGGCTATTTCGAAGCTGAATAGGGACCTCCTAGAGAAGGCGGCCATAATTTATTCTTGGCTGTCTCCGCAGGCCTCAGCCGAGGAGGTCGATATGGGGGCTGGTCGCTTTCGTGATGCGATTACGCAAATCTGCGATGCGGCCATGCCCCGCATCCGAAGTCGTCGACCTCCACTGAAGGAGGTTTACTGGTGGTCCCAGGAGTTGGCGGACCTTCGCACGGCCTGTACTCGTGCCCGGAGGTCTTATACCCGCAATCGGCGGCGTCACCGCGAAGATGGCGAGGAGGACCAGCTTTATGAGGAGTACCGAGAGGCGCGGAAAACTCTGAAGCTGGCCATTAGCCGTGCCAAAGAAGTGAAAAGAAAGGAGATGCTGGAGAGTCTCGATCGTGACCCCTGGGGTCGCCCTTATCGTGCGGCGCGACAAAAGCTTCGCACGTCGGGCCCCCCCCTTACAGAGACACTCCAGGCCAGCTTCCTGCAGGAAGTGGTCGAGGGGCTTTTCCCGCAGCGGATGGAACACACACCCCCGTCAATGGCCTCCTTGGTCAGAGACGACGGGGGAGGGAACGAGGATAATGTTCCGCCCGTCAGGGAATCGGAGATAGGGGCGGTTGTTCTACGGATTCGCTGTAAATACACCGCCCCTGGGCCAGATGGGATACCTGCCCGAGTGTTGGCGCGAACCCTCGACCACATGTGGGATCGCCTCGGGCAAGTCCTAGACGCCAGCTTGGCGTCCGGGCGCTTTCCTGAGGGCTGGAAGAGCGGGAAGCTGGTCCTACTACAGAAGCCAGGACGGCCTGCCGATTCGATTGCGGCCTATAGGCCCATCGTGTTGCTGGACGAGGCGGGTAAATTGTTTGAAAGGATACTCTCTGCCCGCATCGTCCGGCACCTCTGCGAAGTGGGTCCCGATCTGTCGGATGCCCAATATGGGTTTCGAGCCGGGCGTTCGACAGTCGATGCTGTATTGCGCCTGAGGGCCGTGACCGAAGAGGCGGTGAGCTGTGGCGGCGTGCTATTGGCGGTGTTGTTGGACATCGCCAACGCATTCAATAGTCTGCCATTTAGCTGCATCAGAGAAGCACTCCACTACCATGGGGTGCCAAAGTACCTGAGGCGGCTTGTGGCAGACTATCTCGAGGAGCGTACCGTCATGTACGAGGACCGAGATGGTATTTTGAGGCGGCGGCCCATGTCGTGCGGTGTTCCGCAGGGGTCCGTCCTCGGACCACTCCTGTGGAACATGGGATACGACTGGGCCCTTCGAGGTCGTCTGCCCCCCGGGTTGGGCGTAATTTGTTACGCGGATGACACATTGGTCACAGCCCGGGGGATGAACTTTCAAGAAACAGCGCGCCTGGCTACCACGGGTGTCTCTCTGGTGGTCGGGCGTATTGAGGCGCTGGGTTTGCGGGTGGCCCTAGACAAAACGGAGGCCCTTTTGTTCCATGGGCCCCGTCGTGGTCCACCCCCCGGGGCCTCCATTGTGGTCAATTCGGTCCTCGTACCGGTTCAGGCCCAGATGAAGTATCTAGGCCTGACCCTCGACGGCAGGTGGCTCTTCGACGAGCACTTTCGACTGCTTTCTCCAGAGCTGGTCGGCGCTGCTTCTGCCCTTGGGCGACTTTTGCCCAATTTGGGTGGAGCCAGCGTTGCGACGAGACGGCTATATACGGGGGTTGTTCGGGCAATGGCGTTGTATGGTGCGCCGGTGTGGGCGGCGGCTCTGACCGCCCAGAATAGAGCTCGCCTCTGGCGCCCTCAGAGGATATTGGCGGTTAGAGCTATACGTGGTTACCGCACCGTATCGATGGAGGCGGCATGCGCCTTGGCCGGAACTCCCCCGTGGGATTTGGAGGCGGAAGTGCTCGCCGAAGTTTATCGGCGCACGGCTGACTTCCGGGCGGGTAGCGGCATGCGGCCCCCGCCCGAAGATATACGCGAGTGGCGAGAGGCCGCTCGTCGAGCCACGATGGCTCATTGGTCGTCCCGGCTGGAGGCTCCACGTGCTGGCTTTGCCACCGTGGAGGCTCTCCAGCCGGTCATCTCCGAGTGGGCGGGACGACAGCACGGGACCCTTTCCTTCCGACTGACGCAGATCCTTTCCGGGCACGGTTGTTTCGGGAAGTATCTACACTCGGTCGCCAGGAGGGAATTGAGTCCCGCCTGTCACCACTGCGACTGCAGTGAGGACTTGGCTCAGCACACGCTAGCGGTTTGTTGCGCCTGGGCAGCGCAGCGTGGGGTCCTTACTGCAGTTATTGGAGGAGATCTCTCGCTACCGGCCGTCATACGCTGCATGGTCGGTAGCGACAATTGTTTTACCGCGGTCGCAACCTTCTGCGAAGATGTAATTTCGCAGAAGGAGGCGGCGGAGAGGGCACGGGAGAACGACCTTCACTCGGACCCAATTCGCCGCCGGCGAACCGGGCGGCGGAGGCGCGCGTACCAGCGCCTCATGCCGCCTTGAGTGTGGCTGCGGGTGGACGGGATGGGTTTTCCCCTCTACCCGCTATAGTGGCCAGCCGCGAGGAGACGACGTCCACGTGTGCCGTACGTCGCCTAAATAGAGAGTTTATACGCAGATGGTGCCCGCTTTAGTGGGCACGCGCTAGGAGGGATCTGGATGTCGTAATACCAGCTGTCCCCGGATCCCTCCTATGTCAGGCGCAGAGTGGCACACCGTGTGGTTTTAGTCGGTCCGATTCCGACACACCACCCCGCTGTAAACCCCGGTGGGGTGACGGCTCGAGGGGGTTTACACACGATAAAAAAAAAAAAAAAAAAAAAAAAAAAAAAGAAAAAAAGGGTGACAGTTACCTTGCTAAGTGTTTAAACTTTACACTGTTACGATGACCGTCATGCCTTTTACGTCCCCAAGCGGGGCAAAAAAGTCAATCAAAGATCATCATAGTGTGGTCACCAAATTACATTGTCTATCTTTCTCAAAAGATTTAGTGCAATTCGCAAAAATATGTTTTTTACTAGTTTTGAAGTCCTTAGGTTTTCTTTACTGTTTTAACCTTCCTCGTGACTCGTTTTCTCTATTTGTTAAAACCGCATCAAAATCTATTGTGTTGCCTGAGAGATCTAAACGTACATGTATAAAAAGCGATTTTATTTATAGGTAGTATATAAATATTATAAAATTAGATCAGGTTCATTCGTATTTTACACACGTTTCATGATTTTCGCGTTTTAATGTGTAATATTTAAATGTCATATTTTTTTATAATGATTTTTACACGTGTACATTTTTTTCTGTTTAAACAGCACGGCAGCGTAATTAGTGAAAATGTCATCACTAATGTGGCAGCAAAACCTTTCAAATTAAAGGTATTCTTATGCCCATTAATTATCCAGTCTTGCAGAATTTCTACTTCTTCCAAGCTTGGTAGTTATACCTTACACATCATTAGATTTGACGTGGATGTACAGTAATTTTTTCGCTATGCCAACATTGGATCAACTGATCGCACCGAATCAAAAATCTAACAAAGACAGACAAGTGACAACATAACAAATACGGTGTAATATTGAAATTATGACATGTATTTGTATAAAATAGTGTAGATTTTAGACTATAAAAACGGTGTAATTATATTTTATCACTAGACACGATCACTAAATATTGTAAGTTTGTCATTTGTCGATGCATAAGTATGGTTGTGTTTGAAGAGTACGACAAACAATCTCGGCGTATTTATTTTTAATGATTGAATTGCCGATATCGTTTATAGTCAATAATTGTTAAAGGAAATTTTGTTAAATCAATTTAACACTGATTAAGTAATGCTGTTCCTCTGATTTGTATAAGTAATGTGCATTAAATCTGACCGGTTTGTTGTTTTTTTTAGAGTCAGAATCAAGTATGAGGATTCGGAGATTATCGGCAGTATTTTGGGCAACATGCCTTGTAACATTTATTTTAATACTTTACGTAGTAACTGATCTAAGTTTTAAACTGCCTAGCATTAAACCCGCAATTGAAGATATAGACAAAGTAAGTTGTTTTATTTTTTGAGCAATAAGTTTTGATTGCCTTGGATTTTTTTTATAAATGCAGAAACAGTTTTTTTATAATATTTTTTTCTAGGTGCGTGGACACGATCCCGTAAGTTATAATATTTAGTTATTTTATCTACACTTGTGATTTTTTTAGCTTTAATAAAACCATTACTTTTAAGATTCTCGTTTCTTTAATAAACTAATTATTTAAACAACAGCTAAATATAAAATATACTGATTTACTAAAATAATTAGTACTCTCTACATAAATTATCATAGTATCTAAATTTAACTTTATTTCCTAATTTAGCAAAAACTATAAATAATTTACCTGTTCCTACTGAAATTGTTTTATTTCAATTTGTTCAACATAGGTGTGCTACCACATACCTAATGGTAGATGCTTAACTGTATGCAACTAAGTAGTTCCTATGTGGAATACAGTACTGAAATATTTATTCTAATTGGTTTGATTTATGATTATGTTATTTTGTAAATTGTGCGCAAAATTAACCAGTGAAACATTGTTAATTTAATTTGAAACTTATGTTACATCATATTTAAGATTATTATTATTTAAAGTGACTGAAAAGCTTAGTACCAACATTAGATGTATAAACTATGAGCAGTATGTCTGTGAAAAGTCTTGGTGTGTGGAATGAACTTTCATTACATGGTTGGGGGTCTAAATTTGTAAGCTTGGTGAAAGATAACTTATAAATATCACACTATAAATTTTTAAATCGCTTTTCATTACTTTTAAAATAAAATTAACTTATTACATATTAATATATTTAGATTAAGCAGCAATATATTGCTTTTGATCTCATATTTTCTTGTGCATAACTGGTTTAGTGTAGTATTAAAGTTATCTTGGGGTTGGCTTTCTTTGTTAGTAATGTAAATATTATTCTAATTGGTATTATTATGCGTGGGACCTATAGTATCATATTACTTAAAAAATATTTTCTATAGAAATCAGGATAATAATTGTTAAAAATATATTTCAGGCTAAATGGTCGGCTCTCGAATCAAAGCTACATCATATAGAAAGTGAACTAAACAAACATCATGACATGGTTGGTGAAATCAAATATGCAGTTGACCAGATAGCAGAAAAATCGCAAGAATACTATCCACCACAAAAAAGACCCAAAGATGTGTACAATGAAATACTCAAACCTCGAGAATTTAAGCCTGTTGCGGACGAACCACCTAAGATGCGCATTCAATTTAATGAATCATCGTGCCCTATACAGAAGCAAACTGTTCCCAAGACAGATATACAGGTAAATAAATGTTAATATATTTTGTTATCTGTAATCCGGTGCAAGGTTAATGACGGCTCGGAACATAGTGCATTTAGATGCGGAGTTCACTGTTAACTTATCAAGTTAAGGATGTAGACTTGCACGAATTGTGTTCTTACAATGCACATACACGGTTGTCTGGCGTTGCTAATTATTTCGTTACTTGTTAACCGACTTCCTAAAGGAGGAGGTTCTCAAGTCAAATGTATTTTATTTTGTGTTTGTTAGCTCATGTCATGTTACTGGGAGTACCAATTTTGATGATTCTGTATATATACTAAAGCTGGTGCTTTCATGTTAAATTTAAATTTGAATCACATCTAAGGGGTAATTATTAAGTTATCCATAATAATGTATATTTAGTTAACTTCAACTATAGGGTGGACCACGAGTTAGTTAACATTTGGAAAAATCGTATAAAAATACCATTTGATATACTATAAAAATTATTTATTTACAAGAAAGCTAATTCATTGGAATTTATTTTTTTAAAAATTAAATCATCTAAATGACCACTGTTTCGACGTTTGCACTCTTCTAAGCGAACACCGAAATACTCGTCGGCAAAGAGACCGCGAGATCGCCGCTTCAGCGATTTTTTTTTAGTTGACGTACGAGTAGTGTATTTGGTTTATTGATGTAGACACGATTCTTCAAATACCCCATAAGAAGAAGTTTGCTTGGGATAAATCTGTACTTCTGGGTGGCAATGGAATGTCGCCTCGTCTGGAAATCTGCTTAATTTGCAGCAACCAGGTCTTTGACCACCAGCAGGGACTCATTGGATGTGTGACGAGTGGCTCCATCTTGTGATGGCAAATGAACACAAAGATCACCCAAACTCAGAACAACAATTTATAGATCACATAAAGTGTTATCACATGTAGGTTTTGAATCCAAAAACATTGAGACGTAGTAAAACGCAGTGTGGCGGCCGTTTAAACCACTACGCCACCGTGCAGTCAAACTTCTTTTGTGAACTCAGTGGTATGATTTTTAACCGACTTCAAAAAAGGAGGAAGTTCTATTTTCCACTGTGTATTTTTTTCTTATTGCCATTATTTCTTTTAATTTGATTAGTCAGTTGGCAAAACTATTTTAATTTTAACTTAAATCCATCTTTTCTCCTCATTATTTCCGCCTATGACAACCCTACCAAGGTGGGCATTAATTACGAATTTCTTCACTCATGTGCTCCTACTTTCCCAAAAAGTTATTGACTTGGTCTCCGCTAACTTCAACCAGGTCAACTACATATAAAAATTAAATTTTACAGAATCTCAATTAAGAGTATGATGTCAGATAGTTGGTTATGAAACAGAAATAAAACTACCACCATAGTAATCACCATGAACTTTTTATGTTTATTAGAATTCTAGACTCCTTTATATAAATACATTCCTTTTAGTCTAAACTACATTGAGAAATGTAAACAAACAAAATGTAAAACCGACGCCGATAACATCTCATAATATTAGTGCTGTTATAGTTACTAGAGCTTCATTTTAAAACTTCATTGATTGTGTTTTTCGTGAAAAATAGTCTAAAAACATTAAAATGCGTTTGAATAAAAAAAAAATTCAGTATTTTGGTATAGCCACAGCCACATTGCAATTAGTAATGCATATTTTCTTCTGGGGAGATGTTCGTTGCATTCCACCGTAACTGCCTCGGTGGCGCAGCGATAGTGAATGCGACTACTGTGCTTGAGGTCTCGGGTTCGATTCCCAGGTCGGACCAAATGTTTGGGTGTTTTCTATACATATATAATATGTATGTATTTTCAAAAAAAAGTATATAAGTATTCTATCACTCAGTCTAGTTATCAAAACACAAGCTCTGCTTAGTTTGAAACTAGATGACGTTGTGTGTCAAATGTCCGAAATATTTATTTATTAAAGAAAATTATTATTATTCACTTTCATGGAATAGTTTCTAGGCTGTTGGTATTATATAACTCTCACGGGCTTCCAAAGGAAACTCTAATTAAACAATCAGATGGTTCATTAATGACATATCTCTTTATTACTGAGTCATCAAAAGCACTTAAAACCCTGTGTCGTGTCAGTTTAATCGCCAAACTGTCCAGCCGCAAATAAGTGCAAAAACATTATTGTGGTTAGTAGTGGTTTCCACGACCATAATTGTGTCATGGACGCCGGGTGTGTACAATGGAGTGCACTTAAGATTTAAAACAAATACGTAGAAAAACTCATATTTTTAGCTTATACCATAAAAAAAGTCGATTTCATAGGTCAAGAATGAGTATAATTATAAATCTAATATTAGTTAATGATATGTGTGGATGTAGATGCACCCCCTTTCATTTTTTATACTTTTTTATCTGTGCGTCTTTCTCCACGATTACCACCCCAATGTTTTTATATAGGGCTCGAACCTAGATGCACGCCCCTGAAAAAAAATTTGGCGATGCTCATAATTGTGAGTTCTACAATTTGGGATTGAATGGCATAAGGGTAAAAAGTAGTAGACTCCCTTCTAGAGCCACTTGTAATATTTGTACATAGCACTAACAGTACTGTTATCGCCAAGTTATACAATATGATTGAAACACAATTGATTGTGGTTTGAATTGCGAAAATTGAATGAATTTGCGTTGTGTTGCTCCGACTTTTTTTTTTGTTTGATGATTAGCTGTTTTATGTTGATATGTATTGTATTTTGATGTTAGAGTTGTAAACGATTCATTGAGATCTATATTTCGGCAAATGTCTTCTTAACATACGGGTAATATATATTTAAACATAAAGTCCATTCAACTTTTAAAAAAAGTCACAGTTTCTTCGCCAGTATCATCAGTGCCAAGTTTTCTATCAATATTCAATCCTAATAAAAACTAAATTTCATAAGTCGCATACAGCTCTTCCATAGCAAAAAGATAGTTGAGGGGCTAACAAGTCGAGTAAATTGAAAGAAATTGAGGAAATACATTGTTATGTAAGTCACAGCATACAATTCAGATTGCTATTTTTAGCCACAAGAAAGTCACAGGGGGTTGAAAATTCTCCTAAATGGTTTCGAGAACAGTACGGCTGTACTATGACAGGAGTCGTTAGTAATTAAACTACAAAAGATAAGCTAAACAGGTTTTAATAAGGGGCTTAAAACTCATGACTTACTTTATTTTCTGTTTTCTTTTGTCATTATATTAACATATCGAAAAGGTCATTACAGTGCGGGCTGAGCGCATTCATTAAGCATTTGCACTTGTAGTTGGTACACGTCGGTACTAGCTGGTCATAAACAAATAATGTACCTATATTATATATTTATTTCTTTACTATACTCTGTCTGCGTCTCTGCCTGCGTGTTATCGGTTATCTTGCTATTCTTATGTGTTATTTTGATGTGTAAACAAATATATTATTATAAAGTTTCATCTAAATCCGTTCAGTGAGTTTTGCATGAAATCCATACATCCTCATAAACTTTCACATTCCTAATAATTGTAGGATTCGCGATAGAAGAATCGCCAACATTCTTAATTAATTTATTATACATATAAAGAAGAAAATACACTTACAACTTCAATCTTGTGGCTATTTTCACTTTGTTCAACATACCTTGTTAATTATTAGATATCATATACGAGGTGTGTTCAAAAAGTAAGGTGACTTTTCAAATTTGGCGGGCAACGTACTTTCGATTATCGATTTTTTTTATTTTGTTATGTTGGTACACTCTTCCCGAACATCTGTACCAAGTTTCAAGTGTATAGCATTTTTTGTTTGGTTGGGAGAGGCGTAAAGGTTATAAGTGTTTTTCGTGCTCGGCGATTTCTTGCTATCGAAAAATATGGATCAAAGGATTTGCATCAAATTTTGTGTAAAAAATAAAATAAAGTGCTCCGAAACACTTAAAATGTTGACAGTGGCATACGGTGAAACTGTTCTGAGTAAAAAAAATGTTTACAAGTGGTACAAACTCTTCCAAGATGGCCGGGAAGATGCCAATGACGAGCCTCGCTCTGGACGCCCAAGCACGTCAACAACTGATGAAAACGTTCAAGCAGTGAAGAAAATTGTTCTGGAAAATCGTCGAATCACTATCAGAGAAGTTGCTGAGGATGTTGGTATATCGCTTGGCTCGTGCCATAAAATTTTTTCTAACGTTTTAGGCATGAGACGTGTGTCAGCGAAGTTTGTTCCGAAATTGCTAAATTTTGACCAAAAGAACCGTCGCATGAGCATCGCTCAAGAACTGTTGAATGACGTCAGCGACGACCCAGATTTACTCAAAAGGGTCATAACTGGTGACGAATCATGGGTATATGGTTATGATATCGAAACCAAAGTCCAATCGTCCCAATGGAAGAGCCCAGATGAGCCAAGACCGAAAAAAGCACGCCAAGTTCGATCAAATGTCAAAGTTTTGCTCACTGTTTTCTTCGATTACCACGGCGTGGTGCATCAGGAGTTCTTACCATATGGACTTACGGTCAATAAACAGTATTATCTTGAAGTTATGCGCCGTTTGCGAGAAGCAATACGAAGAAAACGTCCGGAATTGTGGAAAAACAATTCATGGCTTTTGCATCACGATAATGCCCCTGCTCACTCATCTTTGCTGGTGAGAGATTTTTTGGCCAAAAACAACACCACAATCATGCCTCAGCCACCATATTCACCGGATTTGGCCCCATGTGACTTTTTCTTGTTCCCAAAACTAAAGAGACCTATGAAAGGACGGAGATTTGCAACGATTGAAGAGATAAAGACTGCATCGCTGGAAGAGCTCAAGGCTATACCGAAAAGTGCTTATGAGAAGTGCTTTGACGATTGGAAAAACCGCTGGCATAAGTGTATTGTATCTGAGGGGGATTACTTTGAAGGGGACAACATAAATATTGATAAATAAATAAATATTTTTTCTTAAAAATACAAAGTCACCTTACTTTTTGAACACACCTCGTAGTTTTGTTGTAGTCGTATTGTTTGAGTGATTTAAATTATACTCCATCTCACAAAAAGGAAATGGAGTCAATCACAAATATCTAATAATAATAATAACTTGACACAACTCCCACACTGTCTAATATGTGTGTTTCTTCAGTATGAACTTTAGACATGTAAGTTTTGGCCATGAAAATTTTTTGTATGTATATACGTAGCAGATATTACGCTATATAATTGTAGTCCAACGTGAAGATATTTATTATATTTTGAATTAGTTTTTCCTGGGACTTCAGCTTCTGCTCTGCACTTTCTTTATATAGGGTATACTAAATTGTCAGAGAAAACGAAAATAATGACTGGCAAAGAGTTCTACGCTTTGGAGAACATTTTAGTCTCTATTTTCTCCTTACTTTCATTGCGACAATCACCCCGGTGTATTTTTCTTAGCCGAACTTATTTCCAGTTGAAGTAGGCACTAAATAATTCTTTTACTTACTCTAGATATAGAGAAACTTCGCTCTTAGAGGACAGTTAAGTAAATATTGAACCATAACATCGCAATAAAGTTCTATATACTTCTTACAGTTTATTTACTAACATTTGCTGCACATAGACAAAAACCATTTAGAAATCGTAAAGACTTTTTTTATTTTATGTATTCAACAATATTTTTCAAAAGACAATAAGTTAAATACTCGCCAAGTTTTAAATTTTTAGTCGACACACACTTTTATCTATATAATATTTCTAGTTATTTTATAACCTGTTTGTCTACTTCTTCACACGTCTCAAACTCGATCCTTTCAAACAAAAGAGCCTTAGCGTCTTCAGTTCACATAAACTAACTTAGGCAATTATCGCAACAAGCCAATTTCAGCAATTTTTTACTCAGAGTTTGCTTACTTTATTTTCTATTGTACATCTTGTATTGTAAATATTTTCCACTACTTGCTTGTATTTATCATTAAAGTAGTGTTCTACGCCTATTTTTTTTTCTACTGGAAGAATCTTAGATATAGGATTATGTTTTAGTACTTTTTGTTACTCAATAATTGTCTGTCAGCTAGATACTGTATAAACCTTGTCTACAGGTCTTTTATCCCTTTTTTCCCTTAGGAATAAATCCTGTGTCGCGTGGGACTTTACCAACACACAAGAAACAGACACCAAGTACACCCAGACTCCGAACAACAAATTACGTATCATACAAAGTGTTGTCCCATTTGGGATTTGAACCCACAAAACTCAGCGCAGTAGTGAGCGACGTGGTGACCGCCTAAACCACTAGGCCAACCGTGCAGTTACAAAAGTTTTAAACGTTCATCCATACGCACTAAGTCCACAGCTGAGTAAAGAATTTAGAAAAGCATCGTATACTACTGTCGATGTAGTCAACTGTATATTAAGTGCCAGTTGAAATGTTTTTATTTTTGTGTAAACAAGTACCACGAATGTGTAGTGGAAATGGGTCCACCCCTGCTACCTTACTGTATTTAGCTAGACGGAACTGATCTGCTAATGAACAGCTAGCCTTTCACGTCTCCACTGCTCTACATAGGTCTCCCTCATTCAGTCCATCCTAGCTTAGTATAGCTAGCAAGGAAGAAGTCTTCTTCAGGTCGTGAATTCATCTGTCCACTTCTCGGTACCATATACCGCACCAACTGGAATGACCTGTTTCTTCAATTAAAATTAAAAATAAGGAAAGGAAGACTGATGAAAAATAAAAATTACTGAATACTGAAAAAATATTAAGCCCAGATTAAGATAAGTTTTTTTTTGTAAAACTATTTTAAGAGTCTGACAAAGTGAATGTCCTGCCCGATAGGAAACATGAATATAACCCAAGAGTTGTGATCACTGGACTCATTACGAGTGCAAACAATGCAGCATGGTGGTCCACACTATGACTATTCGTAGCAGTGTGAAGCTTACACACTTGTCACGATAACTATCACTCCTGCATTAAAGAGATCTCAGGTCTCACACTGTTCAGCGAAACGCGACAGTATGGATGCTGTCAGTTTAGAATGGTCTTCTATAATACCAACTTAAAGTGACATTCTCTAAAAGAAACAAGAAACGGACACAAAGAAGTCCATACTCAAACAATAATTTGTGAATCACAAAAAATGTCGTCCCATGTGGGCAATGCTGCCAAAACACAGAGCAGTAGTAAGCGGCGAGGTGATCGCTTAATCCATTACGCCGAATCAAAAGTACAAGTAACATTGATGTCCAATATACATTTTTAAATTCTGATATTTCTTTTGCAGATGTTATCTATGTACGACCGGATCATGTTTGAAGACATCGACGGTGGAGTATGGAAGCAAGGCTGGAATGTCGAATACAAAGAGGACCAATGGAACCAAAAGAATAAACTAAAAGTATTCATAATCCCGCATTCTCATAATGATCCAGGTATGATTAAAGGCTTTCGTTTAGGTCTAGGAATCTCTGAGCGCTATATTTAATATTTTTTAACTCAGACTTATCTATATTTTCTTAGAACAGGCACTGAGAAGATCCTCAAACATTCAAACAATTAAATAATTACTTCTTGCATCTAGGCAAGCATTAATTAAGAAATTTTGATTATCTCTATGTATAGTAACAATTTTGTGTATTACATTACACACTAAATATACTTTTAGGCTATTGAATTTTCTATAAGTGATATTTTGTAGACCTTGCAATTACATTATTGAAATTTTTCTTTATGTAACTACTGACACCTAATATGAAGACTGCGCGGATGGTTTAGCGGCGTAAGTGGTGGATTTGCCGAATCCCACTGCGTTGAGAGTTGTGGGTTCAAACCCAACATGAGACTACACTTTATGTGAATCACAAATCGTTGTGCTGTGTCTGGGTGTTCTATTGACTTTATAAATTGAATACTGTACATTGTATCAGCATTCATCCTATCATTATTAGTAAACAAAAATTGAATAGGAGTATGTCCAAGCAAAAGCTTTTTCCGGTAGCCACATTTTTAACTAAATTCGTATTAAACTTGTTATATTCCTTTCATACTATATTAAGCTTTAAACTGATTAAAATCGCGAAGTCAATTTTTCTTGTACGCTTAGATATTTTAAAGTACGCAATGGATTTTAATTTTCTGTACGATGACTGATTAAGAATACAGAATGTAACCACCCTTTTTCTGCCCACGGGCGTTGTAAGAGCCGACTTAGGGAACACAATATGCAAGACATCACTTCAAAGAGAAGAAAAACTTGGAACAAACGCTATATTAACCCGTTTGGCCAGCGTGGTATAGTAGACCAAAGCCTCTTTGCTACGGTGAGGCCTATGTCCAGCAGTGGACTGTTAGAGCTGTTGATGATGGTGATGACAAGTGTTTATATTATGACACGTTGTGGTGTTGATATTATATTAATAAAATCTTAAACTCCTAATGAGTAAAAACTTAATCATGCATACATCAAATAATACTCCACTACAGCATTAAAATTAATGTTTAAACAACGTAGATGTTTATAAAATTGCTTCTTCACTTGTGCAACAATATATGACCTTTAAATTATTATTGTGGTCAACGATATCCGTAGTTAAATGTAAGAAACAACTAATTAACTAATTAACTTGGTAATAATTAATAATATCCTTATAAAAGACAAAAAATTACTTAAATCCACAGTTACAAATAATTTTCATAAGTTTTTTTTTCTACATTAAGAGCCTGCAAAGTCTACTCTGCCTGATGGAAAGCGTGAATAGAATCCAATAGTTGTGGTCATCATACTCATTGTAAATGCAGACAAAGCAGTATGGTTACCCACACTATGGCGGCCTTGTGAGATGTGTTTCCACACCCCGCTTGGGGATGTAAAAAGCATGACAGTCATCGTGACAGTGTAAGGCTTACACAGTTACCACGATAACTGTCACCCCTACATCAGTGGGCGTCCGGTTTCATACTCACCAACGAAACACGACAACACGGATGCTGGCGCTTTAGGTTGGCTATAGGTGGTTCAATCTTAACTAGAGGATAGAACGTTTGGTTTAAATCCTGGTATGCGTTTATTAAATGAAACCGTAAACTGAAAACTAAATAAATAATTACAGTAAGATATGAAATGGTTGTTGAAAGATCAAACTAGTTCATTTTATTGACTTATACATTTATTGACACAAACATGTTGGTGGTCAAAATGGTAAATCACAAAATGATTTTAAATAAATGAAGTAGTCGACATTTATAAAGGTGACTCTAATTAAATCCGATTATACGATACGATCGTATAAATAAGATTAGATTAAGTAGTAATTTCGATTATTGAGTATACTTTATCGAATATTCTTATCAAAAACAGTAGTCAAGTAACTCCCATATTAGTGTAATTTTTATGATATTGATTGTACCAATGGCCTATTGGGACAAGCGGTCGCCACACCGATTTCTACTCTGCTGAGTGTAGTGAGTTCAAATCCCACATGGGACAACACTTTGTGCAAACTACAGATTGTTGTTCTGAGTCTGGGTGTTCTTTATGTGCGTTTCATGTACGTTTATAATATATTTCTAATGTGGGAGTTATATATAAAAAGAAGAAAAATTGATATTTTTATGTACCTCAGGAAACTTTTTTCGGGTGAAAATACCCTTTACTTTTCTTTCCTGAACTCTTTGTACACAATTTACATAATTAACTGCCTCGGTGGCGCAGCGGTACTAAATGCGACTGCGGTGCTTGAGGTCTCGGGTTCGATTCCCGGGTTGGCCCAAATGTTTATATGATCTGCAAATATTTGTTTCGAAGTTTAGGTGTTTTTCTATGTATAATATGTATATATTTACAAAAAAGAAAGTATATAGGTATTCTATCAATCAGTCTAGGTATCATAGCGCAAGCTCTGCTTAGTTTGAAACTAGACGACGTTGTATGTCAAATGTAAAAAAAAAGAATTGTTGAATATTTAAATCGTGAAGATTAAAGAGACAGATATAGAAAGACAGAGATATTAAAAGACGGGTTTATATGGAGAATACATTAGATATAGTTATATTAAACTTAACCTACCTTCTATCTTTGCTCTGTAGACTGGCTGGAACGTATTTACGTCATACGGGTAACTCATAACTTGAAGGTAGTAGAATTAGGCGTGTGGTGTCTGATTGTGTGTATACAGAGTGTCACCTTCTCTATATCTCATAGGTATCGTAAAATGCAACTAAGGAAGCAAATTACTCAGGATAACTTCACTGCAAAGAGAAGGAAACTTTGAAACAAACCCTATACCAACCCGTCTGGCCAGCGCGGTACCAGGCTAAAACTTCCTTTCCAAGGCGATACGTATGTCCAATAGTGGACTAGTAAAGATCGTTGACTAGGAGTATATTCAGGTAGCGAAAAGGATATTGCTGATGCAGTGGATTACGTAGTGTCATTAATAGGTGGGGAAATTAGAACCTAGAACTGGTCATTCGGTAACTAAAAGCAACTGATATGACATGCCATAGCCCTCTGACAATAGATAGATCAGATTATCCTAACGACTTCACTAATAATGGACGTGAAGACTGTCATACACCAAGGCTTAATGCAATTATTTGTAAATAATATAAATGATAATGTCTAAAACAACACCACTAAGTGTCAGCGGAATTTTACTTGGGTACTGGGGCTTTTTTTTCAGGGCACACCTAATTCCTTGGTTACTGGCAAACGGAACGACGTGGAGTTTTAGTCGATTCGGCTCTAACATAACCACTTCGCAGACAACTAGCGGGTGGTATACGAGAGTATTTCCGTAAAAAAAGAAGATTATACTTAACTAGCTGCGCTGTACATGTAATCAAATTTATACTTATGTAAAAAAAAATCAATATCTTCACATTTTAGTAGATTAACAACTTTCAGGTTGGCTCAAGACATTCGAGAGTTATTACAGTACGCAAACCCGTGCGATATTCACCAACATGATGGAGAAGATGAACGAAGGTATCGGCAGGAAGTTCATATGGGCTGAAATAAGCTACCTAGCGTTGTGGTGGAATAATGATGCTAGTGATAAAGAAAAAGCCATATTTTTGGAGTAAGTATACAACTGGTATTTATAATGACATGAACTAATCTAATCTAGGAATGATAAAAAGAGTTAATTGCGATTGTAAAGGTGCAGTTTTTACTTTCTGTACCTATCTAATATTATAATTTAAATTAAGTCAAGAAATTTATACTTGAACTATTATTTCACTTCACTAGTAATAGTAATCGTTGTTTCTCAACATAGTAAATAAAACACAAAAATACTCGATTTCTGTTGCGTAATACTCGAAAGGCAGATTTGCAATACATTAGTCAGTTCTGCAGTTTTCCAACAACACCCACTATAATATAACTTGCGTGGTAAAGTTTCTCAATTTATATTTCCTCATATCTCCTAATAGTCCAAGAGCCCGTGAGTGCCAGACCTTCATCATTTTATAAAAGCCGAAAGTTCTTCTATGTGTGTCCCTAGTACAAGTAAGAATGATCCCCAAACATGAAGCTGAGGCAGCGGTGGCTTTGGCAGATAACAGGCAACAAAGGTGTGTAAAATTCCATCTTAAATTCGTCATGATATAAAACTTGATTTTTTTATATTTGATTCATAATAATATCAAAACTCGCGTTGCTCATTGCCAGACAGTTAGTATGGTTCCAACCCTCTGCCGGACACCCCTAAACTATTATAATTTATAGTTATACTTACGTTATATTATAAAACCTAAGTTTTATATATAATTTTTTGGGAGCCTATTAAACTATATTTACATAGTAGCCGGACAGTTTCGAAGGTTCTATCATCTTGCCAGACGCATTCAAAGTGAGCAATAATCGGGAGAGCAAGGAGCGAATACAGTAACTAAACGTTATATTATAAAACCTAAGTTTCATATATTATTTTTTGGGAGCCTATTAAACTTTGTTTACGTAGTAGCCGGACAGTTTCAAAGGTTCTATCATCTTACCAGACGCATTCAAAGTGAGCAATAATCGGGAGAGCAAGGAGCGTATACAGTAACTAAAGGTTATATTATAAAACCTAAGTTTCATATATAATTTTTTGGGAGCCTATTAAACTATGTTTACATAGTAGCCGGACAATTTCGAAGGTTCTATCATCTTGCCAGACGCATTCAAAGGCTGCGGTCCGAATTGTGCTCACAGCACTTACGACGTTTAAACTGCTAACGTGTGGACCAATTTAGTGAGCGCGCGATAACGATGAAAATTATAAAAATATTTAGATTTAATTAAAATAAATTAATTTCTCTGTAAATTTCTTATCTTAAAAAAAATGTGTCCTTTGGTATAATAAACACTAAAATTTGATTTACTTTGTTTCATTGGCTTTATAATTTTAATAGCATTGACAATAATAAACTTCTTAAAAATGAAAAATAATATCAATTAAATTATTAGATTTTCGACATGATTGACATTGTATGAGAAAAATTTTACTCAGTATTATTTTAAATATTTGTTATTGAAATTGTAAAAATTAATTAATGAAATTTCTGGATTAAGAAAAAAATAAACTGCACAATTTGAAATCAATAACAATGGATGCGCAGTGAAGGGCCGCAATAGACCAAGCGCTCTGTTTCATTCGCACTAGTTACTGTATACGCTCCTTGCTCTCCTGATTACTGCTGACTTTGAATGCGTCTGACAAGATGATAGAACCTTCGAAACTGTCCGGCTAGTATATAAACATAGTTTAATAGGCTCCCAAAAAATTATATATAAAATTTAGGTTTTATAATATAACGTTTAGTTACTGTATTGGCTCCTTGCTCTCCCGATTACTGCTCACTTTGAATGCGTCTGGCAAGATGATAGAACCTTCGAAACTGACCGGCTACTATGTAAACATAGTTTAATAGGCCCCCAAAAAAATATATATGAAACTTAGGTTTTATAATATAACCTTTAGTTACTATATACGCTCCTTGCTCTCCCGATTATTGCTCACTTTGAATGCGTCTGGCAAGATGATAGAACCTTCGAAACTGTCCGGCTACTATATAAACATAGTTTAATAGGCTCCCAAAAAATTATATATAAAATTTAGGTTTTATAATATAACGTTTAGTTACTGTATTCGCTCCTTGCTCTCCCGATTACTGCTCACTGTGAATGCGTCTGGCAAGATGATAGAACCTTCGAAACTGTCCGGCTACTATGTAAACATAGTTTGATAGGCTCCCAAAAAATTATATATGAAGCTTAGGTTTTATAATATAACCTTTAGTTACTGTATACGCTCCTTGATCTCCCGATTATTGCTCACTTTGAGTGCGTCTGGCAAGATGATAGAACCTTCGAAACTGTCCGGCTACTATGTAAACATAGTTTAATAGGCTCCCAAAAAATTATATATAAAACTTAGGTTTTATAATATAACCTTTAGTTACTATATACGCTCCTTGCTCTTCCGATTATTGCTCACTTTGAATGCGTCTGGCAAGATGATAGAACCTTCGAAACTGTCCGGCTACTACATAAACATAGTTTAATAGGCTCCCAAAAAATTATATATAAAATTTAGGTTTTATAATATAACGTTTAGTTACTGTATTCGCTCCTTGCTCTCCCGATTACTGCTCACTTTGAATGCGTCTGGCAAGATGATAGAACCTTCGAAACTGTCCGGCTGCTATGTAAACATAGTTTAATAGGCTCCCAAAAAATTATGTATAAAACTTAGGTTTTATAATATAACGTAAGTATAATTATAAATTATAATAGTTTAGGGGTGTCCGGCAAAGGGTTGGAACCATACTAACTGTCTGGCAATGAGCAACGCGAGTTTTGATATTATTATGAATCAAATATAAAAAAACCAAGTTTTATATCATGACGAATTTGAGATGGAATTTTACACACCTTTGTTGCCTGTTATCTGCCAAAGCCACCGCTGCCTCAGCTTCATGTTTGGGGATCATTCTTACCTGTACTAGGGACACATAGAAGAACTTTCGGCTTTTATAAAATGACGAAGGTCTGGCACTCACGGGCTCTTGCTCTATAATCAAATAATATACTTTAATAATTGTATACTATGGCAAACAACAAATATATACATAATTTAGAGCGTGCCAAAGTGGCTCTATTCTGTCTGATGGAAAGCATGAATAGAATTCAAGACTTGTGGTCACCATACTCATTACGAATGCAGACAATGGTGACCCACACTACGGTGGCCTATTGAGATGCTTTTTCACGCCCCGCTTGAGAACGTAAAAGGCATGAGAGTCATCGTGACTGCGTAGGACTCACACGCTTACCACGATAACTGTCACCCTTACATTAATGGGCCTGTGGTCTCGCACTCACTAACGTTACACGACAGCACGGACGCTGTCGCTTTAGGGTAGTCTTCTGTGAGAGAGTAGTACTGCTCCAGTCGAGCTGGTCTGTTCGTGCTGAAAGCAGTGTGGTTCTACTACCTTGTACAACAATTTAATAAACGTAGTGTGAGATGCCCACAGGCCAGGTGGAGTGACGATTTGCTCAAGATGCAAGAGTTGTGTGTGAGAAGCCCAAAATCAATCAGAAAGATCTATGTCCAGTAATGGATTGCAAAAGGCTGATGATAATGATGCTATATCTAAAATATATGTTTTTTTACATTTACAGCTTACTAAAAAACAAAAAATTAGAAATAGTGACAGGCGGGTGGGTTATGAACGATGAGGCCAATTCCCATTGGATTTCTACAGCGCAACAGCTCACAACAGGTCATCAGTGGTGCATAGATAATTTAGGCATTATACCGAAAAACGCCTGGTCAATCGATCCCTTCGGCTACTCCAGCAGTCAACCTTACCTGTTAAAACTGGCAGGTTTTGATAACTCCGTCATTCAGAGAGTGCATTACAGAGTGAAAAAGGAATTAGCTTCTAATAGGCAGTTGGAGTTTAAGTGGCGTCAATTATGGGGTAAGCGGCATTTTTACTTGAACTCCTCTCAGTAACTCAACAGCCTTCCCCGTCCGAGCCTTAAGTTCATAACTTGGATGACTTTGATTTTTTGTTTTGTTGCTATAAGCTCGCCAAGGTACGGGTTATATCAATGTTTTAAAAAACAGTCACCCACTCTTAGTTTGACCTGGCTAGGAGTGTAACTATGCAATGTGCTAACCTGCTTAGCCACCTTTTAGCTACGATCCCAACAGCATGTAATATAAAATTCCAACTGACATTTTCCTTATTGATTCTAGATGGTGCTGGCAAAACAGATATGTTTACACACATGTTTCCTTTTTACTCTTACGACGTGCCACATTCTTGCGGACCTGATCCTAAAGTAAGCCTTACAAATTTCTTATTGATCCTAGGATGACATCTTAATTTTATGTTTCATTTCCCCACATTTAATATGAATTATATATATTTACGAAGAAGGTTTCAACTAATAATAAGAATTCATTAAGAATGGTCGTAAGTACCATCATGCACCAAGGCTTAATACAACTACAGTTGACCCCCGGTAATTCGACAAACGTTTTGCAGGGCAGTGTCGGACTATCGAATTTGTCGGATTATAGAGTACTGCCTAAGACCCCCTGTACTCCGGATTTTTTTTACAGAAGATTACCTTGTAATCCGACAAGATAAGATTGTATATGTTGTTGTCTTCTGGGCCTGTGACGACATTACTAGTTATGTATATATGTAATACGCAATGAATAAACAGCAAACAATGAACGCACGTTAAGCTGCACCGCTATCACACGTAGTCAAATTGAAAATAAGCAATCGGAATTGAAACAATACCTACGCGTCAAGCACAAGTTGTAACCTGTTTAATCATGCACGATCTACATTAGCGAAAATTGTTTGATTGATGTCCGATTACAGAGGGGTCCGGATTAGATGAGCCGGATTACCGCGGGTCCACTGTATTTGTAAATAACATGTATTAAATAATGATGTACTCCTAGCCGATTCTGGCCACAGCGGCCAGTCTCAACGGAGACCAGCAAACTACGCAGGAGATGTCAAAGTGTACAAGTGTATACGCAAACACATGTGCACTCTCTGTACCCTCACTCTCACTGTCCGATTGGGACGATTATCCGACACGGCCGGGCCGAGATAAGGCGCAGCACCGACGACGGCTTTACGCGCTCTCTGAGGCACGAGGATTAAAACTGTAATTTCCAAACTTCGGGTTGTCATTAAGTATTTCTGTACCAGAAAAACTTGAATAACACTTTTTGACCCGACCGGACAATCGAACCCTACACCTCTTGACCAACAGTCGTATACGCCACGTATATAATAAAATCTTGATATAAAACAAACTTGGGTACTAGGGATTTCCTTTCTAGGATACACCAGGTCCCCTGTGATAATTGTGAGGAAAGCTTGAACTAGCTGAATTCTGTTTCTTAAACCATTAGTTCGGCTTACGGTTCCCCATTATGGTGAAGTGTTATGGCTATTATCATCCATGACAACAGAATGGTGATACTTCTTCATCGTCGATTCTACGGAGGACGATTCGATGTTACTTGAGATCAGTAACATTCAATGAGTTGCTTGCTGAGAATTAAGACTTCATATTTATTCTCGGCAAACGTAATAGTGTAGGACGCCCACAGGCCAGTTGGAGTAACGATTTACGCAAAATGGCTGACAGGAATGGATGCGAGAAGCCCAAAATCGATTAGCGTGGCGTGCAATGGGAGAGGCCTATGTCCAGCAGTGGACTATGATAGATTGATCATGATAAGGATGATGATATTTATTCTTAAATCTTCAGTTACTATGCTAAATATCAATGTTGTTCGTATGTTTTTTATAGATATGCTGTCAATTTGACTTTAAAAGATTGCCCGGCAACGGCATGTCTTGCCCATGGGGTATTGCACCTCAAAGAATTACTCCAAAGAATGTTCACGACAAGTAAGTAATATACCTACTAGTTAATGAGATACTAACTTTATGACTCTTAATGACTATTCGCTTATGGGCTGCGATTCTAATGTCTGTATGTTAAACCACACCAGAATTAAAACAAAAGTATTGTGACATACCTATCGTTATTATTCTCCGTTCTTAGGTCAAAATAGTTAGCTCCCATCTCTCTCAGTGAGAGAGCATTCTTGCAGGAAGGAGACGCTTGAGCCCTAATTTTTTCTCTGATTGAAGAATCTATGTATAATTTCTGAATATAATAAAAATAATTTCTGAATATTATGTATAATAAGTATGTATTTACAAAAAAAAAGTATATATATAATAGTATTCTATTAGTCAGTCTAGTTATCATAACACAAGCTCTGCTTAGTTTAAAACTAGATGGCGTTGTGTGTTAAATATCCGAAATATTTATTTGTTTACTATTACCTAGGCAAGCAGGCATACCTAGACCAGTACACATATGTATACTGTTCAAGTATAGATATGTATACGTATGTATACTGTTCTAGTATACATATGTATACGTATGTATACTGTTCTAATATACATATGTATACGCATGTATACTGTTCTAGATATGCCTGGTTACCTTTACAAATATATGTTATTCTACTTCTTTAAGTTTAAAATATCAGACGTAGTACTTGTGTAGATGACTATTCGTATGATCAACATGAACCAGTTCTTTATATAAGTAAATACTATTGACTTTTTGATACTCCACGTATGGCGTAGTGGTTAAAACGATCGCCACACCGTTTTCTACTACGCTGGGTGTTCTGGGGTCAAACTTCATATGGAACAACTCTTTGTGGGATCTAAGTGATCTGCCTGAGTATTCTTTGTGTCCGTTTTATATATGTTCGTGAAGTCTCCCACGACACAGTCTTGAAAAAGAATAAACCGCTGTCTGTTTTTTTAGTTGTAAGTCTTTCATAAAACCTAGTGGTTTAAGCGGTCTCCACGCCGCTCTCCACTTCGCTGAGTATTGTGGGTTTAAATCCCACAAGGGACAACACTTTGTGTGATCCACAAATTGTTGTTCTGAGTCTGGGGGTTGTTTGTGTCCGTTTCTTGTATGTTTGCAAAATCCCCCGCAACACGGGTTTTATATGCGGGCGTTGTTTTTTAATAAAGAAAAATAATAATAAGTTCTGCATCATATATGGTCACAGATCTCTTAAAGAGTATCTAACTAAAACTACAATTGTAACAATTTCAGAGCATCTTTAATACTGGATCAGTGGCGAAAGAAGGCACAATTGTACCGAAGCAACGTTATCCTATTTCCTTTAGGTGACGACTTCAGGTATGACCGCTCCAACGAGTGGGACAACCAGTTCCAAAACTATGATCTCCTTATTGACTATATTAATAACAATGAAGCGTGGAATGCTGAGGTAAGGAATGAATTAATAAGCTTTAAATAGAAAATAGAAATAATCGTTAACTGGGTAAATATATATAATACTAGGAGACCCACTCAACTTTGTCTGCGTCTTTCTAAAGGAATGAACTTGCCCCGAATTTATAATGTAAATAAATAAATAAATATTTGGGACATTTGACACACTAAGCAGTATTCTAGTTTCAAACTAAGCAGAGCTTGTGCTATGACAACTAGACTGACTGATTGATTACTTATATACTTTGTTTATAAAGACATACATATTATACATAGAAAACACCCAAACTTCGAAACAAATATTTGCAGATCATAAAAACATTTGTTCCGACCCGGGAATCGAACCCGAGACCTCAAACATAGCAGTCGCATTCACTACCGCTGCGCCACCGAGGCAGTTAATATAATAATAAAATAAAACATGTTAAACTCTTCAGCATCAATCATCATCAACAACCTTTAACAGTCCACTGCTAGACATAGGCCTCTCTTTAGCAAGGAGGTTTTGACCTACTATATCACGCTGGCAAGACGGGTTGGTATAGGGTTTGTGTCAAGTTTTCCTTTTCTTTGCAGTGATGTTGTCGTAACGTCACACACGGGATAATTAGAGGTGGTGACACTCTGTGTTCTTAATCCGCCACCACAAGGAGGTAGAACTCTTCATTAAACCAATAAATATTTCTTTAATTCGAGCCAGCGATCACTTTGATTAGCACGTTTAATCAAACAAATTCTTTAGCCCAATAATAATAGTGAAGAATCATAAATTATGTGATTAAAACTAGTTTTCTTTACAGATACAATTTGGTACTCTCGAAGATTATTTCAAAGCAGTGCATGCAGAGATGAAAATGTCTGATTTTCCTGTACTTTCTGGTGACTTCTTCACATATGCTGATAGGCAACAACATTATTGGAGTGGTTATTTCACTTCCAGACCTTTTTACAAGAACATGGATAGGGTATTACTAGCATACCTCAGGTAAGATTTAATATGATATTAAGTTGTTTTTAAAGATGTTGATCTCTGGAACTATGCTTATCAGATACTTTGAAATACTTAACCTCATGCTTACAAAAGGAGACTGTAAATAGGGGTAATATACATATGTATATAGGCAAAGAAGATGTGTTAACAGTTACGTAAGCCTCGAATTGAGATGCAGCTTGATATGTGTAGTTTATAGACTCCATTAGGGTAGGATTGTTTACATTATCTGTTAATCACCAGAGCTGCAGAAACAATAAGTGCGCAGGCGATAGCGAAACGCTCCGTGTCCCACATCATGTCGCTGCAGCTGCGCGACCGGGTGGAGCAGGCGAGGCGATCGTTGGCGCTGTTCCAGCATCACGACGGCATAACTGGCACAGAGCGGGACAATGTTGTTGTCGATTATGCTAAAAAGTAAGTCGTTTAACATTATACAGACATTACAAGTAATTTAATGGATGTTTTGGTAAGAAATAGTGTAGTTGAATCATCATTCATTATTTTATTAATAATGCTGAAATATCTTGAACTAAATCTGTATATAGCCTTAACACAAAACTAAGAGGTACATGGTTCCTTTCAGAATGCAGACAGCAATAAAGTACTGCCAATCCGCCATACAGCAATCGGCTTATTACCTGCTCAAACAACCCGCGATCTTGGACCAGACCATGGACGATGTCTACTTCGACGTGGACGACATCTGGCGGCGACACGATGAGATCCCATCCAGGATTACAATAACCCTCGACGTGGTGTCACCTTCTAGAAAAATTATCTTGTACAACGCTTTGCCGTTTACGAGACATGAAGTTTTGACTGTCTTCGTCTCTTCGCCGCATGTTGAGGTGAATATATTAACTTATTTTTACTATGAATCATTTCACTTTTACCATGGTCATTGAAAGGTTGTCTTTATTATAATAAATATATGTCTGTATATATACAGACATATATTTATTATAATACATATATATATATGTAGAGGGACAAGGTGTCATGTCCCTCCGCCTAGGCGAGGTGATCATGCCTGACGGACCACGGACCAACGGTTGACGTTGGGATGTTGTATATATGCTAATTGCCACGCGAATCTCTATTTTGCGATACAGGATTAGTAGTTGCATCGTAGTTCATTACATTCATACGTTTCGTTCATACTTCGTAGTTCGATGTATATTCACTAGATGGCGCTGTTGTATATTTTCCTTGTGCTATAATGTGGGAGTCGCCACACATATTAGTTATCCTTGTATGAGCTGATTATGAAATATGAAAAAATGTACGGAGCGCGCGTGCCTTTTTTGAAAGTAGAAAGGGAACATCGGGCTTCCATATCAGGAGGGGTCATCTGCAAGCCGTAGATGGTGCGAGGTGCGTCGGGGTTATAGGAATTTCCTTTTTAAGATACATCTGGTTCCTAAGCTACTAGTACCGGAGACGGCATGCGGTTTTTGCTTGGTTCGAGTCTGACGTAATCACCACCACCAGGTGGTATCCGGGCATTGCCACACACACACATTAAAGTAGGAAACTTGACAAATGGAGAGTACAGTTCATTACAGTTTCTCCAATAACGTTTTCTTTAAGTTTTGATTTTAATTCTTGCCGACTCATATTTTCTTTTGAAACGTATTTAAAACTGTAATTTTTTTAATCAGCACAAATTAAATATTACTTTTAAATTTATTTCAGAAATCAAATCTACATGTTATGGTAATTTTTATTTTACTACTTTCCTTATCTATGTCTATAAATGTAAGGTTACCATGAGCGACCGGCAATCCCATTAAACCACTCTTATATGCGTTTTACCAAAAATAATACTTTAAATCTGAATAAAAGGCGGTGTGCCTCATAAACAAACAGACTCACTCTCTTATTTATGACATATTGTATCAACATCAACAGAAACATAAAGTCGACAGAATCGAAAACATTCGGTACATTCAAAAAGGTTCACTGTAAACATCAGGTACTTGTATCGCTTTTATTTGATGCTTTGTTATGCCTTATGTAAAACATAAAGAAAAATGCGATGTGATTCTTCAATGCACACAATATTATAAGGTTTATGATATGTGTGGCCATTGAACTGACGTGCAAATACGATCATTTCGGCAGGAACGGAATTTATGACTATTAACTGAACATATGCTTACTTATTATTTTAATATGTCTTGTTATAGGTATTTGACCCAGCAGGCAACCCTATGATGGCTCAGATAGCCCCAGTGGTGGCGGGCGAAAAGAGACTCGCGTTTGCGGCCAACAAGTATCAGCTGTCATTCCCCGTTACTGTTAGCGCGTTGGCGCTCACTACGTACACGGTCGCGCTTAGAGACAGCATGAGTATTAATAAGTAAGTAAATATTTCTGTCCATGTGGTGTCGGATTAAGAATATGGAGTAAAGGAGGACGCAGGATAACAACCCTAAAAAGATAAGGGCAACTTGAGACAAACTCTATTCTAACCACACAGCGTAGTATAGTCCAAACTAAAGGACAATTAAAAGCTAATTCATTTTCCTCGTCATGTCGTCGTCGATCATACGTCAATTTTGATATTTGTGATTACCTTTAAATTTTTATATGTCACTTATCATGTGGAATCCCCCACGGGTTATCATGTCACTATGGCCGATGGTGAAGTGGTGTTAGACTCGAACCACATAAAGTTCAATCACAAATAAATCTATTAAAGAGAAGCCGTGATCGAGAACCCAAAGTAAATTTGCAAAATCTTAGACTGCTCAATAGGCACATGATTACACATGTTGAACACTTTACTGCATTGTAACCATGATCTTCTTAGTCCGTTATTGCCAAAATTCACACATATAAAACAACTAACAAACTCTAGCTAACTCTAGTAAACAAAGTTATACCTAAGTAAAGATATAATTAATTATGTCATAATAATGTTCATAGGTATACGTCCTATTCTCACATACGAGTGTACAACGCAGACTACTGGACTGTGGACCTCCCGAAGATGTTCCCAGTTGAACAGCCATCAGAGCGACTGAATGAAGACATCACTGTACAAGTAACCAACGGCACTAAGCTAGTCGCCACTATGAACGGACTCCTCAAGGCCATCGTGTCGCTAGACGGGACGGTCGTGCCAGTACATATGGACTTTGTTCAGTAAGTTATCGGATTGTTATATATTATTACTTAATAAAAGTCCTAATGTACAAAGTTTATAGGGTATTTATGTCATGTAATTTACGAACAGAAAATAATGTCATATTATATTACAAGACACAAGCCCCGCCCCCTGACCAATCAGATTCCAAACTTTCATACGAAATGATCATTTCTTGGTACCTGATTGGTCCGCGAGTGGAGCTTCTAGCGATGCGTTACTATTTTTTTAACGCGAATTGACGAAATAAATTTGAAGTCTCTAATATTCATTGCGAAGTTTGAATAGGTGTTTCTTTCCAATGATATCAATACTGCTGAAATAATGATTGATAAGTTAAATTAGTAGTTATAACATACAGACTACTTTTTGTTCTGGAAAAAAATATTGGTAAAGTCCAGTGTCCGTTTATTTATAGCAGTTTTTATCTTCAAAAAAATTAAACTGTCGCTCGGATACACGCCAAGTTAAAACATTAAAAAAACTTAAAAATGCTGTTTAATATCAACAAAACCATGTTTTAAGTGAAAAGTTTTTCAAAAACTAGACTTGAATCCCCATACAAAAATGAGCAAGAATTCCTTTTATTCAATGTTCTTTAACACGTTACAACATATCCATTACTAGGTATGACAGTAATCGCGGTAAAGACAACAACAGTGGAGCTTACCTCTTCATCCCGGCGGGTCCCGCCATGCCTTTTAAACCGGCACCTTATCCTGAGGTAGTCGTCACCGAGGGCATATATAAATCTACTATCTATACTGCGCTGACCTCGCCTAAAGCAGCTGAAGTCGTCTTAGCGGTAAGCAATGTTTATTTTTCTATCCGTTTTGTTTATTTATTAAATCAACTGCTCATTGCACTTACAGTTTGCCCAACACGTACAGCGAGCCATGACAACGTTAAAATGTTACAATAGTAATATATAATATATAATATTCAAAACCTTCCACTTAGGAAAAGTATAAAAAAATTTAAAAAAGTACTGAATTTGGTGTAGAGTATGTCGACATCCAGATACTGAGCAATCAGAGCGTTGAGCAGACTAACTGCCTGACTCGTGCGAGCGTACTGCGCCGCACACGGCCGTGCCGGTGGCGCAGCGAGGGGACGGCACGAGCGTAGCCGGGTATACTGGTTTGGTAACCATAACATACAGCATTTTGAACAGTGTGTTTCTTATCTATAAAGGGGACTTGTATATTTTCATCTGTACCCCTGACAACGTGTAAATAGAATAAACCAAAGCAAAACATTAAAAATATGATCACTTTATAATAATATGATGTGGTCCACTAATTCATGAAAAAAGTATTAGTCCATGAGAAATGGTCGGTCACATAATGATACGGTTTAGCCAGATCAATAAATAGTCAAGTTTCGACTAATTTTATTTTATAATTGACTTGATACTAAACTTTATAAACTTATGCTATTGGATATGGTCCACTAAATAATAATATTTTTATTTCAATTGTAAGTCGTCCATCTCTAGGTCAGGAGCCCCAACAGAGTGATCAATGACCTGTCGTCAAAAACAAATTGCAAATAAGGTTCAATAATCAATCTATGTATGATATGACCAGATGGTCTAGTGGCTAGTGATTCTGACTGCTAAGCGGGAGTTCGTGGGTTTGATTCCCACCGAGGACAAATAATTGTGTGATTAGCACGATCATTTCTTTTGTCTGTAGTTTGCATAATATATTTGTATGTTTGAAATAAATTAGAATGTATATCAGAATTCCTCACAGACTTTGCCTGTGAGGTTATTATTATTGTATCCGATCATAGGTATGTGTAGGATGTGTAGGATTCCCACCAAGAACTTAGGGCCCCAAGTCAACCTCACCTGCAAGTGGTTCACCTGCTGACCGACGGACGAGATTCTGGCAAACAAAACATCCCATTAGCGGAATAGTCACGCCATCTGTTGCGTGGGACCAAAACACTGGCGAAAAGTGCGCGTTTAATATGCCTCTGCTTACCCCTCCGGGGAAACAGGCGTGGTTTTATGTATGTATATATCTGATCTTACTCACGTTTCTTAACATGTCGTAGAAACAATAATAATGTGTGGGATATATCTCTACAGATTAGCGTCTATAACAACCCGTCTCTCCGACAAAGCGAGGTGGAGATCAGTAACACATTACTCATAGACTCACAAGTGGACAACTTGGAGCTTGCCATGCGATTCTCCACTGACATCAAGAACGGAGACACGTTCTACACCGATCTTAATGGAATGCACGTATGTGATTATGTATTAAAATACCCTACGTAGTTAACTATATGATTACGCTAATAACTCAACTCTTGCTCGCAATTTTTATGGTATAGACAGACAAACGAATAGACTGATAACAAGATGACAAGTAACTACCGTCACTCACGGATACCTGAAAGTCAAGAATGACAGAGGATGGGACTATGTAGATTGGGCCTCTGGCAACTTCATTTATTCGGTAAAACACAACGAAAGAATTGATTAAAACCGTTTTTTTTTTTGTAAGACCGTGATATTCCTCCAGAGAACCATGTTTCAGCACGATCGATGCGGCTCGATCAAATGATTCATCAGCTCCTTATATTAAAAAGATCCTACCAGAAAACTTTGAAGAAAAAAAGATATAGACAATTTTTTTGCTACCACTGTTGGTTTCACCATACCATATATCTATAATTGCAACCGTTACACAGATGATAAAACGTCGCTACTTCGACAAGCTGCCGATCCAAGCGAACTTCTACCCGCTACCGGCGGCCGCGTACATCGAGGACGATCACCTCAGACTCACGCTACTCACATCTACGCCGCTCGGGGTAGCCGCGCTGCAGCCTGGACAGATTGAGGTAACTTGAAAAATTTCTAAACACTAGTTGTAACCTGCCCCGCTACACTGTGACACATTGTCAAAAAAGTAGCTAAAATCCATCTTTGAAGAGTATTTATTGTATATCGTGTCAAAGTTTGAGCTCGATCGTTTTTAAAACACACACAAATCAACGTAACATTTTTATATAAATAAAATGTGTAACAAGTTTTATGTCAGTATTGTCCAAAGCTAGGACGTAGCAAAATAGCTGATTGTTTAGTGAAATCAATTTCTAGTGAAATGAACGCATATGTATAGTGTTACGTGTTATTTTTGGTTTAATTTGAAAAATAAACCTTATGATGACGAAAAGACATATAGAACTATCATATTTAATGATTGTCCAGGTCGCTTGGTAAATCACTTGAAACACTTTGATTTCATCGCACTATAGCTTAAACAGAAGTGTCCCGCGGTCGACGAGGCGCCCGCTTATATTAGTTTCAACCGGTTTCACTGGTACATTCCCGAATGTTATTATTGCTAACAGAACATTTATTGTGCTGTGCCGCAATGTATTATTGTTATTACAACTTAATCGAGTATCGTACAAGCAACTGTCGTTTCCTTTCTCGAATCTGCGTGACATTTTGTAACAAAATCAATGTTGTTATAACAAATTATATTACTTTTCGTACGAAAGAAAGAAGTATAATTGACATGCATAGAGTTATAATTAATTTAATTATTGCAGGTGATGCAAGATAGAAGATTGAGCAGAGATGACGCGAGAGGTTTGGCTCAAGGAGTACTGGACAATGTAAGAACAAGACATACGTTCAAACTCATTATCGAGAACTCCATCAACCCATGTCCGGTACGTATATGACATTTTTCTTTTACCTATACATACACACTAGTGTTCGTTCAGTGGTGAAATGGTCGAGAATAATTTGTTGTATTACACACGGGTCAAAAAATTGAATTGAAAATAAACATTTAGGGATTGAAGTATTCAAAAAGTACAGGCATACGGCATTTCTGCAACGTTTCAACAAACTAATAAAAAAGAGTGGAAATTTGATATAATAATAAAAAAATAATCACAAATATATTGTTCTTAATAGTTTCGTTCTACATTTATTACCATATATTTATTATAGACACAGAGGGCAACGTTGGCAAAGTTAATAAAAACTACTTCTTATATTTTTATTATCTTCATACTTTTTATAAGCCAGGGTAATATTAAAACGTTTTGAATGAAAATTGAATGAACAAAAAATCAGAGATAATTTATTTTTCAATTTTAATATAATACTCTTTTTTTTTTTGTACTGTGCGGCAATCCCCACGGATACCACCGCAGTGTGGTTATGTCGCACTCGAACCGACCAAAAACCGCACGCCGTCTCAGGTACCAATAGCTAGGGGACCAGGTGCACCCTAGTAAGGAAATCCCTGGAACCCCGACGTACCTCGGACCAACTACGCCTGCAGTGGCCCCCTCCTGTGTGTAAACCTCACGGTTTCTTTACTGCCCTCCTTCCCCCCCGAAAGGGTGCGCGCAGTCCGTAGTATTCGGATATCTCCCTCCAACCTGCTTCTGCTAGAGATGAGGCCATCTGTCACCCCCAGGCCTGCACTTATGAAGGACGGAGATCTTCTAGTGATCTCTGGCGCCTGAGCCTTCTGCGGTATCTAGCCCGTTCCCGGGCCCGGCGGACCGGGAGAGTTCTAAACCTCTCTCGGTCCCGCTCCGCCATCTCCTTCGCAAGCATAACCTGCTCGCAGAAAGAGACGGCGGAGTTTCCCGCACCCTCGCTCCGTATCATGGCCGCAACCATGTTACCGAGCGAGAGAGTCCCCACTCCGATGGCCGCCATGAGGTCACGCCTCTGCTCCACCCATGCCAGACATTCTGCCAGCGTGTGGAGCGCTGTGTCCACGGTCCGGCCATCGCAGTGATGGCACTCAGGCGTTGACTCCTTACGGATCAGACACAGGTGATCTCCGAAACATCCTTTTCCAAAGATCACCTGCGTCAGTCGGTATGAGAGGGTCCCATGATGCCTCTCAAGCCAATCCTCCATAAGGGGTCTTATCGCCGAAACAACGCCGTGTCCAGCGCTTGGTTGCCCAAGTCGTTCCTTCGGCTCCTCTACGAGGGCCTGGCGGGGTTGGGATTTCTGATTTTCGATGTCTCGGGTTTCAGGACTCCGACCCAACTCCCACGCCTGCTTGCGCCACTGATAGAGAGCTGCAAGGGCTCTCGCCTCCAGGTCCCATGGTGGAGTGCCGGCCAGGAGTCTCTCCGCCTCAAAGGAGATCCTGCGGTACGACCTTATAATCCTAATGGCCAGCATACGCTGTGGTCGTCGCAGTAACGCTATATTGCTGGCCTTCAGGACCTCCGCCCATACTGGGGCCCCATAAAGGGCCATGGACCGCACAACTCCAGCGTAGAGTCTCCTGCATGAGTCATCGGGTCCCCTCATGTTCGGCAGCAAACGTGCCAATGCACGCGCTGCACCAACTAACTTGGGGACCAGACTTCGGAAGTGATGTCCGAATTCCCATCGGCCATCGAGTACTAGCCCCAGATACTTCATAGAGGGCTCGATGCCGATGCGAGTACCTCCTATTATGAGGCTGAGTCTATCAGGTGGCTTCCTCCGAGGCCCATGAAAAAACAAGGCCTCGGATTTGTGCAAAGCCACCTCGAGACCCAGTAGCCGGATTCGCTGCACGACTTGGGCAACACCGGCCGTGGCCCTCAGGGTTGCCTCACGGTGTGTCTTACCGCACGCCATCACAAGCGTATCGTCCGCGTAACACGTGACGGCTACACCATCTAGGTATGCACCGCGAAGCACCCAGTCGTAGCCAATGTTTCACAGGAGAGGCCCTAAGACCGACCCCTGCGGAACACCACACGACATTTCACGTCGACCGAGACCGGTTCTACTTGGGTAGATAACGGCTCTCTCCGACAAATACGCCCCGACAACGCGGCGGAGGTAGAGAGGCACTTTATGATATACTAGCGCCTCTCTGATACAACTCCAGGGCAAAATGTTGAACGCGTTGGCGATATCTAACGACACCGCCAACACCACTTCACCCCGAGAAACGGCTTACTCCGCCAGAGTCCTCACGCGCATGATCGCATCCACGGTGGAGCGCCCCTGACGGAAACCGTACTGGTTATCTGCCAAATCCGCCCCTACTCTGAAGAAGTGCTTGATGAGGCGCCATGCAATCACTCTTTCATAGAGTTTGCATACCTCGTCAAGCAACACTATGGGCCGGTAAGCGGATGGTGAGTCCGCTGGGCGCCCCTCCTTTCGGATGAGGACCAGTTTTCCCGTCTTCCATATTTTCGGAAACTGACCCTGCTCGAGGCATGCACTGAGAAGCTCTCTCAGTCGGGGTTCGAGAGCCGGCCCCTCATCATCCAGAGCCAGGACTCATGCTCGTCCTGGAATGCCATCGGATCCTGGGGCGGTGTTTTTGGCTTTAAGCCGTCGCACCGCCAGCGCTAGTTCTGCCCAAGTGACCTCAGGCATGTAGTCGTCGTCCAAGTTAGGCGCCTCAGGCGCTGGGGGCGGAGCCATCGGTGGTGGTATGTGCTCCACCACATGCGATGGAGACAGGGAACCGACAACCCTTTCAAGCAGCTCTGGCTGAAGACATCGGGTTAACGGCGAGGCCCATGGCCGCATTTTACCTCTAACCATACGGTAAGGGCATCCCCATGGATCCCGCTCCAGTGTCTCCAGCAACTCGCGGCGTGCCTCGCTCTTGGCCCGTTTTATCGCTGCCTGAAGAGTTCTCTTGGCAACCCTGTATTCCACTCAAACCTCCGCCTCCGAGCTGCCGCATCCTCGGGGCGGCGACGCCTTCTGCGGAACCTAGACCATTGACGGCGTGCGGTCACGCAGGCTTGTCTCAGCCTTGCGATCTCCGGCGACCACCAATAGACCTGGCGTCTCGCAGTGTTGGGCTGAACCCTAGGCATCGCCGCATCGCAGACGCGGGTCATGGCCTCCCGGAACCATAATGCCTCGGCATTCACATCTACAGACCTGTCCGGTGCAGGAGTCCAGGCCTGTACGATAGCGGCTTCCAGGAGGACCTCTCGATCTAAGCGCTTGAGCGCCCAACGCGGCTCAGATGGATTTTGTCCAACCGGCACGCCATCTGTGGGAGCGGAGACTTCAAACCGAATGTATCGGTGATCTGAACCCATCTCCTCCCCCACAATGACCCGCCAGTTCTCAACACGGCGTGTCAGCGAGGGGCACGCGAACGAAATGTCCACGATCGAACGCTGTCACGAACGTGGGTACGGACCCCCTGATTTAGGGTAACTAAGCCGAATCTTTCGGCCCGTTCGTGCGTCGGAAACCCCAGGCCTCTGACCAGGCATTGAAGTCACCGAGCACAAGAACCGGGTGGGGGCAACAGGCGTTGACGACGACAACCAGCTGAGCGAGCCATTGCTCATACTCAGTTATGTCTCGATTCGGCGTGAAATAAGCAGCCACGACCACTATTTCCCCAAACAACGCCGCTATGCAACTCCGTTCCCTTGCAACCACGGTGAGGGGACAGCGGCTCTGGTACAGCGCGCCGCGGCTCTGGCCAGCGGCAGTGCCGTGTACCAGAGCCGCTGAGCAATCCAAGTCGGTCTCCCAGGCAGCCCCGAGAAACTGGTGGACGTATGGCTCAGCCACGGCGGCAATGTGGATAGACCACCTGGAAAATCTTGCCGCAAATCTTGCTGCCCTCCGGCAGTACTCTCCGGGCTCTTCGGACGGGGGCCAGGAAGTCGATCTCCCAGCTTCGGATCCGACAAGGCGCAGGCCTTACTGCCAACCCGGTGGTCGGCAGGTTTGCTCCCCGCTGCACCCCGCTAAAAGGTTAGCCCTTTTTTCCTTTGGATAGTTTCGCTAAACAGTGACGGTCTCCACAGGCGCGCAGCCCGGCGGAGCACCCGAGCGGGCAGCTGTCGCCGGGCGCGCACGTGGCGCAGCAGCTGCAGCTGCAGCCGCTCGTGGACATGCAGTACGCGGCGCGGGACGACTCGCCGCGCGCCGGCCACGCGCGCGCCACTCTCAGCGCCGCCGACCTCGTGCTCGCCGCCTACCACTCTCACGTCTCCGCTAAGGTAACGCTTCTTATCTTCTTCGGCCCTTAACCGCCGGCAGCCGAGTAGTGCAGCTCCGTGCTATGCACGGGCTGACGGGCTGTCGCGATGTGTATAAAGTCTGTATTAGAACTACGAATATTCTAATTTAATTATTTTGTTTTTTTTATAAATAAGAGACCTACCAAAATAACTCTATTCTGCCTGATGGAAACCATAAATAGAATCCAAGAGCGATGATCGCCGCACTCACTACGGACGAAGACGGTGCAGTATGGCGACCCACGCTATGGCGGCCTAGTGAGATGCTTTTAGGACCCCCCGCTTACAGGACCCGGGATCGTAGTGGGAGGGAAACACGTGCGCTGGTAATGAATTCCAGGCTTTAACCGATTTGGCAGGAAGGAAGAACCGAACCGTTTAGTTCGGGAGCGTATGTCTACCATTCTGAAACGGTGACTTCCAAGGCCAGCACGAGTTGTCCTGTAGAGGAACGGAGAGGATGGGATCAATTGAAAGAGTTCGTCAGAACACTCTCCATGATAAAGGCGATAGAGGACTGCCATAGAGGCAACATCTCTTCGCAACTGCAGAGACTCAAGGGATTCAGTGACTTTCGAGTTATTGATAATCCGAACTGCTCGCCGCTGTAACCGATCCAAAGCGTCCAGCAAATACTGCGCGGATGCATCGTAAAGATGAGAACAGTACTCCACTCGGGAGCGTACCTGGGTCTTATAAAGAAGACATAGATGCTCAGGCGCAAAAAACCATCTCACTCTGTTCAGTATACCCAGCTTCCGCGAGGCCGCCTTAGTGACGCTTTCAATATATTCTCGCAGATTGAGGTTCCAACAAATATTCATACCCAGGATACTGAGATTGACCTGCAGTGGCAGTTGAGTGTTCTGAAAAGTGGGGAGGGGAAGGAATCGAGAATTTTTAGCAGAGAGCGCGCACGCCTGTGTTTTCTTGGCATTGAACTCGACCAGATTCTCTTGACCCCATCGAAAAATGCGGTATAGGACCCGGTCGAGCTCAGTGACAAGCTTTTGTCACTTTTCCTCAACGTCCGCTAATTTGGCTGTAGGGTGACCATAGTATCGTCCATGAACTGTGCTGTCATCTGCATAGCAATGTATATTGCCAAGGGTCAACATGTCATTGATATGCAGAAAAAACAGTGTGGGTGACAGGAAGGAACCTTGAGGTACACCAGCATTAACCTGCTGAAAATTGGAGGTTGCGCCGTCGCAGAGGACTCTATTGCGGCGCTCGTGCAGAAATGCGGCCACTCAGCTGCAGAGTTTAAGCTGCAGCTGTATACATTTTCCTGTAGTTTTACAAGTTGTTAGATCACTTGTGGGATTGTTAGACTCTAATCCAGGTAAAATTATAATGCCTCTTTTTTTTTTATAGAATAAAGACGGCACCGTGCTCCACGGCATGGGGATGACGTTCCAACGCGTGTATCTGGACCCGTGTTACGGCAACAAAGAAATCAGAAAATGGTATCCTTTGTCCGATGGTCAGGTTAGTACCGTTTCTTCATGGATCCAAATAGCCATTAGTACTCATTAAATTTCTTCATAACGATAGTACACTGATTATAGAGGTAAAAATGAGTAAATAAAACATTAATGAACTACAATTAAATATCAAATGTCAACTATACTACAGACTGCTCTGTTGGTCTAATAACACAGGCCAACAACGAAAAAACTTTTTTGATAATTTTAACTTATTCCTGCGTAAATTGGTCTCCTGATTACGAAAAAAATAATAAAAAAGTTGTATCACCCACCAATTTCTCACATTTCATTATTATGTAATATTAAATTTTATGTACCAGAATGTATAGGATATATCTTTAACTACGGAATATTTTTTAAGTTGGCAACATTATTCTAATGCAATCTGGTTGGCAATGAAATAAAAACTTTTTAGGTTAGTATTTCTAATGAATTTGACAGCTGTAAGTTTTTTGTCAGTTATTATAACCTCAAATTGCTTCAAAAATAAAAATGGTTAATCGTGATTGTAAAGTTTCTCATAATGCTTTTTGCTATATATGTGGTAATTTTGTAATTAAAAAACATCAAAGGAACATTACTGACTTTATAAAAAAAGTATACTTCGCTTATTTTGGCATAGAAATCAAGAATCAAGACAAGAGTTGGGTTCCTCACAAAGTTTGTTATGTCTGTGTCGAGGACCTCAGGAAATGGTCTAAAAAAAGAGAAGATAGCTTTTAAATTTGCAGTACCGATGGTATGGAGAGAGCAAAAAAATCATTTAGACGATTGTTATTTTTGCTGTATAGATGTTAGTGGATATAACTCTAAAAATAAAAAAGTTATTATCTATCCTAACGTTACGTCAGCGGATCGGCCGGTAAAACATGGACCTTGCTTTCCTGTTCCTGTGCCACCTGAGCATATTGATGATGTTTTACAGTCTAGCCCCGAATCTAGTCAAAGTCAACCGACTGATGACGATTTTCAATGTACACCGGATAATTTAAAACCACAGTTATTTGCACCAGCCGAATTAAATGATTTAGTTAGAGATTTAGGTCTGACTAAGGAAAAAGCAGAATTGCTTGGTTCTAGACTAAAAGAAAAACATTTATTGGAACCTGGAACATCTATTTGTCATTATAGAACAAGAGATGAACAATTTACTAAATTTTTTCGACAGGACGAGGATCTGGTTTACTGCCATGATATTGTCAGTCTAATACATGAATTTGGAATTGAGTACAAAAAAGAAGATTGGAGACTTTTTATTGACTCATCAAAAACAAGCTTGAAAGGTGTGTTATTAAATAACGGAAATACTTATGCTTCAGTGCCTGTAGCACATTCAATTCATATGAAGGAAACTTACCAAAATCTTAATATTATTCTAGAGAAAATTAGCTATGCATCTCATGATTGGACGGTGTGTGGTGATTTAAAAGTTATCTCCATGCTCCTTGGTCAACAAAAGGGATTCACAAAGTTTCCATGTTTTATATGTGAATGGGACAGCAGAGCAAGGGATCAACACTGGTCTCAAAAGCAATGGCCCTTAAGGACAACCTTGATACCTGGCATAAAAAACATTTTAAATGACACTTTAGTTGACCCCAAGAAGATTCTTCTACCACCACTCCACATAAAGTTGGGCTTAATGAAGCAATTTGTTAAAGCTTTACCTAAAGATGGCGATTGTTTTACATATTTGTGTAGCAAATTTCCTCATTTATCAGAAGCTAAACTAAAAGAAGGGATTTTCGTCGGGCCTGATATCCGTAAATTAATGTTCGATTCAAACTTCGAAGCAACGATGAATGAGAAGGAAAAGGAGGCTTGGATATCATTTAAAGACGTTGTTATTAAGTTTTTGGGAAATGTGAAAGCTCCGAACTATAAACTTATCGTAGGTAACATGATAAATAAGTTTAAAACTCTTGGTTGCCTGATGAGCCTTAAAGTCCACTTCTTGCACAACCATCTTGATTTTTTCCCTGAAAACTTAGGTGATGTAAGTGAAGAGCAAGGAGAACGGTTTCACCAGGACATAAAAGAGATAAAGAAACGATACCAGGGACGGTGGAATACCACAATGATGGGTGATTACTGTTGGTCACTACACAGAGAACAACAAAATGCTATTCATAGAAGAAAAAGCTACGCACGAAATTTTACGGAGAAAAGGGAGAGGAAGTACAAAAAAATTAGCATCTAGTATTATGATTTAAGCAATTAAATATGATTTTAAGCAAAAATATAACAAATTTAAAAAACTGTCATTTCTTTAATTTTTATAGATCAAATTTTCCCAATTTTTTGAAATATTCATTGATATCATATTGTGAGATAATGGTGGGTGATAAAAAAAAACTGCTATTAAATACGGTTTCAGCATCCAAAGATTTAGGTATTTTTTTTCAAAAAGTTTTTACAAAAAAATTTTTTGTTGGCCTGTGTAATTAGTGATCCCGACCAGGCGTCGTGCGGTTCGATTACTAAACAAGACGAATCATTGTGTGATCACCACGATCTTTAATTTGTTCTATCTTTATTTATTAGCTGTCGCTTTACCGTGGTATAGATTATGTCTAATCAAACAGCTATGTGTAAGATAAAAAATATATGTCAAAATTACAGTTTCAAATATCGGAGCTTGTGGACGCGCCCATCAACGGCGTGTACGAAAGTACTCTGACGTTCAACAATATCAAGAACCAAATTCCGAACGGTGTTATCACGCTATGTCCTCAAGAAGTTCGCTCGATATTCGTCAATGACACTCTTAAGGCTTACTAGACTATACCAACATTTTGGATGGTAAATGCACAATTAATGATATTATTAAGGTACTTTTGTGATATACGTGTTAGTACCGTGACATTTGTGGGGTAGACATTGAGTGAAATGCAGAAAAGACGGAGACCCACTCGCTTTAATTTTGGTTCCCAGTAAGCTAAAAATATTCGACATATCCAATGCATATAGCTCAATGTAATCCTTACGCATCTCAGATTTATTTGTACTCATGAAAAGAAATTGTAAAATATAATTATATACTACGATAAAATATGTGATGTAAAATTGTTAGTAAATTTAATTATTAATTTATTTATTTGCGTACAGATATTAAACAGGAATGAATATCTGCTTTTAACTAAATATTTAAAAATATATAAATTTTAATTTTAACATGAATTATTGTATGTACGTCTCATTTCCATAAGTCAATGTAAATGCTAAATTTAAATATTTAAAATTATACTTTTGTCAAGTTTACATTTGAGAAGACAAGAATAATTTATTTTGTGTAATTAGCTTTCGGGCTTACATAGTATTGATGTTTCATCCAAATCGTCACATTAATATTTCATTATTATTTATAAGAGCAATCTTTATATGACATAGCGTAGGAGTGTTATGTCATCATAGTTATATAAAAATTGACGTAGTTAATTTATATTGACTCGGGGAATGCTTTTGTTCAGTGAAAAAAAAATACATTTCTTTCTACCTATGTTCTTGAAATCAACTTTCCCAACTTTGTTTTTGCCTCATATTCCTATTATACTCCGTTACACGAAAGAAGTCCCGCAGTCGTGGCGCTGCAGTCAACGACGGAATGTTACCAGCATTTATTTTTAAATCTCCAAAAACCCTAATATTTCATGGATTTCTGGTAGTATACAAATGAAGCAGTTTCTTATATATGACAACGAACAAATTTTAGGGGAAAAGATATCAAATTTAAAAAAAAAATGTTCTTCAATTTTAAGTAACAGAATTGTGGACACTAATTAATTTTATTCCAGACATACTACTGTTACTGCCTGAACCGTAGTTGTCTTTATTACCGTCAACAGACTGTTTCACCCCGTCGTTTCTGGCATCACGCTTGCAATCGCTTTACTTTACAATCGGTTAGCGGTCTTTATTTTGTGCGGTATGACTTTTGTCCAAGTCAGTTTAAAATAAATACATTTTTCATGCTTTCATTTAAGTTTTCAATATTCTTTCTCGATCCGCATTTTTAACAACTGCACGCATTGTTGTTGCAATAATAGTTAACTACGCCAAACGACTAAAAATGGCAATGAACATAACTACATTAGACAACAACAAACAAGGTCGACATTCATTAGTTCCAGTTATCGCCGTGGGGACTTCTTTCGTGAGATGGAGTATACTTAAGGTATTAATTTTCTAAGAAGAAAATATTATTCTATAGTTGTGCTGCAATACATTTTTTTCTTATACTTAGAATCTATAAAAGCCTTCATTCTTATGAAACAACTCTTTATATATCCATATATTCTTAATCTAACCCTTGCGACTCTGTCAAAAATTTGATATTATTACTGTGTTTTTCTAAAGAACACATATAAGTTTTAAATTAATATTTACTATAATTAATTTAACCTAATGAAAGCATGAATAGACTCCAAGACTGGTGGTCTCCCTACTGCATACTACATAGTGCAAACAATGCAGTATAGTGACCCACACTATGAGGGCCTGGTAAGATGCTTTTTCCCCTCACACCCAGAGTGGAAATTAAAGGAAACGGAATCATAGTGGGAGGGAAATCTGTGCGCTGGAAGTGACTTCCAGATTTTGAATGATTTACATAGGAAGAAAAAACCGAACCGTTTAGTTCGACAGCGTCTATCTATCATTCTAAAACGGTGACTTCCAAGGCCAGCACGTGTTATCCTATAGAGGAAGGGTGGCGCCGAGACTAGTTGAAAGAACTCGTCAGAACCCTCACCATGATAAAGGTGGTAAAGAACTGCCATGGAGACGACATCTGCATCTGCATCTGCAACTGCAGAGGTTTAAGGTACTCAGTGGCTTCGGGACTGTCGATAATGAGATATGTTCGGTGCTGCAACCCATCGAGAGCGTCCAAGCAATGTTGCGCACTGATCCATCACAATAATGACAACAATACTCCACGCAGACCCAGATTCTGCTCATGCGAGAAAAACCGTCTCACTTTGTTCAACATACTTAGCATGTGCGAGGCCACCTTAGTGACACTCAATATACTCTCACGAGTTGAGATCCCAGCAGGGACACTAAGCTTATCCTGCAGTGGCTATTGAGTGTTCTGAAAATTAGTGAGAGGGAGAAGTAACGACTGTTTGGTAGAGAACATGCGCGCAGTTGTTTTTTTGGCATTGCACTTGATCAGATATTCATAATCCAATTGAGACATGCGGTTTACAATCAGGTCGAGCTCAGTGACAAACTCCTGCCGTTTTTCCTCAACATCTGCTAACTTGGTTGTAGGGTGTTCAATATTTCGCCGAAACGGCATAATTCCAAAGGCATATGACAGCCGGTATAAACCGGCTATATTCCTTGCCTACGAGTAAGTACTAGTAAGTAAGAATACCGTCGGGTCCTCTGGCTTTCCAGACTTCAAGTGACGCAGCTCCAAACAGACACCACGTTGGTGGATACAAATGTCCTACACCGTAGAGTTGGTGGTTGAAATGGTGGGCTGCATACTACGGTCCTCGATTTAGTCGGGCAAAAGCCTCAAAAAAATCAAAAAATAGTTTCAGTTTTTCTATAGTTGCTAGGCAAGTGATCCGTCGGGATATTTCAGTGGTGATAGCGAGGACTGGCAGTTATTATAGCCAATCGCCTAAACTTATGGCAACGAGGGTGCTCAATTGGATATGGCTGGTATTCCGGTGGGCTGGAGTACCAAATGAATGAGGTCATGCGTGTGAGAGAATGCGTGGCCGGTTCGACCCGAGTTTTCAGTTCTTCAAGATCCCAACCAGGACTCGGACACCAATTCGGCGATAGAAAGCAGCTCCTGCGCTTTATCCACTGCCTGACTCGAATGGTCAAAGAGACGAGTTGTCTTAGTGTCTCCGGAAAGGGACCGATAGAGGCACACGTAGATTCGGCTCATAGATCCGAAGTCCACGTACAGCTAAAGGATCAGAAGGATAAGTCCTTAATAAATTAATATATATACTTATGTATAATATATGTATAAAAACGATAACGTATATTTTAATTTAATCAATACGATATGCATGTTTTGTACAAAGTATGTACCTACTCCATTGCTATGAGACAATATCTCTATGCACGTTATTTTGTCGTAAAACAGTTCGCTGAATTTAAATCATAAATATTCCGACCGATAACAGATATTTGTTGAAAGAAAACTATTGACATTTTTTAAAATTTAATTTCTTGAATTATGTAACAAATGATATTTAAATATATAATATTTTATAAAGTAAGGAATAACTGTTTGGATTAAATGCTTGTGTGAAACTCAAATATTAACCCTTTGTGTGCATAATTATTAATACAGGTGTGTTACTAATACATTTAGTATGTCCTATTTTATCGTCGTGTTTAAACTCTGCAAAATGCTTAAAATTTTACCAGAAGTTTTACTTTGAATGTGGTAAATTTCTATTAAACTATAAATGCTGATATTTCGTGAGAACTGGCTGTAATAAAAACTAAGTATTTAATACTTTACTATGTCATGTCTTTAAACAGTCATTAGGTACCCATAGCCTGGGTACTAGTGTCATCTTATACTCAGCTTACGCTAGAAAGCATTTCTATTATATAATAATTGTTTTTCGTACATGGCTATGTTCTGTACCGATAATTTTGTAATTTAAATGTTGTATCAACGTATTTAATTATTATGTTTACATAACTGCTAACGTTACTAGCTTTAAGTGTTATATATAGTGAACACTTGAATACTTAACGGCTAATATTAAAGTCACTCATATTCGATGTATATTGCCTGATTGGGGGGACGATATCTGTGCAAATGACCTCCCATTTGCTAATATAGGATTTATAAAGGCCCCTGATTCAGTTTAAAACGCCCGTCAAAGAGAGACTGCGAGATCGATTTTCAACAATCGATCTCGCATACGAAAATACTTATAAAAGTTTCTTATGAGAATATGCAAGAAATATGCCATAACTTGTACAATACAAGCACAAAAGGTGATACAAGAGAATAACAAACATTAAATGAAGTTTATTGTCGTACAGTTAAAGAGTTGATTTAAATATGACAGAAAAATCATCATAATGATCGATTTATTTATAATATAAAATTATTGACTACATATCTATGTTAGAAGCAATCAATTAAATGAACTCTCATCAATTTCTTAATAATTACAAAAACTATGACACTCAAAACATGTATCTATTATCTATTCTTTATTCGCTTGAATGCGCTAACCTCGGGCTCTATGGTTTCGAAGATTTGAATTTGAATTTTTTCTGAGTTAGATAGCCCAATTATCGAGAAAGGCCACTACCAAAAAAAACGAGTACCGATGGAAAATGTTGCAAAAATGGGCGGCAATTACTACTTTTGAGAACTGCCCTTGCGTGCGCGTTTTGGAAAAATAATATATATAAAGTAGTTCCCCTTTTAAACGTAATGAAAAATGTCAGCGACTGCATATGTGTATCTTTAAAGGTTGGCTCATTATTACCTCTTTATGGTAAAAAATTTGGTCACGTTTTATGTTATCACGCTGCGGGCAAAAGGAGACGCAGACGAGGTTGCAAAGATACTAGTGTTTATATATTTAAGTTGAGTTTAATGAGTTATACCCGCTTTTTATAGATACTTCTAATATTATGTATATTCCTTATAGGGATGTGTACCTACTCGCCTTCTAATACGAAAGTTATAATACATATACATACTTATATGGGTACATAGATACGTACCCATAAATAGGTCTCAATTTAAAATGTCTTCAGATCTAGTATTTGTTTGGACCCTGTCATGTAAAATATTAGTGAAGTTTGTATTATAATGTCCAATTATACATGTAAATGCATTTCAATACAATTTTGTAAATATAGAAGATGGTGTTAGCAATTGTTTTTTTTTTATTTTTACACCCAATTTTTATAAAAATCAGTATCCACTGCTTTTTCTCTGTGCGTTATTTGTTACTAACATTATAGATATTGATAGATGTTTCCTAGAGACACCGAACAATTTAGTATCTTTGTTGGCTTGCACGAGGAGTAGGCCTTTGCCCATATCTCTTCCAGTTGATAGTGGATACTGTGACATTGGATATACAGGCAGAGGTATACTCGATTGAAGTAGACGTCAAAGTGTTGTCAGACTGAAAAAATTACAGCAAAAAGTGGACAATGTTGGCTTGAAAATTACTAAAGCTAATAGTGAATACATTTGAATAGAAATGAGCAAACTGTAGCAAGTTTTAAGTATGGTAGTTGATAAATATAAGAAAACGAGCAAAGAAAAAGGAAGGTACTGTGTGGCTTGGAAGGGAGTAAGCAGTGAACTGACGAGTGATAAAAGAGAATGGAACAAGAAAACTCATGTTACCAACCCTAAGTAAACTTGGAAAAGGCGTAAGAAGATGATGCCAAGGAAGCTCGGAAAAAAATCAAAGTAACTTTAGTCATTTATTCAAACATAAAAAAAAAACAATATGTCATTACTTTTACAAACAGAACACTTAACTAAATCATTATGAATACTATTATTGCTCAATAAATAATATAAATTAGTATATTGCATATGCAATAAAAAAATTACATACATTTTCTTTTATTTTTATCGTTCAGAATTCCCTCCCCTTCCCCCGATACCATCGGCTGGTAATACATTAATTATCAAGGAATGAAATAGAACGGTAATTGGTCAGTAATAATTTCAGATTCAGTTTAGAAACTAAGATTGTTAACAACGTTAATGTCGTGCTTTATTTTCCCAATATACAAATACCTTTTGTCCCATCCTCTAATTACACTACTTAAAATAACAAGTCTATTTGAAAAATAATTTTACAATTCAATCATGTTAATTATTTTGTTCTATTCTATCACATTACACCATTGTTATAGTATTTTTCTTTCTAAAATTATTTCCAAATTCTGCTATTAGTAAATACTAATGATAAGCTTGAATGCATGAAAACGCACGTTAAAAATGTATGGCGTCGCTGACAAAGGCAAGCCGGATGATAACGCTCAGGTTATCTGTGCAAAACCAGAGTATAATAATATTACTAATATTCAGGATCATTTGATAAGACTGGAATTAATGTTAGCTATAAGAAAGTAGCGTCTATACGGCTTTAAATTATGAATTAGGCGAAATTAGAATTTATTGATCAGGTGCAATCACTACGTGGTGACGGAAAAGGAAAGCTTGGAACAAAACCTAAATCAATCCGTCTGGTCAGCATGATATAACAGGCCAAAACCTCCTTTCAAGAGAGCAGCAATGGAGTCCACTAACGGACTATTAAATGCTGTATGATTCACTATGACAAATTTTGAATTAAATATTAAAAAAATCTATAAATACCTATAATATCATAATACATTTCAGTTTCGGTTTATAGAAAAGTTCAGGAAAACTTGTTAATACAAAATTCTAGAAAGCACTGGATGAATACTTGATTCTATTAAATTTATTTTGCACAAAATATTATTAAACTATAATAGAACATAGATGAACTCTTGAAACTAATTATTGAGACGGGGATTAACACATGCAATATAGTCAATCTTCAATTTTGACATCGAGACATCTGTTACAATAAAATACCTGCTTAATACTTTATCATATACCTAAATTATAGGTACTCAAGTTCCAATCATAAAGGGATCTTATGCTACAATGACAGCTTTATTCAACACCATCTAAATACCACCATAACCCGAGACACGAAACCTTGACAATTCATCTAGAATATTGACACTACATTTAAAGAATCACGTATTTGTAATTTTTGTACACAACATACATGTATACATAAATATTTTGTTTAGTTAGTATACCTATAGAATACTTTGTGACCTCAACATTCAACAGCATCTAAGTGCAGAATCATTTATAAGCGACTGTTAGTTTCGACTCATACAAGTACAACCTGAGTAGTAGCACTTAGTGGATTCCCTCACTGTTATGATTGGATTCTGGCTTCCAGAAAAATTCTTCTGTTATAGTTGTAAGCCGTCAGAGGACAGATCCGAGTCGCATGATCCAGTCGTGTTACGACGTCCACTGTCATATTCATCATTATCATCATTTAACAATATCTTTCCCATCATTTCTTTACTTTCATTTCCTTGTTGTACTCGAATTCCAAAGTTCTCGATTAGCAGTAAAATGAGTGGGACCAATTACATTTGAAGAAATGTGGGTGTTTAAATCTAAAATTTCAGTTTACGGGTGCATAACGTTAACAGTAATACAATACTATACTTATATATCAAGATATCTCCAAAATGACATTGTCTATTTAAAAACGCTCTATCTCCCTATTCTCTTATAGATTTTTGCATAGTTTGCAATAATAATATCAGTATTTATAACAGAACATAATATTGATACAAGAATTGTAGAGAAAAAAAGAAGTGAAGAGTTGTAACAAGATTTGTATATACGTGTAAGAAATTATAATAATACATTTTATATTACATACGCTATTATAGCTATAGACATAATTATTAATAATTAGCATTATATATAATAAGATTGTCCGTTTAGTTAATTTCTCCGTGTGGTGATGGATGCAGAATACAGAGTGTCACCACCCTTACTCATTCCGTATGTCTTGTAAGAGGCGACTAGAGTGCAGACTAAGCAGGACGCCATCACTGCTAAGAGAAGGACAACTTGATACACGCCGTATGCTAACCCGTCTGGCCAGCGTAGTATAGTAAGTCAAAGCCTCCTTTCAAAAGAGACTGTCCATCAGTAGACTAGTAAAGGCTGTTGATGTGATGATGTGATGTTTAATTATTTGTGATTGTCACTGGAATGCTAAAAATCCAGTTTTCCTTATCTTTCTTTTTGGACAACCATTCAAAATTCCCATGATTAAATTCCTGGCTAAACAATGCATGACTTAAAATAAATATCTATATAACTAGATAATACAATATCATCGACTTAACTTGAAGGAATATTTAAGCTTCGTATTGACAAACATGTTGTTTGACGATTGGGAATCAATATTTACAACCTCGACATCATTTTGTCTATCATGACAGTATTACTGTTGCCAAAATCGACAGTGAATTGTGGTATTATTGACTTAATTACAATATGGCACTTTTCCATTACTGCAGGCACCACTGTGTACGTCATTTCTTGCCCTCTGCAAAAATATATATAAATATGATACATTTTTTTTAAAAGACAACCCCTGCCTTTGAATTATATAATTTGTCGCGGGACTTATAAACACAAGAAACGGACACAAAGAACACTCTGACACAGAATAACAGTTTGTGGACATCAGAAGTGTTGTCTCGGACGGGGTTTGAACCCACAAAACTCAGTGTAGTAGAGAGCGGCGGAGCGGCGGTACGCCAGCCGTGCAGTCGAAATTTGGACTAAGTGGATGGTCAGAATGGAATGTAATGCTAAGAGTGAAAGGGAAATACAAGCAGAAGATACATAATTTCCTGTGTATTCCAAAAAAATGGACCGAGTGTTGAAATGAGTGTTGAAGTTGCGTAACCACTTAAAGCATTATTTAATAGATTAAAACTTTTTTCTGTTAATAACTCCTACTATTCTTTTATTACAGTTTCGAACCCAATAATTGCATTTCGATATACATAGAAAAAATTACCACCTGGTTTCCCCGGGGGGCAAGCAGAGGCATATTAAACGCCTACTTGTCGCCAATGTTTTGGTCCCACGTAATAGGTGGCGAGCCTAATCGGTCGACCAGTAGGTGCACCACTTGCAGGTGGGGTTGACTTCGAGCCTAAGTTCTTGGTGAGAACTCTATACACCCGTTTCGATATTTTGAATAAAATAGTTGAAAAGTTACCTCTTCAGTTTACTCATAGCTCCGACGGCGACCAGCCCCTGCAGACAGTTGGTCGCAGCCTCCAGACTCAGGCAGTACGGGTGACAACGAGCTGACTCCACGCGCTGCTGAATTAACTTCAGAACTTGTTTGTGTTCACAACTGCCTTGCTGCAAATGAAGAAATAAAAAAGAGGTTTTGTTCATATATTATGCTTATTGCTTCCTTTCTTTCTTTCTTTCTACATAGCTTCAGAAAAACTTTTTTCTTTTCTTCCTTTTGTTACTTCTGTGTACATGGTTTCAGAATAGCTTTTGATATGTAAAAATAAAATTTGGTTTAAAGTTACTCTCCCGTTTGTTTGTTTGTTTATTTTTTATTTCTATATTTTTTTTTACATTTATATATTTAATAACCTTCTTTAGGACTTTTAAAGTAAACCAGAAAGAAAAAACTCTGAAATATAATATCTGTATATAAATACATATATGCATATTTATATTTATACACATACATATGTGTGTATATGACACACAATAATAAATAAAGTATTAAGCCTCCTCTGCCACACCTCTTTAATGTTTGTATTAAGCGACAAGAACACTTATATGACGATATTAAACATAATTATTTCATTGACTCTTTCATTACATAATAATTTGTCTTTGCCAACTTCTTTACACTCTTTATGACTGCTACAATCTAATTGGCTTGATGTTATATATACATACATATATAATATTTTACACTTTAATTGTTTGATCGCTTAGTTCTACGATCAAGAAGTTCTATCCGAAATCACAATTATCAAGCCAATAACGCCACATACCTCTAACATAACTTCGGCACACTTCAATACAGTGGTGAGCGCCGGCCACACGGACCACTTCAATAAGAATTGCAATTTTCTGTCTTCACCCAATGAGTAAACGTCGCCGTTGTACGTGATAACTTTATTTTCTATACAGTATTCCAGAGCTTTGCTGAATCTCTGAATGGAGAACAAATTCAGTTTATTAAATATTTCATGCATATTTCATGTATGTCAAATATAAGTTTAATAGATCACTGCTGGATATGGGCCTCCTTAGATTGGTTCAGGGTTTGTGTGAAGTTTAATCTGGATGTCGTAGTAACAATTGTTCCCGGATCCCTCTTATGTCAGGCGCAGAGTGGCACACCGTGTGGTTTTAGTCGGTCCGATTCCGACACACCAGCTCGCCGTAAAACCCGGTGGGGTGACGGCTCGAGGTGGGTTTCCAGAAGTTAAAAAAAAGGGTTTGTGTGAAGCTTACCAGAAGATGGTGCCCGTGCTAGTGGACAGGTGCTAGGAGGGGTCTGAACGTCATAATAAAAGCTGTTCACGGATCCCTCTTATCTCAGACGTAAAGTGGCACACTGTGTTTTTAGTCGGTCCGATTCCGACATACTACCCCGCCGTAAACTCCGGTGGGATGCCCGTGGGGGTTTGTGTGAAGTTTCCATTTCATGGCAGTGTTATTGTCCTTCATAGTTTACTCCCTTAGTCTGTTCTGACGGCACCCATAGGGTGAATAGGGGTGGAAATAATCCGTCGTCTGAATCATTACATGGGGAATAAAAATGTACGTATTACAAAACTTAATATATGTGTCTATGGGTTTTTCCATTTCTGCTATCAAATTTTGATATCGAGTACAACCGTGTTTAGCGTATAAAGTATGTATAAGTAGTATGTTTAAGGTACACTTACATTTTCCTCTTCGTGTTCCAGATAGAAAAATTCGTGACTAAGCATTTTCCTAATATGATGATAATCGACTTCTAATTTAACTGAAAATTTACATAAAAATGTATTAGATTTTACGTTTGTAAAAAGATGAAACAACATGCATATCATTGTCTGGTTAAAATATAAACATGACTTAAATTAGTTAATTTAGCACTTAGCACATGAATCTTGTCTCTGATTGTCTATTGGCACCATTTTGGATCGCTTCTAAGTTAATAGTCGTTGATTGCTTCCGCCTGGTTAATTTCTAGACTTGCTCATAAATAAATAATAAGTCATTTTTAGTATTTTAAGATTTGATGATCCATACAGATAGATATTTTTACTCCATTCCAAAATAATTTCATTTCTGAATTTTTTTTTTTTCGAAAGTATCCTAACACGTAATTATAGTTTTTTCTACATAACACAACTGTTTCACGAGTTTCATTTCCTTTGAAAGAAATTCCTTACCTTTGTCAACAAGATGTTTATGCACTATAAGGCAGATAATGGCAGGAGAGACCAGGCAATGCAATATTGGGTTCACATATAACTGCAACTGAATTATCGGCACCGCAATCGCCATTGTTTGCGCTTGCAACGTGTGACCTGAAATGTTAACGTTAGCCACGCTTATGAAATTTTTTCATCAATCTAATGGAAAATTATCCACTCCTAAACTTTAAATACCATCTAAAGTTACTTCCAAATCCATTTCTAAATGACAGAATTCAGAGGTTCAGAGCATATGAGAATCCTCCCCTTCTTTTAAAGTCGGTTAAAAACGCCTACTATCTATTACAATGATAATAAATATCTTTTGCATCATAATTTAGTAAATGAGTATTCTCGCAATATGAATATAAAAAATTTTAGACATGTGATGACTTCAACATGCAGTGCTAACAAAAATACATACTACAGCCTCAGCTACCGTAGAGACATCGTACTACGGAGTAATAAAATACGGAGCAATGAGCTGCGGAGCAACTACTAATCCTGTATCGCGATATAGAAACTCTCGTGGCAATTTGCATATACTCAACATCCTAACATCAACCGTCGAGTCACGGCCCGTCAGGCATGGTCACCTTGCCTGACTGCTATACCCTCCACAGACAGTTAATTTGCATTATTAATTTAATTTTGTAACCAGTGCTTGGTTAGAAATATTTCTGCAACATTTTGGTAAAGGTAATCAGTTACCACGTTACATGGCCAGCATTATGCATGGTCAGCACATAGAAGTGTACAGGTAGTACATAACTTAGCAGTAAACAAGGGTTAACCGGTTACCAGATTTAGAGAACATCGACAGTGAGAATCAATACTGTTGATATATATCGTAAATGCATCTAGGTTTATAATTTGAATTAACAATTATAGAGCAAGAGCCCGTGAGTGCCAGACCTTCGTCATTTTATAAAAGCTGAAAGTTCTTCTATGTGTGTCCCTAGTACAGGTAAGAATGATCCCCAAACATGAAGCTGAAGCAGCGGTGGCTTTGGCAGACAACAGGCAACAAAGGTGTGTAAAATTCCATCTCAAATTCGTCATGATATAAAACTTGATTTTTTTATATTTGATTCATAATAATATCAAAACTCGCGTTGCTCATTGCCAGACAGTTAGTATGGTTCCAACCCTCTGCCGGACACCCCTAAACTATTATAATTTATAATTATACTTACGTTATATTATAAAACCTAAGTTTTATATATAATTTTTTGGGAGCCTATTAAACTATGTTTACATAGTAGCCGGACAGTTTCGAAGGTTCTATCATCTTGCCAGACGCATTCAAAGTGTGCAATAATCGGGAGAGCAAGGAGCGTATACAGTAACTAAAGGTTATATTATAAAACCTAAGTTTCATATATAATTTTTTGGGAGCCTATTAAACTATGTTTACATAGTAGCCGGACAGTTTCGAAGGTTCTATCATCTTGCCAGACGCATTCAAAGCCTGCGGTCCGAATTGTGCTCACAGCACTTACGACGTTTAAACTGCTAACGTGTGGACCGATTTAGTGAGCGCGCGATAACGATGAAAATGATGAAAATATTTAGATTTAATTAAAATAAATTAATTTCTCTGTAAATTTCTTATCTTAAAAAAAATGTGTCCTTTGGTATAATAAACACTAAAATTTGATTTACTTTGTTTCATTGGCTTTATAATTTTAATAGCATTGACAATAATAAACTTCTTAAAAATGAAAAATAATATCAATTAAATTATTAGATTTTCGACATGATTGACATTTTATGAGAAAAATTTTACTCAGTATTATTTTAAATATTTGTTATTGAAATTGTAAAAATTAATTAATGAAATTTCTGGATTAAGAAAAAATAAACTGCACAATTTGAAGGCTCCCAAAAAATTATATATAAAACTTAAGTTTTATAGTATAACGTAAGTATAATTATAAATTATAATAGTTTAGGGGTGTCCGGCAGAGGGTTGGAACCATACTAACTGTCTGGCAATGAGCAACGCGAGTTTTGATATTATTATGAATCAAATATAAAAAAATCAAGTTTTATATCATGACGAATTTGAGATGGAATTTTACACACCTTTGTTGCCTGTTATCTGCCAAAGCCACCGCTGCCTCAGCTTCATGTTTGGGGATCATTCTTACCTGTACTAGGGACACACATAGAAGAACTTTCAGCTTTTATAAAATGACGAAGGTCTGGCACTCACGGGCTCTTGGACTATTATACATGGTATCTTACGCAAAAGGATTATTAATGTAGACCAAAAGGGCAAACATTAGTAAAATATTACAACATTAGTATGTGGAAAGAATAAGTCGTATTCGATTGGAATGTGATTTTAATTAAATGTATAATTTAATAATTATTACATCGTACGTAACGTGCTACGGGGTTAAGGTTACTAATGCAAAGCAACACAAATTAATAACTGGGGCACTTTATTACAGTACTGACTAGCGCGTAGAGAACGTGCTCTAATTCGAATGTGCGACGAATTATTTGGCGACCTTAGCCGACTTCGGTGAGCATGTGATTTGTTTCATTCAAGCGAGCGAGTTAATATTATCCAAATCGATTCAAATAAAATAAATAAATATTTCGGACATTTGACACAAAACGTCATCTAGTTTCAAACTAAGCAGAGCTTCTGCTATGATAACTAGACCAACTGATTGAATACTTATATAATTTTTTTGTAAATACATACATATCATACATAGAAAACACCCAAACTTCGAAACAAATATATGTAGATCATACAAACATTTGGTCGGACCCGGGCATCGAACCCGGGACCTCAAGCACAACAGTCGTTCACTACCGCTGTGCCACTGAGGCAGTTAAATAATTAAACATTAAAGTATAATATAAATAATGTTAATATTTTAATCTCCTTAAAAGTGACTATTTTGTGATCTCCTTAAAGTGACCTGATGGAAAGTGTGAATAGAATACAAGAGTGGTGGTCACAATGTGAATACAGACAATGGCGACCCACATTATGACAGCCTAATGAGAGGTTTTTTGACGCCCCGCTTAAAGGACCTGGACGCATAGTGGGAGGATAACATATGCGCTGGTAGAGTTCTAGGTTTTTACTGATTTACAAAGGACGAAGGGTCGAAACGTTTAGTTCGGGCGCCACCGTTTTAAAATGGTATACATACGTATACCATTTTAAAACGGTGGCTTCCAAGGCTGTATTTTGTATCTACCATATTTTTACATTTTGCAAAGAGAAAACAACTTCTAACAATTTTTACTAATGATTATGACGCAGTTATCTTTATTTTTGTTTATTAGCTAAATTATCCAGGTTTTGTGATATCAATGAAAAAAAATGTTTGATTCTGATCCAAGACTTTTCCATATTTAAGATAAAACTTTCAGTAATTTTACTCAGAAACCGTTTTCAGATATTAATGTTTACTGGTTACAGGAGACTTTTGGTATTATACTTGCTTCTTACTTTCGATAGATCAGAGTCATAAAGATCTCACCTTAGATGTAATGCTGAACAAATGGACAAAAGTTTACGCATTTTTTTATAAACATGTACGCTTTGAGAAAGCATGTTCCTTTTTGATATAATAACATTTTTAAATACTACTACGCGTAACACACGTAGTACAATCAAGGACGAATAAATTAATAGGTTGTAGTTCATTATCACTAAGCGGTAGTAACGATTTACGCACACTGACATACTCCTCGCCTACAATTACCTTATTTAAATACTGTTCAGTTTCTCAGTTATTACATTAACATCTAACATCTGAATAATAGCTGCTGTAGACTATCAAGAAAATACGTAAGAAAACACGTAATAACTTGTGTTATGCTTGTGTTATGTTATGCCACGTGTATCCTCAACAAAGCTTTCGAAAGGGAAGATCAGTTACGTCAAGCCTTACCTTTCATTTTCTTCTCGATATCGTTGGTCATATCCATAAAAACTCCCGATATCAGTCGCAATCGTCTCTGCTTATCCAGTCGCAACATCTTGCTATGCACTACAAGGATCCTTTCCACACTGCTCTTCACATCGTTTTCAAACACCGATCCACCCAATTGCCTTAACACCGTGGCCATCCAACTAACCTCTTGAACAACTTCGTCAAAATGTAGAGGCTCATTTTTTATGACACTTTGCATTAATACTAACGATAGAAGATTTGAAATTGTGGCTACAGTGTTCTTCTGTTGCAAAGTAGTGACATAATCAGCTATGCTCTGTACTTGTTTGAATTGTTCGTTGGTTAGCTGCTGTAAGTCCACGGGTTTGAGTGTCTCCCTCGTATATAGGGTATTATTCTTGAGGTACTCTTTGACAGATAAAGGATTACCAAGGTTCACATAGATGCTGCCAAAGTGATCGTTTAAGTTGTACAACGCTTTTAAGAAACCCTGAAAAGAGAGATTACATTAGCACTCTCAGCAGTCAAACTGCTGATTTTAATTTTTTACTTCTCTAGACTAAACATAGAATAAGAAAGCGTATATGTATACCGTGAAGCGGGCAACGAGCTTAAGACTCCCTCTTTGTGATGTTCATAGGCATAATGACATGTTAATTGGATGCAACTAAAGTGAACCTTTGACTAAATGCATAATTAGTAAAGAATTACTAAAACTAACAGAATGCCGATTCAATTTTCGGTTAGAATACGATATAATTACATTACGGTTGTCCTTGGATGTTTAATACTATACTTTATGACATTCGAGAGATCAAGAGAAGAATGGAACTGAGCTTTGAACGAATAATATAAATAGTAATAAAATAACGAGAATTGCCCTTCAGGTTACATTGGTCGTTATCACAGACAGACTCTAAATGTCTGAGGAGGCATAGGTGAAGATCATGAACAGGTTACATATTTACTAGTATTTATTTCCGTACTTGATTCTTGATACATTAATGTACCTATAAACTAGTGGGATAGTTATTGATTCGTACGATTTAAACTAGTACAACACGTGTTTAAAAAATAATGTTTTTCAGTAGACGATTCGTACGAAAACAATTTGTTAGCTCACAAATCGACACTTCAGACATTTATAGTATTTGATTCATACATTCTTTTTAATAGAACATGTAACTTTAAGTACATTCGTAAATTAATGCTTACATGAATATTTACTTGACAGTTTGAAAACGATGTTTAATCATGTAATTATAAAATACAGCATGGTAAATGTGTGTAACAAAAAAATATCTCTAAAGGCCAACGAAAAGTGATAGAGAAGACACGGAGTTCTGCTCCGTGTGGAATTTAAACCCACAATATTTAGCGCAGTATATGCAGGTGTTGTTTCTTAAAAAGAAATAAAGATATATCTTGTATATTAAACTAATATTTTGATTCAAACGTTTATTTATTGAAAACATTTTAGTCATATCATTTCTGTGAGCTACAGTACTTTTTTCTGTTTAAAAATAAATTGTACGAATCATGTACTATAAATTTTTCAAGTGTGCCTTCAGATTTAGTTTTAATGTGACGATTCTTACGTCTTATACATGTTTATATCGTATGAATTAACCACAAAACCAAACAGGTAAGACGCGCTTAACACCGATTGTTAGCAAGTCAACTTGTAGCAGGATCGAAGATCAAATCACATAATGTATGTGCAAATATAACATGTCTACGGCACAATCGTTTATTTATTTATTTAAATATACACACTTACAGCGACATAATGTTTAAAAATACGCTAAAATAATAAATGTTTTGATATGCAACATAGTGCCTGAATGAGAGGGTCAAACCTATTTTTCGGAGCCATTTTCCGTAAATCTTAAGTTCGTTTGATTAAGATGAAGATTCAAATCAGACGTGTTGCATATGCAAATACAAAAGGTGGAAACTAGAGCTTAGGATCAAATATTGACAATACTCTGGCACACTACGTGATCACGGCTGTGTAGTTACCTACCAAAGTAAATACTATCGATTAGCTTTACCTGTTACAATGATTTTTAAACAAAACAATATATTATATAAGCAGCATAGTCTGACTTTGGCCGGGTGCAATAGGCGTTTGCCACTTTGCCTACCCATGCATTTTAACCCTCTAATAGAGACCTCTCTTCGAAGATATTGATTTCTATGATATGCTGTAAAAAGTTATGGTCAATATAAAATAAATAAGTAAATAAAATAATGAATAAATTTTTCAGGCACTCGACACACAACGTCATCTAGTTTCAAACTAAGCAAAGCTTATGCTATGATAACTAGACTGACTGATAGAACACTTAGGTATCGTATACTTTTTTTTTGTAAATACATACATTTTACACATAGAAAACATCCAAACTTCGAAACAAATATTTGGAGATCATACAAACATTTGGTCCGATCCGGGAATCGGACCCAAGATCTCAAGCACAGCAGTCGCATTCACTACCGCTGCGCCACCGAGGCAATTAAATGCACCATATATTCAACGTATGTAATTGGATGGAGATTAGTATTATATTGGTTAAATTACTTTGAAAGTATAACCCAGACATAAATTTAAAAACATAAGAATGGTTAATGTGAGTTATCCGTAATATTTTGTATCCGATTTTTAGTAGATATTTTTAAGATATTCCATTCTGTAGAACATCACTTCTTATATCTAGTAAATTTTATTTAGTATTAGTAATACAAGCGTTTTAAATGCCGTGTTTTTTGTGAAACATTTACTTTTTTATTTGTTCTATTAATATAGCATATAAAGCTTCCTTGAGTAATACCTACATATTGTGAAAATTGCATTTTAATCCTTGCGGAGTTTAAAAGATCTAAGCGAACAAGAACAAAAACGACCTCATTCTATGTTATGTAAAGATTGACAATGATGTACTCCTAGTCGATTTCGCCCACGGCGGCCAATCTCAACGAAGACCAGACAGCTACGCAGGAGATATTACAGTGCTCAAGCGTGTGCGCAAACACAGGTGCACTTTCTGTTTCTTCACTCTCACAAGACGATCGGGCACTATTGGAGAGATATCAGAAAAAATGGGGATTCGAAACTCCAACTTCCAAACTCCGGGCTATGGCTATTATTAATCATTTCTATAATCATAAAAACACTTTCTTGGCCCGACCCGGGAATCAAACCTTAAAACTTTTGATTAGCAGTCGCATAAGCTAACCGCTAAACAAACGAGATAATCAAAAGAAAGTAAAGGGCAGGTAAAGGAAGACAGTTTATGTGCTGATTAGGAGAAACGAGAAGACATCGCCTGATGTTAAGTGACTACCACTGTGGGAATATATAATTAAAGATTTCAATGTGTATGTATTCTAACTTATCTATCTTACAAATTCTGCGCAAGAGTACCTGATTTTATGAATAATAGATCTCAAGTATTAAAACTTTACTTCAAGCCAATTTTTCCAAATCAGATTGGGGTCGGCTATAAGTCTACCACGATATTCAAACTTCATTTTTTTGCGTAAGTGCCTTCAGAACTGTAGAACCTAAATACTAGAAGATATTTCGATAAGTTATGTATAAAGACTGCTGTTGGAATTTTTAAGTACGGCAACCGGGCGATTGACTTGGCGTTTACTATTATTATTGTACATTTATTAGACACTAACAATCGCAAAACATACACGATGCATCTCAAAATACGAAATATTCTTTGAGCAAAAATGCATGTGAGCAAACATGAATCGATTTGTTTAATATAGTATCGTAAGAAATACTTTTGCTATCGGTATTTAGCAAAGAGTTTATATTTCGTTGCCCAGTTAACGTTGAATTTAAATAATTAGTTTATTTCAATACAGTTCAACGTATGCAATAGAACCTTCATTATAGAACATTTACAGAACCCTTGTCTTAAGTAGTCCTTAATGAGCGTAAAACTTTGTACTCTCATCGATAAATCCTTCTAAATACTTAGTCTGGCCATAAATACTGTTACACTTAATTATAAAAAAATATTACATTTGAATTTCGAATCTGTCATTTTTATACGATTGTTCATTGTGTTTTCTCATTTTGGCGCCAATACATTGTAAAATATTTTGCGATATTAAAATGGTGTGGGGTGATAAAGAGAACCGAATCGGTGTGATAGCATTACACAAAGTAGGTATGGAGCCAAATGCAATTTTTAAAACTCTCCATACACTTGGTATTAGTAAAATGTTTGTGTACCGGGCTATTAATAGGTACAATGAGACCTCCTCTGTTTGTGACAGAAAAAGATCTGGCCGTCCACGTAGTGTTCGTACGAAAAAGGTGGTCAAAGCAGTAAGGGAAAGAATTCGAAGAAATCCTGTCCGAAAGCAAAAGATTTTATCTCGGGAAATGAAGATAGCACCTAGAACCATGTCGCGTATTTTAAAAGATGACTTAGGACTTGCAGCCTATAAGAGACGCACTGGCCATTTCTTAACTGATAATTTAAAGAAGAATAGGGTGGTAAAATCGAAACAACTACTGAAGCGGTACGCAAAGGGAGGTCACAGAAAAATTTTGTTTACGGATGAGAAAATTTTTACAATTGAGCAACATTTTAACAAACAAAATGACCGTATTTATGCTCAAAGCTCTAAGGAAGCTTCCCAATTAGTCGACAGAGTGCAACGTGGACATTATCCGACTTCAGTGATGGTTTGGTGGGGTGTTAGCTATGAAGGAGTGACTGAGCCATATTTTTGTGAAAAAGGTATCAAAACATCGGCACAAGTGTATCAAGATACCATTCTTGAGAAGGTAGTTAAGCCCCTTAACATCACCATGTTCAATAACCAAGTATGGTCCTTCCAGCAAGACTCGGCGCCGGGTCATAAAGCTCGGTCCACGCAGTCTTGGTTGGAATCGAACGTTTCGGACTTCATCAGAGCTGAAGACTGGCCGTCGTCTAGTCCCGATCTTAATCCGCTGGATTATGATTTGTGGTCAGTTTTAGAGAGTACAGCTTGCTCTAAACGCCATGATAATTTGGAGTCCCTAAAACAATCTATACGATTGGCAGTGAAGAATTTTCCCATGGAAAGAGTGCGTGCTTCTATTGATAACTGGCCTCATCGTTTAAAGGACTGTATTGCAGCCAATGGAGACCACTTCGAATAAGCTTTTTATATTTTTAATTGTTTTATATTTATGTATTAAACTGACACACTGTAAAAGTAATAAATGTTATTTGCAGTTAACAATTTTCTTTTTTCTTTATTACAATATTTATGGCAAGACTAGGTATAGGGTCAAGTCAAGAATTCGTTAACATTTGAATCTAACATCCCGCGCAAACATGTTACGGGAGTTCTTGGGACCGATGCTACAGGAATTTGCTGACTACAATCGTAGCACATGGTTTCAACAAGATAGAACCATTTGCCATACATCCAATGAGTCCCTGAAGGTGATCAAAGACATGTTTCCGAAAAAGCTGATGTCCAGACGAGGCGACATTACATGGCCACCCCGAAGTCCAGACTTATCCCCAGCAAACTTAATTTTATGGGGTTATTTAAATCGTGTCTACATCAATAAACCAAATACACTACGTCTACTAAAAGAAAAAATCAGCGAAGAGATGTCGGCGACCTCACGGTCTCTTTGCCGACGAGTATTTGAAAATTTTGGTGCTAGTGTAAACGTCGAAACGGTGGTCATTTAGACGATGTCATTTTTAAAATATAAATTCCAACTAATTAGCTTTCTTGTAAATTAACAATGTTTATAATAAATCAAATGGTTTTTTTACACGATTTTTTCAAATGTTAACTAATTCGTGGCCCACCTATGTATGTTAATATTTGAGTAGCTTAAACATCATAAAAACTTCAATTTTAGCATATTTAATTTGGTTGAACTAGTTTTTATGAATTAGAAATATTTTATCTAATTCGTTAAGGAGATAATGTAATCTTAATCGTAAGTTTTATCAGTTCAATGCCCGTACTGGGGCGATTACAAAGACCCGCGACGTTATATAGGCGATTGGTAGGGTACTGTACAATGTTAAAACTAAGACTTAACGACGATTCTATTACGTTCTTAACTTCGACATCCACCGACGTATAAATGATGAGTTAGTTTAAAACAACAATCACTTATAACTTCTTTATTTTGTAACCTTGACGTATATTACTTTTACTACGAAAATACCTTTTATGACAAGTACAAGTACAACTTTCAGTACAAGATTTAGCCCTCAGTACATTACGTTGACTGATGACTATTTTTCATGGTGTGACGAGTAAATCAGGAGATGGATCAGTGATTAAGATGTAATAAAGTGACCACGTTAAGCGTTGCGATTGGTGAAGAGTTCGTTGGGAGCCAATCGCAACGGCGAACGCAGTCAGCGTGACGAGGAAGTGGATGTAAAATAAACTCGCACTAGTGCAAAATGTAGTAAAACTGCACACAATGTTATAACATTGTGTTCGTCTGGATAATATACCTACATTAAATCAGCGATAGGTACATAAAAAGAAGTAAGCGTAGAAGCGTTTTGCATTATAATTACGTAACTATATATAAAGCCAAAATAAAAATAAATTTTTCTTATATTTTCATTCTCAATAAATCGGTAACTCCTTCGTACTTTTCTTACGTAGCAACTTATTTATATGTCAAAGGCCTGACAACAGTTTTGTGGCAGTTACTCAGTGAAAATGATTTAATGACAGCGATGACTAACAATACAGGAGAATTATTTTAGTCACGTATTTAGGAAAAATCAGAATTCAAGTTGAATGAGTTGTATTCAATTTGAGACGTTTTCGAGTGTAACATCGATTCGAGCACTACCAATTAAAAAAGGTTTTCTGCCGAAAACCAAACTTTTTTATATTATAATAAATAATATATCCCGTGTAGCCTAGGACTTAACAAACATACACGAAACGGATACAAAGAACATTCACACTCAGAACAACAATTTGTGGATCGTACAAAAGACCCATGTTGGGGTTGAACTCGCAACACTCAGTGCAGTAAAAAGCCCTTTACACCACTATGTACGCCATTTTTGCAGTCAAACTAATCTTACATTATACAAATACTTAAATTATACTAATACGGAAACGATATCAAAGCAAAAAACGATCAGTACTGAAGCAGTAAAATTATCTATTTGCTGGAATCAAGTGGATTATGAGACACTGTTTAAGTACCACCGTTGATATATTATCGTTTACGATGCTAGATAATTTTCAATAAAGCTAGAAGAGTAAGTACAACCAACATCATAAGTGTTGAATACTTATAGTTTTCAAACAATCGCTCTCACACAAACATAAAATAAACGAAAATATGCCGTATACAACAGTTAGCAAATTTTGTTTATCTTGAGGAAAATTACAAGTGTATGAGTCGCAATGTGAGCAAACTTTCGGGATACGACGCCTGTAACATAAGACACACAAGACCTACAAGAGGAATATTGAAGCCGCTAATTTCCATCGCAAATAGGGTGAAACAAATTGATTGAAAACTACACAGTGTGAGTGCAATAATCAAAGTGGTAATCGCCATTCTTTGGGACGCCCCACTAATATATGCGATAAAATTTAAGACGTTTTACTATTGTTTACTTATATTTTGAAAGTACTGGTACACTTAAATAATCTCATCTTCATATTTTGAAGACTTTGAATATTCATTATTATTTGAACAGTTCAACTGTACTTGTAACTGACTGTACATACCTACATAAGTACGTAAAATGGCGCATCTGTCAATTTCTGTGCATACAAACTTGCCTTTTTATCAATGTTTTATTAATATATTTACAATAATCAACTGTGATTGTGAATGTGTATATTATGCAGATTATAGCTTTAAATCATAGCCAGGCAAGACGGCAAGGAAAATGGTCTTTTCAAATTATCTGAATAAGTTTTTTTTTACACTTCATACTTCATTTTCATATTACACTTATGCCGTATAATTCAAACAAATTTCAATAATATGGCATGAAGGCTAGAAGTTTTAAATAAGAAATTGGTTATATTTATTAGTTGATTATATTATACACCGTACTAAGCACTGCATAATTTGACTGATTGTTTTATTGTTCAGGATTTTGTCAAAAATGCCAGGTGGACTGTCTGCAGTCTCGCGAGTAAGTGGGCCAAGAAAGGCGAAGAAGATGTCGTAGTACGCAGTCTGTTAACTGACGTGTCCGAGTTCGCAGATGGTTTAGGAATTCCAAAAGCCAAACAACTGTCTGAAGTATCTTTTTGAACTGGAATAATAATTGAATTCAACCACCTTTGATCTCGTACCAAAGTTCTATGACTGCTAACTTGTATAACTCAGCTGTTACTGATGGCATCATTACAATATTTAGAATAAACTATGGTGACCAATTCGTGTTAGTCGACGACAATACGCTGGCACATTATGGTCAACGAGTGAACATTGATGTTCGGGAGCACTTAATCAAGCTAAACGGACTTAAACTCAAACAAGCATGAATGTCATGTGAGTAAGCAAACTGTTTGGAGTCGTCAGCCACCTCTGAGAACTCTGTCAGAGATCAAGGAAGCTGCCATTTAAGAAATGGACAGGTTCACACAAGACCTACTGGACAACTTGATCTACAGCGTGTAAAGTGGTTTTACTGTCTTCGTTCAAGCCAGGGAAGGAGTCATTTTATTTACATTTGTAAATAATTAATAATATTTACTTTAATTAAATCTTTACACTTCTTTGAATAACAAATTTCATAGAGATTAAAATAACATGTAAGTATATTAAGTAACATTAAAATAACATAAGTAAGTTTTATCTGAAGTTTCGTATGTGCTACAAAGAAATTTATTAAATTGATCAGAAACTATTAAACAAGAAAGCCCAGCTCACAATATTATTAGCAAAGAACAATGGCAATAACAATCCTATAATTTAAGTAAGTTATTTGGAATTGTTTGAGTTACTAGCTGACCCGGCAAATGAAATCATCTATCATCAAAGGGATCAAATAGTGATTGAAAAAGATAGATTTTTAAAATGAATTTAGGGGTAGGAATGTGAAAAATACTTTACGACCTATTCTCATACCTACCAAATACACCCGAAAAAATTATTACAACTGATCGAGCCGTTTCGGAGGAGTGCAACTACAAACACCATGACGCGAGATACTTACAAGTTAGACTAGATGCATCTTGAGGATCTGTATGTGTGAGTTTGTTGTCGTTGCAATTAGAAGCATAGTCATTATCATCTTAGCCGAAAAACGTCCACTGCTGGGTTATATCCAACAGTGGATGGATGAGGCGGCATACATACAAACAAAGAAAATCAGATAATACTCACCCCAGTCGACTCTTTAGGTTTTGGCACACCCAGGTGTTCGTAAGCGAAAAGCGATTGCTCTAACAGTCGATCGTAGCTGATATTTATAGGAACTATGGTGATGTCTGTCACTTCGTGTGCGAACAGTGGCATTAAGCACATTGATAACATACCTAGGGTAAAAATTTTCAGTTTTTTTTAACGGTTTCAAAAAAGTATCATCAGTTCGAATTAATTTTTAATTTGTATGTTACATCATATTTTTGTTACTTGTGAATTTTTGGTTTCATCAATAATAGGAAAAAAATCATACCCTTAAGATGTTAACGTAGGTCATTAAAATGTACTTTCATATAGCTTAACGTAATTTAAACAAAATTTAGTCTTGGTAATATGTAGTATTATTATTAGTAGTAAATATTAGTTTAAGTTTTAATAATTTAAAATATGAAAGCTTTAAGAATGTTTGTCTTAACCCGATTTAACTGTCTGACTTACATAAGCCTGTCGATTTATTTTTAATGAGTTATAATTTTAATTAAAAAATAATTTTTAGTTCAGAAAAACAAACAGTAGCTTGTAAAACGAAAAAAGAGAACTCTGTTATCATCTCTCTTACCATATTTCGGTGGAATACTCTTGTTGCTTCGACTTCTTGTGCCTTCTAAAAAGAACTCAATAGGTGCGCAATGCTTAGCCACCAGAGTCCGTACGTACTGCTTGAGAGTAGCAGCATATAACGGGTCGCCGACCAATGTGCGGCGAATGTAGAACGCGCAAGTCTCCCGCATGCGGCGCCCCATTACCGCCATTGAGTAGAAGTCTAAAATTTTATTTATTTATTTTATAACTCTACATAAATGTATGCATCGGCGTACCAAACTCCTAAGCATACCAAAAACAGTGAACTCATTAACATTTATAATTTGTAAGTAATAACTTCTAAACAATACTTTGTAGTTTTATTTATCTACGTCACGAATCTTCAATACGTATTTATTTTATAATCAGTTGTGGATTTAAATATTTGTGCCCAGTAGGCTATGTAATATTTGTAGCTCTTTGTCGTAGTAACTTGTCAATTAAATTACAATTTTCTGATCTCTTTGGTCAGTCACCCCCAGGCGCAAGTCTCGAAATGACCTCCTGGGTCTGAGTCTTATGCAGTATCTACCCGCTCCCAAAGCTGACGGACCGAGAGAGTTCTAAACCTTACCAGGTTCCGCTCTACCTATTTCTTCTCAAACATATGTTGTTCACAGCAGGAGACAGCGGAATACCACGCACTCTCACTCCATATCATGACGGCAATCATAGTTTAGTAGCATGATTGATGTGAGACAGAATTCCTAATCCGATGCCTTTTTAACGCCACAATAACGATGTGTATCAGCCTGCATTCTTGCGGCGCCTCAGAATCCCGCGGCACCTGGACGGTTTCCGAGTCCTGGAAAACCGGCAAAATCTTAAACCTATCATGGTCCCATTCTGTCCTCCCTTGCGTAAGAATGACTTGCTTGTAGAAGAGATCACATAATACGGTCCTCGCTCCATACCATGACTGCAATCACTATAGTTGACGAGAAAGTCCACATTCCGTTGTCCGTCAGGTCCCTCCGAGGTCATGTGTCGGCTTTACCCGCGCCGAGTATACTGCCAGCTCTCTGAAGCATTTCTATTAGACTTTTCTGTGTTTCCTCTTGAACTAATTCTCCGTAATGGGTATTGCCGCCTCTATAACTGCGGGCCTGGATTAAGATTCCCCATAATTTTCCAAACGCTAAACTACAAGTAGTTTTTGGAGATTTAGTAATACTAAGACGCACACGCGTCTCATAAGATTCAAATTGTACGTACGTTTTGTGAAGTAATGCAAAAGTTATAAATGTTTACGTTTATTTTCGTTCACTAATCAATGTTTCATTATTGTGACGTAATAAAAATATATTATACATACAATTACGAAAAAGTTTCAATTTCGTTTCTTATATATATGTTGTACCACCCCCTTGGATATGTTGACCTTGTGTGGTGCACACCTGAATCTTTGCACATTGCATATTAAATATTGATTGTGATTGGACTTAATAATGTACATGAAGAAAAATTAAAGAAGCTACTTTTTTTGTGTTAGTAAGACAGCAATGACAGAAAGATATAATTCGTGTAGCAGGGAAGCTTACGAACATACATAAAACAGGCACAAAGGAAACTCAGACTTATAACATTGAAATGTTATTGGACTATTAAAAAAAAATATTAAGAAAAGTAAATATTTAGTAATTTCTATATACAGATGGTGGAGTATTTGGTAGAGTCCAGTCCATTATCAGATACTTCTTGGTGATGCAATTACCATAAATTAAGTAATCAGAGAAAGTCATATTTGTGTCAAAATTTACATCAAAAGACAACTAATAGGCATACTCGTCACTAAGTTATTTCTCCTGGGGTTTACCCCAGGGTTTGATTTATCAACCCCAAATTAAACAACTAGACCCACAAGCCAGTCTAAAAAAAAACTAATAAAAATTCGAAGGAAATCTAACTTTTGAAATATTACATACCCATACCAGCAGCTACTGCAGGGAAGTCAATATCATAATGGTAACATAAGTATGTCATCAGGCAGAAGTCTGCATAGCTTCTGTGTGTGGGTAGGAACAGCACTGGATTCTTGCCCATTGTTGACTTCAACTATAAACAATTTTTTTTTATTTATTTTGAAAATTATTTTTAGATGTTGGTTCAAAGCCCTTAGAACTTTTAGGATATTAGCTCTTTAATATTAAAGAGGCAAGATCTTAGAGTATTTCTAAATCATAATCATCATCAGCGTACAAGAGTCCACTATTGGCCTTTACTTAGTAAGGAGGTTTTGGCCTCGAAGCCAGAATTTAAAAAAATCAATAGGAGATATTATATGTTAATTACAAATGTGTGAATATGTATATCTCTGTACAGACAATTTTGAAGCATGAGCTGATGAAAAAGAGTTTAATTTTGATATGAAGTGACCTGTAAAAAAAATTTAAAGACCCAAACTTACATTCAAGACAGCAGCTTCATTCACAAACATCTTTATCTTCATCATGAATGAAATCTTCAGAAATACCACTCCCATCCAACGAATAACATGCAGTTTTTTATCCAAGCCCATTTCTTCTAAATAACTGTGAATATTGCTCTGCAATTTGGCTTTGCTAACACCAGTTCTTGAACATTCCTAAGAGATAGCACCAATTTTGTTGACTCACTTTATTTTTTATACCAAGTAGTTTTTATACAAAAGCGATGAAGCACATATATCAATAAAATTCTGTAGATATTTCAAATCTCGAATATGTACTAACGATTATAGAATAAAACTGTAGATAAAATTAGTATTATTTAAAAAACAACCTTAAAACATACAAACATAAATAGATAATGTTTTCCTTTCCTTAGTATATACTCACAAAACTAAATAACTTACCGCTTCTATAATAGCATCCAAATAAGCAGAATTTTCTACAATACTTTTTAAATCTTCTGGGGTAAAATATCTGTCTCGAATTTGTGTTCTTTGTGGATACCAGTTTCTGGACATGAAACTAAATATTCCTGACTGGGTCCTTCTTGGCTCCAAAATATCAACAAAATTAACTTGTTCACACATATTTGCAGATAAATTAAACAAATACTACATTAAACGATTTACATTACTATATACACGGTTATTTACACTTTCCTCTAGGAATACTGCGACAGATACTGTTTGCAATTAGTATTTAATAGAGGGTTCTATTTATTAACTAACGTAATTGGTATTTTAACTAGCTAAATATAATAAAATCACACGAATCGCATAACCACTTTAAGCGAGGATGAGAATGACACTGACAGTAAGCCTACAGTAGCGATTTGACAAGTAAAAAGTGACACTGAACAAGAAGCGATGTTGATGGCTAGAAACGACAGCATTATGAATTTTATAAAATTATAATGGTATACCCACGCCAGTAACAGGATTTCTTTGTGTAATTCGTTTATGTTTAATCTATGTAAGTCAAATATTTATTTTAAATGTGGACATGAACGCTACTTGATGCAATTACATGAAAATTATTTCATACCTTGGAATGTATGACTGGCTTGTTGAGCCAGTGGTTAGTGACCCTGACTGCTGCCCTAGGTCGCGGGTTAAATTCCCGTCCCGGCGCATATGAGTGTGTAATGATCATGACCATTAATTGTCTGGTTATCCTGCATAGTTTGCTTACTAAGTCAGCTTTTACAACACTTACGGAATAAATAGGGGTGGTGCTGGTAACACTCATTTTTCTTGACCTGTTACTATACAGATAATATTTAACAGCAGTCTGATGACCGTATCATAGCCTCTGCCTAGTTTGGAATTAGACGTGTTTTAAAGTTAATTGTAAATTTATTTAAGCAAGCTCAATCTAAGACAACAAGATTTTACACTACTATATTTATAAAATCATTTGTTTACGATTTTATTCATCTTATAGGCAAATAATTGGCGTAACACTTTTTTACATAATGTTAACGATCTGTATAATCGATTACACAAGTAATCTTTCTTAAATTAATCGATTTAAAATAATGATAATCGTATATTTTGAAAACAGGAAGATTTACTTTATATGTATAAAGTATGTAGTGTATAAGTAAAGTGATATATAAGTAATATATGTAAATTATATATATATGTCCAGGATAAATCTCAAAACTAGCTAGCTAGCAATATATGATGAAAAGGAGAGGGTAGATCCTGATCTACCTTCTCCTTTAACCAAAAAAGCCAGAACAATATTTTTTGTCACATTTTACTTAAGAAAAACAAGTAGATATACGGGTTCAGCAGTAGCATGGTGAATAGTCCACTATAGCCTAGTCTTAAATAAAAAAAAATGTATAACCATTTCAATCTTTATGTCACACATATTACACACATATATCATTTTACAGGAATATAAATTAAAAGAAAACTGTGGCTAAAGTATCTTTCGTTGTTGGGTTGTAATGCAGTTTTAGTAAGAAGCGAAAAATTTAAAAATACTAAATTCAACCTTTTCTACCTTTCAAATTCCATCTTGTTAAAATTAAAGACTCTTCGGTTTCATAATTTTTGATTTAATAATAAAATTACAATTATATTAGAAAATACAACATACATACAAGTAGTGTCTTGTAGATTTAATTAAAAATTATTGTTCTATCACAATTGAAACATCAAAATTGTCGAAAACAAACCAATAGTTAAACTGAGGCTTAAAAACATTGATAAACGACACTATCTAAATAGATTATAATTAACATCACACATGTATATGTTACACGATAGTTTCTAAACATAGATCCAAAACTCCAATTAGCACCGAGGTAACTTTAAAATGTTTTAAAATATTTCAAATAAAAATTACTAGAAATAAATGAATACTTATTTCCAAAATGGCACTAATTATAATTTTCGTGTAGATTTTTTTTATTAAAAATCAAAGTACTACATTAAAAATAATAATAAATTTACAGTAGCTGGTAATACTGTACTGCATTTAGTCTCACAATTTTACCACTATCAAGCTCTTTACACATAATTACTATCACTTATTCCGTTTTACCCCTGACTGTTACCGGTCTGACTGGTCTTTTGTATGCGGTTGGCGCAGGTCCAGTCGCGGTGGGAATATTTGGGCGAAACCTATGTCCGTTTTTTGCTGAATATTATAATGAGCACACTTATTGTTAATGGGTAATATAACGATTTAATTTTGTCAGGTTTTGCAGCCAGAGAATGCATTTTCAACTGTATCACCAGGGGAACAGCCAGGAGTACACACGAATACACACGAAAAAGTGGGCGCTTATCAACTATGACACAATCATAGAGAATGAATATTCAGACTTGTATGCAAGTATCAAGTGTTAAACAACAATTGCTAAATTAAAATAATATAAAATTATGATATTTAATAAAAATAAATACAAAAGAGGTCTGAACAGAATTCAGCTGCCTTACATACTAAAATCACCAGTGAAAAATATCTATAAAGCTATAAAGGAATGCAATTGATTATGTTAGGCGTTGTTTAAATCTTCGGGTACAAAGATTTGGTTAAAGTACTAATATCACATAATATAAAATAGAATAGGATAATTTAACCATGACTTTAATTACTCTTAAAATTATAATATAAACCCTGCAGTCTGTCCGTGCTACTGTCAGTCTGTATCAATTGGTCGTTTATACGAGAGTTTCACATTATATTTTTTTTTAACTTTTGACTAGCTTCAGTGCGAAACATTTAGTCAGTCATTACATAAAATGTTTCATAAAGTCTTCTTGAGTCTACTCTCAATATAACTATTTACCTACCAATTAGGCCGAGTAGTAATTTTTAAGGAATTACACTTTATAAATACATATGAAATAGTCAAAAATATCATGTTGGTGGGTACGAAGATAGTAAAAGAACAGAAAACGAATTTCTTAGTCGCGTTTACTAATTATTACTAAAGAGACACATTCCGTACTATTCTACACTAAGACTATAGCACATTGAGAGCACAATCCTTATAGAGAAGTGGCAAAACGTGTTTTGCCTTTTTCTACTTACGACATTTAAATGACAACTACATTATAAATTGACACTTAGAAACTACCTACTTACAATTCGGAATCAATCATAATTCGGCAATAGCTAAAGGTATCAGTCAGATACGTATTTTGCTATTACCCAATTACCATATTAAAATAACAACTATATAATAATATGACACTTACAAACTATCTAAAATTCGGAATCAATCGTAATACGGAAATGGCAAAAGGCATCTTTCAGACATGTGGTTTGCCATTTCAAAATCACGATATGAAAGTGACACCTATATAATAAAATGACACTTAAAATTGTCTACAATTCGGAATTAATCGTAATACGGAAATAGCAAGAGGCATCTTTCAGACATGTGGTTTGCCATTTCAAAATCACGATATGAAAGTGACACCTATATAATAAAATGACACATAGAAGTTGTCTACAATGCGGCATCAATCGTAATACGGAAATGGCAAAAGGCATCTTTCAGACATGTGGTTTGCCATTTCAAAATCACGATATGAAAGTGACACCTATATAATAAAATAACACTTAAAACTGTCTACAATTCGGAATTAATCGTAATACGGAAATAGCAAGAGGCATCTTTCAGACATGTGGTTTGCCATTTCAAAATCACGATATGAAAGTGACACCTATATAATAAAATGACACTTAGAAATTGTCTTCAATGCGGCATCAATCGTAATACGGAAATGGCAAAAGGCATCTTTCAGACATTTGGTTTGCCATTTCAAAATGACGATATGAAAGTGACACCTATATAATAAAATAACACTTAAAACTGTCTACAATTCGGAATCAATCGTAATACGGCAATGGCAAAAGGCATCTTTCAGAAATGTGGTTTGCAATTTCAAAATCACGATATTAAGTGATACCTATATAATTACATGACACTTAGAAACTGTCTACAATTCGGAATCAATCGTAATACGGAAATGGCAAGAGGCATCTTTCAGAAATGTGGAATGCCATGTCAAAATCACGATATGAAAGTGACACCTATATAATAAAATGACACTTAGAAACTAACTACAATAAATTCTAAACGCTTACTTTCTAAAAAAATTGTCAATTAATAAAATGCCCTACAAAAAAAACACCACAGATATAACTCAATAGTCACAGTCTTCGAGTTAAATAAGTAACGCAATCTTTGCAGTTACTTTTAAATATTTAAAAATAAAAATAAGATACGACAAAAGAGGTCTTATTTTAAGTAATTAATAGACTTGGTACTTAATATCCTGTCCGCTCTTTCATTTCCGTTCTGAAGGTTTGCCAGATTTTGTCATATCCTAACATGCTATCGGCTTGTCAGTAACATGTTAGGAATTCTATTTAGACGAAGCCTAATTCAATCATTTTTCACTACTCAAAAATTTTAAATTAGTTCCATTTAGTTTAACTAATACTTTTATTACATAAGACTATTATATAGTTTTAGTACATAAAATTATTAATTAATTTAAATGTATACGTTACTGCTTATTTTAAACATAAAATTTACGAACTCTGGCAGTCACATTCTCAAGCAACAAAAAAAAACAAAAATATGGACAGATTAAAACTAATTACACTACAATAAAATAATTATGGGACGCAAATATCCTTTTTCTATGTCTTTATATTTGTCTATTATTATTAAAATCTTTCTAGTCTCAACTTTTTTTTAATAAAATAACTTGAATGCCTTTAGAGAGGTGTTAGTTTAGTATATTACGATTTCTGTATTTATTTATGGCCTCTACAAATTGTAGCATACCATTTGGTCCTCGAATCCGTGAGTGGTCTTATCGTAAAATACATTTTATATCAGAAAAAAAATTGCAAAAGTATACACTTATATATAACAATAACAAGTAATATTTTAAGAGAATTTGTATAAATTTACGCATCATTCATATAAAACACTTAACTTACATTTACTTTTGGGTCACATATTTAAAGCAACAGAAAAAGTCAGCGTAATAAAAAAAATAAGAATTAAAAAATAATTCTACAAACACTTTGGTTACTTTACATGAACATAAAAGTTACTTTTTTGGTACAGACTGCTCAGTTATCTTAACTGCCGCGAGCAGAGGCCTTATTTCACTAACAATATCGTTACGATCCTCATTAAAAAACTGCTCACTATCGAAGCCGTGGAACGTGCCCAAGTCGCGGCACTTTTGTATATACGCCTTCCATTTGAGATCCTTTTCTAAACAAAGTGGATTTCCTATTACTATTACTTTTGCCTTTGCTCTTGTGATTGCTACGTTGAAACGCTGAAATGGTAAAAAATATATTTTTAAATTTATCTATTTAAATGGAATCTTATTGTTCTATTCCATACAGTGTTGTCTATAGCTTTTTTACGATAGAGGGCGCAAACGAGATCAAAATTTACCTGATGGGAGGTAAATAACACCGCTGTGTCACGGGGGATTTTACAATGATACATGACACGGATACAAATGAATAAATAAATATTCCGGACATTTAACACAACGTCATCTAGTTTCAAACTAAGCAGAGCTTGTACTAAGATAAGTAGACTGACTGATAGAATACTGATTTATGAATATGAGATGTTATACATAGAAAACACCCAAACTCCGAAACAAACATTTACAGATCATACAAACATTTGGTCCGATCGGGGAATCGAACCCGAGACCTCAACCGCAATCGCTTTCGCAACCGCTACGCCATCGAGGCAGTCTTAAACTCAGAATCAGAACAACAATTTAAGGATCACACAAAGCGTTGACTCATATGGGTTTTGAACTCACAACACTCAACGCAGTAGAAAGCCTGTAGTAAATGCTTATTAATTGCCATAAACAATTTTGCTTATTAAGTGCTCATATGATCATTTCTGGTGGGGGAAATGTGTCTGATCCAAGCTGCATTGTCTGTATTTGCAAGGGATTGGTGACCACCACTCTTGGTTTCCACTCATGCTTTCCATCAGGCAGAGTAATCACGTCGACAGACTCATATATAGAAAAACTTACCATTGTTTGCACTCCTTACGAAATTCTATTGCTTATTTCTACTCTACGTCCATGCTCTTTCATTTTTTCTTCCATTAAAAAGAAATAACTTGTTTATGTTACCTTATCATCGACGAGGAAGCCTAGCTGGAACTTGGCATCGAAATCAAGAAGGCTGCAATTGGCGCGGACCGTCGATATTATAATGACTCGTTTCTCTTTGCCTTGGAAAGCCTCTACAGTTCCCACCTCGATCTTCACGTATCCTAGCTCTCGTAACATATTTTTAATCGTATAGACCTAAAATAATTGTGTATATATATATTAATTTCTACCTGTGAATTTTACATATTTAATTTATAAATTGAATTAAAGTTGATCGTGACCTTCGGTCTTATCCCTTGACCAGTGCACTTAGGTATTCAATAGTATAAGACAAAAATGAAAGCCCTCCGTGAAACGTACATTTCAAATTTACACTGGTAACTTTAATTGTTATTATTTTCATATGTTCAGTGTCATTCTCAGCTCTATTAAGCCTTTAAGGTTACAATATGCGAAATATATTTAAATACGTACACTCAAAAGTTATAACCCTATTTCATGTGCAGTCGGTAAAACATTATTACCTAAAATACCTAAAATGAAAACATTTATGACTAAAGCTATATCTTATATCTTACCTGTCTTATGTATGGTGTTACGATGCCTATATCGTCCAACAGTACCTTGTGTTTGACCACCAAGGCCTGTACATAGAGTTTCACTATTTCACACTCCATGTTGTTGAAATAACTGAAAATAAACATTGTAAAAAATTAGGTTTTTATGACAATTGTAAAGAAATTATTTATGGTTACAGCATACATCATTTAAAATGTGACTTCGTTATAGTCATCATCTCAGTCAAGATGTCCACTGGTGGACGCGAGCCTCCCGCAAGGTTCACCGCAATAACCAATTCCGTGCCGCCCGCGTCGGCTTCCCCCTACTAACGCTGAGTTTGCCAGTACGCGGTCGCCACTCAACAACTTTATGGCTCCATCGGCCATCGTAACTGTATGCGATGTGTCTCGCCCACCGCCATTTAAATTTAGCAATTTTAATCCTTATTCTTTTCCTCATTCCTAATTCCTTTATAATTTATTGAAACCACGCAGAGAAACTCCAAACATTGACCTCTTCATTACTTTTTAAATGACTTTGAACCTTAAGTATAAATAAAACTGAATAAATAAATTTAACATTAGCGACGTCGCATCCAATTCGTTCCAGTTACCTTTGTTTATTTATTACTATTTTTTGTTAACATAGTCACTAATTAGCATTTGAAGAGTGTCGGGTTGAAAGATAGTAGGGAAGAAACGATATTTTTAATTGTATTTACTTGTAATATTAAGTGACTTACCTTGGTGACTTTCCAATCTTCTGTTCTTTAGACAGTACGCTGTGAAACACAGTAGCGTGACTATGTGGCTTCACGCCCAATATATCGACATTACTTAAATAGTCTTTCTTCGCCATTGCCTGTCAACAAATGTTTTATATTTTAATTTTGTTACTGTCTTAAGACTACATTTACTCCTACAGACTCTTATATATAATATGTATATATTTACAAAAAAAATAATATAAGTATTCTATCAATCAGTCATATATCATAGTATCTAAATTTTAAATAATATTAATGTAATAAACAACGCTTCGGATTGAAATGTAATGCTAGCCATCGTTTAGGTTATTGTTTAAGGAAGGAATATATAATACACCTATGTTATATTAACAGAATATACAAAAAACTCCACGTTTTGTAACAGAATATTGGAATGCTTTTATTGCTACTACTCACTAAACTTTACTAGATACATCAAAATTATGTCTTTCGGTATTGTACCTCTCAAGAATATCTACATAAAAGTCTGTGATGTCTATATTTATTACACACAACCGTTTTGATGTTTTAAGAAATAATTTAAAAGGTTATACTTTCAAAGCAATTCTGACCAACATAATATTAATCCTTATCCAATTAAATACAATAGATGTGTTGTCCGCTTCATGTAGACCAAAATTGTCTTTTACAACATATCATTAAAATGAATATCTTATTAAATATCAGAGGATTAATATGCATAGGCATAGATATCAACGCCACCGATTGCAACCGTGCGAAGTCGGGGCGCATCGCTTGTATATAATACTAACTTCACATATCTTACGCACAGGAGTCTGATCCTTAACTAAGCAGAGTCTACACTACGATAACCAGACTGCTGATAACGAGCCGGCTCGACCGGGACAGTACTACCTTTACACAGAAGACCAATCTAAAGCGCCTGCATCCGTGCTGTCGTGTTTCGTTAGTAAGTGCGAGACCGAAGGCCCATTGACGCAGGGGTGACAGTTATCGTAAAAACTGTGTGAGCCTTACACTGACACGATGACTGTCATGCCTTTTACGTCACCAAACGGGGGCGTGAAAAAGCATCTCACAAGGCCGCCATAATGTAGGTCACCATACTGTATCGTCTGCATTGGCCATGAGTATGGTGACCACAACTTTTGGATTCTATTCATGCTTTTCATCAGGCAGAGTAGAGTCACTTTGGCAGGCTCTTAATATAGATATAGAATATTATATAGTACTGTTATACATATTATAGATAAATTAAAACCTTAGAAGAATATTATAACTTAAGTATAAATCCAATAGAGGTGTGATACTTACCCTTAATTGTCCTTTATAGAACAATTTATCCGGTATGTCAATGATTTCCTTATCGGATCTAAAGTTGTTTCGAAGCATTACAGTGTAACTGGGGTTGTAATTCTCCATGTTGTACATTGGACATGTGTTTTTTAGACGCTCCATAAACGATACACCTAAAAGTAAATGAATATGATCTCAATAATTTCTTTTACACGAAATTTAAACAGTGAGACTAGCATTCATTTAGCCTGTACTGCTGATCACCTGTATTTCATGAAATAAAAAACTGAAAACGTTCTAGAATTTTATGTACTAAAGTAATATTCATCATGACGTCATCTTGGAGATGGAGCATAAATTGTTGCTTCAATTTCAAAATCACCGCCGTACGATATCATAGCTACTCGGTTTTCACATTGTGGAATAGATAAAATCTAAATTTTTAAACTAAATGATTTAATTTAATTTCTAAATATATTAGGAATATTCCTGTGCCGTCGGACTTTACAAACACACATGAAACAGACACAAAGAACATTCAGACTCGGAACAACAATGTGTGTCCCGCGTGGGGTTTGAACCCACAACACTCAACATAACCGCTAAAATCACAACTCTATTCGTGCAGGTAACAAAAAAAATTGTTTTTGATTAGTATGAGTGTTACGCGTAAACGGTACTCACCGAGGCCCAAATCTCGAGCGGCGTGCGAGATGACGACGGGCCCGAGCTGGTGCGGGTCGCCGGCCAGCACGAGGCGCCCGCGCGGCGCCAGCAGCCCGCTCACGGGGATGAGGCAGGCCGGCTCGCTCGCCTGCGCCGCCTCGTCGATGAACAGGTGCGTCACGGGCCGCCGCTTCTTGAGCTTCACCAGTTGCCTAACACATAAATAAATGAAAATGTCACTACAGTACCGCCCGTGAAAGCTGACAAATAACGACAATCGTTTCTTTACTAGTTTTCTTAGACACGGTTTGTGGTTAATAACAAATTTATACAGCATATACATCTCATATAGACGTAATTAGTGCGGGAGACCGGCATCGGTACTAGACTGATCTGTATTATAGATTACTAACCGTTCCAGACTTTGGACAGTTTAATGTATAGTGGGGGGAGCAGTGAACGTTGTGTTTATATGGACAAGAACAATGAATGATGAGTCTAATTAGTGTGTATGTGTGCTCATTTTAAAATTTTATGAAATAACTGCATGAAATAGAACAAGAATAGAAGACAGTTATATACCCGTATAGAGAAGATTGGCGGTTTTCTCATAATTGAGGGATCTCAGCCGCAAAGAGATAGTTCTTTCAAACTTGTATTGGTTAACTTGGTAAATTGAACTTTTTGTTTATATTTTTGTACAAAAATCCAATTAGAAAATCATAGAACTACCTAGGAAGGTCAGTACATTATTGATTGGTGTTATTTTGGCAAAATGTTATTGTTATTATTTTAACCTTTTATTGAAGATTGTATATCAGTAACGAATAATGATTGAGAGTAACATTTAGAGTTTAGTTCGTCAACTAAACGTTGGCGAACTTTAAGAGCATAACTGTAAGATAAAGGTCTTTAGTAAAGAACAGGAAAGGCAGGAAGTGAGTCACCTTCAGGACAACCCTCTGAGCTCTTTCCAGCTTCATCATAACCGTTTTGCAAGTACCATCCCAAACAATATGATAGACTAGACTCAAATACTGTTTTGTAAATATTTATTAAATTTTTGTTCGCAAATGTCTCAGGTTTTTAAAAACAAAAAGCTATTGGGATCCTTGATGACAGTTCAACTATGTGGTGACACTATATATTTGTTATCCAAACTCATACTAAATTTTGTTGATTTGTTTGTCTGTAAAGCTGTCTCTCCTCACCTACTTTACTATCATATTTTATTTATTTTCTTTTAATGAATATTTCGTATATTTATTTATTTGACTAGTAGAATTTATGTACGACTCGAACTTTTACTAGTATATACCTAGCACTGGTTAATATTAAATTAGTTCATCCAAAAGTAACCTGGAAGAGAATATCATAAGCAATAAGGTCGCCCTTTGTCTATGTTTTAAGTTTTATTACAGAGCAATGTTTGTAAACCCTGGTGTGCAAATAAAGTCATTTCTGTTTGCGTCTATGTACATCTACTCTACCGATAGTCGTGATACGTATTGTGTAAATATGCTATCAGCGTAACCGAAAAAGATCCTAAATACAATGTACTTTAGTTCAAAAAACAAAACTATCAACTCCTTAGTTGATAGTATTGCTTGCCGATGTCTTTACAGCTGATGGGTTTGTAAAGATCTGTAACCGTAGATGAAAAGCTAGGAATTCCACATGTGAATTCTTGTTCGAATTTATCTATCTATTTGTTATTATTTCTCACTTCAAATATTCAAATGATCATGACATTTGACTATGACGCTGCATATACGATTTCAGGTTGTAAAAAGGACAGGACAGGACAAAAGAGTAATGTTCCTGAAAAATAAAAATTACCTGCCAAATTTCGCAGCATGTGAAAGTGTTGTAATCACAATATTATAGCTCATAAACTCTTTTATAGACACCGTCTGGAAATTCTTTCGTTTAGTTCCATTAGAGTATTTCTTCAGGCATTCTGGTAGCGTTTCCCTGAAAATTGAAAAGTATCACATAAGAAGTGCAGGTCAGTGCATAATTGACCCATTTGGGGATAGAGTCTGACACACTGTGATACAACTTTCGGTGTCCTATAGCTGCCCATAAATACATATTTACCACCGTTTCAATCGTTGGTCTCGCTCGTAACGTAACACATCTACTTGTTTACAATTTAAAAATAAGTATAAATAATATTTGCTCATATGCTTCTTTGAAGGTTGCTTCCAATCACGTAGAGGTTACCACTTTGAGGGAACGGGTGTTGTAAATCTCCAACATTAAGGAAGGATTCACCAGGCGGGGTGATCATGCTTGACGGGACGCGACCCTACGGTTAATGTCGGGAAGTTGTAGATATGCTAATCGGCGCCAGAATTTCTATATCGCGATACAGGATTAGTAGTTACACCGTAGTTTAAAGTGTATGCGATAGATGACGAGTAGGAGACGTGTAGCCAGAGATTTTAAGAGAAACTAACACAAAGTACATCCAGACTCAGAAAAACAATTTATGGGTCACACAAAGTATTGTCCCATGTCGGGATTGGACTCGCAACACTCGACGCAGTAGAAAGGGGTGAAGTAACTGCTTAACTGCTTAACCACTACGCCACCCGTGCAATCGAAGCAGTACTTCAAATGATGATGGAGATAATGAAGAAATGTGTGATATAATTATCAACAAGTCTTTAAAACTTACCAAACTCTAAATTCGGAGTTAGCACGAAGGATTAGTTTCTGATGAGAGAATAAGTGCGAATATTTGATAAGCATAGTGGCCACGTGGTCTGCTGCCATATTTGAGTCCGTGCATACTAAGATACGGTTCTGCGGGTCTTTAGTTACTAGCTGAAAAAAAAGAGATAACCATGTTTATAAGTGATCTCGGTAACAGAATTACATTATGAAACGCGAAAGTGTGAAAAGTTTTTGAAAGGTGTATGTTCAGTGTACTGAAAAAAATTTTGCTGCGATAGTTTTATTAGGTAAGTAATCAAATGTTAGGTAAAGAATAGGTAAGTTGTTAGGCTGGTTGGGGCTCTGAATGATACTACAGACTCACAGTAAACCGGTGTTAAACAGATTTTTATTTCATTGTTTTTATTCGGATAATTTGGTTCGATTATTCGGTTAAGTAGCTGGTTACAGGAAACCCCCCAGGGATGAAAAGGATGTGAACCCACTAGTAACTTTTGAGTTGCAGCTATTAATGGATAGTCATTTACTCTTAGGTGCTTTGCACCCCGTCACCATAACAAGAAAAAGTTTAAAACACTGTAACTATGTGGCCCAGGCCATTGTTATAGATTAAAATCGGTTCAGTAGTTTGGGAGCTACGGTGGAAGATACAAACATGCACAAACTATTTTTCTTGGTTTCGCCGTAGTCGGGTAAAAATGGTTAACTGCTAAAATCCTATAGTGAGTTAATGGCTTACCTGTAGTATAGCCTCGACAATGGTGACAGTTTTGCCGGTCCCGGGCGGGCCATGTAGCAAGTATGGTGTAATTCCACTCGTTCCGGCCACTATGTGCTCTACGGCTATACGCTGTTCGTGATTATCCGATACTAGCGTATTGTAAAATCTGCGCAACAATATTGTAGAAATAAGTCACTTTTCATTTTGTAGTGTTTATTGATTAACTTTGTGTTTGAGATAAACATGGTAATGTGTTTGTTTTACAATAAGCATTTATTATATGTATATGCAAAAGAATGCTGATATCCTGAACACAAGTTAAATGTTATTTTGGGTACCAGAGTTTATCGTGTGAAGAAATAAATCTTATCTTGATTATTATTTATTTCACATACTAATTCCTGAGACTCGTAATATAATTTTATTATCTTATGGAACACGCTTATGGGAGATGTGATAGTTTTTTGTTACGCTTTCATTCACGCTTTATATTTCCAGAGAAAAGGGACTTTTCCAGAAAGTTCGAAATGGATAACAAATGTGATTATTACATTCAACATTCACGAAAATACAAACTTCATAATAATTAAATCGAATCGTAACAGATAATGAACTTACTCGAGTTTTGGTTTTATAAATTGGATAGCTGAGCTCATGTTTGGAAACATACGCTGCAATATGTTCTGGTCCGTGACATTATGGACGGCTACGTGCATGCGTTCCAGTGGTAGACGCGACGTGAAGAAACGAATGTCAAACATCGCATCATTGCTGTAGAAACTTTCAAACCTGTAAGACATTTTAACATAGTTAATGTTATAGTGTTGTCTACCACAGGCACTATTTTTGATTATTAAATCTTTTCAATAAATCATCATCATCATCATCATCCTCCTCTCAGCCAAAAGACGTCCAACGCTGGACATAGACCTCCCCCAATGTTCTTCACAACGGCCAGTCGCGCATCTAGCGGCTTCCCACGACCTTCACTAGGTCGTCGGACCACTTTGTGGGTGGTCTACCAACGCTGTGTTTAAATAAATACTAAACAATTATTCAAACTTAGAAACAACTTACAAAAGGCTTGAAAACTTTAATGGCAAGTAGACGCCTTAAAATAACAAATAAATAATTACATATTATGATCTAAAATGTTGTCGTGAGGAATAATATTTATTACAGTCATGCTAAAACAATTAAAACGTATGAAATAAATAAAATTCAGTTGACTACTATCTCACGTTATGGTGGTACCGATTTTGTTATAAAAGATTAGAAGTAAGACTTCAAATAAAATGAAGTTATCTAAACAACAATAAACAACAACAACTCTGTAAGATAAAGTCACAACTGTTTAAGTTGACCTAAGTAATCAAAGTTTATTGAAGGCTACTGTTAACTAGAAGTTAAAACAAAAAAAACAAACAGAAAGAAGATCTACTGTCTAATGAGATTGCTTAATTTATGCTACAATACTAAGGTATCGTATTATACATAGTGACAGACTATTATAAAACCATGCAACTTACGAAGAATGAAATTTTCCAATCAAAGCTTTATCTTCGTTTATTTCGATGATCAAAGCTTCAAACATCACGTCTTCAGTGTTATGTGGCCTTACATACATCGAATCTCCTGAAAATACAAGGAACAAATTAAAATTGTAACATGTTTAAATATAAAACAATAATGTACTTGTATAAATTATTTTAAAGTATTTGACAGGAGACCTGCTTCCGCTGATTCTGGAAGAGAATTTAAAGGAGAACAACGTCCTCGTAAATCTTGAGTTGTAAATATGTATGGAAGGTGGTACTCACTTGCCACCAGGTAAACCGCCGGATAATTTGCCTATACAATAAAAAATATTCCTAATTTTGATAAAATTTAATATAATCACACTGGATATACATAGAATAAAGTATGATGGTACTCGATATAAATAAAACGACGTATGATAGTACTTGATGTAAATACAACGCAGTATGATGGTACTTAATATAAATAAAACGATGTATGATGATACTTGATATAAATGAAACGAAGTATGATGGTACTTGATATAAATAGAACGAAGTATGATGGTACTTGTTATAAACAAAATGAAATATGATGGTATTTGCTATAAATAAAACAAAGTATGATGGTACTTGATATAAATAAAACGAAGTATGATGGTAGTTGTTATAAACAAAATGAAATATGATGGTATTTGCTATAAATAAAACAAAGTATGATGGTACTCGATATAAATAAAACGACGTATGATAGTACTTGATATAAATACAACGCAGTATGATGGTACTTAATATAAATAAAACGATTTATGATGATACTTGATATAAAGCAAACGAAGTATGATGGTACTTGATATAAATACAACGAAGTATGATGGTACTTGTTATAAACAAAATGAAATATGATGGTATTTGATATAAATAAAACAAAGTATGATGGTACTTGATATAAATAAAACGAAGTATGATGGTACTTGTTATAAACAAAATGAAATATGATGGTATTTGCTATAAATAAAACAAAGTATGATGGTACTTGATATAAATAAAACGAAGTATGGTGGTACTTGATATCAATACAACGAAGTATGATGGTACTTGTTATAAGCAAAATGAAATATGATGGTATTTGATATAAATGAAACAAAATATGATGGTACTTGATATCAATAAAACGCAAGTATGATGGTACTTGTTATAAACAAAATGAAATATGATGGTATTTAATATGAATAAAACAAAGTATGATGGTACTTGATATAAATAAAACGAAGTATGATAGTACTTGATGCAAAAAAGGAACTATATGGGACTTGATGTAAATAAAATGAAGTATAATTTACTCACCAACCATCAGCGACGGACGTTTCTCGGCCAATCCTGGTACACGAAGCTCGTAGCCACTAGGGACTTGTCGACCTTCGACAAGTCCGTCGTGGCCACTACGGACTTGTCGAAGGTTTACTCCAGACATATTGTACTTCTACAAATTAAATTATATTTTATTACTATTATTATAATAAAAATGCAGACGAATTAAGTTTAAGTGTGAAAGAAGAATTTGGCGGTGGCATATATTATTTTAAGAGATTGTCTTAATTAAATTTATCAAAACTTTCGAAACAATTATGAATTAACAAAACATGTTATAAAAATTGATTATCAGAAATAAAGATGTTAAATAACTCGCCATTTAAGAGGTTTTATTACTTGATTTGAAGAGGAGAACAAATCACGTGAATTCGATGGAAATACAAACACACAAAGTGTAATGTGGACACTAATAGTTGGCAGATTATAACTACGAACCTTTATATTCACTCTGACGACTGATTCTTCATACCACAGAATATTGTGAAAGAACTTCTCATAATTTTCTTGGGTTACTCCCGTTTCGAACACTTTTCTAAAAAAGAATATAAGATCAATTGAATATGTATTTGCTGTGCGATATTAAAATACGATCTTCTTAAGAATCACATCAGATATCACAGAAGTGTATATACATGCAAATGTCCACTATATACAGGTCGAATTGTCAGCTTCTTTCATGACAGTTCTAGTTATGTTGGTCAACAATTGAAAATAACTTTATTAATTAGTGGTCGAAATTCAACCGTATAGTGGTCGGAAATCACAAATAAAAAAAATGTGTTTAAGATAAGAAACCAACCTAATATCAGATGCTAAGATCTTAGTTTGTTCGTCATTCTTTTCATTCACCTTAAGGCCGCTAAGATAGATAGTTTTGTTGTTTTTAGGAATAAGAAATAATCCTTTACTTCTCCTGTAAAAAAATTATTAAAAATTAATTAATGTTGTCGTAGACATGTGTATGATGTGGCAGAAAAATTATACTGTCCACGTTGTTACACAGTAAGAATACATAATTTCACGACCCCTATTCATCCCGTGGGTGTCGTAAGGTCCAACTAAGAGAGGAAACTTTTTTTCTTTCCTTTTTCTTTAAAAAGATAACGCCCGCTTTATCAGTATAACTTGTGTCGTGGGGAGACTTTACAAACATACAAGAAACGAACACAAAGAACACCCAGACTCAGAACAACAATTAGTGAATCACACAACGTGTTCCAAGTGGGCCTTGAACTCACAACACTCAACACAGTAGGGAGCGGTACGACGTCTGCTTAAACCATTACGCCAACCCCGCAGTCACACTACACTATAAAGGAACACAGTAGTGCAAAGAGAAAGAAAACTTGAAACAAACCCAGGCCAGCGTTGTAATAGTAGGCCAAAACCTAAATATAATATGATGAAACCTAATTATATATATAATTGAATAATATATGTATACTCACTCCGCTCCTGGACTTCTTAGTAATACATTTGCCTTTACTTCTTTACAAGCATATGGGCTTACGATTTTTTCATGTTCAGCTTTATTTGTCTCGACAAACACTACCTATAGAACAAAAAACACATTAGGAATAAGTGTGTTATTTATTTTATATAACGGTGGGTAATTTTGAGTAATCAAACACATTTATGCTTTAATTATCTTTTTTTCTTTAAAGACAACGCGCGCACTAGGAATAAATCCTGTGTCACGAGGGACTTTACAAACATACAAAAAACGGACACAAACACACCCAGATTCAGAACAACAATTTGTAGATCGCGCAAAATGTTTTTTTTAACGTGTGGAAACCCCCTCGGGCCGTCACCCCACCGGGGTTTACGGCGAGGTGGTGTGTCGGAATCGGACCGCCTAAAACCACACGGTGTGCCACTCTGCGCCTGACATAGGAGGGATCCGGGAACAGCTGCTATTACGACATCCAGATCCCTCCTAGCGTACGGCATACGCGGACGTCGCCTCCTCGTGGCCATTGTAGTGGATGGAGAGGAAAACCCGTCCCGGCCACTCAAGGCGACATGAGGCGCTGGTACGCGCGTCTTCGCCGGCGGCGAATTGTGTCCGAGTGGAGATCGTCCTTCCGGACCTTCTCCGCCGCCTACTTTCGCGAAATTATGTCTTCGCAGAAGGTTTCGACCGCGGTAAAACAACTGTCGCTACCGACCATGGAGCGTATGACGACCGGTAGCGAGAGATCTCCAATAACTGCAGTGAGGACCCCACGCTGCGTCGCCCAGGCAGAACAAATCGCTAGCGTGTGCTGAGCCGAGTCCTCACTGCAGTCGCAGTGGTGACAGGCGGGACTCAATTCCCTCCTGGCGACCGAGTGCAGATACTTCCCGAAGCAACCGTGCCCGGAAAGGATCTGCGTCAGTCGGAAGGAAAAGGTCCCGTGCTGTCGCCCTGCCCACTCGGCGATGACCGGCTGGAGAACCGGGACGACCAACGAGCCATCGTGGCTCGACGAGCGGCCTCTCGCCACTCACGCTTCTCTTCAGGCGGGGGCCGTATGCCGCTACCCGTCCAAAAGTCAGCCGTCCGCCGATAAACTTCGGCGAGCACTTCCGCCTCCAAATCCCACGGAGGAGTTCCGGCCAAGGCGCACGCCGCCTCGGTATGGGTGCGGTAACCGCGTATGGCTCTAACCGCCAATATCCTCTGAGGGCGCCAGAGACGAGCCCTATTCTGGGCGGTCAAAACTAAATAAATTTTACTAGATTTATCGAAACAACATACTCCGAAATTGTGTTTCTTAAAAATACCGACAATGGTATGGCGATGGTATATACTTGTATCCTAAGGAGAGCCCACAGTAAATATTTTTTTGTTTTAAGATTAATTTTATTCGTTTTCGTTATATCTTCAAAGTAATTTTGACCGATATAATATTAAACCTTATGCATGTAATGTAAGCAATGTAGCGCAAAATTGACTTTTACAGCATTTCATTCAAATGAATATGTTAGAAGATACATTAATACGTATAAGATAATTAATTTACATAAACTATACCCGTGGAAAATCAGCCAGTTAATAATATATTTTCTGCACAACAGGTGTGTTTTCAGCACTCTTGTACGGAACGCATTTACGCGTTACTAGCACTTTCGTAAGAAATAAGAAACACAAGGGGTGTGGGTTAGCAGTACGCTTAGCGGGAACACGACCTGTGTGTTATTAACACTGCTACACAGTGGTTCGAAACTATGATTTTCGTAAAATAAAACACATTTTTCTGCCTAAACTATAAAGTTTAGAAAAAAACTCAAAGTAGAATTATTGTTAACCTTGTTAACGAGATCTATGCATTCGCATGAAGAAAAAAGCAAAAAATCAAAATTCGTTCCGGTCCCTAAAATCATAGTTTCGAACCACTATGTGCCGTACGGAACACGACAATCGTGTGACCAGCACTTGTAGTTCGAAAAATTAGCTGTGTGTTTTTCAGCACTGTTGAATATTTATGAATTTTGCAAATTTGTTTGGATAACCAGGTTATCATATTTGTATCTTTTTTTGATTGGAATTCTTGAAGAATTACTTTTGTATCCTAACAAAATTCTTCAGATTTCTCATTATCTGTATTGTTTCTTTTTCTTGTATTTATCCTTACCTTAGTTTCTTCATCATCATGCATATTTACGTTAGATTGTGATGAACGAATTTCTGTGGATTACGAGCGTTGAAGTGGCATGTCACTTTTTTGCATACACTATGCCTGATTAACTTATTGATGACGATTATTACGGCGTGTGGAAGATGCAACGCTCTGTATCTTGTCCTTTTGACTTGCCGTTTATCATATAGTAATTTACAATACTTGACTTTAGACTTTAGTACTTTAAGTTTTAGAATTAAGCAAGTTGTTTAATCGAACACAGCTGAAGCGATATGAACACGTCCACATTCACTGTATGCCTAATGATAAATGAGTTAACTTTGTGCCGGTATAGTACTGTCGTTAACAAATATGCATTGTAACAATTAGGGGTTTGCCACCAGAGAGCATTACATTGGGTCCACAGAAATGACCGTTTCGTATATATAGGATTCTAAAACCCTTTCTCTAGATCTCCACATTCTAATATGTCAATCTGGAAAGGCCGTACGTGGAGCGTTTGGCTGTTGCCACATAATTACACGTTCACGTGTGTGTACTCGCAAACGAAATTGTGTTCAGGGATTCCTCGGAATAATGTGTTGTTGCTTCCTCACTCTAAAGCATTGGTTTATAATTATATTGATAATATTTTCTTAGTATTCTTTAACACTTAAACGTAGACATATTATAAACTTTAATTATTTGAATTTCATGTTCCATGTTATTATTATTAAGGATATAGATACAGTAGCGCTCAAAAGTATTTTGATAACTCAATTTTTTTCCATATCACAAAATGATAGCAAAATTGTTTCCAATCAAAGATTATATTTGAAGTAATGGTACGTTTCACAAATTAAGACACTTAAATGTAATGTATTTCTACAAAAAAAAAAAACAAAGAAAAATTATTTACGACACGGCTCAAAAGTATTTTGACAAGGAAAGTTTTTTATTTTATAAAATAATAAAAAAAACTATTATTTTTCATATTAACTATTAGTATTTTGTTGCATATCCATTAGCCTTCAAGACCGCTTCACAACGCGCCGGCATCGAGTCACCTAGTTTCTGCAAACGATCAATGGGTATTCGGCTCCATTTGTTACTTAGTGCTTCATATAAAGCATCTTCATTTGAATAGTTTCGACATCTTACGCGTCGATTCAGTTCTGCCCAAAGATGCTCTATCGGGTTTAAATCGGCACTTTGACTTGGCCAGTCGAGAATTTTGATTTTAGCGAGTTTCATGAAGTCGTTGACATGTTTCAATTTGTGCTTTGGGTCATTGTTTTGTTGAAAATACCAACCAGGTGCCATATTTGCTTTAGCATAGGGTAGCATTTGTTGCTTTAATATATCTGCATACATAAAGCGATCCATAGTATCTGCTATCCTAACTAAAGGTCCGACTCCGCGGCGAGAAAAGCATCCCCGGCCATAATATTGCCACCTCCATGCTTTACTGTGGGTATTTGGTATCGAACATCAAATATTTTGTTTACAGGACATCGCATGTACCGTATACCATCAGATGACACTAAATTAAATTTGCTTTCGTCACTCCACAACACCTTGGACCATTCTGAACTCGTCCATAATCTGAACCGTTTCGCAAACGCAAGGCGCAGCTTTTTATTCCTTGCAGAAATTAGAGGTTTCCTAGTTGGACGTCGTCCATGTAATCCGAAGTCCTTTAGTCTGCGTTTTACAGTTGAAACGTGTAAATTCACGTCGTAATTTTCCTGTAACTCGTTTTTTATTTGCACAACCGTTTTTCGGACATCACTTATCGATAACCTTTTTATCAAATGGTCTTCCTTAGTGGATGTTTTTTTCGGACGGCCACTTCGAGGCTTATTTTCAATAGTTTTACGTTTATTATAAGCTTTGTTCCACGAACTAACAAGTTGTCGTGACACTTTAAAACTTCGAGCAACTTCTGCTTGCGTCATTCCACTTTGTAGGGCAGTTATCACGGCATTTTTAATATCATTTGAATATTCTTTAGTCTTAGGCATGTTGACAAAAGCGGAGTAATTACACCTTATAGACAAAGATATATGCAGTGTGAATACAACCGCTACCAGCAAGGAACTGAATGGTTGTCAAAATACTTGTATGCGCATGTATAGACGTGTTTTGTTTTAACAAATAAAGAAAACAAACAAGTTCCAACTTGTAACTCACAGAGGATGAAATACATCATAAATAATAAAATTAAAAATACTAAAATTATTTTAAAGTAAAAAGATAACTGCAAAAGTAGTCTTGTCAAAATACTTTTGAGCGCTACTGTACATGCGATGTATAAATGTTTGTATAAAACACTCCTAAACAAAATGTAAATTGAGAAGGTACAACCTGTTAAATACTAGGAATTCATTAAACTAATGAAATTGATCAGTCACACGGGTTATGCTTTATACAGCATTTCATTTGTTATATTAGAAGTCTCGTAAACAGTTTAAAGTTATGTTGTACACAAATAGGTAAATTTTATGCTGACTAAATATGACTTTGTACCCTTTTTGAACTAACATCGCGAACAAAGAATCTGTGGTAAAAAGGGCCTTAATAAGAAGTTCCATAAGATGTTCCATAAGACTAATACCAATAGATGTACCATAAGATTAATAAGAAGTTCCATACTGCAGAGGGTGTTAATATTGGCAGTCCTCATCACACTACTATTGTAAATGGGAAAGTGTTTGAGTATGAGTTTTTGTCACTATTTGCATATTTCCTATAAATTTTGGATCTGGATCACTCATGAGCAGGAATCCAATTAATGCAGGCAATGCGCTTATTATTCCTCAGGAATAATAAGCGCATTGCCTGCATTAATGAGGGAGTTAGCCTTTTCCTAGAAAATCTGACTGTCGTATAGGTCCGGATATACCACAAGTGATATTTTATTCTACGAATTGGTTATAGTTTTATCACACGCTTTATCGCGTGTATCCGTTCGTATGTAAACTATCGAATTAGTTAGAATTATGCCTAGAGTTATTTGAAACCTTGTTTGCAAATATAATGTAATAGGAACTATAGACTGACATTTAAACATTAATAATTCTACCAAAGAACACAATCTTAATGGTATTGGATAGAGTTACTACGTATTAATACAGTTAACTTTATTAATTTTGAGAAGCACGTCTTTCTCAGGACTTAATTGAAGGCTTAACTCTGCGAAATCATTTTGTAATTACCGTCGTTTTAAATAGCGTACTCGTAAATTCTTTCACTAAAGTTTTGTGGTCAGTTGGTGATTTAATAAATAGAAAAGTAAATATACTCACCATATCCCTGATTATAGTAATCTTCTCGTTTGTATTACGCTTCAAAAAGTGGAACACTATGGGAGTCTCATACTGCCCTATATTAGGTGAACTGAATGTCACGTCAAGTTTCTGCTGCAGTTTCGTTTCTGAAACAAAGTTTATTTTCACAAATTGCACTGAAAATCTCTGGCGCTCGTAAATATGTTATTTTAGAATTGCAACTCATTGGTAGACATAATAAGTGAAGGTTCGTGTTGAATTCCCTATCTAAGAAGATATATCCCTATCTGCCTGATGGTAGTTTCAACTTAATTTATATAACCGAAAGCTTTATACGAATTATTCATGTTTTCTTTTTCTTTCGGTTTTAATTAATCGTCTCGCAATATAGATTTTTTTAAACTAATCGTAAAATCAAAAATTTTGAATGATTATTTAAAGTTGTTTTACACTTATGAAAAAGACACTATTGATTAAAATAAGTCGAGGGTCTCTGCTCTTACAAATAAACATTAGAACAGTAGACATCTACCACAGGATTAACAAAAGACTACCGAGGGAAATACCCTAAATATGTTTTTTCCTAATCTATGTGCTAGCTACTAGCTACTAGGTAGAGAAATTTTCTCCCGCGAACGATCCCGTTATGGAATGAGCTCCCTGCCGAAGCTTTCCCTGGGAACTACAGTATGGGGTTCTTCAAGAAGGGGGTAAATAGGTTTTTGAAGGGTCGGCAACGCGCACGTGATGCCCCTGGTGCCGCAGGCGTACATAGGCTGCGATAACCGTTTACCATCAGGCGGGCCGTGTGCTTGTTTGCCACCATCGTGGTATAAAAAAAAGAGCCACCGTAATACAAAATAAAATATAAGTTCAGGGTATTTCTTTATATTTTGTAAACAATTTCTGGATACAATTTTATTAACTAATGTAATATTGAGCAGATTAAAGAAAAACAACATAGAAGGAACTTACTTGGCAGTACTATTTGTGGATTACTTCCGTCCAATTCTTGATTGAGCAAACAAAATTTATACTTTGTATGTAATATCCCAGCAGAAAGAACTTCAAACGTTTCTTTTCTGCTATCATTGAATATCATAAACTTGAAAGTCACTATCTCATTTGGCTTTGCCTGTTAAATATTTTAAAAAAAGTAATTTATAATTAGTTTATAAAGCTTACGCATAATACAGTATAAAAATCACATGTAAAACATTTGGGTTTAACACAGATCAGGTGTAATAATTAAGTCCTGAGTAGGTACCAAAAACCGTACACCGTCACACATGTGTATTGTAACATGAGTTATTTTTAGTAGGTATATATATATATATAGATATAGTTACAAAAATTAACCTTGGTTAAATTTGAATGTAATAAAATTTATGTAAGTTATAAAGTTCACATGTTTATAACATACTTTAGAATTAATACGAGTATATATCAGGTGTAATAATTAAGTTCAAGTTACACCTGGTAGGTGTTCACCAACATGTGCTATTGTTAGTAGTTATATATATACATAGGTATTGCTACTAAAATTAACCTTGGTTAAATTTGAATTTAGGAGGAGGAGGAATTTGGACGGAGTGTAGCGTAGAGTGGCGTCATGAGCAAAACATCAAGAAAAAGAAAAAGACATATTGGCAAAAAAATGTTTACACAATTTTTGGCAAAAAAAAATTGGTGTTACATGGTCATAGGGAATCCGACACATATGACAATGTGGAAGGTTTTAGTGACTCGATGTGGCTGTATGTTATGAATTGTAGAGGGCAAACTTATGATAATGCTGCTACAGTGGCTGGATGCCATGGTGTACAGCAGTAGGTAAAAAAAATTTATTTCTACGCCAAATTTATTCCTTGTACAATCTGTTCACTATATCTAGTTTAACAAAGATAATTATAAGTTAAATAAAACTAAATAGTGTGTTAATAGTGTAATTTTTAACTAATAGTGACATAAACAAATAACATCCAGAAAAACATTGAACAAATTAAAGAAAGTGGGTACTTTCAGCAGTAATCAACAAAACTTCTTTTTACAAAATGTGAAGTTTAACTGGCAAGTTATAGATTTTTTTAATTAAGATATTCAGCTAGTTGCCACATTTTTGACACATAAGTATAACCTGTTACTTTTAATTTTTGTTAAGCTAATCTAGGTGTAGGTTTTTCCATAACCTGTAAAGGCCTGTCTACTTGTTGCCCACTGCTTAACACAAATGTGTGTTCCTTCTGAACAGGTGGTAGTTTATACCAACGTTCAATAAGTTGTCTGTTGTAGAAAATACTTTAACTTTGAATGAATATATTAAAAGGAGGGGGAGAAAATCCACACTATGCCACTGCTGTTATGTTTTAACCAATCTGATGGGTGAGACTTTAGAGAATGGTTTCGCAGTCTCATGTGTTGGGATGGACGTATGCGGTGCCACATCTATCAAGCGATGTACACATGCAGTATTACATCTATCATGATTGACCTAGCACCTACACAGACAATTTTGAAAGTAACAAATAGGGCATGTAGTTTATAATATATTGTTTTAAAAGTCTTATTCTGCAATACCTAAACGAAGCCTGGATTAAAAAATACTTTTTTTATGGTGCGATTACAAAAATATTGCACTTACAGATATATTCACTTTTGCTCCGACACAGTTTTCAAAAGATCCAAAGTTACTTTGGACATCACAAGATACTATTACACCTTTGCGATTGCCAACTAATTTAGATCTGAAATAATAAAAAGAGAAAACTTTCATAAATTAAGCACATTATCTTAAAAAAAATATAAATGAATAGAGAATTAACATCATAGAATTATATATTAATATATTATTACATCGTAATTTACTTTGAAAAAGAAATATATATATAAAATTATATTAACAGTAGTAACAAAGAAAACCAAAACTACCACTTACTTATTACTCCTATACTCTTGGAACGCCAGATTATTCAAATGTTTCACACTAATTTCATGTGCTGTTCCAAGATTTTTTTCTAAACATATTTTACAAGACTTACAAGCCATTTTTGAAATGCTCAAGTAATGAAAAAAAAACTTTAGGTACACATAAAGCACTGTGCTACTCAGCAGTAAAGATTCTGTCAGAGTGAAAACTACTTAATGTGGGAATTACACTTTCAAGACAAGTTCTTCTCTAGTTGGCTCACAAGACACTGCAACAAAGTATGAGTTGAGCCGTAAATACACGACAGCACAAATAACAATCAACAACTTTTTGTTTAACACGTCAGTGCTGCCAGATCAATTATAAAGATTTTTTCATGATTTGTTTTTTGTTTTGCAATAGTAAGAAAAAGAAAAATGAGAGCAAAAGTGATAATGAATAAATGAAAAAATTTCTTATAGAAATATTAGTTATTTGCAAAATATTGATTAAAATTATTTTTATTTTTCATCATTTCATCTTACATACACAAATGAACAGTTGAAAGATTTATTCAATGGTAATATTCATACTTTTTGGTAGGGAAGTACCAATCTTCCAATACATAAATAAATGATACCTGTGGCGTATGAAAAATTATACTATATTATGTTCAAGTAAAATTTTCTCCGAAAAATATAAATGTGTAAATTAGAAGAAAAGAAGGTTTAAGTGATAAATATTCATACGAAATATAATAATAAATAAATTCTTATTACCACACCTGATTGCGAAATAAGATATTAAAATATGTTATTCACACGTGTTATTAATTTTTCATATTTTTTAAAACATTTTCGAATAAATGTAGTTATTATTATACTAATACATTTATATTTCACTACATTTGATATTTTTATCCATAATTCTATTTTTGTTTTCGAAATTTATATTTTTGTATTTAATTTTTTTAGTAGGTACTCAGATAATTTATTTTTCAGAGATTTTCGTTTTATTAAACACCTTTCAGTTTTCTTTTATACTTTAAGTATTATTTTTAAATTTTGAAATAAAGAATTAAACGAATACCTACAATTACTTAGAACTCACAGCTAATTGAATTTCTTAATTTGTCCAAATAATTGAATTAACAGCGAACTTTAAGTAGAAATAGTAGAAAAACATTTTTATTTACAACTCTTTTCACAGCATACACTCTATTATTTGAATTGTCTATTCAGAGGTTAAAATATTTTTTACATTATTTTACTTTGATTTATTTGTATTAAGACTGCATTTAATTTTTGAAGTGTTTATTTTTTATTTTACAATATTTATCTTAAAGCTTTACTAGCACTAGCTGTCTCCGGCGACTTCGTCCAGGTGGAATTCATATTTATTTGAATTCGATGTTCTTCACTTTTTCATTGGTTTTTATTTTATTTGCACGTGACCCTACTATTTTTTCTAAAATAAAAGTATAAGCCTAAGTTCCTCCTTATTAAATCATCGACCTGCCAATAAAAGACCCGTCAAAATCGATCCAGCCATTTCAGAGATTAGTCAGAACAAACAGATAGACAGACAGACAGACAAAAATTCTAAAAATGTTATTTTGGTGTATGTATCGTATCTATATTCATATGCATGTAGTAAAAAGCGGTTATATTAATATAACAAACAGACACTCCAATTTTATTTATATGTATAGATGTATTATGTTTGTTGTAATATCTATAGGCAGCAACAAAACTTATGGATTTTCAGGAGACCTTACTCGACATAGGGTAATTTATAATTTTCCACGAGAAAAACACTCTCTCCGTAGGTACCTATAAATTCACATCATTTATTTGTTGTAAGAGCAAACAATATTCTATCGGTATTACCGGGATCCAAGTGTGAGTGAGCTCCAGCTGTGTTACCGATGATTGTTACTAAAATCACATTACCTTTTTTTGAATTTCTCGTATATTTTGAATAGAATGTCAGATTTCAATAATTCGTATAGTAATCAGCTCAATTAATAGCTATTGAAACACTTAAATATAACATATGATAACATCAGATTTTGTTCTGACTTTTGTAGTTATTATATGATGCTTAAAATTGAAAAGGGCATACTTCGATTGTTTAGTGACGCAGAAGGGATAGATGATACAAAACTCATGCAAAGAATTTATAGAGTGATTGTGTGGAGAAGTGTCTGTGGTGAATATTTACCAACCGAATTGGTATTTTTCTGAAGAAAGGACATATGAAAAGTACCAAGAAACGATAAGCATACATGTAGCGATTACTGACTGTGAAGGAAGCAAAAGACATATGCAAGAATCATAATAAATGGAGACCAATTGGCTCTGCCCACTCTGCTGAGAAATAACCGTGACTTTATGTATGTATGTATGTATGTATGATAAAATTGTAAAATATTTTATTATTCTATCAGCAATTGTGACAACAATAATATAAGTTTATATACTTTATTTTCGTGACCTCCATTTTTTTTTTTTTTTACGTCTGTAATGGAATAGGCGTTTGTCCTCTATCTCACCTGATGCAAAGTGCAGATGAAGACGAAGGTGGTACACGCCCATCCAAAAGATACCTGTCCACTCTACTCTTAAAGGCTCCAGAGTTCATGTCATCAGGAAAAATAGACCCAGGCAGGTCGTTCCAAGTCTTGGCGACTCTCACCAAAAAAGAGCTGTCAAACCGTTTAGTTCGACTTTTGAGTATGTCAACAACGTGTGGATGAAATTTTTGCCTGCGCCTAGTAGTCCGATAAAGGAATGGAGATGGCTCAATCAGTTCGAAGAGAGCCTTCGAGCACTCTCCAAAGTGTATCTTATAAAAAACCGACAAGCTGGCAACACGACGACGATGCTCAAGGGTGTGCAGTCTGCTATTTGAGAGCTTTTCGTTGTTAATTAACCTACGGGCTCTTCGGTCAACTGAGTCCAAAGCTTCCAGGTGATATTTGGCTGCACCATCCAAGAGGTGACTGCAGTACTCCATGCAGGATCGAACTTGGGCTGTGTAAAGATTAAGCAGCTGTTCAGAGCTGAAGTACCGCTGAACCTTTGAAAGAATTGACAATTTCTTTGACGCCGCTTGTACCATAGACTCAATTTGTTAGCCAAAGTTGAGGTTAGAGGTGACGGTAATACCTAGAAGCCCTAGATAGTTAGTAATCGGTAAGGATACACTTTCGAAAGTGGGTGTTAAATCGAAGGTACTCTTTTTCGCGGAGAAAAGACACGCCTGTGTTTTGGAAGGGTTGAACTGGACAAGATTGGCGTCACCCCAATCAGACACCCACTGTAATGTCACGTTCACCCGTTCAATCATAGACTCTCTCAAGGACCGTATTTCCTCTGGACTAGCTCGCGGGTTGGACATGTACCTCTCAATTACGGTGCTGTCATCGGCGTAGCTAATAATACCGGGTGTTAAAAGATCGTTTATGTGCAGCAGAAACATGGTTGCAGAGAGAAGAGATCCCTGAGGTACACCAGCATTGATTGCCATTAGATCGGAAGAGCAGCCATCCAAGACAACTCGAATCGACCGTTCCCTCAGGAAGTCACGTAACCAGTCGCAGAGCTCAGTAGGTATGCCGTATGCTGGAAGCTTACTAAGTAGTGCCTCGTGCCAAACCCGGTCAAAGGCCTTTGAGATGTCTAATGAAACGGCTATTGCTTCACCGTGACCCTCCAAGGCCTCGCTCCAATATAATGACAAAATCTTCTCAATACGTACATAGCGGTAGAACATGTTGCATTATTTAGGCTGCGGTCCGAATTGTGCTCACAGCACTTACGACGTTGAAACTGCTAACGTGTGGTCCGATTTAGTGAGCACGCCAACGTCTGTTGGCAGTGTTAATAATTCAGACCACTTGTGAGTGAGCTTACGAATTCAAAAAGTTGAACATAACCTAACAGAGCATTTTTTGACATAAACATGAGTGGAGTATGTGGTGTAGCTGATGAAGATGGTAAAATGCTTGTATTTCAAGCATTTTGCGCAATCATAGATTCACAGATTCAAATAAATGGTGCAAAATAATGTCAATGCTCACGATGCCAACGATCCGACCCGTCAGTACTGTAAGCACTAGGTAGTGACGTCACATGTGACGTCATAACATCCACAACGCTAACGGTGAGCGTGAAAAGCACGAATTGGACCGCACGTTGGTACGCTGTGAATGTGATACGGACCACGGCCTTAGAGTAATCTCTGAATCAGTGTTGCCAACTCTACTGTTTTAACAGTAGATTTACTGTTTTTAACATGACAACACTGTTTTCCGTTTTAGAACGATTTTCTACTGTTTTTTTGATAGTTTATGCATGTATCCGAGTTAACAAGTATTTCTTCTTTTCAGCTTGTAATTGTGATAGAAAATGCGGGATTCCTGAAATATTGCGCCACAAAAGCTCTAAAAAACACGTCAATAATTGCAAAATGTTAGTGAAACAACCAACATTAACATCAATGTTATTTTCGAACTTACAATATCCAAAACAAGCTGCAAAAAAGGTGAAATCAAGATGGCTTGTTTTATTACAGAGCACAATCTTTCGTTTAATGTTGCGCCCCATTTGACAAAATTAATACGCGCTGTCTGTCCAGATCCTAAAGTTGCAGAGAAACTGTCTATGAGCAGAACTAAAGCTAGAGCAATTATCGTTAATGTAACTGGAGAAACTGCGCAAAAAAACCTGATAGAGAATTTAAGAGAAAATAACTTTTCTTTGCTTGTGTATGAAAGTACAGACAAATCTACCATTAAACATTTGGCGTTGATTGTAAGAACATTGGACGGTAATTTTGAAGTTGAAGACCGATTTCTTACACTGATACCCATTGAAGATAGAAAAGCAACAGCGTTGCATGGTAAAATCATAGAGTAATAATGTGTTAGATTAACCAATATGTTAGGCAATGCATGTGATGGTGCTAATGTTATGTTTGGTGTCAATCATTCTCTGAACACTTTTAAAAAATGATATACCTCATCTTTTTGCGCTAAAGTGCATATGTCATTCATTCAGCCTGTGTACCTCGTATGCATGCGAAAAATTGCCAAGAGGTGTAGAAGACTTCTGTAGCTTCTCTACATTATCTTCTTCATTTCTCTATCTTCTCTATTTAATTACATACAGGATTCTCCAAAATGTATAGGCGACTATAAATCATTTCGAGCGTTCGCAAACATTAAGCCACACAAGCTGCTTCATCCTAGCCAAACGTGATGGTTGTCAGTTATTCAGGTCGTTAACAGGATTCTAGAACAATTGTCGGCCGTTAAAATATATTTTCAAGCGACTGTCCATGTCGATCGTTTACTTTCTGCTCGAGCAATTCTCAACAAGGCCCTCGAACCAACGACAGAGCTTTATCTAGAATTTTTGAAATTTGCGTTGCCTATATTTACAGAACTCAACAAAGAAATGCAATCGGAAACACCAAAAGTATATTTACTTTATAATAAAGTTTTAAGTACTTACACAATATTGTTGAAATGCTTCGTTAAACTCGAGAATTTAGACCTCACGGTATTAGAACGACGTGAAACGAGGAATTTATCAGACATGATAAAAGAGAAAATTTTGAGTATCGATTTCACAGACGTAGCAAAACATTTGCCGTTACACGAAATATACGTTGGAGGGATGGTTCCAAACATGGTCAGATCAAGACGTGATAAAGGAGAATTGAATGAAGAAAGCCTGAACAATTTCTATATACTTAAAGTGTAAAGAATTTTATATAGAGGTAGCAAAACAAATGAAAAAAAAGATTTCCATTTAACGACACAGATCGCCAAGCGTTGAAATGCTTAAAAATGCTAGACCCCAAAGCAATTATTGACCCTGAAGTAAAAAATAATATTCGGTCGATTGCTTCAGTTTTTCCCGAATATTTGTCCAGATTATGTGACAGAACATACTAACCTGCCACTTGAAAATGAAATCCCCGATGTTTGTCATTACTGGAAAAACATTTCTGAATTGAAAAATGGAGACGGTTGACAAAGATTCCCAATGTTGTGCGACATGATAAAAAACTCTTATGCTTGCCACATAGCAGCGCTGCCGCAAAAAAGCTTTTTTCAGCGGTAAACATTTTGAAAAGTAAACTGAGAAACAAAATGTCTTCTATTACGATCAAAGGCATTTTACATACAAAATCCGAAATAAACGAATGTTACGCATTTGATGCTAGTGAAAATCATATGAAAAATTTTAATAAAAGGATATACGATTTTACCAAAAACAATGAAACAGAAAATGTTGAGAATAGAGTAATACACAACAATGAATAATGTTTGTAACTTTGAGTACCTATTTTTAATAAATAATATAATTATATAATTGTTTTTTTTTCTTATTATAATTGTCTTTTTAAAAAATTGTGATAATTAAAGAAGTACTACTGGTAGTGCTGCAGTAGTTTCATTAACTATACATCTATATAACTAATTCTATGTCCCAATTGAAAGGTTTTTGAGACAGTAGATTTAATGTTTTGAAAATGTAATTTTACTGTTTTCTACTGCTTTTTTAAGATTGATCTGCTGCTTTTCTGTTCACTGGGGATGGCAACACTGCTCTGAGTAGAACTAACTTCAATTACAGTGTCACCAGTGTTCGGAACCGTACGATAATTATCGTACACTTACGATAATTTTGTGCGTGCGTACCATGTACGATAGCATATTACTATCGTACACAGATTGTACGATAATTTCTATCATGAGCAAAATTTGAGATTTTATGTTATTTCACTCATGCGCTGATAGTCTAAATTTCGCATTAGCATGATTTTATTTTGTCCAATAAAATCTTGGGAAAATACCAGGAAATACAAGTTCTCTATTCCTATTGATTCTTACGATCCGCTCTGCTAAGTTTCACCATTGCCGATACGGTAACTTTATCCAGCACCTGCTGTACATGCTTTCTTATTGGTTAGTATGGCATCTACCAATGCGAACAAGGGAATATAAGTTCGATATTTCGATTATGGCCGTGGTCCGAATCACGCTCGCAGCGCTCATAGCGTACCAACGTGCGGTCCAATTCGTGCTTTTCACGCTCACCGTTAGCGATTTCTAGGTGATAACACAAATAATTAATCTTTATGAATACATTTCTTCTTTATATATACAAAATTTTGGCACGTTTCATACCCAACTTGCATGGGAACAGTGAAATTTTGTCTGAGTGAATTTTAAACTTGGCGCATTTATTGAACTTCCCTTGAAGTGGAAAGGAAATTAGTTCAGGTCTGTACTACGTGTAAAACATTTGGGTTTCAGTGTTTTGTTGATTTGACAGCGGTGGTTTAAAAAAGATAAACTATAGAGTACTTGCATGCATATCAATATTACAATTTATATGATTTATTTATCTATAATAGACATTATCCTAAAAAATACGATAATTTCGATCCATGTACGATAATTTTACGCCCCCGGCTACGATAATCAGTCTGCTTCAGATTGCTAACACTGAGTGTCACTGTCTTGTGTCATACGGAAAACATGCACCAATTAAGCATCATTAAAAAAATACATATATGTTGTAATGTTACATACTAAGTCACAGTCGAATCCAAATAAAAGTAATACGCGTACCCACATTAACACACGAGCAGTTTTTCGTCTTGAAATGTTTTAATTGTGATTGTATAGAACGGTATCGAGGGCACATAGTGGCTCCGGCTAAATAAATTGTTTTTTTTTTTACATTACACGTAAATATAACTAAAAACTTCATTTTAATATGTCTTACTTCTTCGTCATCGTCATCATCAAGAGCCTATCGGAGTCGACTGCTGCACATAGACACATAGGTGCCTTTGACAGACATTAGCAATGGGTGAGCCCACTGCAAATGTATTGTAGTTATTACTTTTGGCATGAAACTGAGGATTATTGCTACAAGGAACTCTATCGTTATGCTCACAAGTGTTGTAAACTTTACATACAACTACACTTTATAGTGACTCTTTAAATATTAAAAATCTTTAACAGTTTAAATAGATTGACCCGGCCATAGCACGGAAACATAATATATCTTAAAAGTAATACAGATATAAATTAGATTGTTTAGTGCAGTTGCCAATTCAATCTATTTAATTAAAACATTTAAAATTTTTAATATTGATATGGTCACTATAAGATGTTGTTAGGTTAAATAATTACGTAACAACTTAAGACAGACGGTCCCTTCAGTAGGGATTGAATAAATTAATAACCAACTTGGTATTACATGGATCTCACAATTTTTTATAGTAGATGAAGTAACTTGCAAGACTTAGTTTTTTTAACAAGTATTGTTTTTTACAGGATCTCATTTCTTTTTGTAGTCCTACTTTTTTCTTTTCTGGTACCTTCTACTTCTTGTTTTACCAACAATGAATTTTTTTTAAGTCCTCCGTCTTATGAGCTTTTCTTATTTTTGTAGGTAGTCATCCTTTTTTCTTTTCTGGTACTACCTCTTGAGCTTTAGCTACAGTTTTTCTCTGTCTATGGGTTTTTGTCAGAGGCTCTAATGTAACAATTTTTGCCAAAACAATGCACTTTGAGAGTGTTAATATAATTTAAATACTCTATTATTTTATATTTTTCACTTAATGTTTAATAGTGAGCTGCAGTTTTGTTCACCAAGCTTTCGAATATGTTTATTAATTGTATGATTGCATTCTTATCTAATGCATATAGATCATTACAAGACCAAACTAAACTATGGCCATGCTTTTTTACATTCCCAAAGACTGCTTTACTTGTATCGTTGGTTTTGATGACTTTGTCCTTGTTTTTAAATAAATTGTAGGTACTGTATACGTAGTAGTAGTAGTAGTAGTAGTAGTATGGACAAAATATTTTATTAAAGTAAAAGGCTAATGTAATTGAGATTGAGCACACAAACAAACATGGTAGATGTAGAGTAACCATGGTGTTTTGTTGACTTGGGATAAGTATATTGTATCTCTTGAGTTGCAAGTCTATAGACAAACTGTGTTCACTTACCAGCAAGTAGCTCGTCTCTTCTTTACGATATCATCTAAAAAAAAAACACTGTCGTAAATAAATTCAAGTACAAATCAACAATAGTTTCACTTACAAATGAGTGTCCATAGTGTCTTGTCTTGTGTCTTTTCCATGTGGCTATGGATTAAGAATACATAGTGTCACCACCCCGATTCATCCCGAGAGTGTTGTGAGAGACGACTAAGGCAGCAAACTCCCTAAGACAACATCACCGCAAAGAGAAGGGAAACTTGCAACAAATCCTATACAATAAGTCTAGCCAGCGTGAAATAATACATGGCACCTGGTTACTTCAGACGATAGACTGCCATAGAGGTGACATCTTTTCGCAACTGCAGAGACTCGAGGGATTCAGTGACTTTGGGGTTGTTGATAATTCGGACTGCTCGCCACTGTAACCGATTCAGAGCGCCTAGCAAATACTGCGCGATTCCATCGTAAAGATGAGAACAGTACTCCACGCAGGAACGAACCTGAGCCTTATAAAGAAGACATAGGTGCTCAGGCGTGAAGAGCTTATTCTTACACTTATTTAAAGAAAGATTATTAATAATGTTATTAGCAGGTAATAATAATTATTAACAGTCTAAAATAATGTCAATCCCTACAGAGATACAGTGCAGTACTTGACATATTCCTCAATGTTTTTAGAAAACGACAGCCTCGTATCACGAAACAAAATTCTAGTTAAATGTGCAAAGGGACACAAAAAGAAAAAACAATATCCTGTACTACTTATATATTTATTTGTATATATTCAAATTGTGTATAATACATGGAATGTCTTCGACAAAAAATTAACAGGTATAAATTTAAATAACTAGATATGAGATCAGAGTTATTAAACCGGAATGGTCGATTTACAAACGTTATTAAATGGTTCCGGAACGAAATATTTTCGTATCTGAATCATTTAGTTTTGGACTCCTTCAAATGAATATTTTGACTCGTCAGATTGTCCTTTGATGTCACTGCGGCGCCAGGTGTAGGGAAACCTATTGAGTTGCCACTGCATATTGCTGTCTATTTGGTACCCTAGACCTATGCAGACTCCCAAAGACTTATGACAATAATAGCCGGGAGCGCACTTCTTGCCGTAGTTGTCAAATTCCCTCTTCACGGTACACTGCTCGCCAGGCCCCTAGTTGAAAAAAAACAAAATAATATTAAGCAAATATGAGATTATTTAGGCAATACCAGGCTTAGCTGTGCAGATGCACCAATGACATTCGGTCGACTAAAATGAATGCTTTCTAGGTCATATATGTATATTACAAGCACATGTATATGTGTGTTCAACAGCCCGTCTTAACACGGGTCCGATATTTGTTTGTGTACAACATACATTTTAACAAGACTGGTATTTGTGCACCCCTCACCTCTTTACCCTGCCAGCAGGGTAAAGCAAGGTTACCGCAGTGACCACTAAAGGGTACCACTGTGAGTTTGGAAACACTACCACCAATAATTACGGAGGCAATTTTAAAAATCCATTTTGAGTGCTCACCTACGTTGCCCAAGGTACATTCGTGTAAAATTTTATTCATTGCTACAGCCAGCGAGTTTTAACTGCGTGTTAATCGATCAGACAGTGAAGCAGTCTGTCGTTTTCATTATGTATAGACGATATGGGTATACACATTTTCAAAATTCAGTGCTTATACTCGTACGTCTCAAATAGTTAACATTACATTCCTATCCATAAATATTTTAACACCCAGACAAAAAAGATCACACTCATCACACAATTATTTGCCCTGGATGGGAATCGAACACGCGATCTCTGGCTCAGCAGTCAAGGTTACTAATCACTTGATCAACAAGATAGTCAGATATTAGATAAATATTATAATGTTACAAGCGTTCTTATAATTAAAGATCTATATAAATTGATACAATTAGGTTTTTAAATTGTACCCTGTAGCAATCCAGCCGGCTACCGCAAACCTCGTTGATATATGTGCCGAGCTTGCATTTCTTGTAGGCCTTGTTGCCTCTCTTGATGGGACATTTCTCGGTGTTTGGCAACCAATGTTCTGACTCCTCACACACGGGGCATTCCACGATATCTCTAAGTATTATAATTGCCATATCAATTTTACAATTACAGAAATTTAAAAGATATTGCAATTTAAATAATTTTATTTATTAAATATATATTCACCTTTCTCAAAAATTTTAATAAAAACTTAACAATAAATTAGTGTATAATAAAGTATGAAAATTTTCTTGTCAATCGACAAATCTGGTCAATAAACTAGTTTATAGTGTTTCAATGCTAGAAGCACAAGGTTCCACTTTAAAAGGTCTTATCAACAGCCTTTAACAGTCCACTATGGGACATAGACCTCTTCTTAGCAAAGAGGTTTTGGCCTACTATACCACGCTGGCCAGACGGGTTTTTATAGAATTTGTTTCCAGATTTCCTTCTCTTTGCAGTGACGTTGTCTTGCATGTTTTGTTAGTCGCCTTTTGTAACACCCATGGAAAGAAAAGGGGCGTGGTGACACTCTGTATTCTTAACTCGTTACCACACGAAGTTACTTGAGAGGTCTAATTCTGGCAAACTAAATTATGAACAAGAACAGTTTATTAGAATTTGCGATGCCGTTATTTAGATATATTGAAGTAGGTTATACTTCTTTAAAACTTATTGTAAAAAATATGCTTCATTTGGTAAATTATTACCAAAACACTTGTTTCATTTTATTTCAAAATTTACGAGCATATATATAAGAACATTCCTTTCTCCTTTATAATGGTTGTTAAAACCCGTCGCCTTACCCATCATCCTCGGCGTAAGGTTCTTCTCGGACAATTAAGTTGTGATTGTCATACGATCCTCTGTAGTGAGCTAGGCAGAAACCGGTTAATAGCATCAAGTAGAGTAGGGGATGCATCATGTTGTAGAGTTCTGAAACATGTAAAAACACCTCTTGTAACAACTGCTAAAAGTATATTTGTCCATGGATATTGAAGCGCAAAAGTATTTTTTCCATTCCTTCCTTCCATATAATTTTTTTATGTGGCAAATAATAACATACTTGCCTTATAAAGGTGGTCTGTGTTTTTCTCCGTATAAATCTATATATATAAAAGAAAGTGGTGTTAGTTACACCACTTATAACTCAAGAACGGCTGAACGGATTTAGCTGAAAATTGGTGGGGAGGTAGCTTAGAACCAGGAGACGGACATAGGATACACACTTTTTGTTTTTTTTTTTTACTTTTTTCATAATAAAAAATTGAATTGAATAAAATACAAAATCTGCTTCTTTATTGCCTCTAAGGTAGAACAGAGTTCGCCGGGTCAGCTAGTGTTTGATAAACCTGATAATCCATGAAAAAAAATAAACAGCGCTTAAATAATGGACAACTATACATAGATTTTATATTATATAAGAACTTATTTTTCGGTAGTTTAATAACGATCAGACTGTTAGTATTATCTATTCAAATTTTATATTTGAAAAGTAACATAGATTTTACGAGGCTTACGTGAGAAAATATAATAAAATTCATAACCTTTTCACTACTTTAAAATGCATTTACATACAAAGAAAAATATGATTTAAGGAATATGTGCGTAGTGTAAAAACTTGACCCATTTAGTATCCTAAATGGTAAGTTTTATAGGATGTGACTGGGTACCTGCGACTCGACCTCATACAACGTAGTTGCTATACGAGTATAGTAGACCTATATAGTACTCTAACATCATATGTAAAACAAATTTTACTATCAAAACCTTAAAAATGATACAATCGTCACATCTGTCACTCAGCCTGATAATTATATTGAAACGTAGAACAATAACTTCTGTATTTGAATTATTCACGGATTCAACCACATTTTCAAAGAGTACGCAAAGGTAAGCGAAGCCTAACATTTTATAAGATGGTGTGATAAAATCTTATTTTGTGTTGTAGTCACATATTTTTGGTACAGTAAATATCAAATGTCTTAAATAAGTACTGTCTATGGTCTTCGAATCCCTCATGTGAACTGGAACAACTTAACTTGATAATTTGGTTAGACTTTCAAGAAGTTCGTAGAAAAATCTTATATTATTTTGCGCCCAAAGTCTGTTCCTTGCCTGATTCACTAAAATCATATTCATATTTATTCTAAGAATTTCACAAATATTATTGTCATTTGATTAGCTTCGAAGCATGTGAACTCCCATGAAACAAGATTAATCACGAGTTATTAGTGTGTTGCTCGTAATAGAGCTATTTTTGTAAGTTCTCTGTGTGAATTAATATTGATTATCTACTTATTACTAATTAATAGTTATTAGTATATCATTGATTTGGTATACTAATAACTACTAAATGAGATCGACACCAAAGTGTTAGAGGAAAAACCTGAATAAATATTTTCAAAATATTTGAAAGAAAAGGACAAAAAAAAGTTATGCGAGTGTATAACATGTTTAGTAATTTTCTTGTATTTAGAGTATGTTTGTCTAAAAGTAATGTTAGTCATGTGTTAAAAATACAGTTATAAATAAAAATTTAAATACGAGCGAATCTGTTGTTAAATAATAGGGAATTTGAGTATTTATCCGCCTAGTTGTTACGGTTTATTTATACAAACAGTAAGATCACGGAGGCGGAGCCTTCTCAGAGGAGTAGGGATCTTTTACCAGCAAAAACTAATGGTTATTAGAGATTTGTTTTGTAGGGTAAAATAGTAATGTAGCCTATAGCCTAGATGAGCCTTTGAATCGGCTACCGGTACACACTGTTTTTCGAAGAGTTGAAATTTATTTAAATACTTACTATCAATAAAACTTATTAACTTATTTATTTTCAGGTATTAGAGAAACATATACATAGATATAAACATAAGAAAAACGTAATTTTCTCTTGTCTACATCGTGGAACTCGTCACGTACACAGATTTGTCTTTCGGTGTTTATAATTACTGTAAGGTAGTTGTCTTATGACACCTCTGTTTGGACGTGGGCTATCTTTTTTCAATATTATGTGAAAATTACGAACATCGTGGTCTACAGTGACTGATTGTTTAGTTCATTAATAGATGCCTAAACAATTTTTATGTATATACTTCTGTTATGGATTGCTAAACAATTTTTATGTATATACTTCTGTTATGGATTGTTTTATACATATGGTCTATTCTTCCTAATTTTTATAAGATATATGTGCCAAGTTCTTAAGTGATTATTGAAAGGACTCGATCGACATGTCTATAAAAAATGTAGGAGTAAAAATATATTTTGAACTTCAGAGTCAGTGAGATGGAATTTAATTTAAAAATAAAACGTCACTGCAGTTGACGCGGGTGCAGACAAGAGAGAGATAAGAGGAAACTACTGCATCGAGTATTTTGTATCCATTACTGGGTTTATACGACGACTTAAAACTATCAAGCAAATGAAAAATGAAATATTCTCGTTGTTGCTATTTTGGTACAGAAATGTCGTTATTTACCAGAGTAAAGAGCCGTCTGCGCTTGCGCAGTTCGATCGTAAGAGACGTGCAACTACTTAAATTCATTATCTACTCTGTGCATTCACGTCAGATATTTCGTCTAATACGGAGGTACCAGTTTCACTGTAGTTTAATTTATAAACTTTCAGTAAATAAACTTTTTTCTTGTTTCTGTCTGTTTCTTTGTTCTTGAATAAGTCATAAACAGTGAATTCAGATAGTGACTGTTCTACATTTATTTAAATTATTTGATTTTAACATGGGTATGATTTCACGAGTTCGAGGCCGAATCAGAAGTGATTCTTTCTCGAAGATTCATACTCTTAAGTCGGAGGACAAACTTGCTAATATCGGTAAGTAAGTATTTAAAACAAAAGAAAACAAACTTATAATAAATTATTAGAAATTATTACATATTTTAAAAATATTAATTTACACATGTGTTATATTAACTCATAAAACTAATATATTCATATATTTTTTTCTTTTTCTCTGCTTTCATTTCCGAGTGTCGGCTTGAGTTTTAAATATTGTTAATTTTATCTCGTTAATATCTGTTTATTACCTTAAACAATTAAATAATTGAATTGAAATTGAAATTGAATGTGACTAGTGGAGACCAACATAATAAAGACGACTAATTTCTTTACAATTAAGACCCCCGCAATTGTTAATTGCAAGACTAAACGGGATCGAAAATGTATTAAAAAAAGTACAAGCACGCAAGTGAAGTTTGATTACATAAACTTTGTCATACATGCGACATTCGTGAAGTACCTTTGTTTTTTAATACTCCATATTTGCCATAGTAATAGCAGAATTTTAACCAACGTTACGTTTATTCGAATTTTGGAAATCTCATCACGCAGTATCCACCAGTTATGTTTAGGGCATCGAACTCTCTTATTGATTGGGCACAGTTCCAGACTGCGTAGGATTTTTGTCCAAAAAGTAAGTCATTTCGATGAATAGAAAGTCGCTGATATTAATTCTGCGTATTATTTTTCATATATCTTGTTTGTATTTTCGTTTATTTCATGACTCATGTGTTTACAGTTGTGGATGTTTGACATTTACCACGTGTTTGTGAACATGTGGGACAAACAAAAAAGTATTAACTGCTGCGCGCAAGTATTTTATCCCGTCAACAGATACAATGATGACTTTGGTTTTTTTCACTAGTATTCATTTGTTATTCGACTATTTCAAATAATAGTACAAGAAACCGCATCCAAAAAAATCACGCTTTTTTTATATTCTATAAGCTAACCGATGGACCTGTTAGCTTATGGCTTAGTGATCCTGACTACTAGCCAGCGTTCGTGGGTTCAATTCCAACGGATTAAATCCTGTGTCGCGGCCGACTTTACAAACATACAAAAAACGGACACAAAGAACACCCAGACTCAGAGCAACAAATTGTGAATGCATAAATGTTTTTCCATATGCAATTTGAACCCACAACTCTCTCCCCCCACGCCGCTCTCTAATGAGAGCCCCCTTCAACCACTAGGCTAACCGTGCAGTACAGTGCAGATGTTTAGAATAATTTAAGTATATTTATCAGCAGTTTGGTGAACATAGTTCAGGCTTTACATATGTTCAGACATAAAAAAAAACATGTCTATGAGTGAATCTCGTTCATATACTACTACGATCAGATATATTTTCGAATGACAAATTCAATCGGTAATACACAATTTTCAGGGAAGGCATCACATACTACGCTAGAATTACTTTTCCTCTTCCTTATAATAAGATAGATTCGCATGGGTCTGCGACGGATCTTTTTTGGTCAGTATTACAGATATATTCGACAATCAAGGGGGTAAAAAGGCAAGTCTTACAGTAATTATAAACCAGAATATTGGAATATCTCTGATCGAACAATTTTAAAATAATAATTCGTTTTAAATAGTGATTTAAAATTTAAAAAACATTTCGATACGGTAACCTAATTTGTTGACCTAAATATTTGTAGGTCAAGTATCCACAATTAGCTGGCAATAATATTAAAATAGCTAGCGATAACGCTGAAATAAACTTTTAAGCTGTGAAAATTATGAGCGTAAATATCAGAACTAGAAGTCACAATGTGACAGTAGAGTTAATCCTTTAATATCTTATTATTATTTTTTAGAAAGGTTTTAGAGGAACCATGGTTGATTTTTTGACAATATTGAACAACTTATTAAATATCTAGTAATCCATATTTTTCCTTAAAATAATTGAATCAATTACAAAAAGTGAAACGCAAATCGTGAGCATAGCAAATATTTTTTTATAAGCGTAATGTGAGTAACTCAATATGTCAAAAATATGATACGGTGATGACAGAAAGGAAAAAATAAGCTTATAAACATATCAGTTTAATAAATAGTTACACTGAGCGAGAAAATAACATCGAGAATTAAATTGGCCGAGGTCTCCTAAAGACGATAAACAATCGCCTCAATCGCCTTGATCAAATGGAGAAACCAATTTAAATGATTATATTTTCGTTCCAACACCAACAATGATAGTAATTAAAGCAGAGGTAACAGATAGGGGGCCTAATGTCGTATTTAAGTAGATATATATATCATATTCTTTAGCGCTAGGACCTAAAGAAATCTACTTGTTCACCACTTTATATGTGTCGGTGAAGATATTTATAAAAGTTTTAGGGCGACTCTGACGCAAAACATAAAATACAGTAACTCACAAGGAAAATATTTGAACTGTTTTATTTCTCACAGCCGTCAGTGTCTTTATTTTGGGATCGTTAATAATAATATAATCGTCTACCGGCCACTGCACTGAGTGTCAGTGACATTATAAATTTCATCATTCACCTTCCAACACATTATATATGATTCCTTATAAAAAGGTTTTATATCTCCGCCGAACAGATTGCCTTTCACTCCTTTAGACATGTTACCAACTTCATTTCCGTTCACATTTACACTATTGATGTTCTCGCTATACTTTTCGAATCTATCTCTGACCTGAGGAAATTCTACATCAGACTTTATACTGTGATTGATAAGCAGCGTTGCCAATTTGAAGATATGTTAAACATTTGTAAGGTTTTCAGTTATGGCAATACCTATGTGTAGTACATCAAATATGAATCGAACTTTGTGGCGCATAAATTAATTAATTCAAAAACTTGTATATGATGTTATTGTTAATCAGTTATATTCGGTTTTTGGTTCTAAATTTTTCATTACACACTAAAGTGTGTAATCTTGATATTTTCATAATAATCACACAATTGTCTCTACCTACCCCTCTTGAAAATAGGTGTGATTTTTATGTGTCACACACTTAATATCGAACACTATTGTCATTCTGATACTTTTATTTGGTTCAGTGAATCGCTTGTTTACCTTGTTTTGATGGCATTATTACCAAATATTCGTAAATTTATGTATTATTATTGAAGGCATAAGAAAATTAAGCACTAACATCAAATAAGCGAATGTAATCTGTCGTAATATTTCTAAAAGTTATTTAATTTTGTCATTTCAGTATGGCTTTTATCCTTGGTGTTTCTGCTTCCCTACTGGGCACCGCGAGGGCTGCTGGTGGCGCTCGGTGGCGCGTGGTTAATGGCTGCTTACACTTGTCTCGTGGTTCCAGTTCTCATCTCGGCTAACTACAAATATCCTGCGAGCTGGTATCCCGCTGTGGTCAAACTCGTACAAGGTATGAGATTTTATTATTACCCGAAATAATTCTACCAAGGTTGCCATTATGAGGGAAATGAGTCGTGTATATTAATAAAAATATCATCATATATAAATTCCCCTTTATGTATGTAAGTATCTAATTAATTTATACTATACAAGAATACTTTTCGGTTTCTTACGGTCTGCTTCATATTCGCGCATACCCTGTGCTGTCTTCAAAAGATAAGAAAAGATACCTTCAGCAAAAGCAAAACACTGCGAAACAAAAGTTCATTGGCATGCTAAAGCCAACATCTATATTTTTATTATCTTAATCTAATCGTTCACACGAACAAACAACTGAAAAATTTCAAGAGTTACTCGGTGCAGTACGTTACCTAAAGATGCGATGGTAGGAGCCCAGAAATAAGTCCATTCAAGAACATGTTTTAGAGGAAGGACAAAAGGAGTATTGAATATTTTGCAAACTTACAAAACTTACTACTTAAATATACCTGATTCTCTTCCAACTAATGAATAGACGGTCAACATGTACATTTCTCGTAATAATAGCCAAGCAGTTCAAAGCGTCTTTAGGCTTCGATGAAGACACCTTAGTGGTTTAAAGTAATTTTACATTCGACGTTGTTATAGATTTTGCTGATTCTGGTACAGGAAATTCTAAACAACAAGATCCGACAGCCGGAAACGAATATTGGCAAGATCATACCGCTTAAATAGATATTTCATGTGTGCGTAATAACACATCGTACGAGCCGTTAAACTTTGTGAACACAGTTTTATTTACGATACAAATCAGTACATCATGCTTCTAATGAGCTTAACCACGTCAAGGATGTTCTAAATACGCTCTGCTTTTAGGCCTAAAGTAAAGACAGATTCTGTAACACAAATAAGAATTTTGGGATAAACAACAATTGTGCCAAGCTCCCGACCTATGCCCCGCCCACCATACTCTAGAGTGTTTCTACATCGTCAGAGGGATAAGATTCCAAATCTAAATTGATATCAATTGTCATGATTATGACGTAGAAAATATTCATATGAAAATAACTGAGCTCAGACACTTGCTAGACTAAGTACTGAAACTAAAGTTAATTTTGGAAGAATATTTTAAATTTGAATAAGACGTATGAAATTAGTGAAGAAAATAGAATTAAACACAAATATGTCCATGGTGGTCATGATTGATGATATACACCCTAAACTTTGAAAAAGTTTAAAAAATATTTTAAATGTAAATAGACCTTTACACCTTAAGTAAATGTTCGTTTAATAGCAAAGAATTCAGTCTTTAGACAGAAATACACTTGATTAAACATTTACTCTTATCTAGGTCAGCTATTTTTCACAGGCCTATAGAGCTGAACAACTAATGTGAAAGTGTAATACCACTTATTGAAATGCAACAAGTCAGCCTCATGACTGCATAATAAATTAAAATAGCTGTAGAGTTTGTTTAAAATAAACGAATAACTTAAAAACGAATAAGATTTAACAAAAAACAATTATTTTGATTTTTAAATGATTCTATATTAAAATTTCAAATTGGTGATTTCGAACCGATCAATGTTCAAAATACAGAACATCGAGCAGCCAGATGTTACTGATTTATACCTTCGGAGAAGCTTCGAATATTTTACTCAGATTGTGTGATATATATGAAATTTAATCACAATAAGCCAAATAGACGCTAAAAGGCCCCTTACTCAAAACCACAAGAATCAATAGAATAGAAGATCTGTTCCTCCGTTACGAAAATGGCAGTCCTATCTTTAAAATAACTATGAGGGAGCCTACACCAAATTGATGACTTTAAAAATGACCTTGATGATTATAAGACATCCCTGAAATACAAATAATAAAAATGTATCATTAGTGCATCTATAATTAAAAAAATAGGTCAGTATCAAATTAGGTAAGTAGTAAATCATCGAATGGTCTAGTCAAACAACAATAAAAACATCTCGTGGCGTCTTTTGTTATTTATTTCAACGATTATTGAAGCGTTGGCTTTGTAGTCTTATTATCATGAGTTTGTTTTATATTTGAAAGTCAGATCATTGTCGAAAAACTGAATGGGACAGCGGAAACTGGCGTCGAGCCACCGTACATGCGTCAACGGCAGAATATTTGCTTATACTTTTCTGCGTCTAAACAAAAACACGTCTAGTTGTATACACATGTATTTCAAGCACACGCCTTCAAAATATCTCACAAACCAAAAATGGAAAGTTTGGAAGCTCCATGCTTTATTCTTGTCTTTAAAATGTTATATTCAATATGGCAATAATTTTTTTCTAACCAATATTTACCAAAAAGAAAAACGATGAGTTTTGATACACAATAACTCTTAAAAAGCTTAATTTTCTGGCAAAAAGTGGCAATTTCTATATCTTGACTTGAAAAAACAAAGATATTGTATTTATAAAACATTTAAGTGGATATGACACTGATCGATACTTGTTATTATACTATAAATGTGATGAATACATACATTCTCCAACTGGTAAATATGTATATCTACATACCGAACGAAATCGTTCACGTTAGAAAGACTATAGTTTTCGAGTGATCTCTCATAAAAATCTATTTAAGGGACATTATAAACTACATTACATCTACTTTTATGGGTTACATGAAGAAGAGAAAGCTTTTATGATACTATACCTACACGAAATCACAAGGTGCGATACACAATAGTAATAAAAAATATGCACGACAACGTACTTAATAGAACAGATCTGCTGGTGCTGTATTTTAAATCGATTAATATATTTTTTCCATATAAACCGTTACTAATTACATTTACTTGTATAAGTTATATCTTTACGCTTTGTAAATTAACGAGCATACATAGCTTAATCTTAATGGATTAATTTTCTGTTGGTACAATATTAATGAAACGGCAATTTACTCGAGGTATACCGTAACTGGAAAATTTTGCTTTTTGAACACTCAAGCACTCCGCGTGTGGTGACAGATTAAAAACACGGGGTGTCACCACCTCTACTTAGCCCTAGATATCGTAAGAAGTAATTAAAGGACTAACTACGCAGCGTAAGATCATTGCAAGAAGAAGGAAAACTTCAAACAAATATTATACCGACGTAACGGTATCTGACCAGCGTGGCATAGTAAGTAGGTAAATACGTTCTTGCCAAGCAGAGGCCTATGTCCAGTAGAGAACTATCAAAGGTTGGTGATTAAACACTGTCCTAAAAGTGATATAATGTCACAAATCGTTGTCTACAGAAACAGATAATATTAGGGTTATCAGCCATATCTTACAAAAATCGAATTTAACTTTCAGATTGTGCTGGCTCCGTTCGAAACTACCGCGGTGAACTTACAGCTACCGCGGTGAACTTACAAATTGTAATAAACTCGAACCAAGATAACCATTAGATAGTATAATTCAGTAAAATTTAGATGAATTAAAAATGTAGAAAAATTGTTAACTTACCAGATTCTGCCGGGGGTAGATTTGTGAATAGTAGCGGAGGTTGAACCGTTGTTCTGAACTGACCATTTCCATTCAATGGTGGTCCTTTTATACTAAATCTCTTGCTGGACATCCCCATAGCTCCTTGTATCTAGGGACAGGATTATTCTTACAGAAACAAGAATTTATTTAAATTATAATATTTTGCTTTCAGTTATATCAGTTACCTCATGAAGTAGATAGCTAAGTTAAAAAATAAAGAATAAATCGTTTAACACGTGTAAGGAATTGCACGAGAGCTCATTTGTGACACAAGCAATAAGCTGAGGTGACGAGATTAACTTAACAGCTTTGTAACCATCTCAACCTGTGAAATTTATTTTATTGTATGCGATGTTAATAACTTGTTTAGCTCTGAATTCAAGCAGCACCAACGCTGCCATGTGCAGTGCTCTCTTGGTCAGAGTTTTCTCTGAATATTTAAGGAAAGTTTCTAGTTAGTTCGTAAACTTCAGACATTTCTGGCAATTCAGCGTTATGTTTACTACCGTAACAGATTTCAGACTTTCACGATTTTTATACACACCTACACATAGTTTTTGCTGTACAGCAATTTGTTTAGTCGCGATAAAATTATTTAGAAGTTTACGATACCTTTTAAACATTTCGAATGGGTCATACCGTTCGTGATCACTATTGGTAGGATTACTATCTTAATCTTTGAAAAATTGTAAAAATTAGAAAAACTTGTTGCAATTGCACCTCAAATAGTAAAAGCAATTTCCTAACTCTCTAGATTAGATAGTGCAATAATGATAAGTTCCGTAGCTGTTAAAATGGTGCAGAGATAAGTTCGGATTTGAATAATCATCGTTGTCAACTGAGCGTAGGACGAATCTTAATAGTCTCGCATGTTACGGTTGTTTCCGTCTTTGGTGCAAAACCATCAAAGTGTTAGAGTTATATAAAACAGCCGTTATAGAAGCCATCTTTAGAAGGAATTCCAAGCAATTTTGAGGACTGTTAATTAGCTGTTCATTTAAATCAAATCACAAGTTCATTATTACGGGTTCGCCAACAAATGCTCTAATTATTCGCTAAATACAATACCAAATTAATATTGGATTAATTTTTAAATTACTGAAGTTCTGAACAACTTAACTATAAACAAATGTCTCTCAATTTAATTTAAAATATTATTCTTGATTACTTATTGAATTGTTTATCCAAAATATTTATTTATTAAGTAAATAAGTAAAATATATTCTTGATGTTTAAGAAAAAATATGTTAATGAGTAAAAAGTACTTCAGATGAGCAAATGCTAACTCGGTGTAGACGATAAGATGTGACAGTTTTGTAGACGTACGCCCACGGCTTACCACAGTAGGTACTTGTTTATTAAACATTGTTACAAGTCTCCTTTCCAGTTATTTTAAGACAATATTACAAAATAATAAATGCTTAGAAGAAACCAATACCAATAATAATATATTTTTTTATTCAAAATCAATTTTACATACAATTTTACTTACAATAAACAGCAAACATTCAAGGCACAAATGGTAATTCAACTCTGGCACCCATGATAAGATTTAACTTGTGTTATGGGTAAAAATACAAATGCTATATATAGAGTATAATCTACTTATACTATATGCAGGATATCATCTCAACCAAATATCTATTTTTTTTTTGTTTAAAGAAGTAAACACTGCAATTTGCTAATTGTCATCTAAATTCAATGTTCTTTTTAAGTCGTCAGTTAATCCGTTATTCAACGCAGAAAAAAAATTATCATCATGGTCTTCCTACTCTTTGCTTTATTGATTACTCGGTCTCCGTCTTCAGATATTCCTCCATTTCATTGCGAAAAGACTTTGGCTTTAGCTTTTAAAACCAGCTGTCTGCCTGAAACTGACTCTCTTTGAGAATGTAACCATTCAAAATAAAAAGAAAGATATTACTTATCTCAATAATTTTCGTTTTCTTGTAGCGGTATTTTTGAAAACAAGTACCACACTTTAATAAATTCAATACATATAATATACAGTAGCGCTCAAAAGTATTTTGACAAGAGTACTTGTGCAGTTATCTTTTTACTGAGTACTTCAAAATAATTTTAATATTTTTTTATTATTATTTATGATGTATTTCATCCTCTGTGAGTTACAAGTTAGAACTTGTTTGTTTTCTTTCTTTGTTAAAAACAAAACACGTCTATACATGCGCTCAAAAGTATTTTGACAACCATTCAGTTCCTTGCTGGCAGCGTTTCTACTCACACTGCATATATTTTTGTCTATAAGGTATAATTACTCCGCATTTATCAACATGCCTAAGACTAAAGAATATTCAAATGATATTAAAAATGCTGTGGTAACTGCCCTACAAAGTGGAATGACGCAAGCAGAAGTTGCTCGAAGTTTTAAAGTGTCACGACAACTTGTTAGTTCGTAAAACAAAGCTTATAATAAACGTAAAACTATTGAAAATGAGCCTCAAAGTGGCCGTCCGAAGAAAACATCCGCTAAGCAAGACCATTTGATAAAAAGGTTATCGACAAGTGATGTCCGAAAAACGGCTGTGCAAATAAAAAACGAGTTACAGGAAAATTACGACGTGAATTTACACGTTTCAACTGTAAAACGCAGTCTAAAGCACTTCGCATTACATGGACGACGTCCAACTAAGAAACCTCTACTTTCTACAAGGAATAGGAAGCTGCGCCTTGCGTTTGCGAAACGGTTCAGATTACGGACGAGTTCAGGATGGTCCAAGGTGTTGTGGAGTGACGAAAGTAAATTTAATTTAGTGTCATCTGATGGTATACGGTACGTGCGACGTCCTGTAAACAAAAGATTTGATGTTCGATACCAAATACCCACAGTAAAGCTGGAGGTGGCAATATTATGGTCTGGGGATACTTTTCTCGCCGCGGAGTCGGACCTTTAGTTAGGATAGAAGGTAGTATGGATCGCTTTATGTATGCAGATATATTAAAGCAACAAATGCTACCCTATGCTAAAGCAAATATGGCACCTGGTTGGTACTTTCAACAAGACAATGACCCAAAGTACAAATCGAAACATGTCAACGACTTCATGAAACTCGCTAAGATCAAAATTCTCAAATGGCTAAGTCAAAGTGCCGATTTAAACCCGATAGAGCATCTTTGGGAAGAACTGAATCGCCGCGTAAGATGTCGAAATTATCAAATAAAGATGCTTTATATGAAGCACTAAGTAACGAATGGAGCCGAATACCCATTGATCGTTTGCAGAAACTAGTTGACTCGATGCCGGAGCGTTGTGAAGCGGTCTTGAAGGCTAATGGATATGCAACAAAATACTAATAGTTAATATGAAAAATAATAGTTTTTTTTATTATTTTATAAAATAAAAAACTTTCCTTGTCAAAATACTTTTGAGCCGTGTCGTAAATAATTTTTCTTTGTTTTCTTCTTTTGTAGAAATACATTACATTTAAGTGTCTTAATTTGTGAAACGTACCATTACTTCAAATATAATCTTTGATTGGAAACAATTTTGTTATCATTATTTGTGATATGGAATAAAATTGAGTTGTCAAAATACTTTTGAGCGCTACTGTATGTATAACAACATAACACAACGCGCCGCTAAAAGTCTTAAGTGTGTGGTGCAGTCATCATAAAAGTTGATTTCACGGGAAGTGTCTAGCCAATATGATAAACTTATAACTACTTTTGTGTCAGACGCCTTCACAAATATTATTGAATATCAAATCAACCTAGATTCAGTCATCATCATCAAGGGCATTTGCTACTTCATTTATACTTAAATACTATGTTTTACAGTTAAGAGTATAGAAAATATTTTTAGTACCAGTATTGTTGTTTACAGAAGCGCTCAAAAGACTCAGGGAGCCAGCATCACAAGTGGTGAGGATAGCAAGGGCTGTATATGCACCAGTGGATCGTGCTGAGCGAATTTTCTTGCAAATGAGCAACCTATCGACTATGATTGGACAGGTATTATGTCTATTCTAGCATAAAAACAATAATATTAGGCGAAATCTCATGCATCTATAGCATAACAAAAACTAAAAAAATGACAAAAAAATTGGAACCAAAAGCGAATTGCTAGTACAAAAATAAAATAAATAAACACAGCCCGCATCGTATCATAAACATTACTACGTATATCTCTCAGCAGGTGTGGAGTACGATAAACAACGGTGTCAATATTGTTTGACGTAAATATTTTATTTATTCACTCTCCAAATTTTGAGTGCAAAATACAAATGTTATGATTGTAAAGTAACGACATGTGAATTATATCCCCTAGAAAACAAACTAAAATAAAGTCGTTTCCGAGTACAAGGATACAGGGTAAAAGAGACTAAACTATGCTATTCTAATGTGTACATACTCGTATGTAAGAAAACATAGCTAGCAACAAACTAAAACGATATTATCATTTTTAGTTATTGATGTTCACGGCGTGCGATCGTCTGCTGGTCTCCCGAGGAAGATTGACCTGCCTGTATTCTCTGATGTTCTACAATGTTGTGACGTACTCGGTCAGCTATGTTCGAGAAATCTGCACCAAAGAAGACTGGTCTCCGTTTGTCAATGTCACTCGCCATTCCCGTGTAAAACACTTAGCGATGTCCGCTACAAAAATTGTTCTGGAATGGACAAAAGCCGTAACGTTCATCGTCACCATAACTTTTGTACTTCTAGCTCTTGGACTGGAGCAAGGTCTGGAACATTACCGACCAACAGCACTTTACACGGCCATTACTGGCACATATTATCTTTTAACTGAGAAAACTTTCCTCGAACTTTGGCCTCTTGGTCTTTCAGCCCTAAAACTCGAGAGACTTGAAGGCATGGAGGCTTTATACTTCGGTGTATGGTCTAGATGTATAACTACGTCATTGGCCTTACCTTTAGTGCCAGCTTTGATATACTATGAAAGGTGGAGACTAGCCGCTTTAGTTTTATATGTTTGTGTCTTTGTACATGGTCGTCATAGACTCGGGGAAGCTGTTAAGAAGTTTCAAGAAGCATGTGATTCACTTGCCAAGTTCCGACGTGCAACAGTGAAGGAACTTGAAACTCTAGAAGACGTGTGCGCTGTGTGCCTCGGTACAATGAAGTCGGCTCGGGTGACTCCATGTGCACACTTTTTCCACGCGGACTGTCTTAGAAAATGTCTTGCCACATCTGACAGATGTCCAATTTGTGTCAGGCCGTATATCTTCTGTTGAATGAAGAACACAAAGTTTTAGGTAAGACTGCTTTAATGAATATTTTGTATACTGTCACTTGTGATTTCCAAATTTGGAAATATATTTAAATAAGAAGTGATGTTCAGGAACCAAGAGATTAAAATTTAAGTGTAGGCGATAAAGGCTGAGCTTTAATCTCAATGTGAGCGATCAACTGATCTGTTAGGTATGACTTATGTTATAAATGAAGTTGCTTTTAGGAACCTAATTTGGTAAGACGCATAGAGTTAAGGAATAATATGGTTCAATAAGTCACGAAACTGTTGAATAACACATTTCTATGAAATAGTAAACTTTTAATGTTAGTTTTCGATTATTACTAAATCTATTTAAAATATTAAGACTTAAATTATCGCTGGTACATTTTTATATGTGATAAACTTTTTAATTATAATCATGCTGAACCATTTTTTCTCTGTTTACTTTTGTTGTTTTTGACAACTTGTTTTTATTTAAGAATAAACTATCACGAACACATTACTATTGTTTTCCTTGTATCACTGCTGTTTGATTGAGATTCAGGTATTAGTAAAACTACCAAAGCAGTTTAAATACGATTGTTTTTTACATCTGTATACGAAACATCATCATTTTTCGCAATTGTATTAATTCTTTTCATGTTCAAAATAATAATACGAGTATTTAAATTATATAAGAACCTATATATTTGTTATCTGTCTGCAATTGAAAAGTCATTTGGTCTTTTAGGATACGTTGTAATGTATGTAATTATGTATTATGTAAATAGCAGCTTAATGTTTAGTATGGATATATACCCATGGATTCTTTGGGTCCAAATTTCTATAAAATTTCTTAAAATAAAACAAAATCCAACTAAACTTGTGTATTTACTATTTTTTAGATAAAGGACAAGGATTACAGTTATTATTACTCTAAGATATTGTAAGTCGAAAATATTTTGCAGCAGTGATAAGTTGTCTACTTTATTTATTTTTTAGTCCTCTTGCTAGAACCTGAAATAAAGAACTTTTACTTATCATATATCTTACTTTCTACAGAAATGTAGTCTAAACTCTTAATGGCTTACAGTAATGAATAAGTTCGCTTTTAATTAATTTGTTTATCTAAGGAAACTACCCTTTTCTCACCTTTCACGCTGTCGAAGTAGGCAGAAAGACAGTGGTGGACTCGCCAATAACGCTTTCTAATAAACGTATCTACTTACCTAAGCGATAAAAGATGTTTTCAAATCAAAGAGTAACATTATAATGTCCAACTTTAATTTAAACAAAATTTAATAAATTACTAGAAGTGAGCGCTGGTTATACCACAAACAATTTTTTACGGGTACACGAGCTTAGATACACAAGTTGGCATAACAGTGGCAGTCTTTGCCGTCGCGACACCCTAGGCGGTTAGGTCATTGCGAAGCTCCCGGCGAGAACATTATTGCAAGCCCTGGGCGCGTATATCACTGTGGGGCTCCAAACTCCATTCTTGGTCAAATGTTTCAGAAGTTTAAAGAATAAATAATCCCGTTAGAACAAAAATCGAAGGGTCTTTTAGTACATTTAGATTAAAAACTTAGCTACGATCATCAATATAGAAAATCTACTTGTCAATCTTTGCATGATTAATGTATCTACATAGGTGGAGGGTTCTGGAAGCACAAAATGAATGAAATTTAGCAAAAAAGTAAATATCGTATAGGGCGGCCACAAATTAATGATCTGTAGGGGTGGTAAATAAGCAGAAAGAACACTTGATGGAAATTAACTCTACTTTTCTTTATTTTGCCCTACCCCTAAGTGAATACTGAGTATGTTCATACTAGCTAGTAGCTAAGTGAGTTGATATGTTGTTGTCAAATTATACCAGCAAGCACTTCGATGAAATAAGAAGAAAACTTTATTTGTAAGCATTTAATTGATTGGTTCATTGATATTGACAGTATTATAACACCAAAATAAAGCAAACCGGCCTAATAATATTACGTTTTTAGATCGAAATCCAAATTGTTAAGCAGTAAAATTTTATTGTTTCGTTCTGTTTTTTCTGTGTCGCTTGGGTTAATGTCATATTTTCTGTTATATTCGGCATAAAAGTAGCCTATTTGCTATTCCAGACTATAAACCACGTATCTCTGTCAAACATCATCCAGATTCACTCAGACGTTATGTGTAATTGAGAACAAGCTTCTTTCTAAAACTTCGCATTCAATACATTGGGCAAAATTGTGAAGAACGTTATCTATTTGAATATTGATTACGTTGTCCTTCACACCTATGAGATTACGGATTCTGAAATAAGTAAGTTCACTATGATGATGTTCCTAAGATATTTCTCAGTAATCCTACCTAAAACAAATCTACCGCTTAAAGCATTTCATGGTGGCGTTACCATGACATCATGTGATTACGTCATGTAAACAAAGCTGTCAAAAGTTCGGAGGTGACAGAATATACTTCCAAAATAGCGCCATCTCTCTCAGAAGTACGGCAGCGGTATATGTTTTCCTGTTGTCTCGCTCTCGAGTGCGCATTCGCGAACCGAGTCGCGTCTGAAAACTTAAAGGACTTAAGTCACAGATATGAATTCTATTCGAGCCAGTTCCGTCAGTTAGCGCGGCATGCGTACTCAGTAAAGGGATCGTGTTGTGTCGAACTGGTAAAAATTCATAGAAGATTTGAATCTCCCAATTTTTGTTTATCAATGAAAATGTGAATTTGAGGTACTATTTATGGTGACTTTATCAGTGCTGCATTATCGGCGGACGAACAATTTTTCACGATAAGGTAAGTGCGCGCATGCCTCATAAATTTATAAAATAAGTTATAGGTCCTAGAGTGATTAGGTTGAAATTCTATACGTATTAAGAAATATACTAAATAATAACTTTTATAACTGATACTGTAAAGAATATAAATACACAAAGATTTTTAAAAGTAATTTTAACCTCATGTAATGCAACTGAGGCTAATAAATTTAAAGAGATTGCTTAGAAATAAAAGTATAATACCTACCCTATATTTTGGCATGTGTTTATGTAATTTCTTGTTAAAAACAAAACTTAGTTACACTACACATTGTTTTAAAATATATATAAAAGTAATGTTTTAAAATATAAAGGAAATATAATTATTAGTTGCTCATTTTTAAAATTTAAAACATTTCTTGTTGGTGCTTAAAACGCCTAAGCCAAATAGCTTTTTATTCTCTTTAAAATGCAGTCCATACTCCACAAAGATGTATAGTGCAGAATCATAAATGTCCTTGTTGAAATCCTTGACCTTGGGGCTCCGGCGACACCGAGACGGCCAGGGATTGACGTAATGAATTTAGAACTCGTAACTCCAATTTAATCAGCTCAGTTGATTAACACGTACACACGGTTTTAAAACACACTAGATTTTGATATTATTTTATGTTTATATAATAAGCTTGTTAACTTTGTTATTCGTTGATAAATACATATGCTTACTTTCTTTGGTTTTAATGACGAAATTATCTCAAGCACGAGCAATATTTGTTGTTATTCCTTTTCAATTTCAATAATATTTGCCTTCGCATAGGTACATACATCATTTTTCATCACATAACTTAAGACTCATACCTGCACCTATTTCTTGAGGGTTCGATGATAGACTCATTATTTACTAGCCAGAGCCGTAGGTCTAATACTCCTATGCCTATACCCCTATTTATTATGAGCCTGCTCTAACGTCATTAGACTTCTCATAGTGAAATCAATATGTGCTTTTTTCAAGATGTTGCATTTTGGTAATGAGTGTCCTCCCACCCTTGACGGTATGACCCTGAAATGGTGTGATAATGAAATGTAAATAAAAGTTAACAAAGTTAAGCCTAAAATGAGGCACTAGTGTTAACTGCAAGGAGCATACAATATTTCACCTACCAGACATACTGTCTTTGTCGAACGTCATGGAAGTTCCATAGATAACTTAATTACTCTGATTCGAAGTGTACTTGTGCTCGTGCATCTTCCCCAGGTTTTCACCCATGATTTTTAGTGAAACAAAACAACATACTGGTTACACCAGTAAAAATATATGTAATCCGTAATGTCCATAATAAGGTTAAAACACGATTGTATATATTAGTTTTCATCTGTAATTTATTGTATGTTTCTTCGAAATGCTAGCAATTTGTCATGAAGTGTCAGTTTTAGCGTAAACATTATGACGTGTTAGATTGTTGAGGACACACGTTACACATCCAATACCAGAGCTATCAAAATATTTGAGTTCTATACAAATGCACAGTTTACTGTATTTGTGTAATTTCCTTAATGTTTCCTGTGTAGTTTTGCCTGTCTGTATAGTAATTTAATAACAGTCACCTAGCCTTTTTCGAATAATACACTGAAGACAGTGACTAAGTGAGCTGGAGGTTTGTTTATCGCTTATATCAATACCTAATTTGATAAAAGATAAGCAGGAGATAGTGCTTCTTGCGGATGTCATCATTATCATCAGGCCATCACTGCTGGACATAGGTCTCACCCACTGCACGCCACTCTGACACTTTACTTTTATTTAAACTTATACCGACAAAACTTAGTTACTAATTACGAGAATATTTCTCTCTTTCTAATGTTGTGTACTGGTTCAATAATAATGATTTACTTGTAAAGAAGAAGAAAAGTAAATGTATAAAATTGTTTACACCTAATGTTAAACATGTAAAAATCAATGTTCTAATAAATGGAAAGGAGTTGGATCTTTGGTGGTCCAAGTTTTTGAGTACAATTCTAGACTCGAAATTGTAGTGGGGTACACACATTGATGGATCCTTAAATAGACTCAGGTCTGCAGTCTCAGGTTTATAATATTCATCTATTAACCGATGTAGAAACAACTAGTGTAATATCATGTGGTATTTAGTTGGGGGAAAATGCTACTGACATTCAAAGTATTTATGGGTTGCAAAAGAGATCCATTCGTGCAATTTATCTCAGTTGTAGGCAGTCACCGGGGGATGTTTAAAGGAATTGGTCCCATGACAGTCCCATCTCAATTTATTTATGAGAATTAAGTATATGTAAATAAAAATATTCATTTATTCACAGAGTTTAGCAACATTCTTGGTGTCAACACTAGAAATAAAGATAAACTCGTGTGGCCAACGACTGAACTACAAAAAGTAACAAGCCTTTTTGATGTCAAGGTGTGCGATTCTACAATAAAATTCTAAGCAAATTTCTAGAATTAAATATTAACAAATTTAGGTCCTTAATAAAGCAAAAACTATGTGAAAAGGTTTACTGCACAGTTTTAAATTATCTAAATGTCAAATTTGCTTGGAATTGATGCTGCTCACTCCCGCATTGGGCATTTAATTTATTGCTGGATTTCATTTTCTGTCTTTGTTTATTATTTTTTTTCTTTTCTTTTAACAAGTTTGAATTGTACTGTAATTGTTTATAGATGAAATATTAGTTCATATTAAGTATTTTCTGGTGGTTTTAAGTACTTCCACATACTGACTGGCGGAAGTTTCGCCCCTCAGGTCATTGATCTTGACTAATACTGATTAGGTAACACGATGAGTGGGACTCGTATGCCGTATGTATAGACAAGCCGTCTCAAAACTGTGGTCCTCTCGTCGCAAGACCAACACAGACCCTTTGCTGAACTCGCATAGCTTTCATTTAATCAATGTTAACAGACTTAAAAAAAGACACCTCTGTGGTTTGTTTCAGCATTTCTTCACTTTTTTGACAAGACTACTTTTGCAGTTATCTTTTTACTGAGTACTTCAAAATAATTTTAGTATTTTTTATATGTATTATTATTTATGATGTATTTCATCCTCTGTGAGTTACAAGATGGAACTTGTTTGTTTTCTTTCTTTGTTAAAAACAAAACACGTCTATACATGCGCTCAAAAGTATTTTGACAACCATTCAGTTCCTTGCTGGCAGCGTTTCTACTCACACTGGATATATCTTTATCTATAAGGTATAATTACTCCGCATTTATGCCTAAGACTAAAGAATATTCAAATGATATTAAAAATGCCCTGATAACTGCCCTACAAAGTGGAATGACGCAAGCAGAAGTTGCTCGAAGTTTTAAAGTGTGACGACAACTTGTTAGTTCGTGGAACAAAGCTTATAATAAACGTAAAACTATTGAAAATGAGCCTCGAAGTGGCCGTCCGAAGAAAACATCCACTAAGGAAGACCATTTGATAAAAAGGTTATCGACAAGTGATGTCCGAAAAACGGCTGTGCAAATAAAAAACGAGTTACAGAAAAATTACGACGTGAATTTACACGTTTCAACTGTAAAACGCAGAGTAAAGGACTTCGCATTACATGGACGACGTCCAACTAAGAAACCTATGATTTCTACAAGGAATAGGAACCTGCGCCTTGCGTTTGCGAAACGGTTCAGATTACAGACGAGTTCAGAATGGTCCAAGGTGTTGCGGAGTGACGAAAGTAAATTTAATTTAGTGTCATCTGATGTTATACGGTACCTGCGACGTCCTGTAAACAAAAGATTTGATGTTCGATACCAAATACCCACAGTAAAGCTGGAGGTGGCAATATTATGGTCTGGGGATGCTTTTCTCGCCGCGGAGTCGGACCTTTAGTTAGGATAGAAGGTACTATGGATCGCTTTATGTATGCAGATATATTAAAGCAACAAATGCTACCCTATGCTAAAGCAAATATGGCAGCTGGTTGGTACTTTCAACAAGACAATGACCCAAAGCACAAATCGAAACATGTCAACGACTTCATGAAACTCGCTAAAATCAAAATTCTCAAATGGCCAAGTCAAAGTGCCGATTTAAACCCGATAGAGCATCTTTGGGAAGAACTGAATCGCCGCGTAAGATGTCGAAACTGTTCAAATAAAGATGCTTTATATGAAGCACTAAGTAACGAATGGAGCCGAATACCCATTGATCGTTTGCAGAAACTAGTTGACTCGATGCCGGAGCGTTGTGAAGCGGTCTTGAAGACTAATGGATATGCAACAAAATACTAATACTTAATATCAAAAATAATATTTTTTTTATTTTATAAAATAAAAAACTTTCCTTTTCAAAATACTTTTGAGCCGTGTCGTAAATAATTTTTCTTTATGTTTTCTTTTTGTGTAGAAATACATTACATTTAAGTGTCTTAAAATGTGAAACGTATCATTACTTCAAATATAATCTTTGATTGGAAACAATTTTGTTATCATTTTTTGTGATATGGAATAAAATTGAGTTGTCAAAATACTTTTGAGCGCTACTGTATTTAAGTATTTAATACCAAACTACTACCAAGCTACTTTATTAACAACAAAGCTAAAGAGTTTGTTTGGTTGGTTGAGCGCGCCAACCTCAGGCATTTTTCAAATCTTTCAGTATTAGAAAATCCAGTTATCGAGGAAGGTTATATATGATTACACAACGACTAAAAGGAGCGTGGTACCAATGAAAATATTGCACAAAAACGTGCGATAATTAGTTGCGAGTTTTCAATGCACATATTGCACATGCTGCGTAACCGCTTAGTTTCACAAGAATAATGTATGAAAGAACTATTCTCTTTAAAAGTTCAAAAAAAGTACATAGAAGACAGTCCATACGTTATAACCTTTTTATGGTAAAAACTTTGTTCATGTTGTACAACATCACGCTCCTGGCCAGAGGAGACGCAGACGAGGTTGTGCAGGTTAGCTAGCCATTAATGCTTGCCATAATAAGAATTCCTTAGATATATTTCACCTCACTCTACATAAATTTTAAAAAATAATTTACGTTTGTCAAGCTTAATAGCTGAGTCAAATAAGACAATTTCGTTTTGTATAATTATTGTGAAATTTGTTAGATTTGAAATTGTTTTTAGACAACCAATACTTTTACTTTATCACTTTTCTTTGTTTATTTGACGCTAAATGAAAAATTATTGGTGGAAACTGTTTTGGAAAATGTGTAAGTTACTTGTATGTTATTGCTTTCTATTTTATACCTGTTTCCCCTAACAAACTAAAACAAAATTAAATTCTAATAATTGTATAGCCGATTATTTTGCAATATACAAGCAACTCTCACTTGTAGTAGACTAAACCCAATAGCAACTTTTAAACCTTCGCTTTCTACGATAAGCAATTATGTGCCTATACTTATCAGAATTTACGTCACATTAACATGTTGTTGTTAGTCGAAATGCCGGGCAACTCAAAGGAAATTATTCAATAATTATAGGTCTAAACCTACATTAGGCAAACATTATTCCCCGGTACATAACTCTAAATTACACATTTGAAAACTACTTCAATAAATGCAATGCTAGGTTTGTGTGATAAATTGAATATTAAGATAGACAAAGCATATATAACTGAGTGTAGATGTAATAAGAAGCTAAATATTATATACACCTGAAAAAGATAATCCTCCTTTTCGACGCAGCTGGGTAAAAGGGAAGATCTTTTTGTGAAAATTTTGTGCATTACGTTACGTTAGGTCCACGTACATCATTTAAGATCACCTAAGAGAAATAGCTTAATGAAAGATGAAAAATACATTATGTGCATGGATACAAATATATGTATACGCTATAATGGTTTTAATAAATTAAAGTAACTTTATTGAAAGATATATAAAATGTTAGGTACCAAAACTAAGGTAACACTGAACAAAGTGTTACAAAGTATCGTTTGTTTAACATTGAACACCGCATCGGTCGTGCTCCCGCGCATAAACCGTGGCTATAAAAAGTCGAATATTAAGCGGGTGCATTACATCATCACTGGCTACGCTTATCACACGTAACACTATATTTACATTTGTGTATGTGAGTTTATTTTTAATAACATTATTAAACGTTGACCTCAACTCTTTCTAATGAACTTTAAAAATTAAAGATGTTCTATTTTTGACTGTTTATATTTTTATATACTTAAGTTCTTGTATACATTTCCGTCGGTAGTGGACCATCTTTAAGAACTAGTCTATTAGTCTAATTGTTGACAGGTGGAATCTCGTAATAAAACCACCGAAATAAGAGGAAAAATTTCAAAAATTAGCGACATTTGATGTTTCTTTAGCATTGCCGTTGAAAATTTTATTAGTAACTAAGGTTGGAAAGCAGATTTTACGCTCAACTACTTGTACTTACTATTTTTTGTTTTATAGTCAATCAAGTCAAGTCTTTAAAGGTAGTAGAGCCATGCTGATTTCAGCACAAGCGGGCCGGCTCGACCGGGCAGTACTACCCTCCCACAGAAGACCGACCTAAAGCGCCAGCATCGATGCTGTCGTGTTTCGTTGGTGAGTGTGAGACCGGAGGCCCATTGATGCAGGGGTGACAGTTATCGTGGTAACTGTGTAAGCCTTACACTGTCACGATGACTGTCATGCCTTTTACGTCCCCAAGCGAGGTATGACAAAGCATCTCACTAGGCCGCCATAGTGTTGGTCACCATACTACATTGTCTCCATTTGCAATAGCTATGGTGACTACAACTCTTGGATTCTATTCATGCTTTCCATCAGGCAGAGTAGAGTCACTTTGGCAGGCTACTAATACAAAAAAAAAGTGCTACTATTTTTTATTTTGCTGAGCTAAGTTAAAAAGATATAAAAAAAAGAATGCCGAGGCGATATTTGCTTTATTTCAGTTTCGTTACTCTGATGTTCACAAATTACATAAATTTTGTCTGGGTTACTCCAAAGTTTATTTACTCCAATACTTAAGAAAAACACCAAGCTGAAAGCTGAAGTGCTATTTTAGTCGCTTACCTGATTATTCTTGTCGTTGGTCAACGTTTGTGAAGTGTTGGTGCTATTTGAATGTAAGTGTTTGGAAGTACTAACCCGAATACAGGCTGAATTATCTGAGATTCGACTTTCTCGAACAGTTCTAAAAGTCTTGGTATAATAAACCGCAAAGCGTCTGAACGGCTGCTACCACACCACATAGAACCCGACGTGGCCACTATCATGACACATTAAGAAATTGACCACTATACCGATAGCGCAAGGTAAAAAACTACGCGCACTACAACAGATTGGACGAACTACTGATGTCAAAGTGGCCACACGATCGACGGCCTAAGGTTAAAGGCCCTGTTCAAGATTGCCGAACATTGGGTTTTTGGAAAGCGGTTTTCAATCCATCGGTTGGATTTGTGTTATTTTTGTCTGGAGCTACATAAGGACAATACATGTCGGAATCCACGGCCTTCCTCGGTTTGTGATAGTGTACATCATCACATGCTGTGTATGCCCCACTGGGAGGAGTCCCGGTCGATGAATGTAAGGGGTCACCGCCAGGTACAGGCGAAGGTTCTCCGTCACCCCCGACTTTTGCGCTGTATCCAGAATTCGTTTTCGAACAATATCGATTCTGGTGGCTATCATCGGTAGATGCTTATATAATTTTAATTTATTTTTAACAGTTTCAATAAAGTCCAAAAAAACTAGGAATGTGACAGTCAAACAGACAGTCGGCAGACGGATCAACATGTTGAACGGATGTTTTTGGCATATCTTACGACATTTTTACGTACAACTATCATTATTACTGCACGCGAACGTGTATATCATTACATAGTAACGGATATAGCATATTAAAGTAACAAGTAATTAACCTCACAATGAAGAAATAACGTAATTTTACTCCCACGTTCTCTTTACAAACAAATTCTGTATGGTCTACTCACTACCATAGAGTATGTTTATTAAAATTAAATATATTCGGAAGTTATTGAACGATTAAACTAAACAGTGTTTTCAACTGGGTATTAAAACACCGTCATTTGCTTTAATATAAATAAAAATACATAAAAGTATTATTAGGTTTACGACCGAATTTCCATTTTATCTAACCTTTCAGTGCCTCTTACCGTAGACGTTGGTTTTTAAGTCAGGTTATTTTTGTTTGGTTTGCAAATTCCATTATGTCTTTATTCTAGTGTCCAGCTCTGAATTTAAACACTATGTAAGATTCTTAAAAGCCAAGTAACCAATAAAAAATATTGATTGTAATTTTAACAATATACCTAATCGAAGCACCGACTTGAAGTGTAACATTTACCAGTGGAAACATAACTTTTCTTACAAATGACTAAATTTACTGGCAGTTGATTTCTGACGCTTTTAAATATCAAAACTTCGTATTAGGAGGAACTGTGCCTCCTGCAGAATATAAAACATAACTTATCCGAATATTACCGATAATAGCTCTCCAAATTTATTTGCGCTACTGTATTTACTCTAATTCACATCACTACATCAACTATCTTTAATAATCCACTGTTGGAAATAGGTCTCTTTAGAAAGGAGACTGTGGCCTACGACGCTGATCAGACCAGTTGCTGTAGAATTTATGTCAAGATTTTCTTCTCTTGACAGTGCTCTTGTCCTGCGTTAGTAACTCCCTTAGTAGTCAGCTCTTACAACGCCCAATGAATGAACAGGGGTGGTGACATTCTGTTTTCCTAATTCGTTACTATACGGAGTATACCTGATCTAGTTGAAGCTTACAATCTTTAAACTGTATCGTTAGCATTTTTGTAATACTACTATTTGTAGAAGGAACGAAGCAAGTAGGTAGAAGTAATATTTGTTAGTGTTCCTATAGGTTAGTGTTCTTAAAAGATAAAACTGTCACTTATCTGGTTTAAGTACCTACCACAGCGTAGATATAAATAAAAAGTGACCAGTGAGATATAAACTTCTACTGAATAGTATTTGCCCGTGGCTTCACCATCGTATATGTTAGTCACAACACCAAACACTACCCCCGTACATTCCAAGTCATACTTTTCTTTCCAGCCAAAGGTTACTTGTAAGAGATTGCCTCTGAGCGATAAGGCCGCCACTTGTACTTCCTGAGTATTAAATCAACTTTGTAATTAATCTGGTGTACATAAAGAGATTCATTATTATTACTAAAAAGCAACCTAGTTATATTACTCGCTGATAATGTGACTTTCTATTGACGATATTTTCTTTAAATTGATTAACTTGTTTATGCGTGAAGACGTGACAAAAAAACGTAATTAGTTAATCGCAGTCTACTGCAGGATATAGGTTTCTCTGCTACTCTTAACGTTTTTAGACGTTTTGTGTCCAGCTCATGCCAGCCATCTTGCGCAAATCATCACTCCATCTGGCCTGTGGGCGAACTACACTACGTTTGTAACACAATCAAACTCACATTCGCATTTATAACATTAGTTAACATTAGATTTCTATTTTTCGTTTTTGTTTTTATGAGTAATACACTAAAGATACACTGGATTAACGAAATGAATGGTTTCATCAATCTACGGAACAGAGACATAACTATATAGAATTATAGTTATAACAAATAGCCTATATATTAATATACGTCCCTATATTACTCACGTACACAATTATAATGGGAGTGGGAAAATACTTGTATTTATATTATTCGTATCGTAATTTTGTTACGATATGGTGTGGCGGTCAAACATTTGTTGAAGGTCGCAAAACACTTAACAATCTTACTACATATCACGGTAAATAAACAAGTTTACACTTTCTCGAATAAATATAGTTTATTCTTAAAAGCTAAAGCTTATAGGTTTGACACTGATTTGCTCAACCGACAAAGTTTATAAAAATACATTTTTATGCATGACGCTTTATTTCATTCATTTTTTCTCAACCACAGAAAAAAGAACGTAAATTATTAATGACATGACTGGAATGGAAAGTCATTAAGAACACCTTTGTACATGTGCAATAAGTTTTAAATAAACAATCTTTGTTCTGTGGTTTTAACTCTTAACGCAGGTAGTAATTAGACTATTTAGTTTAATAAATAAATATTCTCTAAGAATCGTTTCGTATGAGAGCGAATTCTTCAGACAAATATCCAACGATGAAATCAACTCTACTGTAACATTTACTTATTTTCTGCCTTAAGTGACTTAATCATATTCTGTATCGGCATGCTTCTATATCATTGGCATTTCAGCAAACGCTAAGCCCTATTTAGTAGATACTTACGTGAAGTTCGTATAAAATAAAAATGCATGTAAGTATTATATACTCGTATATTGTGCAAGTGAATTGGCCGACGTTTGTACATTTAAATTTTGCCTGTTACGCGGCCAGAGTGATTCGGTTCCAATCATTTCGGATGATTGATTTATTTGCGAACCGCATTCATTTTATACGTTATTCTACTTCTGCATGTAATATATTTAAGTTATTAAATGTATTTTTGGCCATAAACCACTCGGCATCTTTATTACATACATAATTTTGTTCCGATTTACTATTTGATGAGTTGCTTGGTGATTTGCAGTTGTAATTAAGAACACTCACTATAATTTACAGATGAATGAATCTTTAAACTTTAAAAATCTCTCTGCATTAATTTCTTTGCCATTTTAGATGCTACAATGCATTCGACAGAGCTTGAATATTTACTTAAATTACAAAAAAATACACAACTGTGTGAAAAAAATAATACACAATTACCGAAAAAAATGTATGATTGAAAGCCACTTTTAAACATGTTCAACACAAAATTAAATCATATATCGAGTTTTGATTCCAATAGAAGACAACGGATGAAAATAGCACTCTTACACCAAATTAACAAACCTCTATATTAAACATGAATAAGCACTTTTATTTAACTCTGCTGATACATTTCTTCACAACAGGTACAGACATAGAATTTAATGAATTTATTTTTATGCCAATAATTCAAACGAGTCCCTAAGGAAATTAAGCAACACCCACTTGTTTAACTTTATGACTAAACACTGACAATAGAGAATGAATTTACATCAACACAAATAACTATAGAACGTACAACAATACCATAGTAACGAAAAAACCACAACCAAAGTAACAAAACCCGAGGAGCTGACCTCGGGTTGACTATTGAACCAAGACGACCGCCTCCAAAGCATTAAACGATTTTAAAAAAGTCGTACAATAAATGATGTCATATGTGTGTGTATATATAATACGTCGTCATTTATTCTAATGTCAAGATTATAGGTACGATAAGGGTCTTCAAAGGACAATCAGCAGAGGTTAGGTGAATGACAGTGAGTCTGATGTTAGCAAATCTTGCAATACTTTGTCTTTCCGTTAATTTATATAAAGGACTAATTAATTGAGAAATCTTAAATCATATTAAGTAAAGATTTTGTCACTAAACAAGTATCCAAAAGCTTCAGTAAAAACAAAAAGCTGCATATAGTGGGCGTACCATCTATTATCTTCTGCTTGAATAATACTAAATGAATTCAACAGCTATTTCAATGTCTGACAATAACAGCTATACATATTACATACACAATATAACAAGGGTATGTTATGTCATTGGAATTGACAATAAGGTAGACGACAGTCTAGTCAAATCAGTGTCTTTTTTGTGAACGTGAAGATGCCATTACTGTTGTCAAGTCATTTACTTTAATTTTGATTTAATATAATAATTTTAAAATATTTAAAATGAGTTTAAATTATATTGCAAGTCGAATTACACACTATTTAAATTTCTTTAATTGCCTAACTTGCTGAAATAGATTCTTTAAATTAAAAGAATCTAATTGGCTCAAATATTAAACGTGGTATTTAAAATGGTATTGACAGCGCTTTCCAGCTTGTAATAATTATATTGCGAAGCAGTTTTTCGCAGTCTGCAGTAGTATGGGATCTTTCGACTCTAATACTTACAATTAATTAATTTTAAGGACCTATAAGAGACGAATTAACCCGAGAACTTAGCTGGTTACCTTATCTTATACACACGTACCTATCATCAGAATAGCTATGAAGTAAGCGTTTTTCAAGGTTATCGAAATGATTCTGTTGTATTTTTATGGTTCTTGTACACAAAGCTATTTCTTCTAGTAGCATTTATTTTTAGAGCGATGATCACTACGTGGTTTACGATATATGAGTCGTTTGTGCGCCCTTTTGCTGTTTGAAATAGTTATAAACAATATTTAAATGATGTTTTATAGTTAGTAGTGTATCTTTGGTTTAGCGGGTAGCGTATGCGACTGTCGATCAAGAGGTCTCGGTTCTATTCACGGGTCAGGTTACAAAGTGTTGTTGGGTTTTTCTTAAAGGAAATTCTTAATAACAACCCAGAATATCGAAGTAGGCGGTGTTTCACACCCCTGCCTCAGAGAACACGTTAAATCGTGGTCCCAGTTACCATGAATACCTAATGCAATCGTTATTGGAAAATCAGTGCCCTCAAATATACTTATTTTTTTTTTCTACCTTGTGGAAACTCCCACGGGCCGTCACTCCATCGGATTTACGGCGGAGCGGTGTGTCGAAATCGGACAGACTAAAACCACACGGCGTGCCACTCTGCACCTGAGATAGGAGGGATCCGGCAACAGCTCTTATTACGACATCCGGACCTCTGCTAGAGCCTACCCGTTTACGCGGGCACTATCTTCGAGCAAAACTGTCTCTTTAGACGGTAAAACAAACTGCGGTAAATCAGCAGTCACTACCGGCCATGGAGCGTATGACGACCGGTAGCGAGAAATCTCCCCTAATAACTGCAGTGAGGGCCCCGCGCTGCACCGCCCAGTTGGAACAAACCGCCAGCGTGTGCCGAGCCGAGTCCTCACCGCAGTCGCAATGGTGAGAGGCAAGACTCAATTCGACTTCGAATTTACTCATGACCGGTTGGAAAGCTTCCACAGCCCCAAAATCGGCTGAAAAACTGATATTTAGGTAAAGCCGGTTAAACTGTAACCAACCCCAAATAATTTTGGAATCAATAAAAACTAGGAAGATGTTTTATAGTTACGTGCCATTTCCCATTCCACTTTTACCCTCCCTTTCCCTAGCTCTCTAGCCCTACGCGTTCATCGTGCCTAAAATTTATCTTCTGCGTTTGTCACGTCTGAAAACGCCACATTCCCAAGGAAACGGAATTCAGACGGCAGCCAGCCTGCGAAGTAATGACATTTGTTATATTTTAAATATGTAGGCATATACATATTACCATCAGAACATAGCGACGGTGCAAACGCACTATTTCTTATGTCGTAGTTCCGTGATTTGCATGTGATGCTTTCGTAACCTACAGACCGTACTAGGTTATCATTTATTTTAACAGAAATAACTCTAAATTGATGAAACCTTAAACCTCCACACCAACGTTCCTATAACTATAAATTTTACAAAACTTTTCAACGTAAAGAAATCACGTTCACTATTGTTGGACAGTTAGCGTAATCCCTGTGCGTATCCTCAGCTAGTGCCACTTTGCAACTTTCGTGGTATACTAATTCATTAAGAACTTCAAGACAATTTTATTAGCAAAAATATGTTGTTCGTTGTTAATTATAAACTAACTTGGTATCTTTCGTGCATCACAAATCGATGTTGGCCTAGTTTAGTTGAAACATAAGCAATGTTTCAACAAAGCTAGGCCATCGTATTTTGTCAGTAAATACGAATAATAGCTCAATAAATTAGTAACCTCCAGGGACGTCTAATCCAATACATTAATTAACCTAGAAATGTAGCCCCTACACTTTAATTTACTAATGAATAATGATGTTTCGCGCTTCGACGACGATCGATGAGAAAATAAGTAATTCACGACACTAATTTTATATAAATTGTACAAATAAATAAGTTTATACAATACATTTACAAGTCAAAAATGATCCGGTAAGTTCAACAGAAGGAAATGAAACAGGATTTTCATTATCTTAATTTAACAAAGTTTTATAAACCTCACTTTACTAGTTATGTAAACAAATTGTACGGCAGGTACTTAAGACATGTTTCTTATGTTGTATCGAAATCAAGTATATACAGCTTGGAGCCTGGATGACTATGATATAACTTAGCATCTATGCTCGGATCTGATCTAAGCCAGACAGCGTTTTATTTTACTTGGGTTGTCATATTATAAGATAAAGCAATCTAAATAAATAAATGTTTTTACATTTGTTACAGAATCGATATGGACATGAAGTGATTTCAACATGACAATCCTTCTATACGACTTTCGTGAGTTACAGGAGAGGCCGCCCAGACATCTTAACACTTGGAAAGGTAGTTAGAAATAAATCCTTCTTCACCCTTATCTTTCTTTGAAGGAGTTTGAAATTACAAAAGGAAGAAGCCAGTATCACCCAAACTTTAAAAACTTAAGAATTTACGCCTCTGCTGTCCATTGTTTAAGCACTGTGATATTTACTTTTATAACTGTCCTTAACTCAATTAGGTACAATACATATACCTTTTTTTTTAACGCGGGGAATGTTTTTCGCACCATACCCTCCGTAAGGGGACGAAGGGCGTATGTGCGACTCTACCCACCCGTCTACCAGTTCAGTCTACCCACTTAATCACGCCGCGGCCTACCTCGGCAGACGGAGGAGAACAGAGCTCCAGGAACGCTTCAGCGGCTTCCGGAGTCTTCCCTGCCATACTTCAGTACCTACGTACGATTGAGGTACATCCTGGATCTATCGAAGTCACCCCCCGAGCAGAATGCTATCACACCTCTTACTGTTCTAAACAATAAGAGGCAGGCAAGCGCCCCACCTTAGGCGACAGAACCTCCAGGTCGCACCGGAGTGTCACCTGTCTCGGGTGCTTTATAGCGGGTCACATACCTACCAAATATAATACATAAATTTAAAAAAAAATGTGTACCCTTATTTTCTTTGTGAAAATTACCCGCGATACCACCGGTGGTTATCTTGACGCGAAGAATACATAGACCAACTTAACATTTTTGTAAGTGTGTTTATATATCATTTAAAACTTCTTTTTTAAGTAGAGGCCATGTCCAGCTGTGGACTATAAAAACTGTTGATTTGGTGACTATTTAGATTAGATTGAGATAGATTATTTATATTTTTTTTTTCTTTTCAGCATGTCATCTAATACTATATGTTTTGGCAGCCGTATTCGGCGTAATGAACTACGTTTTCATACAAAAGACGATGGACCTGGTTGACCACAATTGTGTATTATTCCCGAGAAAACTGGAATTTCATTATATCAAGTTACCGGAGGCTCAAGACATAGAAGACTTTAATGAAAATCATTATTTTAGAAATGAAACTGAAGATGCTCAATCTGAAGCGTTTAATACTACTGTTAGTGCCGTGCAGGGAAAAGTAAAAAGAGAAACTGCTGATAACGAAACAATCGATGTAAATGAGGTTTCAACAATGGTAGAAAACGTCACCGAGGCAACGGGTAAGTTTACCTTTAAAAGGTCAAGCAGTTCGTTCAAAGTTAAGTTGCTTTACATAACAGATATTTTTATAGTAAAGTATTTAACATCCAACTTTGAATAATTATTTATTATATAGTATTGTAATAAAGTTGTCCGACGACCCGCTGAAATTTGCTGGAAACCGTTGGATGCGGGCAGCATAGCATCGGTTGTTGTGTAAAGATTTGGGGGAAGCCGTGTCTAACACTGGACGTTATTCTACTGAGATCATGATGATGATTGTGACTGAAAGTGGACTAAGCACTACTTACTCTACTACAATAGCACCTTTTACAACATCTTTATAAGATCGAGAGTAATCGGAACTAACTTTTGTACGAATTTGTATTATGAGATTTGACCTTCTGATATGTAACTGCAATTTATTGAACATAGCACACAGCAGTTGAACTATATAACATTTAACGATTTTTTTACGACGCAATGAGCACAGTAGCAGTAAAAATTTACTATTAACACAGAATTGTTTAGAACAAAGAGAAATTGCCTTTATGAATATAAATTGGTGTGTATGCATGGAAAAAAAATTAAGAACGAGAATCGTTTTAAAAAAGGGTATACAAATTATTCTATGATGATGATGAATGCAGGGATACTGGTATACTCATAAGCAGTTTCCTTCTGTACTTAGTGTTATCCACAAATTCTTGTTTTTAGTCTGAGTATTCCTTGTGCACCTTGGAATGAATATTTGTAGTCTCCCAGGACAAATTCTACGATTGAACAGGAATTGGATTATAATAAGAAAGATTATTAACTAAAAACTAAGTAATTACATTGTTATCGTAGGAGTTAAGTACAAACATTAATTTAATTTCTTGTATTTCAGAAAATGTAACCCATCGCTTAGCCCTTGACACGTCCAGAACTCTCTTCGCAACTGATACCGATTGCCTGTTCGCCGAGTATATGCCGCTTCTCTCGACTGTGTTCTCAGCAGTTTGGTTGACGATGTTCACCATGTGTCCCAGTGGAGGACGCTCTAGATCCGGGTAACAAAATTAAACAACTTGACCATTTATTTCTTTGTTTCAAATTTTATGCACTTTGTACATCGGCAGATTTAATAGCCAAGGCATTCTCCTCCAGTCAACCTTAGGGTCGTGCAAAAATCTTATGAGGTGCATAGAGGTTACATAATCAATGAAAATATACACTACATACATAAACTTATACGTACAAATACACATTTACAATACACACGTCATAAATACACATATATTTACATAACTATACATATACATACAAATTTGAATTATGTTCGTACACTATGACTCCTTGCATATGAGGTATATTAACTATCGATTGGATAATTTTACTATTACGTTAAGAAGGAGATCGTGTACATAAACCGTTTTTCATGATTTTTAATGGAAAACAGTTTCTGGACATCCTTAGTTCTAGCGGAAGTGCATTCCAGAGTAGTACTGTCTGAACAAACAACGAAGAGGTCTCGAAGTCAGAGTTGTGTCAGGGAAATAAGAGAAGCAGATTATTTTCTGAATCTGATCTGTCTTGATTAGATTACAGGTAACAGAAGTACGGAGCAAGGTATGTAGGTGAAAATTGTGAATTGAGAAATGAAAATAGGGAGGTAAGTGCTTTCTGAGCAGGGGAACAGCTAACCATTTTAATTGGGAACCTAAATCAGGCACGTAGTCATACTTCGGTTTAGACTATTTCTATTCATGATTTATTTATAGGTACTATACAACATCCGGCGGTCAAATTTGGACCGTTTTCAATGCTTTGTTTTATTTCTTGTTATGTCTCTTTGAAGTGACAAAACTGCATCGACATGGTCTTAGGGTGTTCATTCGTGCAATGCTAAATAAAATGCATAATCTTTCGCGCGATCCGGGACATTGTGAGAGTTTTGGCAGAAAGTAATGAAATATAATCGGAGGATATAATGTATAAAAAGAGGTCCTAACTTATTCTACTTTGTACCTTCATTACAGTACTTCCATCACATGAAGTGATTGTAACAAATTATCTTTATCTAATCTATCTTATAATACTGAAACTGTAAACAAGAATACCGATCGTTTGAACGATAGATATCACTATAGTCAGGCGTTTCACAAGCTCGTCATGTAACTAATACTACATCCCTTTCTTTAAGTACTTATACAATCATTCCACAATTGACTAAAGTAAAAATGGATAGGTGAAGATAGCAACAAACGCAAAGTGAGAGGCTACGTAGATCAAGTCAATTGCCAAGAAAATCTCCTATCGCTTATTTCTTTGTATCAAGAAATCGCTCTTTTTTTTAAAGAAACCAACCCAAGTGTCTCTACTCTGCCTGATGCAAAGCATGAATAGAATCCAAGAATGGTGGTCGCCATAATCATTGCGAATGCCAACAATGCATTATGTCGACCGACCCTGTGGCGGTCTAGTGAGATGCTAATCTTAAGCTCTTCATCACATTACTAATTATCTTTGTCAAAACAGATGTCAAATCTTATAGGGAATCGTTAACTAAACGGGTATAATTGTTTTCTGGCACACCACTTGGCGCTATGCCAATGAGGTTACGGAATACAAGTCTCAACTTGTTAACATGTTGTGAAAATTAGTGCATGACATAAAAATGCCAACAGTATATGGGTAATAGCTAACACTATATACAACAATAAGTCACAGCTAATAAATATGCGTGAAACCCGCCAAATAATTTTTAAATCCATATACCTCTCTAATACCAAATTACCTCTGACGATCGCTACTTATTGACTAAATCTGAACGAAGGGTACAATTTTTGAGTCAATTATAATTAAATCTGTTTGGTTCTATATTTCATTTCATCTATCCACCCACGGATAAATCCAAGGGGTTTTATTAACGCTTCATGTAATCTAGAGATCGGGTTGTGACCGAGACGCGTCAAATTTTTATAGTATTATTTCTATTTCTATAAATTTTAAATGTTTCATTTTTATTTCATTGACCTATTTTTAAAAGAAATTTGAATATTTATTTCTATTCGAAACAGGTCATCATTGTATTGAGTTTCCGTACTATAATATATTTAGCTTAAAATAGGCGCCTTCACATAATTTTGAAATTCGGCACACATTTTTATTTCGTTTTCTAAATTTCTACTCTACATTTTTAATTTTTTATTTCTTTGTGTGCGTAAACACCTATAAATGTATCTTTAGATAAAATATTGTAAGTAGTGTTTCTATTAAATAGCACCTATTATTTATTTCTCAGGTTGATTGAACCCTGGCGAATATTAGCGCCTGCCTTACTTTTCGCGCTGGTGATGGTGGGCCTCACTGGCCGCAGCTTTACTCTTACTAATGGAGGGATTCATGCATTCTGCGGGGACTTTTCTAACTATACCAATTCTACAATGTAAGAATTATTTTTAATACGATATCATATGCCTTTAAATACTTTTCCTTTCATTGGATAAAAATGCGGATACGGTAGTTACGACTACGTTCTGTAGGAATACTAACTTTATACATTATATTGTCGAAAAAGAATTAGAAAACTTATTAGATAACAATTATTTCATTTATATTTTTAATAATTGTTAATGAAACGCAATATTATATGAATACTCATATATTTATGAGGTTTGTTTCGCTTCAAAAACAAGAAACACCTATCATGTAAATTTGTTAAGATTATTGTTGCGTGTCCCTGTAATTTGATATTTCTTTTGTGTGGTCTCCTATTTTTGTTTATAAATGTAGCCAGAATTAGCTTTGATTTTTGGTAATGACATTATAATATTTGGTTGTTTCAGTTGTTCCTCAGTGGACCAGTTCATCGAGCTGGGGTGGAATGTGACGTGGGGCATGAGTGGCCGGCTGGCCGCGAGTCGCGGCGCTAGCGCCGGCGTGTGGGCGAGCTGGGCGTGTGCCGCCGCGCTGTTACTGGCGCGTTGCCTCGCCGCGCCTGACTTCGTAGTCAAACGGACCAGCGTCTATCTTAGTCAAGATCCTCAGAAGGTGAAACGCAAAAATAAAATAATAAATAATCATTACAGTAATTTACCAAGTTCAATGTTTTTTGTTTTTTGATAAGAAGGCTCAAAGTCACCCAAAGAGCAGTAGAGAGGGCAATGCTCGAAATTTCTTTGCTTAATCGAATCAGGAATGAGGAGATGCGTAGACGAACCAAGGTCACCGATATGACCAGTAAAATTGATAAACTTAAGTGGCAGTGGGCGGGACACATTACACATAGAAACAATGGCCGATGGGGCCTTAAAGTTCTGGAGTGGCGACCGCATACTTTGGAAACGTAGCGTTGGTAGGCCCCCCACAAGGTGGTGCGACGACCTGGTGAAGGTCGCGGGTAGCTGCTGGATGCGGGCGGCACGAGACCGGCTGTTGTGGAGAACCTTGGGGAAGACCTATGTCCAGCAGTGGACGTCTTTTGGCTGAGAAGAAGAAGAAGAAGAATGTTTTTCATTCAAATTGCTCAGTGTTTTTGGTATTAAAAATACCCGAGTATGTTAACCACGTTCATATGGTCTAGATATTGATTTTTTGTATCAAAGATTTTGTTTTTTTTTGTACTTTTTATTATTCAGGTTATAACTACATTTACGACGAATAATTCTAAGAGTTTGCTCTGTTTCAGAAAATTACTCCTTACTTGAAAACTCAGAAACACACGCGATCAAACACCAGCTCTCCAAACAAAGGAGAGAATGTTTCGATTAAATCGGAGCCAACCATCACCACGGAATTAGTGACGGCTTCAATAGAACAAGGAGACTCCGTGCCTACGTCGCTTATGGTCACGCCAGTGAAAACGTCCACACCACGACACAGGGAGAACATCGAAATGACGTATACACCACAAGAAAGAAATGAAAGCGTCCGATAGATTTCCAATTTGGTCAATTTACTTATTTTATTCAATTTAAGGTGTATTAAATGTTTAAGTAGGCACTTACGCCTGTCTCTGTGTCATTTGCCAACGAGCTTTATGTGATATTCGATATTACTGAATATGCTTGTTGCCATATTCTATTTAATTTTAGCAAGCATTTTAGATGTCTCGTATTGTTATTTTGTGACTTTTTTATTATTAAATGAGTAACTAATAAGTTTTTGCAGTATCATTACCTCCATTAAATCAAAACAGAGCAACAGTTATAAATGTGTTATGCCATGATAGAATAACCCTCATGATATACTGTTTTCGCTGATATAATTTTTAAACACGAGAATAACAATGTTCACCTACATCTCGTAAATGTTATCAGACAAACGAATACTTAGTTATGGCATATAAAAATTAATTGAAAGAAAAAGAAATACTTCATATTTAATTGTCTTTTGTTAATAGAATGAATATAAATTTCTACACGAATGGTTTGATTAACCTATTGGTTTTGGACCACTTTGGGTATTGGACCAGTTTCTTATGAGGTCGTGGTATTCCACAGTCTTAAGCACACTTTGTCGTTACTTGTTATTTTAAACATGAGCACTATGGCAATACTTCCTGTTTTATTCTACTAGAACTCTACAATGTGTTATCGACTAAAATAAAACTACATCTTTAACTTTTGGAATGTCAAAAAAGTATTTTTCAAGCTAAATTCAGACTAAGTTACATAGTGGTGTGTTATTTCTCGGTCGGCGAATCTCAGCACCAACTACAAGTAACAGCGTTTACAACAGTCTGTAAACACACTTAACTTGCCGTTGCTGGTTAAAACTACAAAAAATGTGTCTATGCAAATAGTCAATCTTATCTAACTTACTCTAATTAATCATTTGTATGAAAAAGAAACTCAACAACAACAACAACAAACTCTTTACTTGTTTATAAATGTTAAAATATTAATGGTAAATTCTTCATTTATTTGTAACAACAGTAACTCTCAGATTACCCCTAATAAAGTCCCCCTTACACCTCAACTTTATCAGTTCATCCTTCTATGTGTAGTCAATTTTGCTCTTAAATGTACTTCCAACTAAAATCACGACGTCAATCTGTGTGCGAATTTCTTTAGAGTGAATTGGGAGTACAGTCACATCGCTACTATCCGACTGTGTATTTTTATGTAATATTAAATTCATGTGATGACTTACGACACAGAGACGTGGTCGCTCACTATGGACTTGATAAGAAGGCTCAAAATCACCCAAAGAACAATGGAGAGAGCAATGCTCAGAGTTTCCTTGCGGGATCGAATGAGGAATGAGGAGATCCGCAGATGAACCAAGGTCACCGATATTACCAGTAAAATTGCTGAACTTAAGTGGCAGTGGGCGGGCCACATTACACGCAGAAACGATGGCCGATGGGACCGTAAAGTTCTGGAGTGGCGACCGCGTACTGGGAAACGCAGCGTTCGTAGGCCCCCCACAAGGTGGTCCGACGACTTGGTGAAGGTCGCGGGAAGCTGCTGGATGCGGGCAGCACAGGTTGTGGAGAACCTTGGGGAGGTCTATGTTCAGCAGTGGACTTATTTTGGCTGAGATGATGATATATATATATTAGTAAATTAATTTATTGGTTATATCTCTTATTTACGTAACTATTACGAACTTTAGTGGTATAACTATGTGAAGGTTTGCTAAATGCCTCGAAAAGAAAATGTGTGGATTGACGCAACTTGGCGAATTTATTTATTATATATGCATGTAAATGATAAAACTTAAACGTCAATTATCTAGATTATTCATCCAAAATTGATATACGTCCTAGCCCTGTCTCATCAATATAATCTATGTTTGACCATGCGATGTATCAATATTTGACGTTAAAATATCTAATCACAGAGCATTTGACACGTCCCGCAGAACCTGAATTCGGATTCAAATTCGGAAAAATAATTTAAAAGTAAATTTAGTAGGTATGTAACTGCTAAATTTACTGAATCCGAATCGGAACAAATCAATAAAGCAAAAAAGGGTAGCCTGTATTTTAATAACATAGTAGAACTAAATAATAAAAATTAAGTTGGTAACACTAAAAACAGCTGTGTTTTCGTTCTAAATTAAATCTGGTAGTAGATGTCAAAATTAATGTCTGTTTTGAAGCCAAATTAACAGAGATTAATAGCAAATTCTTTACTCATATAATTTGTGTATAATGTACCAGGTAAACAAAACTTTTTTAAAACGAATTTTGACTAGACACTATAAAAATAAAGTGCCTCATCAAAAACAGTTAAAAATTCTTTATCCTCTCGAATCTCGAAAATTACTCTCAGTCAGTGGCAATGATGCACCACCATTCTTACAAGGCCTTATTACAAATGATATGCAACATTTCGAAGAAGGTGCAAACTCTATGTATGCCATGTTTCTCAACAATAAGGGTAGGGTTTTATATGATACCCTAATATACAAATGGGAAGGTAATGACTCTTTTTTGATTGAATGTGATAAAAATGTACACACATCATTGCTGAAGCACCTAAAATTATATAAGCTGAAACGAAATGTTGACATTGGAGATGTTAGTGAAGAATTGCGGTTATATGCACTTGTGATTCCAACAGATGCATCTGTTGACACCTCGGTTCATCCAAAAAAGAATGTTAACGTGTTTAAGGATCCGCGTTTGGCAGCTTTAGGAAACAGAGTTGTAGTTACTTCAAAGGCAGACCATTCGTATATAGAGAATCTTCTTGGAGAAGGTACCACAATAGCTCCTGAAGAAACTGGTTATAAATATTTGAGACACAAATTAGGTGTGAGTGAGGGTGTTGGTGATCTGCCCCCTGGAGTTTGTTTTCCTTTAGAAGCCAACTGTGACTACTTGCATGGAGTAAGTTTTCACAAGGGCTGTTATATAGGTCAAGAACTAACAGCTAGAGTACACCATACCGGTGTTGTAAGAAAAAGAATTATGCCACTTCAGTTTTTAGACATAGTTGAAGAAGATATAGAAAAGGACTCTGCGATCACAGTTGATAATGAAAAAAAGAATAATGTGGGGAAATTCAAAAGTTGTGTCAATGATTATGGCTTAGGTTTAGTTAGGATAAAGGAAGCACTTGAAGCTACAGCTTTAAAAGTTGGCAATTATACACTGAAGGCTGTGAAACCTGATTGGTGGCCAATAGAGGCACCTAAAGATAAGGCTACTACCAAATTGCAGTAATAAAGCCAAAAGTATCTAGAAATTGATTAGGTAATACTCTATCACTGTCAGTATCTAGATATTTGTTTTTTTTTGTTATTTTATTTGCCAAATTTAGCTTAAGCTTCAGTATAGTTATTTTGTACAAACATTGGGACACACAGCATAGAATTAACTGCTGCTATAGACCAATTAATAAAACTTTTAATCTGAAAATTGAAGTAATTTTGTTGTAAAACTAAAAATTTATTTTTGCCATCTGATATTATACTTTGTTTGATAATTTTTTTATATTATTGATTCTTGATAGTAACAATATAACTGTGTAATATTTTTTGTTAATTCTGTCATACATGTACAAATTATATATATAAGATATTTGCAAGTTAATCTTTTACAGATGTTTTTACATCTCTATATATAAATATATTTATAAAATTAGAGTACCTATATTGTTTCAGTGTTAACATGGAGGCACCAAAATCAAAAGATGAGATTGAGCAAGTAATTTATGATTTTAAATGTTTTGCATGTGGCATTGATGAAAAAGCTCATTACAAAGGAACATGCCCACCTTTTTCACGAAACATAGTTCTGAAATACCCCAGTTATGTGATGAAAGACCCTTTTAGTCCACCAGGGAAAGGGGAAATATTGGTGATTGGTGCAGATTGTACAATTTGTGGAAAAGCTGTTTGTATAAATAAAGAATGTAGCTTATTTTATGTTAAAACCTTTTGTTTGATATGTGCTAATAATGCTATAGAGACATTTCCTGTAGAAATTAAAAGTAAGTTAGTGAAATTAAAAAAGACTTAAGTACATTTTATGTATCGTTCTTTCAAAGAAGAAAAATTCGTACAAATGTTGAAAATGTTAAAAATCTAATAATTCCACTGAAATTATAATTACTAAAATTAATTTATAATAATAATAATAGTATTTTCAATAAATACCTACTATTAATCATTACTTTTTAAATGTAATTTTTAACATTTTTGAACATAGCAAATACACAAATATTGCATCATTTCATAAAGATTAGAAATATTGTTTGACAAATCTAATAATGAGAACATTTAGCATGGCTTAAGTTCCTGTATATATATATATCATCGAGGATCACTCGTATTAAGCCCAAAGTTGTAGTGGACTTATATAAAAAGTAAACAGAGTGGATCTAGCTCATATCCTCAATCAATGTTAGATGGCCTAGCTATATATATGATTTGAAATAAGTAAGCAAATTTTAGTTTACCATGAGTCCTGACAAGATTACATATATATACATACATACCTAAATTCTCCAGGGCAAAAAATCGTAAGCTGTATTTAAAAATATATATTGAAGCTTAATTTTCCCTCAAAAACTATATACGTGGCATACAAGATCAAATTATCCTCATCATCATCATCTCAGCCATAAGACGTTCACTGCTGGACATAGACCTCCAAGGTTCTTCACAACAGCACATGCGTTCATATTATCTTGATAATACTGATCTATTAATTATAGGTTTACGTCACCAGTACCACTTGTGTAAATGATTGCATTATGAATAAATCTTATGGAATTAATTCGAAACTATTTCACTGCTGACTGTCCATCCTGCCTTCCTCAACAACCTTGCGAGTACCAGTTTCCCAAGCAGGTATCAAATAAAACACAGTTTTATAAAATACTGTTTACTTTGGCTTTACAGTCCGATTTACAGTATTTATTATTTTCACAAATTGTATTCAATAACACAGTTATATTCGACTGAAACTCTAATTTCAGTAACACATATAATATAATACACAAAATTGAAAGCCAAAATGAAATGTAGTACAATGTGACCACAATAAGTAGGTACCACAAAACATTTGCGATCCTTTTACATCACAACTCGTAAGAAACAAATTATAATCTTAAAATTAATAAAGATAATTACAGCATAGTTATATTAAGTTGTATATATTAATAAGCTCTAAAACAGGGCAAACTTAAATACATGTTTTGTCTTATGTTCCAGTCACTCCGATCAAATAGATAGCACCACTTTACTTTCATAGCCCCAATACAAAACATTCCCAGTGACTGCCGCCTCTGGCGAGGCACTCCACAACACGGCAATATAACACAATGCAGTAAAAGGTGATCGACTCAAAAACATTATGTAGGTATACTAATAAAATACAAATTATTATGAAAAATCGAGGCATAGGTACTTTATTGATTACTTCGTATTACATTTATTATCATTGCTTCCTTAGTTAGCAAAATCCACATGCAACTATTTGTAGCTACGGTAGTGGTACACATATAAAAGTGGGACTGTCTTTTACACGACCGTACGCGTCACACTTTGTTGTATATTTGTAGATGTTACATGCGAAACAGCGACCGACAACAATAGGCAGTGAGCTCTTTGCGTTAAGACGCGCACGCAGATGGTGTGTGCACCATCTGCGTGCGCGTGTACGTACGGTTGTGTAAATTCCAACGGAACAATATTAGAAAGATTACATTAACATACATCATATTGGTGATTTACGTACAACATTTATCATTTTAAACATTCTAAACGACATCTAATTTGTGATGGACTATACCATAAATAGGTCTTGCTAAAGTTCACTATAAAGATATAAAATGGACAGGTTCTTTTGAACAATCTGCGGGTAAAATATTGTTACGTACAAATAATATGGGTCACGTGTGAAACTACATCATTTGTGCTCACTGTTAAACCGAGTGGTGTGTAGTTATGTTTAATTCAAGTTACATCGATTAAAATACCTACGAGTAATAAAATCGTATTATGTTAAAAATTACGGTGCAATTTTAAAAAGAAAATATACCGAGCCTATAAATAAAAGATTCGTCGATAAATCTTTAGTCTATCAAATTAAACTGGCCTAAACTTTGTAATCTGCTAAAAAAAAATATAAAAAAGTACGCGCCTTGGACGGGTGATTTTTGACCATGTTATTTAGCATTTCATACTTAAACACTAGAAGCGGGGTGGGGTACACGTTTTTGACTAATTAGATTATAACATTTAAGATAAATTAACAAAACGCTCACAGCCTAAATATACATTATTATAATTTTGAAATACTATATTAATTTTGCAACAGTTACACACACATAAATACTATAATAGTAAGACGCTACGTAAAATGCACATCAGTTGAGAGTGACAGATCAAGTCCGACATGATAATGAGCCGTGATCTTTAATTGTTGCCGAATGTGCTTTTGTGAGATGTCGGGCTTGCTCTGGCATTGAAAGCTTTAGAAATGGCCGTGAACTATATCTACGAGTTTAATGACATAGCTTAAAAGATTTAAATACACATTTACTCCTTACTTTAATGAGCATAGAATTCCTTAAATTTATTATGATTCACGTATAGCTTATACATGTAGGATTACAATAATGGAACATTCAAAATTAGCTGTGTACCGAATCTTTCCACACAAAGCTGCAATAGGGAAGTAGTGACAAGTAATCACAAACAATTCCACGTTACATAATAGTAAAGAATATCATTTTTAGCAAGATTCCTGATTTAGGGTTAAATTAAAATAAAAAATCTCAAAGAATACATCATCTTAATGTTATGGTCGGTAAATATTAAACATTAGCAAATGTGACGTTTGGCATTCGGTGGTTTTCTCAAGTACATTTTGAAGCTAAAATAATCTTTAAGGTTTAAAATCCCTTGCACATATTATTAAACTCAAAAAAAACATTTAAATTTCATCACTAAAAACAATAAATTTTGAGATGTTATGAGATAATATGAGTCTTTGCAAAGTTCAAAGCAAAACACAATCAGGAATCGTTAAGAAAATCGTCCTATCGAAGTTGAATAAAATTGTCCTGCTAATGAGTAGAGGAAACAAAAGTTCATCCATTCTATCGTGATCTCCGTCCTAGTAGGATGAGTTTTATGATTTATTTATTAATGATTTAAACTAATTATTATTATTTTTAAATTAGTTAACGGGAGATAGGTAGTTAGAGAGGAGTATCTAAGGACCTATCTCTCTTAACAAAACATTCGTCCGCAGATTTTGTAAATAAATTTTCCTAGTATAAAAAGTAGACGATGTACTATTCAAGAATATAATTATTCATCTCGTGTCCAATTTCATCCAGATCTATACAGCCGTTCTGAGTATCAAACATCCATCCAAACTTTCACATTCATAATAATAGTAAGATTACCAATACCGATCGCGCTTTAGCGGACCCCATACATAGTGCATTCCTTACATATAACGGAACAAAAGGTTCCATTATACATACGGAAATTTAGTTAAGTTCAAATAAATAAATAGGAATCTTACAGTGTTTGTCCTAAGACCGCCAACTCGCATTTAAGTAATAACTTTTTACAAATATTATCAATAAAAACACACGTGATCTTTAGTAATCCTATGAAATATTAGTACAAGGAACGAAAAACTTGTATAAGCTTCATTGAAAACGAAAACTGAACTGGCGTAAAATGATATCAAAGTTGCAGATATTAATCAGATATATCATTATAGATAGACTGCAATAAACAATCGATCGTCTAAGTAAGTCGCAATAAGTAAACCTATAGTTACATATTTTAGTGCGCAAACACAGGAGCACTTTCAGTTCCCTCACTCTTATAATCCGATGGAACGGTTATTCAACACGACCGGGGAGAGATCTTACGAGGCACGGGGTTTAGAAATCCAACTTACAAACGCCGAGCTGTTATTAAGTGTTTCTTCTCTTCAGAGACTAATAATAACACACATTAATAACCCTTTTTGATCCGCTTGGGGAATCGAACTCGAGAACACTTGATCGGCTAAATCAACGAGGTTAGCCAGTTCATATCTACGAATTGTAGAACACGATAGATATACGTAGATTTATTTTTGAGTTAAAGATATAGTAGTTATGCTGAGACAACTAAATGCGACTTCCGAACTCGTTCGATGATTTCTGTACACCCTATTCACGTAACACTCGAAGAAACCTATTTACAACAGACACTGATTAATTATAAGTTGTCATTACAGTACGTGTTTCGTCACTCTACGATTATATGTTATAGAATTATAATAACAACAAACTAGAAACTATTGGAATTCGAGAATTTCGTTCCATTGAACATGGTCCATATCAAAATTTAAAAAAATGCAATCTAATATTTCATTGAATTATTAAAATAATAATTACGAATACGACATGCAAGGCTTGTACGTTCTACAAAGAGTCACATTAAAATCGGGCCTATCGGCCTGTCCAGTGTCTATTTTGGATTGAATTTTGATTAATGTCGTTTATTTAACATACTTCTTCTGGTTTATATTATTTTTTAAAACAAGATAAAATACTATGTCAACATTGATATGAATACCGATGAGGTCATGAGAGAGCAGCCGCCGTGGTCAAGTTCACATGAGCATTGGCGTCACAATTTATGCCTCTGTGTAAATAGGCAGACGAGAGACACGACCACTTTTAATAGGTTAATCCTTTTTAAAGATTTGTGATGATCTGTTTGGAATGTATTCTTAAGACATCAGCGAACTATTGCGGGACAATATTGAGACCGAAGTACCAAAATATCGACACGAAGAAATTTATAGTAAGCACACCGTGGAAAATAAACATAGCACCACTCGTCTGTAGTTCATATAAACCTCGTTATTGTCCCGCATAGAGAGCGACTTCGCTTAAATTTCTATAGACGACATCCCTGTCCATTGTATACAAGGAAGCGATCGTATCATTGCCGATTCCTAACTAAGTAATAATCATATAATTTATTTACCGAAACGCGACGATCACAAATTTATGTATTTACAATTAACTTACACATAACATTAGAAAACAACTAAACATTTTGTCAAACGAGACGACCATTATAAATTAATATATATATATGTATATATAGGACAGTCCAAGCGATATACTCTACGAATACACGTACACGTACACTCGATATCGTAGCGTTCTATTAGGGTCTTCGATGTCCTAAATACGCAGGTCAACAGATCTTCAGTCGGAGGATTTCAAATTTAACGCATAACGGGTCCCACGAACGGGTTCACACCGTACCCTTCTTTCGGTGATATCGCACGGACGACGTTCGACGATCTCGTACAGATTCGTTCAGTTTACGGCGCGCGGGTGGAAAGCTGTACACGATCGTTCTATCGTCGAGCGCGCACGGCCCGGGGAGCGCTACTGCGCGTCGGGGAAGTACAGGCGCGCGAGCGCCAGCAGCAGGCTCGCCGGCTAGGGCTCGGCCGCCTCGCGCGCCGGCGCGGCGGCCGGGGACGGCGGCGACGCGGGCTCGCTCGCCTGCGTCTCCAGCGTCGCCAGCGCCACCGCCAGCTGCGAGCGGTGCACGGCGGCCGCGGCGCGCGGCGACATCGCCTCGTCCGAGGCGGACGTGGTCGCGTCGCCGATGTCGTCCGTCGGCTCCTCGAGCTCGCTGCCGGACACGGAGCGCGTCCCCGTCACCGACGCGGCGGCCGCGTCGCTCTCCGCCTCCGAGTCGTCCTCTGCGCAGAGACGGCGGTGAGGGCGGTGAGGGCGGTGAGGGCGGCGAGGGGGCGAGGGGGCGAGGGCGCGGGTACGTACCTGGCAGGTGCAGGCGCGCGTGCAGGGCGCGGGTGGCGCGGCGCAGCTCGCGCGCGCGCGCGGCGGAGGGCGGCGCGCGCGTGGACAGCAGCAGCAGCGCGCGCACGGCCGACAGCAGGGAGCGCAGCGGGGCGCGCGCGGCGGCGCCCGCCAGCTCCTCGGCCAGCGCCTCCGCCGCCGCCCGGGGGCCCGGCGCGGCGGGCGGCGCGGGCGTCTGCACCGGCCCGCCCGCTCCTATCGCTCCGCCCCCGAGCTGCGCGGTACACTTTTATATTAGCACCGAACGAACGTTGTAAACATAACTGAACGAAATCCGATCTCGCTCTCGACGGTTAATATTATAATCGCTGCACGCGTAAGCGGACCGGCATTATCGGTTCGACAGTATCTACCGAACGACAGAGCCGACTCAAAACGACGGAGTAATTATACTCCTGCTCGGTTTGTCGTTTGCTTTGGCCATGTCGACCGACTTACATACTTGTACGTGTGACGAAGATTGTATGTAATCGTTTTTTAGCTGAGACTCCTAAAACGTTTACAGTGAACAATAAAACTATTATATGATAAAATACCGTAAAATTCTCATAGAGATTTTACCTTAGGATAATAGTGTTGCATGAATTGGTATATTACAGGATCTTCAAGGGACTCCCGATCGTCGAACAGTATAGCGTCCACGTATTCCGCCGCAACACTACACTCGAGAAGCATCTCCTCGAGCTTCGCATCCGCCTAATAATAATAACGATAATTAATAATCACGTAAAATATCTTATGAGAACTATATGTATTTTAGTTATATCGATAAACTTTAATGTAAATTTCAGTAACGTTGGATTTACAAGTAAAAATGGAGCGGCCAAAAAAAATATTATAAGTTTTATATTAACAAAAATTAATTGTAACTATTTTTTATTTATTATATAAGGGTTACAACTGCCGATCAAGTTCTACAATGTTCTCAATTATGTCTATCACATTAGCAGTCTTTAATACTCCATCGCTGAAAGAAAGTTTTGTCCTACTATTTACCATTCTAAGCTGGCCAGACGGGTTTATGACAAGTTTTTTTTTACATTGCTGTTGTTCCTTAATCGGTCTTTATGCCTATACTACTCGCGAAGTTGGGAGATGTTAGACACAATAGTGTAGAGAGGCATTTCGGTTTATTTCATCAAACTTTACTTCGCCTCGGTCGACTTTTTAGAGTACTTTACCGAGGAACTTCGTCCAACTGCGCGAGTAGTGTAAAGGAGGCATTACGACGTCAATGGAACGAGTAGGGGTAGTGACACAAACATATCTACTATCTCCATAGCGAACTAAATTTATTATCAGCGTCATTGAAACCTGTATTATCTTATTGCAACTTACCGGTGACAAGGCAACCTCCATCCAAAATGCCGCGAAATAATTAAACCTGAGCGGTAAAGCCTCTAGCGCACAGAGGGCAGACAGTAGCACGAGCTGGTCTGACATACACCGTTGACTACGCGCCACCCGGCAGCATGTGTCTGACAAGTAGGGATTATTTTAATTAGTCAGTAAAGGGTTTTTATTTTTTAAATTGAATTTGATTTATACAAGTGTATAGTTTAAATATGGTTACAATTAGATACTTTCAGGTATATTAAATTATAATTGAACCGTTAATGTGAATTATGAAATATTTAATAAATAATTTATAAATATCAATTTTTAGTTACTTAGTTTTTGCACGTTAACGTGCTCGAGCAAAAGAAGGAACACAAAAGGAGTGTATTAAATTAAATTTATTGAACAGTTTTTATAAAATTACATATCTCGTGTGACTTAAAAGAATAATTTTAGTTTTATGTTTTAGTACATAGACTTAGATAGCGAGATTGCCGTTCTCGAAATATAGCACAATCTTTGGACGAACGGTTATAAAACCGACGAAGCAACTTGGAACGAGCGATTTCATTCGTATCACCTATATTTTCATTGTTTACGTGACAGTTTTATCACAAACAAGGGACACACACTACATATAAATAGATAATAAATAAATACATATTAAAAGTTCACACCTGTAATATAACTCGTAGGTAGGATCCAAAACGACACACCGAGATCGATTTAAATTTTATAGACGTTATAAAAGTTTCCGTAGAAGGTAGGGTCGGTAGAGGATACCTATGAACTTGTGGTAGGGCCGGTAGGAGGCGGCCACGCGCTGCGGGCTGCGCGCGTCGGCCAGGTCGCGCGCGCCGCCGCCGTGCACGTGCCGCTGCCGCGCCGCGCAGTGCGCGCCCGCCGCCAGCGGCACCAGCGCGCCCAGCGCCGCGCCGCCGCCCAGCAGCACCACCTCGCGCAGCACGCCTGCGCGCCGCGAAACGAACTTTGTACATCTCGCAAACGTTCGCTCTGACCCGGCGATCGGAGCGGACGCGCATCCATTTAAACTAAATCGCCGACCGTCACCGCGTTCTCACTGAACGTTCTTTATGAATAGTACCAGTTGGTGTACGATAACAGAGTACCGAAACACTTTTATTACTATTATTTAATAAAATCATAGACGTTTATGTCAAAACGGGCATGATTAACGATTGTCACTGTGATGTATGACATCTAACATTTCACCTTTGCTATGATCGACGTTAAAATTATATTCTAAAAAATATTTCAAATATTCTTTAATTCTAGTTTTTTCATTTTTACATGATTATTTTTTGTAAATTTTATGAAAAAAATTTAAGCTTTCGATAACCAAACAAATAATCCTAATTTAATTAGAATATAACGTTGACTTTTGGAACAGAGCACGTTACTCAATATTCCCCGAATTATTGTAATACTTTTTCGTGGCTTATTACGAAATCACTTCCACAAAGGAAAAGATGTTACACATAAAAAAATATGCGGGTATGTCTGTACTTTACGTAACTACATTTTGCAAATCCTCAGACCTCACGTTAAAAACGTCAGTCGAAAGCGAAGCGAGAACGAAAGTGACAGAATATAAAAGTAGAGAACTGACCGAGCGCAGCGTCCCTGAGGTGCGTGTGCCGGTGCTGCAGGTTGAGCATGGTGAGCAGCCGGCGCGCGCACTCGGGCCAGTCCTTGCAGGCCAGCAGCAGCGCGCGCGCCTCCTTGGCGTCGCGGCGCGTGCGCAGCGTGCGGCACAGCGCGCGCGCCCAGCGCAGCGCCGTGGTGAGCTCGGCGCGCACCGACGCGCTGTTCGCGCCGCCGCCGTTGCCGCTGCTGCCGGCGCTCTCGATGTACACCGCGTGGAGGCTGTGTAGGGCCTGTCGTGCGCGACGTTATATATCAACTGTTTATTCGCTGCGATATGTCATTATACTGGGTAAGGTGAGGTACTGATATGTTTACTATTCAAATATAATGGTATTATAACACAGTATTTATTATAAAGTGTGTGACGTATATTCATATATTATAGTATGAAACCGTTGACGTGACAAAAACGTACATCGACACAAACTACAATAAGAAAATAACAAATTAAAATAATTTTAAAAATGTATAACGTAAAATAGAAATATATTTCAGAGAAGATAGTAGGTCAGTAGACAAAAAATGGAATTATATAAAGAAAAAAATTGGTTTCTATTGAATCCATTTGTAATTGTTAAACAAAGAAACTGTTAAGATTACGAACAAGAGAGATTGGGAGCGGTGTGTTTAAACCATAAACCATAAATAACTTTCTTTTTTTATACTGACGCAACATTCATGTAAATAAAATTTATATCCAACAGAAACAGATAAGTAGAAAATAAAATTTTACAAAAGCACAGTAAACATAAGGTAACGAGACAGTAAATAAAGAAGAAACAGTTCTTTGTTATTAGTCGGTTATAAAAAAATACAACAAATTAGTTCTTGTATTACATAAAAAAGAATATTTTCTTACAGCCTATTACTGTTTAATAAAGAGATTTAAAAACTATGTCTATGTGTTCCTGAAATTATACTTGTTTGGGGCGTCAGGAAAAAGTAAAGACAGTAAATTATTACGATGCGCACGCGCACCGTCACGAAAAACCGACACCATATAATTAGCTAGTCAACATTTTAGTTTTTTATTATTCATTATGTACAAATAATTCTTTTATAATATTTAAACAAAATTTGTTTAAGTAGATAATTTGTTGTAATAAAACTTTCTTTCAATGTATTAAATACCTATTTTTCTATTATTAGTGTCGTTTTTTCTAAAAACAGAACGTGAACGTAAAGGATAAAGTTTTAGAAAGATTTTTATCTTGTTACGGCAAAAGAGTATAACTTCTTACGTGCAAACATGAGTACACGACACTTTTTCTTTATGGTTTTCACGCTAGGTTTTTAGTTCTTCAAGATATCAGGTAGCAGGTAGCCTAAATTGTCTCTAATTACCCAATTATAATTAATTTGTGACTCACTTCGAACGTCATCTGTAGTCCGCCGTTGTATACAACGAACAGTCTGTCGTCCTCGTTCTCCACCAGTGTGCAGAACGCCGATATTAACGTCGTCCAGCACGTTCTACCATTTAAACCTGCAAGACATCACATTTAAATATTTTGCCAATAAATTTTTACATTTGGTTTGATAGTAGATCCACCTAAGTTAACCTTAAATAATCTCTTCTGGGAATTCCCCTGTAACATGTAAATATAATATATGATAAACTAATAATGTTTGTCAACCTATTCAATTGATAATTTGATTGATGTTGAATTTACTAATTAATCGAATCCTGATGATAAGACGGTAGATCTACTTAAAAGATGAGTGTGAGTGTACGGTGAGAAGTACGTGTGTAACACAAAACTGTTAACCTTGTAAATAAGCGGAGAGTGTGCTCCTGCGGAATGCTGCGGCTTCATTCGCTTCGGTGCTGTCACCGCCGCTACTAGCGCCGTTACCGTTGCTGTTACCGCAGATGTTACCGCAACCGTTGCCACTGCCGTTACCACTGCTGGTACTGCCGTTGTTGCTGCCATTGTTGTCGCCGTTGTCACCGTTGCTGTCGGCGTTGTAGCTACCGTTGTTGCCGCTGGCCGCCAGGATACGGGCCAACCTGAATATATTATTTATCACTAGCAATGACGAAACATTTGACAATGTTATGAACTATGTTTTTACTATTGTAATTTTATATTTATTAATTTAACCTCAAAAACAGTTAAGAATATATCTGATGAAATTTATAATATCTGATGAAATTTATAATCAATTTTATTTATATCTTTAGTTTCTAGATATTTTACTTTTTAATTTCAATAAATTAAATTAAAATATTAAAATTGAAGTTCAAACAGTTCTTACAGCACACTTAGTTTTTATGTATAAAATGTGAAAATATAAAAAAGAATAATTTATTAAAAGTAGTAAATATTTTAATTCAAAACTAACTTTTTAAACCAATTATAACCTGCAAAGGATCAAGGTATTTCAGGGTATCTCTATTAATGGAACTAAAAACAAAAATACATAAAAGAAATTACAAATTATTATTGTTAACCGTAACAAATAGTCAAAATGCTATATAGTCCACAAGTTCGATATTTTTACAAATCTTAAATTATCATATTCTCGGGTGTCTGCAATGTATATTAAAGTTTGACCACTGACCTCAGCAGCTCATCAGCAGCCCCTGGATAGAGATGTGCATGAGGTGCAATGTTCCTGAACGCCCAGTGTATGTTCTGGTGCTGGGCAAGGTTGCGGGCAAACGCAGTCGAACGGCGGCAGAACATGCGTAGCAACGCGTAATATGGAGGCAACATGGCGCGGTTATACGCCACTACTTCGCCGTCTTCGTGATCAGCGCTATATACAAATAATTTTTCATTACATTATAGAATAAATTAGTAGCTTGCAAATGAAAAATCACGACATATTAGGTAGTCACTTGCTAAATAGTAACATACGTACATCAAAGAAAACATTATATACTTTTATTTTTTTTATAAGTAATTTGGGCTTAGATCCAATAAGGACATGCCAACTCCATCGTACTATTGTACGATAGAGTTGGCATAAATATATAAAAATAAAATTTAAAAAAAAATGATAATGAATCTAAACTAACATCTTTTTGTCCTATTCCTAATTAGGACTACTTGTATAAGACAAATTGTTCCAATCTGAATATTCAAAATCTAAAAATAAAATATATTTATCATTTCTATTACTTAAATATTATCGTAAAATTATAATAAAAGATTTATAAGAAAAGCATAGAATATAATTTTAAATTTACAAATACAAAAAGAACATTAGGGGACACCCGGGTTTGAACCGGGGACCTCTCGATCTGCAGTCGAATGCTCTACCACTGAGCTATATCCCCGATGTGAAATATGTTCGAATTGCGAATCAATTTGGCTTAATAGTAAATATTATGATATCTTTATCATCGGTACAAAATTAAACTTTAATCAACTTATCAATTAATACTTTCTGTTCTCATATATGTGTCCTATATGTACATTGGACATCAGCTTTTTAGTTTCACAGTGTAGTGGGTAAACGAGTAGATAAGTCATGATGAATGCAAACCTGATGTTAAATGACTTTCACTATTCATTGACACTTGTACAATTTCGTTGTAGTATATTGAGTGAAACCTCTCTCAAGATAGGTTTTACACTCACTAAGTGAAAAGCAACGAAAACAAATGCTTAAAATCGTTTTTTTTTTCTATCTTAAAAGCCGGCCAAATTGTCTGTACTCTGCCTGATGGAAAGCATGAATAGAATCCAAGAGTTGTGGTCACCACACTCATTGCAAATGCTGACAACGCAGTATAAGATGCTTTTTCACACCCCGCTTGGGTATGTTAAAGGCATGACAATCATTGTGACAGTGTAAGGCTTACACAGTTACCACGACAACTGTCACCCCTGCATCAGCATCATGATTTTTGTTAGGCCTTGGCATTACTCAAGTCTACCCAGTTTACTAATGCCTAAGCAATATTCTCCTTGTAATATTAGACTTAATCAAGAACGTGATTATGTTTTATAAGAAACCGAGATATAATTTCTACTCACAGTATATAATTAAAAGCGATGTGTTTGGTGAGGCGCTGGTTAGCAACGGCGAGCTGGATGTTCTCAGTACAATCCAGGGAGACGGCGTGCCAGAATGTGAGTAGCGCTTGTTTATTGGGATGTACCGCTACTGAAGGCTCCGATATGGCTGGGTGGTACAGATCCCACAGATCATTGAAATATTGGCCAAACTGTAATAAATGTGTTATTAAAGTAAAACAATAGGATACTCTGATCCATTTTCAAGTGTCTCAATTAGATTTCATAATACGAAAAAAAAACATTAAAAGCTTGCTGTAAATTGCATTTAAATTTTACTTTTTAAAATTTAACAAAAACGCTGGACGTAGTGACCTCCATATAATATTGATCATGTCAGTTAACTTGTGTTGGCACAGATTATTTTTAATTTACGCAGCCGTAAAAGATAATAACTTGACGGCTACTAAATCATTCTGTTAAAAAATAGATAGATATAAAAATAGAAAAATAATTTAAAGATTTTTTTGTTATTTAATTAACAAAACTAACATTTTTCGACTTTGTTTTGACTATTTATTAAGATTTATTATATTATCTGAACATTGTATTCTAAGAACGTTTCTATATAAAATATCGTTACATTCGTGTTTTTGTTACCGTATATAATTATGACGTCAAAAAGTGTACCTAAAACTGTGTTACGAAAACGATTTGTAAGTACGCTGTTATTTGTCAGAATTAGAAGTAAAAGTATTATACATACCATAAGTCTTTCAACCCTGCTAACGACGCAATATGACATCACTCCGAAGTACGCCGTGAGCTTCATCGTCCCATGAACGGCTATGTCAGTGTATTTTCGAGCTGCCTTCAGTTTGCCCAGCAGCATCGTGTATACCTGTTTTCATATATCCGTTTCAAGCGCTGATTTAACTTCTCTAAAAAAATCTATGTGCATTTTAAAGCACGAAGGCGCTCATTTCCAATATAATATTTAGTGTGCGAGTCGATCTCGTAATACGGTTGAGCGGCCTAGACGGGGACGACAAAATTTTATGTGCAAATTAAAGCTTCGTTTGAAGGCCGGGGTAACATAACAACGGTACCCTGGTACTGATCGTTTTGCTTTTGCAAACATAGCGTTCGATTAGTCTATCGCAGACGGCGGAGCGTGACCTACCTGGTGTAGAGTATGGTGCGCAGTGTCGGGCAGTTTAGCGCTCGGCGCCTGGTTGGCGGGGTGCGTCGGGTGAGGGGGGTGCGGCGCGTGCGGGGCGGGCGGAGGGCGCGCCCGCGCGTAGCCGGCGCGGAAGTGCTGCGAGGGCACCAGCGCCACGAGCAGCAGGGCCGCGGCCGCGCGCACGCGCGCCGCGCCCGCCGCCAGCAGCTGCGCCTCCACCCAGCGGTCCGCCGTGCGCAGCGCCCACGCGTGGGCCGCCTTGTTGCGCGGCACCTACGCACACCGTACAACTTATTTTTCACCTTTTTAACCCATCGACCGCTTCCAACGGTTAGTCATAGGTTACTTCTTAGAAAGGAAGTTTTGACCTACTATACGACGTCGAAAGAACAGTTCGATATAGGATTCGTTCTTTTTGCAGTGATGTTGTACTGCGTAGTTTGCTCCCTCGGTCGCTTCTTACGCTTATTGGACGATTAGGGAGAACGACCACCGTATTCTAATTTAGGTATCGATGGTTCAGGATGGAATCGATGTAACCTTTATCGTAACAGAATTTTCTTCTAGCCTAGTGTGAATTTATTTCAAAGCGACTCCACGGTCACGGGGAACGCGTTCACAGTTGCGATCGGCCCGCCCAGAGCTCTCCAAGGATAGAGTGTAACGTGCAACGAACGGGCCAAGAGATATATAGGGTGTAGGAGGCAGAGAGAGGCAGAGGCAGACCTGCAGGGCCAGCCACTCCAGCGCGGCGTGCGGGCACACGTCGGCCACGTCCCAGAGGCGCGCGAGCACGAGCTGGGTGAAGCAGGGCAGGCCGCCCGTGGCGCCCGCGCCGCCTCCGCTGCCGTCCACCAGCAGCGTCAGTAGTTTAAAAAACGGGTTGCTGTTCTACAAATACATAATAAAGAACTTGTCAGTATTGATGAACACGGCGTCTGTTTAGTGAGTGTGTGAGGTAAAAGTACATTTTATTATATACTATTAAATTGCTTGAATTCATGAACGGTGAAGTAAATAATAGCTATTACGTCTTTGTGTTAATTCTCCTTACGTAATATCGTCATAAAACGGTGATTATATGCATATAACGAACATATTATTGATTTTAATTTACCCTACTGAAATTCTTTATGGAAAACCAACTAGGCGGAAGTTAAATTAAAAAAAAAATATACTTGTTGAATGTTATGTACGTACTTTTTTACTTATGTTACTTCCTTTTCATCGAGAATTTAGATTATATATTCTTAGTTACCTCGGAGTGCTTAGCGATGGCTTGGAATATCGTGTTGACGATCTTCTGGGCTAGGGGCTCGTTCCACCGACATAGTGCAAAAATGAGGGAACGTGTTTGTTGCAAATTCAAGCAGTCACGAGTCTGCTGGTATACGAACGGGAACCCCTGAAAATAAATCACATTTTTAAATTTAATTAGTCTTACAACAAAATGACAACTTACTTCTTACTTACTCTTCTCTTAATAATTTCTTTCTTCTTCTTATTCAATTTATAAATAATTTATAAACATTCAGGACATTTGAGACACAAGGTCATTTAGTTTCAAACTAAGCAGAGCTTGTGCTATGATAACTAGACTGACTGATAGAATACTTGTATACTTTTTTTTTTGTAAATATACACATATTATACATAGAAAACATCCAACTTCGAAATAAATATTTGCAGATCATACAAACGTTTAGTCCGACTCGAGAATCGAACCCAAGACCTCAGGCACAGCAGTCGCATTCATTACCGCTGCGCCACCGAGACAGTTAATTATTATATACACTTAAAATTACTCATTAAAAAGTATTTCATTAGTTTTCTTTCTTTAACATTATTAGAAATAATAAAGTACAACAGAGCGTTTTATCTTACGTACTTATGGAACACGTGCATAAAACAATGATATTAGAAGATTGGACAATTGAAATGCGTATACGGAAATATAACCACTGTTTGTGTATATCGTGCGAAGAACGACAAAGGCGGTGGGAGCGTTATGGACGACGCGCCTACCTTGGTGTGCAGCAGCACGCGCGCGTCGGGCTCCAGCAGCGCCAGCTGGCCGGCCGCGTCGCGCGAGCGCTCCACCAGCCCGGCCACGAGCGCCACCATCTTGTCCAGCGCGCCGGGCCGCAGCTTGTCGCCCCCGCTCTCGGCCGGAGCGCTGCCGCCCGCTTCCTCCGTCGGAGATTCCATCTGGCGTACGATATACGATACGATCTTACTCATATAAGATTGTACCTGGGGACCTACACGACTATTTCGTGTCGAATCTTTATCTACGATCGGTAATGCTATTTTCTTTTGACCGCATAAATTGACGACCGGACGATTGATTAGTTTTCTAATAACGTTTACGTTTGTAGAATGTAGACGTGGCTAGGGTCTCTGTTTCAATAGGAACTTAGTACATTCGCGAAGAGATCATCACGTTCATCGACAGCTTTCAATTTCTTTTTTTTTATAACAAAAAGTATTTAGGCATTGTGTACAGGAACAGTAGAGGTGTAATATTTAAGTCGAGCGTGTATATAGGTAAAGTAGAAACGTATAGTGTCTTCAGATACAAAAATATATAATAAATAAATATTTCAGACATTTGATGTGCAACACCATCTAGTTTCAAACGAAGCAGAGCTTGTACTATGATAACTAGACTGACTGACAATACTTATATATATTTAAGTCTTGGGCAGTCTAGAGGGGTCACTAGATGTGATTCTGCCCGGAACGCGGTTGACTGTCATTGTTTACTCGTCTCGATATACACCCATAACCCTCCAGCTAGGCTAATTATTAAAAAAATAAAATACTGTCATTAGCGTAACGCCCGCAAAATCAGTTTATGAAAATTTATTTGATTTTTTTTATACACATAATTATGTTCGAAAAAATATTTACCGAATTTGAATTTTGGCCAAGATAAAAATTAACCATGCTTGATATGGCGTTGATACGTAATAGAAACCTTCCCTCTTCTTCGCCCATCTTACTAAACTCGTATAGCAAACTAAAATATTCAGTGAGATGACGTAAATGTGATCGAGCTCCATTCTCCATCTGAAATAGTGTAGAAAGGTTTACAACTATGGAAAGAAATATTTTCAAGAGAGAATTGTGGTATTTAAAATTACACTAAACAATAAGAACTTAAGTACTTTCATGTTTCACACACTTTTCATTCCGTCTTTGATTTCTAAAGTGACGTTGACAGTAATAAACTTGCCCGTATTAACTTTATAAAATTATAGTTGTCAAATATAGCCTTTTAATACACATCTGCAAACCATTTCAAAGAGAGATCTGATTGTATTAATATTGCTGAAAAATAGCGAGCATACAGAAGTTAAAATCAACAACGGTGGATCAATATTTACCAATGATAACAGCATCCTTATAAACCTAGTAACACAACTCGCTTCACCCAACTTGCTGCTATCGTGGTTCTCCTCCGCGCCTTGCAGATATAAAGCGCAATGACTAGATCTGAAGCAAACCAGTAACACATTCAATACTGTAGCGCAATTTAAATATACTATAGAAAACTAAATTATTTGCTATTATATTCACCTGAGCCTTTGTATAACATGCATACAAAGTCGTTGAAACATCTGCCTGACCATTTGGTTTGGACATTTTATTAACACCTGTGAAATAAAACAATAGAATAATAATCTTATATATAAATAAAAATACGTGTGGCACTCAGGGACTGCCGTGGTAAAGCTATTGCATAGCATTTTTTATCAACTTATGCAATTATAGTATTTCGGAGCAGCTCGTCTCGATCCGTGCGAGTTTCCTCCAGTCACACGAATACGTCTAGTCGCACGCACACAAACACCGTGCCGAAGTCTGCCGAACTGACGACGTTAGACGATGCTCGGCTTTTAACGCCGCACCACTGTGCCGGCCAGAGTGGGGGGTGTTAGGTTCATTTTGGTTACGGAATTTCTTGATTCGGTCGCCGCGCTCGAAGCTCGCGATAAAAGCTATGCAATAGCTTAAAAACCACGTGTTTATTCATCTATTACTATAACATTATTTATCTGATCATCATGATCTTTAACAAATACGACATCTGGAATACCACTAAATAAATATTTCGATCCTCATCTAGTTTCAAACTAAGCCGAGATTGTTCTATGATAACTAGACTGACTGATAGAATGTTTACATACATTTTTTTGTAAATACATACACATTTTACATAGAAAACACCCAAACTTCGAAACAAATATTTGCAGATCATAAAAACATTTGGTCCGACCCGGGAATCGAACCCGAGACCTGAAACACAGCAGTCGCATTCATTACCGCTGCGCCACCGAGACAGTTAAAGATACCTTTCATCTAAATTCAGTTCTAGAGTGATTTAAGGAACTACTTTAAGTTAGTGAAACTGAGGGCAAAAACTAACCCTGCTTAGGTAGCTATTGATAGCCACGTAATGACTTCTTGACAAATTAGAATCGCCCAATTCCAATTTTGTTATATTACTCATATATGTTTACAATATGTAAGAAATATAACAAAAGCAACTACAATAAAAGAAACAATATTTATACATACTTGCATAGGCCACCAAGTATTATCGGCCATGTGACCTAAGAACCACTCAGACGCGGCCGCCGATGCGTTAAACTGCTTCGTCACCAACTCTACCCAGGATACCATAGTTGGCTGCGAAAATATTACACTGTTCAATAATACAGTTACATAAAAGTGAAATTGCAATAAAATTAGACGAAAGCTTTTGAATAAAAAAAAGATAGATAGAAATGAGTTTGGACTGTTTTATCGTTAAAATGTGTACGAAACAATGGGCAAAAACTGTAATATAATTAAAACGTATTACCCTATGATATTTTAACAGTTATACAAACCTTTTCCTTTGCGTGTATAAAAGTCTCAATGAAGAAAGAAGTAGATAGCTGCGCAGCTACTTCTGTGACCTCAGGTCGTAGCGTTAACAGTGATTGTGGCACTGAGCTGCACATCTGACCCATAAACCTGTGATAGAGTTATAGACTCGATAAAGAGCGAAAACATAAGCAATAATGTTGCCAACAACAATACTATGACAAAAAAAATTCTTCAGCAATTTTTTTACATAAATAGAAAGGTGTAAGTATTATTACTATTAGAATGATATATTTGAAATTCTGAGATGTTCATAAATTAAATATAAGAGTTAAAAAAAGTCAATTTTAAAGAACAGTTAATAGTATGTTGGATGTAATCGTTAACACTGATGTTTACTTTGCGATGAGATGAGAACATTGTCATGGGATTTTTCAAATATTTCAAAATAATTAACAGATACGTAGTACACCCAAAGTAAAATAATGACATAAATTGACCACTGGATGAAGTACAAGGTTTGATTGCCAAACTAATGGCAATCTACTCTTAGTTAACTTCGAGTTTAGAGGCTAGGTATATATAATATATATATAGTATATATAGGGTGGGTCGAGAATTCGTTAACATTTGAATCTTAACATTTTCGAATGTAACATCTAATATATTTTCAAAAAGTTAAGGGACTACTTGGGACTGACGCTACTAAAATTTGCTGGTTACAATTGTAACACATGGTTTCAACAAGATAGAGCCACTTGTCACACATCCAATGAGTCCCTGGCCATCGCCAAAGACATGGTTCTGGAAAAGTTGATTTTCAGACGAAGCGACATTCCATGTCCTCCAAAAGTCCAGATCAATCCCCAGCAGATTTATTTTTATGTGGCTATTTGAATAATCGTGTTTACATCAATACACTATGCCAAGTAAAAGAAAAAATCAGCGAAGAGATGTCAGCGATCTCGCGGTCTCTTTGCCAACGAGTATTTGAAAATTTCGGTGCTCGCTTAGAAGAGTGCAAACGTCGAAACGTTTATTATTATAGGATTTTTCAAATGTTCATTCATTCGTGGCTCACCCTATATATTATATATACTATTGTTTTTTTAATAAGTTAATATTGTAGATCATGGGAACAACGTGATAACTAATGGATATATTTCAACTGGAAATGTAAGTTGATAAGCACAAAGTCAAAATTCGGCTGGTCATCAAAGCATGTTTTACTACGAAATAATTGTTTCATTGTACCGTACAGATCTCTAAAAGTTATGAATACGACATATTACATTCATTATCCTTTTTTAAAATAAGTGAAATAGAAAAGAAAAATAAGACGGCAACTTGCGACACTAAATAAAAGTTAAATTTATATGAGGATATATTTAGAAATAAACTAGCAACAAAATTAATGAAATAAAAACAATCAATTAAGAAACAAAATAAACTAACAGGGGACACCCGGGTTTGAACCGGGGACCTCTCGATCTGCAGTCGAATGCTCTACCACTGAGCTATATCCCCGACGCTATTATATATTGAAATAACAAATCCCTTCATTCAAGTTATCAAATTGTTTTTGGTTATGCTATTAAAGGAAGACTAATTTATTTCATTATTATTCTTGAAGTGTTTCGTTTAATTTGGTTTTAATGAAACATTTTCTATACTACACAAAATAAATCAATTCCTACACTAGTTCACACTAATGTTCGTAAAACTTACGTAAAATATGCATGTTGGAAAATGTTTTTGTCATGCAAGAATTGCATGTTGTCGTCCCAAATCCACTTGAGAAGGTCTGGCGATAGCTTTACCGATGACATCGTATCGCTGCTGCGCCTCTCAATCGACGAGCTAGGGCTTGCTCCTTCGGCCGTAGATGACTGGAAAGTAATTGTGCATCATACAAATCATTATTACAGTCCACTGTTGGAAATAGCCTCTTTGAAATACTTACGACAGGAAGTTGAAGCCAATATGTTTTAAGAAAAAATGTTTTTGGTAAACACAATTGTCATTGTACATTTAATTATATGCAATACATTTTCACTGTTAGACTGGCATCTACTGTGACTCTGTATTGGCATCTAATTGTGTTGTGATTTCGGTCAAGTGTTTTATTCGACAATGTGACATATGACCTAGTCATGAATATGAGATGCAATATTTAATTGAGGCCATATCTGATTATTATTATTTTCTAAGATTTATTTAGATTAAGAAATGAATTCACAATGTAGCATACCTGTGCCTCGTCTAACTGTCCGCACTCTGAGCCCCGCTGACTGCGCGGTGGACTCCATTCGTAGAACAACATATAAGCGCTGTTAGTCTTCTCGAACGAAAAGTCCATGAATTTGTCTGTTACCGAATCGTATGTCTTACTCTGAAAAGAAATACTTATTTTAAAAAATGATGTCTTAAATATTTAATATACTGCTTGCAGATTTTGTGGTTGTAGTTGGTCTGTAGCCAATTCCAACCCAGGACAAAAATGTTTAATGAGCAATTTTTTCTTCTGTATCTGTAATAGGCATGATGCCGGATTTTGACGAGTTGGCCAATGATACTCCTAAGTGTATAGTATTTCCAAAAAATATATTATTTCGACAGAGAATATAGGTATTTTTGAAAAAAATGCAATTTTAGTCAAATGTTCAAATTCTAGCGCCAAAACGACAGTGGGTGTCATGGCCGCTGCTTATAACGTCACGCTTATAAAAACTAAGTGTAAACATTGGAGTGCATTATAGACATAGCAACAAATATTTTATTTAAATATGAATTCTAAAGTATATAAATCATGTGCGGTCCCTCAGTGCTGTAATACATCCATAAAGACCCCTAATAAATTGTTTGTTCATGTTCAGAACAATAAAACAGTGAGATATAAGTGGCTTTCTCTTGCACGGCGAAATCCTAAAACCATAAATATAAATACTCCTATTTATTTCTGTGAAGATCACCTTGACGTAAGTTGTAATGTTATTTAATATTATAATGTCCAATTTGTATGTGATTTTAAATACATTCTACAGTTTACACGAAGTACAGTTTTGATATGTTAATAAATCTAACCTTAAATGAATTGAACTTTTGAAACGTTCACCACTGTATTTATTAATTAACACTATTCATGTTTCAGTTGCCCAACGATATGGATAATTACATGGAGTATCATATCATGGGTTCCGTGTCTCAGATTCGCATAAAACCTGGGTGTATTACAACAAAATTTTCATGTCAACCAGACAGAAAAAAACGAACAGCTGACACCATCGATCGACCGTACCCTTTAAAAAAACAAAGGAAGGCGTTAATTGAAGAAGATTTGGAAGAAAAAAATCTTATATCAACACCACTGGAGATTGGAGAGACATCATCCGGAAGTTCAGGTAAAACCCATCTATGGTATAGTTTACTAACATGGGACAAGCTAAGCTAGGTTTAAATACAGCTCTTTTTATATTAGTTTAGAATACTGAATTCATTTCTTTCTTAATATACTATTACCTATGCTAATGTTATAAAGTACAAAGATTTGCTTTTCCTGTTAGTAGAAAAACTCAAAAACAACTAAATCAATTTCAAAAAAATATCATCATTAGGTAACTGTATTTATCCATTAGTAACATAGACTATTCAAATCTGTGTGATTTATGGGATGGGCTACTAATGTTTACATAAGGCATAAATCAATTTGTGTTACTTTGTTTAAATAAGGAGTTTAATCCTAAGTATGTTATTCATCTTACTAATTGAAACTTAAAAATCTTACTAATGAAATAAGGAGTTTAATCCTAAGTATGTTATTAATCTTACTAGATACCAAAAGATTAAAGTTTTTGATAGTATGGTACATATTTCTATGTATTAACCAGACATCACTATGCCACGGAGTTATTTCTATAAATTATAATATTTTGTCTTTTTTCTTATTTTCATAATTTCTTATTTAATTGTTATTTATTTAATGTGATTGCTTTCCAGCTGTACAAGGAGATATAGCTGTGCAAGAAGTTATAGAAATGATTACAGAGCAAGAACATAAAACTGCCAATAAATCCATCCAAGTATACATAACGCATAAATTCAGAAGTAAAGCTGTTCAAACTGAAGTTAAATTTGTTAATCAGATGACATCACCAATAAAACTAGATTACAAATCAGTTTCTACATCACCATTTAAGATAACAAGATGTATTACTAACACCAAGCCAACCAAATCAAACATACAAGTAACTCCAAGTAAAATGTTTATAACTGAAGACCAGTCTCATAGTGACATTTCTTACACACCATCTATAATACAGAGGGGATCATCACCAACAATATCCGTTCAAACAAAATCAACTTCAGATTGCAGTGAGCTGATACAAGACGATAAAAAGAAAGAGGCTACCCAAATTCAACAATGTACACTATTTAAAATAGATAGAAACACGCGCTTTTATCTTGGTATTCCCAAAGACTGCTATTATTTAATAGATTTAATTGAAAAAAACATAAATATCCCTGCAGTCCTTGTACTTATGTGTTTAAAAAAAATTAGATTAAATAACTCTTTTGCAGAACTTGCTGATGATTTTTCTATTACTCCAAGTTATGCAAGTAAAATATTTTTAACAAATGTCCCTTTGTTGGCCAGTGTGTTTCGTCCTTTTTTAGTAAAAGTAGATAAACATAATATAAAAAAATATTTACCTATGGCTTTTAGACATAAATATTACAATGTAAGTTGCATCATAGACTGTTTAGAGATACAGATACACAAGCCTTCAAAAGCCTTAAATCAATCCTTCTCTTGGTCAGAGTATAAAAAAGCCAATACGATAAAATATCTTTTGTCATGTACACCAAATAGTCTTGTGAATTATGTGTCTCCTGGGTTTGGAGGAAGAATCACAGACACATCTTTGGTAGAAAAATGTGATTTTGTTAAATGTTTGCAACCCGGCATGTGTGTAATGGCCGATAGAGGGTTCAAACATGTAGAATCTTATTTACTTAAACATGGAATAAAATTAGTGCGACCCCTAAGTGTTGCAACAGGGACTAAACTGTCAAAGATTAAAGCAAGAGAAACCAAACAAATTGCTAGCTTAAGGATACACATAGAAAGAATCATTCGTCGTTTGAGAGAGTTCTATATGCTTAAGCCACATGCATGTGTAAACCACAATCTGGTCAAAATACTTGACGACGTTATTACTATTGCCTGTGGTTTCATAAACCTACAGGATTCTTTGATTAAATAAACATATGATAAAACACTAAGAAAAGTTTTTTGTTTGATTTTGACTTTTTTCTGTTCGATCTAGTCTCTCTTAGTAATTCTAATTTTCATACATGATAAATAAATAGTTCTTTAACTTATGAATATATTTTGTTTATATTTACCCTATATATTCTTTGTATACCTTCATTACATAAAGCATGCAATAACATGATTTAGTTGGAGAAAATAAAAGTGAAAATAAATAAATAAATACCACTAAAATCGTAATTAAAACAGTTTAGAAGCGCATATATAATCGAAATTCGTATGAGATCTAAGTAGCAGCTACAATGAGTTTATAAGTGTGACGTAACGCAATCTGATTGGTGTTTAACCTATCATGGCGGATTCCTGTATTTTGTAGTTTTATTTTATAGAATAAATTAATAATCTCGTGTTATAAAAAAGAAGTACGTCATTTTTATGCATCTATATATTATATTCTAGTAGTTAAATACATTATTTTAATAGTTCTTGCTGACTGTCATCACTGACATCTTAGTCAAATTAGTTACTTTTTATCATCTGTCAAAACGTCAATTTTGTATGAAAACTGTACTAAATACAAAATTGTGACGTCACTGTTTTAGACTACTCAATTGAACAATATATTTCACTGTATATTTGATTGAAATTCGTAGTAATAATAAAAAGCTATGTTAATTGTATTTGCCGAGATGTTTCGCGATATTAGTTTTAATGAAGTGGACATTTGTATTTATTTACGATATAGACATCTACCCATTAAATGGATACATAACATGTGTGTATCATTATCATAATTAAAAAATACATCTGTACTGCATAATTACACGCGACATTCTGATCCCAAAGAAGTCAGAGCCTATACTATGGTACTCAAACGGCTGATAAATATACTTATATATTAGATAACTATTTAAAGATAAGTTTCATCAAGATACAGAATTAATGATCGTGTTTATCCCACAATATTTATACTGGGTGAGAATCCAACATATGCCCTCCTGTTTCGCAGTCAGGGTTACTACTTACTAAACCTACAGGTCTGTCAAAACATAAGTAAACGATATGACGAGGCGTTTTTCGGACTGACCGTCATCTCGCCACCGAAGCACTCAGCGGCAATGTGCGCGGGGTCGAAGGGCTTGACTTCTGCGTCGTTGAAGAGCAGCCAGCGGTCGTGGTGCTCGTGCTCGCGGTCGCGGATGAACGAGTAGTAGTGGCCGCCGTCAGCCGTGCCCGTGTGGACTGTCACACCTATTAGCTCGTACCTGTCAAGTGATGAAGTGCTTCTTTAATTCTATTCTACTTACTTAGTAAATCAACTAATTGGGTATTTGCATGAAAATGATTTTTCAAATAAAGTTCAGTTAATAAATTCTTTGATACACATAAAATACCTACGTAAGATTAAAATTTAATTTTTACAAATAATTTTTAAATAAATAAATAAATAAAAGTGGTCAAATATGACGTAAAAATCACGTGATGTGAAACGTGATGTGATTGGTCTGACGTCATTGTGCATATTATTGGCGCGTCATTTGAATGCATGATAAACGACGAATGATAAATTATTGAAAAAATTTTAAGTTGGTTTTTATTTAAAGTGAGTTTACACTGAATTTACACTGTTTATTTACACTGAATTTGTGTACTCCTATACAAACTTCTTATCTTGACTTGAACTGCAGCATTAACTTTTATAGTTTGAGGAGGAAAATTATCATAAAAAACATTAGATACACTGGTTTTAAAATCTTGAGATGCAGTAGAATTGGGAGTATCCAAATAGATCCAGATCCATATTATCGATATTATTGCTAGAATTTCGACCTATCATTTTATCATCAAAATTGAAGCTGGATTTCTCAGAACTTTGTTGATCTACTTCCATTGGAGAAACTTCTACACTTGTAAATTTTGATTCTTCAATGTATTTATGTGACAAAATATTACTTTTCATCCGTTTGTTACCACCAATCATTTTCCACTCTGAATAATTTTCCATATCTGATTTTAACTAAAATGAAAATAATTAATTACTCATTTACAGTCAAAATATTTAAAAAAATTTGAGGTTATAAGTTGATTATAATAAAATTATTTTGATTTTTATTATTACTTACATCAAAATGATCCTCACAACAATAAAGTCGACTTGATAAAGAATATTCACTTTTATTCCCACATGCATCCAACCACATTTTTCGTTTTAATTTATTTGATGGAACATTTATAAAAATTTTATTTGGATTAGATTTACCGGTATTTTTACATGTTGGTACAATACACCAACAACCACTGTTTTTTAATGACATATTAAAAAGTTATAAAGTTTATGTTTTTGCTTTGAAATAATTTAAACAGTTGTTTTTTTAAATAACAATCACAACAGCTGATCAGGCGTGTTTATAAAAACATTCTGAATGGATCGGCGCGAACAAATTTAAATGGAATATGCACAATGACGTCACATACGCAAGAGGGAGCTACCTATACGTTTAAATTTTAACAATTTTTTTATTGTTAAATAGTTTAAATGTTTATAAATAAAAAAAAAAAATTTTTTTTCAAACATTTTAAAAAAAATTTAAAAATAATAAGACATAACTATTTAATGGATTGGAAAATCATGCAAATACCCAATTCTTGGTTAGTTCTACCTAACCTAAAATGTCAAAAAGAAGACTATATGATCCAATAACCGCGTATGTTAAAGCGTTTGTGTTTTACTTTGATTGCATCACTATTATTTCTTATACGGACAGTCGTATTAAAGTCACAACAAGTGAAAACTTGTGTATTTTATCAGGTCACTAACAGGTCCTGTCCAGTTCCTGAGATTAGTGCGTTAATAAATTTAAAACAACTTTTAATGATAAATTTGTTGTTATTACATACATCTAAATTATAATAAATAATCAAAGTTTTAATATTTTATTAATAAAGTTTTAGTAGAATCATTGATCTGTTGCTCCTCATTTCATCTATTTAAAACCAATTCATTACTCTTTCATCATAATAGAATTGTAAAACTTACTCATAGTGCTCTTCAAATTCTGAGTTGTCTTCTACTTCCATTGGACTAGCGTCGCCATCCTTCTTTTCAGCAGATTTCTTCTTTTCTTCTGTAAGAACACACCAATATGGATTTATTGTTGAACTAGTACGATTTATGCTTATAAGACAAGAGAAGAGAAGAGAGAGAGTTTAGTATACTTGTTATATTTACATACAAATTTGATCTTCTCACTCTCTATCTTTTTCTCAGTGAGAGAGAGTTCGCTCTTTTCACGTCTCTTGTCTTGTAAAAAGAAATCATACTAATTTTATCTGTTTGTGAGTTCGTTTGCGATAGCTTAGTAATATGCTATATACCCTTTCAGTTTAAATTTAAAATATTAACATATACTATTCACTGACCTTGATACTGTGCAGGCATGAGATGCTTCTCCACATATCCGGACATATCGAGCCGCATCGGGAAGGAGAAATGTGTATTGACTTTTTCCTTGAGCATTGTCAGCATATTGAAGGTGTATCGCATCGTGTTAAAACACAATATGCGTGGTAGCTTTTTAAAACATGCTCTGTTGAATATAAAATATATTATATTCTTGTGTCGCGGACTTCAGAAACATTAACAAAACGGACACAAGTAACACCTAGACACGAAACAGAAATTTGTGGACCGCACAAAGTTTTGTATGTGAGGTTTGAACCCACAACACTCAGCGCAGTAGAAAACGACGAGGTGACTTAACCACTACGCTACCCGTGCATTGAAATGCCTACGTAAATTGTAAGCCTAATTCAAAGTTTTTACTATAATTAACAATTATTTGTTGCCAGATGACATATTAAGTATGCAGTTATTATTATTATTTATCAAAAAATGATTAACTAACACATTTTCTTCAACACACAGGTAATTTACAAACAAATTATCATTGTCATGAGCATCAACAGCGTTAACAATTCACCGGTAGACATAGACCTCTCGTTACATAAGAGGTGTTGGCCTATTATACCATGCCTAGCCATGCGAATTATAATGGAATATATTTATTTAACTTAAATTACTGTAGCCGTACCGTTTCTCAGCGCGTACTTTGGCAGAACACTGTGAACAGGTGTAGCAGTTGTCACCTTCCAACGTGTCTTTGACTGTTACTTCATCCAGGCTCTGATGAAGATTCCTCATATCCGCTACTTGGCAACGAACCGTGTAGAACTCTTCTAAAGTGCGAGATACGTGTGGACAATCCTACGGATATAAAAAATGTTTGAATACCAGGCATTTTCTTTCTAGGGTCTTAGTTCCCTGGCTACTGGTAACCGACGCGGCGTGTGCTTTTTAGTCGGTGAATGGAATCTAACCTTTTTCCGCACAGAGAAAAAGGTTTAGCAGTTATAAAATACCACTGAAAGTACTACTAGCAAAAATGAAATATGAAAAATCCACTTGCAATCAAAATATAAACTGGGTTCTGTTTTTATAACGTTTCATTTTAATTTTAATGGATATCCATGTAATATGTTTGTGTTCAGGGTAAATATTAAGAAACCACTAAAATATTTACCAGAGATACTACATTGTTGCTTAAAGTTCCACAGAAGAGCGTCTTGACTAGTTTCTTTAACTCAGGAGTCATCTCCTCAAGCTTCGACACGAGATCTATGAAAAACTCCGCCATGTCCTTCTGTTCGCCCGTGTTGAGTGGCTGGTGGTCCATCTGGTACACTTTACAGAAACTGCGAGGGTTGTACGCTTTGCGTTCACTTTCCTAGGTGAAAATAGTATTTAACATATTAGTGAGGCTACAATTCTATAAACCAAATACATACAGTGGACCCCCGGTAATTCGAGAAACGTTTTGCAGGGCAGTGTCGGACTATCGAATTTGTCGGATTATAGAGTACTGCTTAGACCCCCTGTAGTCCGCCCTTTTTTTTACAAAAGAGTACCTTGTAATCCGAAAAATTACAGACAAATGTTAAGATTGTATATCTTGTTGTCTTCTGGACTTGTGACGACATTACTAGGTACGTATACGTAATACGCAATGAATAAACAGCAAACAATGAACGCACGTTAAGCTGCACCGCTATCACACGTAGTCAAATTCAAACTAAGCAATCGGAATTGAAACAATACCTACGCGTCGAGCACAAGTTGTAACCTGTTCAATCATGCACGATCTACATTAGCGAAAATTGTTTGATTGATGACGGATTACAGGGGGGTCCGGATTAGACAGGGGCCGGATTACCGCGGGTCCACTGTATTATTGACAGTGTGCTAACTAAGAATTAAAGAGATATGTCCCCTATAGCTACATAGTAATAAAGTACATTACAATTTGATATCTATATTCTTTATATAAAATAAAAAAAACAAAAACCGAACTGAGTTGCAAATGAACGAACCAAGTTGTGACAAAAAAAACGTAATTTTTCTGACTGTGTTCTTTATTAACAATTCTTCCAAACAACCAACCAGACCAATTTCTTTCCACAGGGAACATACTCAAATTGTAACCCATTTTTTAATCGCCTAACCCCACTACCACCTCGCTGCCTCTGTAATTACCTGTAATGTACGGTAAAATACATAGGGCTGCAAGTACGATATAATATTCCAAAAGATTTTGTTTTTTTTTTATGACCGTGTACAAATGCTATTAAAGAATATTAGGCAACTAAAAGTGCAGTTATCGTACATTGCATCGTTACTTACCATCAGATACGCAAACATCCTCTGCATCTCATGCAGAGTGGCCGCGTGTCGGCTGGCGGCGGGGTCGGCCTGCAGCAGCGCCTGCCTGGCCTGCGGCATCATGTACAGGTGCTGCATGCACGACGCCATGTAACACGTCGCGCCGAGGTTCGTCAGACCCACGTAGCCGCATTCCGACCGAGATTCTTCGGCCGGCCAGTAGTCCCACGGATAAGAGGATTGTGGGCCTGGTAATAGACGATCTGTATTGTGTTCAGTATCATGTACGACAATGGATGCATGGATATAATAAAAATATGAATACTATTTTCCTTTCTTTAGCTATATAATATAGAGTAAAATATAACTATTTTTTTTTATTTATTTATTTGTTGAAAGACGTCAAGACAATGTTATGGCAATACTTTAGCAATGTTGCAATTGAAAATATCAGCTGAAAGTGTTTTAAAAATAACTATTTAACAAAAAAATCGAACTCATTGCTTGTAAGACACCATATAAGAGACTAAACAAAAGTAACAATTTAATCATCTCTGAACAGAACTGAAGATATTTCTTCAGTATTAAATCCTCACCTGGTTTATGATGTTCCATCAGCTTGTTATGTAGCACCATGTAGTTATCTGGAGCGCCTTTAACTAGTTCTACTAGCAGGTCGTATGCCGCTGCGCGGGACTTCTGCGATTTGCATTTCGGCAAGTTGCGGTTGTCCGGGTGAGGTACATCGAATAGAAAGCCGAAAACCTGTCATAGGAAGATTAAAAATTATCGCTTTATCTGTACAAAGGATATCTCATCAATAAAAAAAAATGGTTGATAGACATAGGCTTTTCTTTAGTGAGAGGTTTGGCCTACTATACCACGCTGGTCAGACGGGTTGGTAATAGGGATTTCTTTCTCTTTGCAGCGCATTTATCCCGCATAGCTTGCTCCCTTAGTCGGAATTTACGACACTTACAGTATGATAAGGGCGGTAACACTTCGTACACGAACCAAATACACTTTAACCGATTTAATATTAATTAGAAATTCCTTAAACTTATGATACTCATATTGTGAAAAGAATTTATAATTTTAGAAACCTAGTACTATTGATATAACGTTAGAAGAAATTGTTTTAAATAAGACCGTGCCAGGTGTAATTTAATCGAAGTATTAACTTTAACCCCTATAAGAGGCTATATATGTTTGTTTGTTTGATCTTGTAGTCATTTTGTAAAAAAAAACACAATTAGAAATAATAACGATACTTAATTGTCGTCAAACATACCATTTCTAAAGTCCTAGTTCCCTGTTCGGACATCTTGAATCGCAATGGGTGTTTGAGCAAATGAGTCAATAAGCTGAGCTGTCCGTATAGGCCATCATCAGGAGTGCACGGCTCTACACGACGTTCGATAATCTCGCGTTTTTCTAGAGATGATCTCGTCTGTTCGCATAGCTCGTTCAGGTCCGGAGCTCCGCTATCTTCAGATGTTGCTCCTTCTGTTTATCAAATAAATAAACATTACATATTAATAGTAGGGAAATTAAATAAGTCAAATAACGTATTTTATGTTTTTTTTATGATTCAGCAGTGGATTCTTCTTGGCTATGCAAAAATAAGACGAACTTTTGAAAGTTAATATTTTTTACTTCTAGTTTATAATATAATATAATTCGGACATCTGACACACAACGCCATCTAGTTCTAAACTAAGCAAAGTTTTTACTAGACAACTGATATAAATACATTCATACTTTTTTTGTAAATACATACATATTATACATAGAAAACAACCAAACTCCATATAAATATTTATAGATTACAAAAACATTTGGTCCGACCCGGGAATCGAACCGTCAAACACAGCAGCAGCAGCTACCACTACACCATGGAGGCAGTCAATTGGAATTACAGTGGTGAGTGTTTCATTTATTTACAACTTAAACTAGAGGCACTATTGTTAGACTGTGTGCTAACTAACCTTTGAAGAAATCCTCGGGCAAACCGTCTATTAACCTGCACACTAGCCAAAAGTAGTCCCTACACGCCGGTCCATAAGGTTCCTTGCCTTCCTCTGCATGATGGTGAACAGACTGTAGAAAAAAAATGAGTTTTGAAAAAGGATAGCTTTATAAATAGCTATTCTAGTATATTTAAAAATACGTATACTTTGAATATCTCTAAAAAGGTGCTAAAATTTTAGAAAAGGTTTCAGTTACTAACTATAACATATTTATTTATATGGGTTTGATTAAGATGTACAACGTGAGGATTGAACACGAATGAATGATTGAATGAATGAAATAAAGAAGTATGGAACATAAAAGCTAATAAACAGTAAATCATTCTGATATGGACAGAAGATACGGCAAGACAACTTATTAACTTTTTTACTATAGAAATTTTATATAAAAGCGAGTAGACGCGTCTCTTGATGGAAAGTGAGTACCGGCGCCGATGAATACCTGCAACTCAGGAGTCACAAGCGCATTGCCAGAAATTATAAAGATAACTGATAGAGTAAACAAAAACAACTTCTTGAAGAGTGAGGATGATTGTGATACAGATATGTGTATATGTAGTGGCGTGTAGGATTTTTTTTTGAGAACGACAGTCAGAAGTTTGCGTCGTTACAAGTGACTTTGCAAATATATACATAAAACGGATACAAAGAACACCCAGATTCCGAAAAATAATTCGTGGGTTACACAAAGTATTGTCCCATGTTGGGTGTAAACAACACCTAACGCAGCAGAGTGGCAAGCCATCTCTGAAATCAGGTCGGTGCTGGTTGATGGTATGGTGGTACTAACGTGCAGGTGGTGGTGGTGCAGGTGGTGCGCCGGGCGCATGTCTGCGGCGCGCGGCAGGTGCTCCAGCAGCAGCTGCAGCAGCGGCGCCAGCACGGCCACCTCGCCGCCCGCGCACAGACGGTACAGCGCACTGCCCGCCTCGCGACGAACCTGACCGTACGACCACCATTATACTATTAAATTCGTCTTAGAACCAAATTGAACGCATTAATAAAAAACTATTTTGGTAAATACGGACAAGAGTTTGTATGTAAACTTAGAAATTATTTTATAAACTTTTTCAAATCAAAATGTGTGTGTACTTTTAACACGAATAGACCTTATAAAAATCGTATTGCCTCCGCTTGTACGCATCAAGACGGCAATGGATAGCGTTATTTAAAAAGACGATACGTTAGGAAGTAAAAAACTTAAAAATGCTGTCAAAAACGAAACAAGCAACATCCAAAACACTGTTCATTATGTTTTCCGGGTTCGGATGAACATAAACAAGTACTAACTGCAGGATCGGCGTCGTCCAGCAGCAAGCGCGGGGCGGCGCGGCGCAGGGACCAGGCCAGCGCCACCGCGTCGCCCCCGCCGCGCGCCCACCACACGCACATGCGCATCGCGTGTTGCACTACCTGTTACAATCCCACAAATAATCTTTACATAGTATAAAATGAAGTCGCTTTTCGTTCTTGTACGCTTAGATTTTCTTAACTACTCAACAGATTTAAATGTGGTTTTCACCAATAGAGAGTGATTCCAGAGGAAGGTTTATATGTACATCTCTAATATATGCATATTATAGTAACGGAAACGGCGAATTTCAAAGATTACCATGGGAAAGCAGGACGGATCCCTGGTTTTTTATAAAACAGGCAAACAGTACCGCCATCCCACATGTGATTTGAGTTTATTATATGTATTGTACACCTATTTAGCTAAATATTTTACACAACATTTTGTAGCTATTTTGTATCTTACGTAAGAGACGATTTCAAACTTAAGAAATTTTATTATTATTTTAGGCTATTTATTATTATTTTAGGCTATTTATTATTATTTCAAGCTATTCTCAAGGTTTAGCAGTCCAAAATAAACAAATCTTTAGCAATGGTCTATTTGAATTTTATGAGACCTTATTATACATTTAGACTGAACATTAATGTATTTTAAGAATCACCAGGTTGACACCAGTATAAACATAGTGTTTTATAAATAATTTGAGGCAATAAAAAAAACAAAATTAGTTTATAAGGAATATACCTGTGCTCTGCCCCAAAATCCTGTCTTATAAGTGGCAGGTTCCTTCAATGTAGCTGCTTCGCATAATATTGATATCAACCTCTCAGTTGTCTCCTCTACGCTCATTAGAGACAATAAAGACTGTAAAAAACAATATTTATATAGTATTCTCATAGACTTCCTCAATATCAAGAAAACAAGACATTATGAAGAGTAGATGAGTTAAAACCTTCAACAGTTTTGGTTATTTAACACAGGTTATATCTTATATCATTCTATTACAATGAGATGGACTTACTGGATGTAATTTAGGTGTTTGAGCAGGATCAGACGACGGTAGGGTACCAATTCTACATAACAGTTGCAACAGAAGTGCAAGACAATCTTGCCGCCATTCGCTGTCATCATTTCTTTGTAACACACCTGCAACATTACAATACATCAAAAACTCGGTGGGCAACATTGGCTATTGGTAGATTGAATAGTATCGGTCTATTTAGAGGTTTGATTGCTATATCAGAGGTTACATACTTGTATACTGAATGTTAAATGAATTTTTTTTGGATATGGATTATTGTTTCGGGAGTTGAAGTATTCCCCACTTACTTTAGTAATAACATTTTACAATGTGTTTAATATGTAATCATATATCTACAAACCTGACATCATAATATCATACAGAAGTCTCAATCCGCCTTTCTTTATAAACAGCTCGTTCCAATTCTCGATAGGAGTGCTTTCATCATCACTCATCGGAGTGCCAGCAGCTGGTTCCTTTGCATTCGGAGTGCTAGTGTTACTGGAACTTAACTTGTCGATAATATGAAGAGAGTACATGAGTTTCTGAGGACTGGTGGGATCAAGTAATTCTGGTATCTTGCTTTCGTTTGGGCTTTGGAATGCTTCTAGCAGTGTAGGGTTGAGTGGCACAGCTTGAAGAATATCCCACACGCGTCGTGATAATAGCTGAGCTTTAGTATGCGCCACTGGTTCCTGCAGTGCACAAAAAAATAAAAAATATTTTTACTCATTATAAAAAACAAAAAGATCTTCATATCGAGTGCATATGAAGATATTTTTTGCGTGTTAGAGTGAAGACCACGATTAGGCAAATGTACCGACCGACAACTTAGAGATGGTTAAAGAAGACCAGGATGGTTGGTGCTCCTTTGGGAAGAACGTCGTTCAGCAGTGAACGGTGATAGGTTGATTTCAAAGCGAATATATCAAGTGCATTGCAACCCCTATTATGTAAAAAAGATTTTTTTATGATGTAGTAATAATTCCCTTCGAAACTTGTGGAAGGTTCCATCACAACCACCCTGACAGTCGGTCTCAAACGCTCTGGGAATAACCCACCCCTCGTCTTGAAATACGCAAAACGCATAACGTCAATCATCTACTAGATAAAATAGTGTGGCATACAAACCCCATTAGCACCGGGTTCCTTCATCTGTCCAAGAGCCTGCATGAGGGTGAAAAGGTGGTGGAAGTAAGTAGGGTCCAACAACAACAATGTTGGTAGTCGAGCCCGGGCAGGTGCTGGTTGGGCAGAGGGCCATTCTGCCCAAGCGCCTCGCCCTCCCACCCCTACCGATACGAACACCAGCTGCAAGATAACATAACAATTTAAAACATTTACACTCTTTCAACTTCCAACTGTTGATAGAAAACTACGGTATAACATATTTTCAGAATAGGTTGCCAGGGTTAAATTAAGTTGGCAGCACATAAAATTTTTTTTAGAAGGCAACACTCCCATCATAAACGGACACAAAAAATACCTAAATAAATAGAAATTTAAAACCACAACGTTCAGCGTACTAGAGAGCTCCGTGGCGACCGCTTAAACCACTACACTATCTATATTCTTATTAATATTACTTACCTGATTATCTTTGAAGCCCATATCGTAAAGTGTCCTTTCATCATAGTCGATGGTAAGTTCTTGTCCTTGCGTTATCATACGCAATGGGCCGTCTGTTGACAGAGCTGTTACGCCTTCTTCGCCTTGTATCTGTAGAAAAAATTAAAAACATAACTGAGAGGTAGTTTATTAACCATTAATGTCTTTGTTTCAAGTTTTTTTTTTTAAAAGGCCTGTACTCGTCTGGTCTTGATACAATGGTATTATATTACATATATGCAAATTATAAATAAAACATGGAAGTAGAGGTAGAAGATCTAAGTTATTTGAATGGAATATCGATTTTTCATAAATAAAAAAAAAACCAACGTTGAGGCTCAGTTGTGGTAGGTAAATTTAAAATATTTACTAAGATAATAATAAATGAGGTAGTATTTGGTAAAAAAACCTAGTACTTTAAGCTGTACCTGTTTCTCCCACCACACATGAACGTGAGCCCGTAAGTGCGCCACCAAGTCGGACTGGTGCAAAGCGAGCGACGCCCTGGGCCCGGCCCCGGCCGGCTGCAGAGTCACTCGCACCGTACCACCCCCCGCACCCGCCGCACACCCCTCCCACGCTCCTGATTCTGCTAGCGCCCATCGACGCAAGTGATATGCATATCTATAAAGACAGAAAGGATCTAAATTATTATACAAACTCAACAGTCAACATTAGTGCAGAAGTTAAAACAACCGCTGACCGAATTGATGACGTTCCAAAGAAAAGGCAGGTCAAAAACACCGAAAAGTAAGTAGAGATGAATGACAGTAGATGACGTTCGTAAAGTACGTAAAGACAAAAGCTAGAGGCTGGCTATTGCCACTGTGTATAGCGAAGGAAGAAAGACATGAGTTTGATAGCCGACGAGGTGTTATTTGTGAACTACGTGCTTAGTACTATTTAAATCCAAATGTTACTCTACATACCTCCTTTTGAAAGTATCAAGATGAGTCTTCAACAGTAACAAAGCCCTCTGAATACACTGTAAAGCTGCCTCTTCAGTCATATGTTCATAAATATTCTGATTATCTACGGTGTCATCTCCTTCTGTGGCGTCATCACACGCCATCTGAGGTAATGCTCTCCTTTCTCCATCGCGGTTCTTGGCTATAAGCCTTTCAGCAGCGGAGGATAGGTGAAACATACACTTGGCTACAAAGTCATCTTCTTGTTGGAGTTGCTGGCCCATATAATAGCTGTTCAAGTATTGGATTGCAGCCATTGATACATCTGTATTGCGTAAATATAAAAATGTTTACATTAGAAATCTCAAACCATATATCAATATTACTTCCGATTTTCTTAATTCAAATTGCTGAAATGTCCCTGTAGTTTGATAATTATTAGAATGAGATAGACAACGTCATTTTGTAAGGGGTATAGAAAAAGGTAAGACTGTGTAATCAGTCAGTAAATAATAAATACTAGCTTTTGCCCGCGGCTTTGCTCGCGTGGAATTTTGTCTGCCACAATATCGTCGTACACCACGTCTGCCACAAGGTCGTAACTTATTTTAAATACTTTTTTTTTAACATACAAACTATCCTACGGTACATCTACTTTGTGTAACTTCAATGGTTTAGGCAGCGTACACCAAGACAATTCTCAGAGTTATATTACGACCAAAATTACATAAAATCATTACAAATTAAAAGCCTATACGTTAATTCGATGTATAAACTATGTTACTGTAAAGTTTCATCCAAATTCGTCCAGTAGTGTTTTTGTGAAAGAGTAACAAACATCCATACTCACAAACTTTTACATTAATAATGTTAGTAGAATTAATGTGCGAACTCGCTAAAATATTACTGGGCCACCGTTGTATTTCGCTCAAATTAGAATAAATTTATTAAATTAACATCAAAGTATAAAGATATGGTTACTCAAATAATTTACCAGTGCTATTGGCCCGAAGCGCAATTTTCCACAGGTGGTCCATGGCCCTAGTGTGCGGGTGAGCTGTGTCCCGAAAGTCACCTGTGCCGAGGGCCATGCGGGCCAAATTGCACAGTTGCTGGTACAGGCTTAGTCCCATTATGCTGATGGTCTGCACACAAGAACAAAACATGTGTGTTGAGAAGACATTCTATTTTACTCGTATTTTACAGTATTAGTGTAAGGTGTGGTTCAAGACAGTTGTGGAGAGAAAGCAGTCAATTCGATTCCAACATTAAAGGTTATATTTCTTTATTTGTGTGCATAAATATGTTGACTTGCATTGGTCTGTGTGTTCTATAATTATGTACCTACGTAATCACAAAAATAAAGTATGTTTATTTTTACTTTGGAATAGAGTTTTGAGTCTAGCTCGGTACTGTTTCTAATAAAATTTAAAATATCTTTATTTTATACAAATTTTAATCACACTTTATGTAGACTGTAAGGTCATAGATCAACACACACAATAACAACCACCTGCTTTATCAAATATTTAGCATAATGATTTGACAGTAGAAACAGTATCCCTGAAGTCTGTCTAGATTAGCTAAAATCAAAAACTTGTGACATCTTCATACCTCAGGGTCTAACGTAGGCATCTTCTCCACATACAAGAACCTAAGAGCGTCCAGTCCCAGTGCATGTTGGTCGGGAGACTTGGTGTGCGAGAGCAGCCACGAGTACAGGCAATCTGCACATTCGGTACTGCCACGTACTACCAAGCACTCCCAAAGTTCTTCCACTTGCTCCACCGTCAACCTGCAGGATCAAAACATTTACTATCACAAATTAAGTGCCTAAAATCTGCGTACCTAAAATATAAGTTAAAATAAATGTTGAGTATTGAGTCCCATAAAACTTCAAAATCCAATCCTTCAAACACCAAGAAAATATTGAAACCTATGAAAAAATCTTCGGTTGCGTGTATTTTATTCTTTTCATATAGATATTGGTGTTAAAAAAGCTAATAATTATACTAATTAATATTTTATAGTATACCGGAAATGTTGCGGCGACCCGACAGGTGAGAAGATGGCCGTGAGAAAGTGCAGGCGAACAGTAAGTTCAGTAATGTGCGCGTAGTTCGGAGCTTCACTAGTTGCGCGTCCGCTCGTCATATAATGACGGAGGTCTTCTAAGAACAAGCGCATCATGCCGCGCTCTCGTTCCGCCCACATCACCACCTGCAAGTAATACCTTCCATCAACCATTCAAAAGCCATCATCGACAGTGTTTAATAGTCCGCATCTGAATATTGGCCTCTCCCCAGAACGGAGATTATACATTGCTAGTCAGACGGTTTGGTATAGGATCTGTTTTAAAATTTTTTTTCTCTATGCCTGTCCTGTAGAGTTTGTTTCCTTAATCAGGTCTTACGACACCCATTGGATAAATAAGCGTGATGATAATCTTTAATAGAGTTCCCTGCCGATGAAAATCTAATCCATCACCACAAGGTCGAATGATGGGTGAGGGTCAAAAGGCCTTTGCGCAACCAAAATTTGTTGCACAATGTCACCAAAATCTCACAGGTTAAACGTAATTTTTTTATATTAATTGGATCAAAAATAAGTATGAAGAAGGATGAAATCAAGTATGTTTAAATTCTGAAATTAGAATATTTCATTTGAAATAAATGGACGTGATTAATTATCATGATATTGAAGAATGCAATAACAATTGTACCTGATGCATGTCCATGCCACGTAACTGTTGAAACGAAGAGAATAACTTCGGAAGCAATCGAAGTGATACCGCCACAGATCTAAAACAAGTTACAAGTAAGTATTATTATTGATTCGTATATTTATACAATATTCATACCATTTCTCGAGTCGTACCTGTGATTGGCCAGATTGTCCAAACATCCTTCAATGAACTTGATCCTTATGAACTTGTCAGTGCTAAAACACAGTAAAGCACAGAGTGCCTTCTCAGCTTCAAGCGCTAAACCCTCGCCCAGTTGTTCCTTTAACAGGTGATAAAAACAATTATTTGGTAAATTTGTAATGTTTGAAACAGCGTTCATATTGAAAATGCAAAGTGTGTTTGTTTACAATATAACGTTCGAACCGATCGATACCAGTTAAGTCAATTGTATAAAATGATCAATATACACTTCGTTATCAAGCTAATTTTTGTAAAGGCGTGTCACCTGATAGTAGCATTCAAAATAAAGATACATGATCTTCTTGTGCGAACACCTACCTCGGAAATGGTAGAATTATTAAATCTATGACTAGTAAAACATTGCCATGTCATAGTATACGAATATAATCTAAATATGAATGCATTTATATTTTGTATCCTAATCCGTTGACTACCATGGGGTACTTACCTGAATACCCTAGTCGTAGACCAATGGTTAAGTGTTAGTGCTATTTGAATAGAGCCGGGGTGAACTTCTGGACCCGGATCTGACTCGAGCAGTCCAAAACTTCTTGGTAATTACTTCACAAACAAGTCAAATACCGACGTAGTTACTTTATCACGACACACGAACAATTCCGTTGTCGCGACGCGAGCCAAGAACGACGCGAGAATAAAAACAAATTAGCTACTGAGCGCGCTTAGCATATTGTAGGTACTGTATGTGTATATTTAAGTATTTAGTTTATATTTTCATTTCTTATGTAACCTCTGTGCACCTCCCTTATAAGATTTCTACATCAGCCTAAAATTGGCTGGAAGAGAATGGCTTAGGCAGTATGATGTCCGCCGATGTACGAAGTGCATAAAGCTTGAAATAAATAAACAGTTACTGTGACCTATGGACACTTAATATGATACCTGAACTCATAGAATGTCATGGTTTAAGAACTATTTCCCAAAAAGTATTTTTGATGGACTCATTGCAGTAAATAAATTTATAACGCAGTAATTTTTTTCGAAAGCCCACTGCACTTGTAATATATTCTGTACCGTGATAACTTTACAAATATTTATAAAACAGAACGAATCTCACAAAGTGTTGTCTTACATGGGAATTGAACTCGCAACACTTAGCTAGTAAGAGCCATCGAGCGACCTCTCAAACCAGTACGCCATCCGTGTAGTAAATCAAGAGTCAGTCAAAAGAAAACACCAAAACTCCGAAATTAGATGATATGACCACTAAGAAATCATTCTGAATATGCGTATATTTATTATTTAACACGTTCCCGCCGGCGCATTTTTTCATTTGATGCACCACCCGGCGGCGCGTAAAACAATGTCGCGCTTCATCTGGCGGCGCGCTGATTTCGCGTATACTAATAATAATAAGTTACAAATAAAATAATATTGAATTATTCTGTTAGTTTTATCGATTTTAAGTATAATTTATAATATTATAAGTTATGGAGCAAAAGTTATGTTTATAATACGTTATTAAATATAACTTTTATTCAAAACAAACGTTTTTATATATGTACGTTAAATTATTAGTGTCTAATAGCACAATCGAATGCGAAACACCTGTAGTACACGACGCCCGATGAGGCGGTCTAGCGCGAGCCACCGGTGGTACACGCCGCCCGATTGCACAATCAAGAGCGGGCTACCGGTGGTACACACCGCCCGATGGCACAATCAAGCGCGAGCCACCCGCGGTACACGCCGGCGTGAACGTGTTAAAAAAAATGTGTAACTATTGCACTTTTCTAAACGTATTCTTGATATTTACATCTAAAAATGCTCATAGCGATACATCCTGGTTTGTGTTATTTGTTTCATAATTACTATACACATACCTAAATATATACGCACCAAACTCTATGTAACAAAATGATATTGAGCAATAGCTATAATTTTATAAATTTACTTTTTTTACTTCAGGACTAGGCCTATGAAGAGATAGAGATAGTGTAGAACACGTCATACAACTCACAATAGTGCCATCCTGCAGCAAGTCCCACAGCAGCGTGTTGCCGGGGCGGCACACTTCGCCCACGTCTATGGTGCACGCCGGGGACGAGCCCCGCGCCGCGCTCGGCCCCGCCACGGGCCCCGGCGCGCCCACGCCCTGGTACTCCGTCAGACATTGCGCCTGCGGACAGACATTTTATGCTACAATAACACTGCAGATTTTTAATGTGGTCAAATAATATTACTGGACTGTAATTTAAAACAAGTATTCAAAAGTATTAAAGCATTTAAAGATTTAATAGTACTTAACAATTTTAACAAATTGTTTCAATCTAAGTATCTGCGCATTTAGTATTAATATAAGTGAGTCTGTTGGTCATTAATTACATACACGTCACAAAGATATACAAAGAAATACGTATGGTATTTTTATATTAAAAAACCATTGCCAAAGAACTGGAGTTTATAAAAATATATTCTCCATAAGTACCTGTGCAGCTAATCTAGCCAGTTCTTCTTCGCAGCCTGAATCATCCTCATCAAGATCCGCTAAGTGAGGATGTGAATGCGGAGACAATGCTGATGATGCACTGCCTTCCTCTTCCTCGCCACCTACAGCTGAAACTCCGCGACGTTTGTAACTCTCCATTAGGCGGAGTTCCATCAGACGCCTACTGAAAACAGTCCGAAATGTCAGTGGACATATTTTACGTTTCTTTGGACATGCTTATAATGTAGAATTATCGCTAGTATTCAAAGTTGATTGTTTCCTCCTAGTAACAAACATTTTTTCCAATATAAAAGCTTCCAATGGTAACTGGAAAATATTTAAGTCGCATAAAAAAAAATACGCTCTCTCCACTTTTCCAAAACAGTTTTAGACTCTTCTGATAGATTAGCCAATAAGGTTTAATTCCCTTTTTTTCTTCATAATTCTATAAATTGTCGCCTACTCTAACTCCAGTTAGTTCTCGAATCCGTCATATTCATTTGTTTACTAAACATAGATATTTCTCAGGATGACATGAAGCAACACTCGGTACGTCCCATTAGTGGCAGCTTTTATATTTTATTTTCGACGCAATTACTAACGATTTAACATAGGTTTCGTACTAGTCGATTAATAGCGATTAAGTATGAGACAGAAAGTTATTATTTCATGACTATACAATTATTTCCTGTATACTTAACGTTCAGAAAATCAAAATCAATAGTACTAAAAAACTGATGCAAGTTCTCCCATAAGCTAATAGATGTATGAGTATGTAATTAACTAGGATATATTATTATTTACCTGGCATCTACGTTGTCACATATGAGTTGACAATGAGCTGTATCACTACCAGATGATTCTTCTTCAACTTCAGAAACCGACTCTGCAAGATCTGCCTTTAATTGTGTAGCTATAAAAAATATACAAAAATATTTTACCTATACTAATAATAATCAATTATTTGTTGCTATAGAAATACAAGTACTGTGAATATTTAAGCTGTAAACGTTTGTACATATTGTTTGTCATACAGTACTTTAAATACAGGCAATTTATAAATAGACTGCTATACCCAAAAGTAGTTAGTAGTGCTTGTAAGATTAGACATTATTTTCACTAAAGGCGAGTAAAACACCACGATCACGACTTCCTAACAAGGGCCCGTTCTGAATTAAAATAATCATATATGACGATGAAATATTGACTCCATATCGCTTAGAAAATTCAATAGTTGCCGTAGATTTAAGAATCTACCAGAAACCATTTAACGAAAATAAATAGTTGCGAATAATGTGTATGGACCATCATGCACTCACGAAAATGCTTGGGTTTCGTTGTCTTGTGTCGTTTCTTGTAAAATTTCTTCTTACGTGGACGCAGCAGTTCTTCTGCGCCACTGCTGGCGCTTCCGCTGCTACCGGCGCGCTTGTTGCGTCTGTATAAAATGTTTATATAATTACTATGTAAATAATATACTTTCAAACAAACTAAATGTAATAAATCAATTCGTGCCGTGTTAAACATTTGTTTCCATATTAGACCCAAAATGTAAGTAAACAGTAGGGCCAAATATACTCCCTTGGGGTACGCCATGATATATTAGAAGATAGTTACTAACATGTTCATTTATCTTTAGATACTGTGATCGATCATTCACATTACTCTGAAAAACTTCAGATGCTTATTAACACTCACTCTTTCTAATTTTAATATCAATGCAGGGGTAGCCCGCGCTCGAATGCCTTAGTGAAGTCCAAAAAAAATACTTATGAGATTAGTGAGGTCATGATCATTGATGGATATATTGCTACGAAAGCATTACAGCAAAACCTGTCTATGTTTTTTACTTAGTTAACTGCACATACTTGTTTTGTTCATAAACTTCAACGAAAATATAACCTGCTGTACGAAAAATTCGTAAAAATATTCTCAATATTATAATATATAGGTACAATACATACAAATGAAAACATGTAATATAATTATTAGAGTAACATAATTTTGTCTATTTATTCAGAACTTCCTGTACCATATTCCTGTAAATAAATTTAATAATTTAATACAGAAAACTGATAAATTTATATAAAAAAAACCCCGAAACAATAGAAAAATATGATCATGAAAAAGCGTACAAACAACTTGTTGACAGAAGTCCGAGAGTAAATTGACGTCATTGACGAATAGCGTTGTTTCAAAAAGGAGAATGGGCAAATTGGTCTATGAGCGGCGATCAACGGAATAGGTATTAAATGAAAGTACTATTACTAAGGACTAACTTTTACTAGGAACGTAACATTGCAGCTCATTTAGAAAAAAAAAAATTACATATAGGTTAAATACTTAGATAAAAAATGTAAGAAAATGTGGAAACTCATTTTTTAAAATACATTAATAAGTATTTCAAAACGTTGTCAGCATACCGGTTACAAGACTCAACCCAAAAACGAGTTTACTACATTGACTACCTGAGCTCGAACGCACCAATCAGCTTTGAGTGAAAACAAAAGACCCTGGTCACTATGCCGCTGGGTAGTGAAAGTTAGAAATGGCAAGTTCAAACGAGACTTTAAATTGTTTAGGCAAGAATATTTTAATCGCGCCTTAAGTCACATGTTCGAGGACTTCCAAAACGCAGCAGCACTCATCAATGCATTTCAAACACCAATACAAGATAGTATTCATGCATCGTCGTTCGTGAATATAGTTAATGAACGCATTGAAATACCAAACGTTTTAGCGGACTATGTTATCCGTCACAACATAAATAGACAGAGGGCATCATTTGAAAGACTCAGCAGTGATCAACCTATTTTTGAAGACTTCCCGGTTTTATCTGGAGAAGACCTAATTCTGTTTGCACTTGGCACATACCAAATCAAGTTGGCTCGCAGCTACTACGCTGAACACGTAGTTGAAGGGTTGTACAATATTGAACTATACCGGGAGCGTCAAATAAGACTCAGCTCAGAGATTTTATTGAAGAAGAAAACTTTTGGTTCTTACGTGTACGTATCTAATCGAGACATGTGAGGTCCAGAATATATTATTCTTACATCGTAATTAACCGCGAAGCGCAAAACAGAGAAGCAATTGCTCATTATTATTGCAGTTGTATAAGTGGAAGGCGCACAATCGGTTGCTGTGCACACGTTATGTGTGTAGTGTGGTATCTGGCATGGGCTAGACATCAAGACGAGGATATTTTATTACCGGCATCAGAACTTAGTGCTATTATTGTACATTAAATGTATTAATGTACAATAATATATTAATGTGCACTAGAGTTATAATCATAATCATAATCATTTATTTCAATTAGGTAGAAAAGTACACTTTTGAACGTTCTTTTTTGATCGTTCTTTCGAAGTTCTGATGACGTTAGCGTTATTAGTAAATGTATTTTTAATGAAATCTACAAGTCATTTTATTTTATTTCCTTATTTTTAAGACTAAAACTTAGTCATAATGCGCTAAATCAGAGACTGACTTATCTAAAATAAAAATGTGTTAATTCTATTAATAATTACACCACAGATATAAAACAACTTGAGGGTGATTGTAGGGTGATAATACACCAAAAAAAAAAAATTGTTCCTGGCCGCTGATAGACCAAGCGCCATACAAATTTGCCCATTCTCCTTTGCGAGGGAATTGAAAAAAGTCACTATTTAATTATTGTGACCACTTCCACATTACAGCACAAACAAAAATATACAACAGCGCCATCTAGCGAAGATACATCGAAGTACAAAGTATGAACGAAACCTATGAATGTACTGTATATAATGAATGTACTACTGTGAACTACGAAGCAATTACTAATCCTGTATCGCGGAATAGAGATTCGCGTGGCAATTAGCATATATACAATATCCCAACATCAACCACTGGGCCGTGGCTCGCCTGATCGGAGGATCCTCCCCTTGTGTCGGAGGAACATGACACTCATCCCTCTACAATTATTAAATTTTAAAAATAATCCTACAGAAGTGATTTCTTAGCAAGAAAGATTGTAAAATATTTTGTCCATTTTGGAGTCACGTGCATATACTCTATTACAAATGGTTGGGAATTGAACCCACAACCTCTGGTTTAGCAGTTAGTGTCATTTACCACTAGGCCTACAGTTCGATAACAAAGATTATAAAAATTATGGATTGTTGAAAAATATCTTGTAGGCTTGCTTGTCAATTTTCAAGTTATGGGTAACCTGATGATAAGACAATACCACCACCCGTAGACGACTAAACTCGAGAAATTCAAGTGCATTACCACCCCGCGCCGTGGACGGGGGTGGGGGGGCCTCAAGGAAGGAAATCTGCTGCGATCTTACTCAATTAGTGACAAGCAACGACAGTATTGCTTAACGCCGTCTCTATAAGGAAGTTGAATCATTCCGGTCCAGTCGGCCCATATGATCCTACGCAAGACTATTGCACAACAAAATTATAATCTTACCCCCGATCAGGAGGGGGGAGGGGTGTCAGAAGGATTGGGCTTCTGGTAACCTCATTCAATCGGTTAATGGCAAAGAAAGTATTAACTCCTCTTCTCTTAGAATTAGGAGAAGAAGGTGAGGAGGTTTCGATGATCTTACTCAAATTTTGAATAGCAACGAGATTATTGCTTAACATATGACTCCCCATGGTTGGGGGCAGAGGAGTTGGGCATATTTTAAACTCACTAAATCGGTGAAAAAAAAACGAAAGTACTGTGGAACAACGGTTCTGTAAGGCCGTGGTCCAGTTGAGCTGGACCATATGTGCCGAAAAAAGTTTTTCCTACAATAAAATAGTGATAGTAGAATCAACAATAATAAATAAATTATTATATTTAGTGTCTAGCAGTATTTTACCACTTTTCGTACCCAGTTTTCAAAACCATTCTTGGAAAAGACCAGAAGCAATTTTCACTTCATACAAAGAAAATTTAAAAATCATATAACAAAAGCCGTGTATTGCGAAATAATTTAGCAAGAATAAACATAAACGGGAATACCATAAAAAGAAACACAACAATTTCAATAAACATTAATAAATTTATAATTTAAACAAGACGTTACTTACATTCGAGGTTCTACGATGTTTTATTATCGATTAGCGGTGGACAAAGACAGCTGATGGTAACAAACATCTCACAGCAGTACCAACTCAACAGGCAAATTACGTTCCAATATACACAGTCTAAAACGTTTCGTTGTTTCAACACGAGTTCTACCAGTATGACACTAATGACGTTTGCCATATTTTAACTGTCATCTCTCTTAATATGGTAAATGACGAAATCTGAACTCAACCAACAAATTATTTATAACATAGACGAGAAACTTAAAACACTTTTTGGTTGAGGAAAAATATACAAAGATTTGATATTATATGTTATAAAAGAAACACTAAACATTATTAATACAATAAAATAAAAAATGTGGCATTTTTTTTTGTGAAAGTTTGGTAATAAAAACAAAGGTCTTCGTCTTTGTCTGAACAATCATCTCAACAAAACTCTTTCTGGTCGGTACGGTACTCAATGTCTAAGTGTCTTGGTCAACATCTAGATTGCATCTGGAGCAGATTATCACTCTTGGGCAAGAAAAATTAGGAAAAGCTACAAACACCCACAAAATAGACCAGAAATTTGGCGTTTGAGGTGTCGTTAGAGTCGTCTTAATTGTGAGAATTACACTGGGTATACAAAACTAAGTAAATTTTATAATTTTCGGAGAGTGCTTTTTTTTTATTTCGACCAGGGTTGAATAAATTGCATGTAGGTACGGCCCCGTCAGACTACCTGAGAGTGGGCATCTCTGGTTGTAGATTAGGGAAAACTGCAGCAGGCGATACGGTGGTGACCTTATTAAGAAAAAATCGGGCCGCCACATCGTTACTGGAAGAAGATCCGAAGGGTTTTCCGCCTCATCAACCAATAAAGAAATAATAAAAAGAATAAACCATTCTAAAATGACCTAGTTTCGATATCAATTGGAAGTTCACCTTCTACTTTACACAGATATACAAATCATGCAGAGTCTTGTTCAAAGCGTATCCATTTCTAACTAAGTATCCTGAGTAAAATAGCTTTAACCTTTATGTGTTAAAGCTAACTATGTAAAGACACTTTTTACTAAGCGCTGTTATATTAATTTTTATCTTTAAAAAAACTACCTCTCAAGTGACGATAAGCACTTACTTTTGGCAAGATTTAAGTGAAGAACATTCTTTTTTAGTCAGCTCTTCTCCTTCTCGTAACCACTCTTGTTCAGCTGAAAAATAAAAAATTAACAAAATATGAGATTAATTATCGTTAACCTGAAAAGTAGACCTTTCGTTAGAAAGTTTTGCCTGAAACTTTAATTTTTTTACAATGAACTCAGAAACGTTTCGAGGAGCTCATGACTAAGTGGTAACCGAGAGCGCATTGTAAGGGTAAGCAGCTCTAGTCAGTCTATTTTGGGTCCATTTTGGAGTCACGTGCATATACTCTATTACAAATGGTTGGGAATTGAACCCACAACCTCTGGTTTAGCAAACTTGTAAAGGTTTGTTGGTAATCGCTCCACACAAACAAAAATATCAAAGTTTAGGCGTATCGTAGTAGACTGAAAGTCGATTCTCGTGTTAGGAAATGGCTCTGAGGATATACTCGTACAAATGTTTTTAAATATCAATAGACGAGAAGCAATGGGTCATGGATGGTCAGGGTTGACAGTGCCTATAAATAGTCATACCTATAATCACTCGTTGTGTAGCTTTTACATACTCAACCCTGTTTAAACTATTCTGAAGAAACAAACAATGTAACCATTTTAAAATGGTAGACGTACGCTCCTGAACTAAACGGTTCGGCTCTTTCTTCCTGAGCAAATCAGTTAGAGCCTGGAACTCGCTACCAGCGCTCGTGTTTCCCTCTTACTGCGACCCTGGGTCTTTAAACCGGGGCCTCTCACTAGGTCGCTATAGGGTCCCCATACTGAATTATCTGCATTCGCAAGGAACATGGTGACCACCACTCTGGGATTCTATTCATACTTTATATCAGGCTGAGTAGAGTCACTTTGGTAGACAAGGAAAAAATAAAAAAAAGACTACGTGTGGATAAGAATCGGACATCAAAAAAAAAATTTGTATCTTCGATATATCATAGTACAATATATGTTTCTATGTACAAAAAGTTTGTCAACATTTTACTCTTAGTAAAACGAATGGCTATTATATTTACCTGTCAATTCACGTTGGTGTTTGCTCTGCTTCCGAGGCGTCGGGCCTGCTTCCTCCCCCGACGTACTTAACTCCTCGCACTGAAAAAAAAATGTCTATTTGAATCAAAGTAATGAGAAGCTTACAATTTTCTATACAACATCCACCAGCAGCATTTAATATTCCACAGCTGGACATAAACCACTAAGAAAGGAGGTTTTTGCCTACTATATCACGCTGGTCAGACAGGTTGCTATAGAGTTTATATCAAGTTTTCTTTCTTTTTGCATAATGGTGTCCTGCGTAGTTTGCTCCCTTAGTGGCGTGTTACAACACCCACGGAATAAATTGAGGTGGTCACACTGTATAAGCTAATCCATCACGACACGGGCAATTATACATATAATATTTTTTTTGACATTTATTAAAAAATAACTGATTCAACAACAGTAAATTGAGGAAAAGCTTACGTGTAGGTACTAATAATATAAACTGAAGTATACACGTTTGAATTTGTCAGTTTAATTTGTAGTAGTTTGAAATACCAATCCACTGTGACAACTGCAGCATTGTTTATATACACTAATATTATAAAACTGAAGAGTTTGTTTGTTTAGTTGAACGCGCTAATCTCAAAACCTATTAGTTTGATATGAAAAATTCTTGCAGTGATAGATAGTCCAGTTATCGAGGCAGGCTATAGGATATATATGAACACGCTACGGCAAAAGGAACGGAGTACCAAATGAAAAATGTTACAAAAGCGGAGGATAATTATTCCTTTCAAGAGTTCCCATTGCGTATACTGTGTACATGGTTAAAGATTCGCAAAAATAATGTATGAAAGAATTGTTTCTCTTTAAAAGATCTGAACAGGAGTCTGCGACAGCACGTCTACTTTTTAAGGTTGGCTCACTATAACCTTTTTAATAGTAAATAAATTTGTTCATACATAACATTACATTAGGGGCAATAGGAGATGTAGACGAGATTGTGCGGGTCAACTAGTTATATAATATTATAGTATCGGCTTGGATGACCGCCAATAAACAGTTATACTAAACACCGCCTTTCATTGATGTCGCATTCACGAGTAACTATAGTCACATAGATTAATTCAACAGGATTCTACGACTCGCAAGTACTCAGCATTCACCGTATTTACAGGTAAAATTGCAGTAAAGGGCTAGTGGACAGCATATACATGAAAACTCACAGGATCGTCATCGGAGTTGGTCTGGTCCATGCTAACACTAGCTTCAGATGAAGAGTTGTGGTGTGGTTTACACGATGGCTGCGGGGGCCGTAGTGGAGGCTCATCGGCGAGGGCCGGTGGAGTGCCCGCCCCGGCTTGTATACCTCCGCTGCCACGTGACCACATCGCTCGCATCAGAGCTGATGCTAGGTACAGACTCTGTAAATAAAATAATTTTATTCAAAGTTAAAAAAAAATCAAAACTGAGTGTAGTGGGTGGTGGACAACATTAGGTATATATCCGTTACAAGTTTCCTGGGTCACAGAACAATTAACTGTTTGTTCAATAAATGTGTTGAAATCAAACCTATGGCCAAGCAATAGAGATGAGCCCCGTTAAAAACGATCCAGCCAATTTGGAGATTAGCCAGAACACGTAGACAGACAAAAAATCTAAAAAGTGATTTTTTGATGTACGGGCCATATATACTATAGGCTTTTAGTAAAAAGATCTTAATATGAAATAAAAAAAGACACTTCAATTTATTTATTTCTATAGATAAAAAGAGTAGTCACATGTGTATGACAGACAGACTAAAGAAAATTATACAAGGAGTATTCATTTCACTAGTCTATCAATAATGGTAATTTTCACTTGTTGTCTCATGACCGTCATGCCTTTTACATCCCCAAGCAGTGTGTGAGAAATCAGCTCTTACTATACTGCATTGCTCAATTGCAACTGACTCAACTGTATTGTCTGAATTCGCAATGAGATCGGTGACCACAACTCTTGGATACTATTCAAGCATTTAAAAAGTTATAAAAAAAAATATAATACTAAAAAAAACATTTAAAAGTTAATAATATTATTTCATAGCTAGTTAATACACTAATGTTTCATAACTTGGGGAATATTTAGAAAACAAGCGAATAACAACTGGCATGAGACTTGAGCTTGACATTAAAACAGTATCTTAGAAGGAAACATTTTTAGGACCTGTTAGTCAATTTGTCATTAACCCTGACTGTTTAGTAAGGGGTTGTGGGGTTCTACTCCCACCCAGGACAAATTCTGTGTGATGAACACAATCGTTTGGTGTATTTGGTTGTAATTTAGCAATTGTATCGTTGTTTTTAAAATATTTTAGTATTTAGTTTTAGTTTCTTTACGATAGCACCTGTGCTATCGTAAAGAAATTCTTCTAATTCTTCTAAAAAAGAAGTTCTTGTAATTATAACGAAATGATTTACCTGTTCTGTATGTTCTTTAGGTGGTAATGAGCAAAGCAAACTGTAAAGATGTGAGCATGGTTTAGGAGCAAGTGCACGGATGAACCCTGGCAAAAGGTCGTGGACCTGTCTTCCACAGTGCTTTAGCTGCGCTGCCGCCCATATCAACAAAATATGGTCTGGAGTAATGCGACATTCTACTGCCAGGAACTTAAGGATCATATGAGATTGCTTTATAACCTGTAGACAAAAAATTCTATTAATATACATACATTCAAAACATATCTCTGTGATGGCCAGAAAGAAACAGCATTCTACTATCTTAATTTATGGATTTTAGAATTTATGGGAGGCTCACAAGTTTTAGTGATATAGTATTAGATTTTCTATATGAAACTACTTCAAACTACGGTAATTTAATCAATTGCATAAAAAATATGTCTTGAATACAAAATGGTATTTTTGCAATCTATCAAAGTATGATTTTCAGCTTGCATGAACATCCAAACGGTACCAATATAATAATATTAGTTTTTACTGTTATTTACTATTATCAGTAATTAACAGAGATTAATTGAAATGTACACTGACTGAAATAGCCTATCCAAGCAACCACCATGTTAAGCTTTGTACCAACTTCTCGAAACTCTTTTTAAATTATTGTATAATCAGTGTGGAAGAAGTTTACAAGAGATGTTATATCTTCAATATGTGAAGAAATTGATAAATCTACTTGTTAATTGACTTATCTTAATTGGTTAATGGAATTTAGGCTTTTATCAGTTTTCACCTGCTGCACCCACTGCCTGCCTGTCCATATATTAATAATAAAAATGCCACAAACCTCCACATGCAAATTAGGTCCAAATAAGTGTTCAATAATGTTGTTATAAGTGAGCCAGGTTGCAAGTTGTTGTCCAGCTATCTCTGCGTCTGCAGCTGGTTCACCAGCACAGAGTTCATTGTGTGCTGCAATGTGTGCATTAATCTGTGCCACACCAGCTAGGCGCATCGTCAGTGTACTGCTGTTGAAATACTTAAATGCTAATGCTAAACCATCTCCGTCAAATGCAAGAGGTGCTTCTAAGGGTTCTTTAGCTGCTCCCCACATGAAATCTGTAAAGAAAAGCAAAATTATATTAAGAGTTATGATAATAGTAAAAAAGACAGCAATCTTAACATACCTTAGTAATGATAAAAGCTTCATGTTAAACTATTGTTGACTGGCCTGTTAAAGTGGTGGTTAGTCACCGGATGGTTGATCTACTAAGCCAGGCTCTATTCCCATATAGGATAAATATTTGTGATGCATGTGTGTGTGTGTACAATCATTTATTAAAAATATAAATTTATTTATGGCAAGCACCAGAAGATTATTAATTTTACTATACCTTTTTCTACCAACCTTTTTTGAGTCTTATTAAGAGTAAATAAAGTACACAGCACAATAACACTATCTCGTTAGGTATAAGGATCACTTTAAAAAGAAATTATCATTTTTTTAAGTTAGAAGCTTGCATGCAATGATAAACAATGGGATTTATGTTGCAAGATTCATTAGTTACTTTATTGTATAGTGAACAGTCTTACCTGCCATAGATTTTACAGCTGGCACTCTAAGATCTTTATCGTCCAAGCTGCACATGTACTTCAATATTTTACTCCTCAGCGGCATGAACAGTTGTGCTACAGCTCTAAAGTTTAACCATAGCTTGAGATTGCCAACTGCTGCCACAATAGCATGTGCCATTGAGAGAGGCAAAGTAGTTGGCGTAGCAGAATCAAACACTGCAGTCATAGCACAAACTCCTCCAAGCTTGCAGAAGAGACTAACATTACGAAGTAAGTATGCTGGTATTTCAGTATCATGTAGGTCACAGTATGAACTTAAATTTGATATTTCTTGAGCTGATAAATCATCCAAGCGACTGAGAGCTGAGTGTTTACATGCTAAGTACAGTGGAAAGTTTAATAGAAATACTTTAGACACGATGTGCATGAGCTTTTCTTTTTGCTGCATGGACCATACTTCAGTATCTTCAGCTGGGACAAGGGGTATTTCAACATCTTTAGGCTCTTCTGGGCTCTCAGGTGGAGGTTTTGATGTATCTGGTTCTGGTTGGACCTCATTCTGTTCATTGGTTTTATCATCACAGTTGGAGGGACTACTTGGTTCAGATTTCTGTTTATCGGGTACATTGTCAGTTGTAGGAGCTGTTTTAGCTGCTTCTAGAAGTTCATCCTTTAGTTGCTTCAGTTGACACACACATAGGCACAATATGCTCTGTACCACAAGATAGAACCTTTCAAAATTTTTTACATCTCGATAGCAGCACATACATTGCCTAAAATAAAGTTTAAAATATAGTATACAGTTCTTACAACTTCAAGCAAAGGGACTGAATGGACTAAATACAAAGTGAGATAATGGTTTAAATTGTGGAAGACTTAATAATCTTTTTAACTAGTAATTTTGGTGCACTAATATAAGAAAATGAGGAATGTATCATTGCACAAATTTTGTAAACACTTATAACACAAGACCCTTAAGGATTTCAAACAAAGCAGTGGCTGGATTGTTGTATGTCAAACGTTTTCTTGTAAATATCGTGTGTATAAAAGATTATCAAAAAATTGTTACCTTTGTGGCCATGAGAGAATGTAGTTCAACACTGTTTCTAGTTCAGATTGGCTTATTGTTGGATACTGGGACACATCGTCGGTTAATCTTGATTCACCTAAAATCACAATGTTACAGGGTCATATGAGTCTGCAATCATTTAATTATTAATAAGGTGAATAGTATTACAAGATTATTAGTTTTCAAATAACCAAGATATCTAAAGAATAGCAAAAGGACTGCTAAATTTCGAAACAATGTAACTTACAATTTACTAAAAGCTGTGAAAACTCCGAACAAACATCACACATTCTTAATGTTTTATGTCAAGTTAGAGCGAAATATTATTGTAATATAATCGCACGGGTATTTTTTAGTGAATTATTGATCATTATTGATATTTTTCATATCAGAAACGAATACTGCCATAAAATGTCACGGTATCCGTTCCACCATTGTTGACGATTGTTGTCAAAACTACGTTTTGTTGTTCATTAGAAATAAAATGATAATCATGCTTAAATTATGGCAAATCCAATTTGTAATATTCTGTACAAAGTCCATAGATGCTATAAATTATACAGGCTAAGATTGTTATTATTACAATAAATGCCTTTTGCTCATGTACAGATGAATATGCTTTTGATAAAAGTAAGAACAAATTCGACTAAAGAGCTAATAGAGATACTTGCTCAATGTTGTTGAATTGACTTTGACACTTGTGATTAGAATAAAAGATGACATAAAAGTCGGCAGTTGAAGAATAAGATATGGGTTGATTGTTGTTATTGAGAATCGTATTTGAAGAAATGGTCCAATTACTGTATATAGTTGCAAGTTTGCATGTATTACTATGCCCATTTACAAAAGTAGAAGAAAGTTTTAATATACAGGCTACGCACGACGTTTTATATCATCGACATAACCTATCACAGGTGTCTAAAAGATCTAAATTTGGATACGTGCCGCTCACTGTAGCAATTTATTGATTTCTATTTTTTTCAGTATGATCATAACGAGTTTCCGGGGGTCGTGCCAAGGTCGTTTATCGGCCCTCTGGTAATTTCAGCCCTATCAGCCCCTATAGTTACGTTATTTCATGTTACCGGAATCAACAAGTTTTGGATGCAATATGTAGGTTAGTAAGTATACATTCCTAATTTTAAATCGCACTGTATTAATGTTATTTAATGCTATTCAGCACTTTGCTTTGAACTTTTTTTGATATTGTAAACACAAAAAAGTATATTGATGATTTCAAAATGTTATCCCAGCTTTCAATTTTAAATTAATTTTAAATCAGGAAATTGTAGACACTGGTATACAATATTATAAAACATTCCACTTTCTGAAATAAGATTATGACACAATTTTAAATTGAAATTGCACTTCTGTTTAATTTACATCAACAGTCTTTAAATATCCATCCACCACTGGACATAGACCACTACTTAGCAAGAAGATTATTGCCTACTGTACTACAGTGGCCATCCAGATTGGCATAGGTAGTTGTTTTATCCTGTGTAACTCAACTCAACTCAACTCTGTATTCCTAATCTATCACCACATAGAGACTGTCCAATTACTGTGTAACTATTTAACTGTCTTAATAATATGTAGATTCAAAAATTTGTAAAGATGGATGTATGGATGTTTGTTATTTCTCTTTCATGCAAAAACTACTGAACAGATTTAAATTAAACTTCACAGTAGTATAGTTTATACATCAAAACATACATACTTAGGCTATTATTTATTATGCTAACAAACATACATACAGGTGGAGTCATAGGTAAAAGCTGGTATGCTATAACATAGCTTTGATTCGATAATATTGTTATTTCAGTTCGCTTAATGCTTGCACTGTCAGTAATAGCAACATGGAGTCGATTGAGGAATGCATTACAAAAACAATTTGGAAACACATTTGCCTGGTGGTTTACTATCATCACTGTCACTCAGTACCATTTCATGTTTTACATGAGCCGGCCATTACCTAATATTATGGTGCTACCATTAGGTGAGTTTTTACTTGGAGACTATTTTATTAGTGAAGAAAAATGAGTCCTACCTCACCATTATCAGACCATGTTTTACGTAAGCTAACATTGATGATACAAAAAATAGCATTAGTAGACACGAGAAATACTATGAAAGAAATGTGTGGAGGTACTAAATAGTAGATAAATAAGTATTAAATCTTCTTTATGCATCACATTACATGTAAATAAATGAATACTCACTGTACACTAATATATATCTAACCATAATCTTTTTTTGCAAATTGATGTCAGAATTTTCAACAACAGGTTCTTGAACAAAGCATCATAACTAAGTTATCAGGCTTGTTAAATTAGGCACTTATGTAGTAAAATAAATCTAACACTCCTTTGTGAAATAGTAATGCAAACCTTATCAGCCAGAAAACCTGGATACATAACAATTGGTCATAGTTTTTATATATCTTTTTTCTGGTTTTAGTACTTCTGTCATTTGAAGGTTGGCTGAGAGGCAGACCAAAGTTGTTCATTATATCAGCTGGAGCTTCAATTATTATATTTAGGTCGGAGCTGGCTATGCTCTTTGGATTTTTCCTCATCATAGATTTGTATTTCAGAAAAATTGATTTCACAACGTAAGTTTACAAATTCTTTATACATTAAGATGATTTTATATCAATAATGTATTTCTTGATTTTTTGAGTTACAAAATTAATTTTGAGAGAAGAGAATTTACAAATCTTGTAATTTTTATCTCATACTGAATAATAATATCTCATATATTACTTTTCTGTTGTGAAAAATATACATACACAAAAACCATTTTTCTTTTTCTTTTACAAAACACAATACCTGCACTAGGATTAAATCTTGTGTTGCGGGGGACATTACAAACATACAAAAAACGGGCACAAAGAACACCCAGACCCAGAACAACAATTTTTGGATCACACAAAGTGTTAACTCATGTGGGGTTTGAACCCACAAACAACGCAGTAGAGAGTGGCGTGGTGACGGCTTAAACCACTTGGTCAACCATGCAATCAAAAGTTATGTTAGCCCAGTCATATTAGGGGTTTCACCTCGGAATGAAAGATAATAACCTGGAAATTGGTAAAAACCTTTGTTTTGTTACCCTAAATATTGTCTCAAAAGTCACAAATGCTATCGTGTCCGCGTCTTAAGATATTGAAGGTCAAAGGTCACAAAAAACGATTTTTCGCGAATATCTCGGTTCCTATTGCTTAAATGATATTTTCACTTATTATGAAAGTTGTAGAGTATAAAATTCTCTACAACTTTTTTTAAACTTTTTTTTCACACAACCAACTATTTTTGGAATAGAGCGCGAAAAGTGCGCAGCGTATAGTCATATATTGGCTTATGCAAGGTCAAGCGTGAGTTACGGTTATCAGTACGTTGTATAAAGTCAATTAGTTAAAAATATTATTATTAAACAATGTCCATTATTTATGTACTAATTATTAATTATTTATATTTAACTATTTAACTATAGTATACTATAGTTAAATAGTTAAATATAAATGTATACAATTAATTCTGGATTATATATTTTAAAATAAAAAAAACAGTAAGGAAATAGATTTCACACATATTTTTATTCATCATTAAATATGGCATATTATACATTTATTAAATGTGAGTTTAAATATTAAAATTGATTGTCAATGGACGACACTTATCTTCTTCTTATTCTTCTTAGTAGTTTTCTTCTTGTTGTCGCTCAAAAATATTCAATTCATTGTCATCATCCTCATTATCGGCCATATTATATCAGAATCGTATGTGCTTTCTTTATCGGGATTACTTGGATATAGTAGAATATTGAGGCTCTATTTCAAGTTCTCCATTTCACTGGCCACAAGCTAGAGAATATAGTAGCCCTGATTTTCTGCATCCACAGCGGGACCCACGACCATTTTTGCAATTGCAAAATATTATGTTAAGTAGTTCGGCTGGTGCATCAAGTATCCAGTCCCATTCTTGAGGTTCTAAGTTCTTGCCTAACCACGTTTGATTTTGATAGTAGACACGTTTGATATGTTGATGAGCTGCTACACTTGTTGGTGGAAGTATTGGCAATTGTACAGGTTTATTTAGTTTCGTTAATTTCATGAATTGCGTGTAGCGGAAATGATCAATGTTGTCCTCAGATTTTGAAGCATTATATAATGCCATCAAGATACGCACTCCATTTTAAAATATTGTTTGTTCGGTGCAGTTTTCTTGTTAAAATACTTCCACCAGTTCATCCAAATTGGGCATTTTCTCCAATGCTCAGCAACAGTTTTTGTTCCTTTTTTAAACAGCGCAGCAGTCGTGTCGCATCTACTAAACGCATATAAAAATAAAATGTGCTTTTTAGTACGAGGATATTGGTCAAAAAACTAAATTTTTTTAGTAATTGACTTTATACCACGTACTGATAACCGTAACTCACGCTTGACCTTGCATAAGCCCATATATGACTATACACTGCGCACTCTTCGCGGTGTACCCCAAAAATGGTTGGTTGTATGCAAAAAAAATTTAAACAAAAGTTGTAGAGAATTTTACATTCTACAACTTTTATAATAAATACAAATCTCATTTGAGCAATAGGAATCGATATATTTGCAAAAAACCGATTTTGATGACCTTTGACCTTCAATATCTTACGACGCGGACACGATAGCAATGGTGACTTTTGAGACAATATTTAGAACAACAAAACAAAGGCTTGTACCGATTTTCAGCTTATTATCTTTCATTCCGAGGTTGACTCCTTTTTTTACCTAATATGACTGGGCTATGTGTAATATTTACTCTTTCTAGTGGAATGACAGCATAAAAATTTATTGTCATTTACAGCAATATGCTAGCCTTGGCAATAGTTTCAGGCTTTCACATTAATAGAATGTACATATTCCATGACCTATATATTTATAGAAAAGTAAAATAAGATAAAATAATTAAAAACACTTGCATATGAAATATTTATATTTATTTATTTTATATTTATATGAAGAGTAACAACATTGTTATTTCATTTTTTAGATTATTCAAGATAGCAATACCCGCAGGCATTGGACTGGTAGGACTTACCGTAGCTGTAGATTCTGTATTTTGGGGACGTCTGCTGTGGCCCGAAGCAGAAGTCTTGTGGTACAACACCATCCTTAACAGGAGCTCTGATTGGGGTGTATCCTTTGTAATAATATAATAATGTCCCTTGTTCTAACTGCAATGACAATTTTAACAGTTCAAGCTTAATTCAATATATATTTTTTGAAAATAAATACTTCTATAGATATAATTTGCTAAATGCTGTGTCCAAGGTATGTTTAAATTGTAATAATTAAAATTTCCACCAAACACAATGCAGTAGACTGTGTCTGCTAATGAACTTAATCTTATAATAAGCACCAAATTCGTTATAAAATCATAACATTTAGTTTAAAATAAATGCTGGCCACACTGCTCATTGGCTTGTCAAACGAATTTGAACGATACTTTTTTAATGATTATTAGAGTTTCAATGAGACTTGGTGGTATAGCTCATTGAAACTAATACTCTCCAGATTCTGCCCTAACTTCAATGTCTGGCAAAATTAAGAAATATGACTAAAAAAAGTATAGTGTTACAATTTGTCTCGTAATAAGGTTATTAAATAAATTTCATAACTAAACAACAGACATCACCATTTTTGTGGTACTTTTACTCTGCACTACCACGTGGACTAGGGCCCAGTTTAGTTTTAATCCCTCTTGGACTATACTTGGATAAGCGACTGATACAGTTTGCTGCCCCGGCATTTGTTTACATATTACTGTATTCATTTTTGCCGCACAAGGAACTTAGATTTATAATATATGTCTTCCCTTTGCTCAATATGGCGTCTGCTGCAGCTTGTACGTATATGTAAGTAGAAGTTTGAAATGCAAAATAATTGTAATCGTGTTGTACTTTTTTTCCTTTTTATTTTATTTTAAAGGCTGCCAAATTGACTCTGCTTTGCGTAATGGAAAGCAAGGATAGAATCTAAGAGTTGTGGTCACCATACTCATTACGAATGCAAACAATACAGTATGGTTACCAACACTGTGGCGGCCAAGTGAGAGACGTTAAAGCCTTGACAGTCATCGTGACTGCGACAAACACACACGACGGTTACTGTCACCCTTTCATCAATGCACCTCCGGTCCTGCACTTGCCAACGGAACACGACAATACAGATGCAGTCGCTTTAGGTTGGTCTTTGGTCGTTGGTCTGTGAGAGGGTAGTACTGTCCCGGACGAACCAGAACGGTAGGCTACTACTACCTTTTCTAAATGCTAACTTGTACAATGGAAAACCTTTTGCAGAGAACAAAAAACTTACAAGAGGTAAAAACGTAAGAGACAAATGTTTAGAGCCAACTAAAACCCAAATCTTGTGAGTTCTTTCTCCCCAATCTCGCCCTATCAAACGACGGGAACGCACTCGTAACTCGTTAGTTGCTAGTCTCCATGAGTCCCTGTTGGCTTATTTACACCTTGATACCAAAGAAATAATATATATAATATTTACATGCATACGTATATATCTAATGTGTACATAAATGTATACATAATATTTCTAATATTTAAAGTATCAACGCGCTCACCTCACTGTAAGTTCCTCTAAACTTGTAAAAAATAGAAATATTAAACCATATTATAATTAAACCGTGACTATCTATTTCGTTGTTTCAGATATGTAAGACGAACGAAAGCTCCCATTTACGAATTACTCTTTTGGGGCACAATTGTAATAATTATAGGCAACATTATAATATCGTTAGCATTCACTTTGGTAGCTATGACGAACTATCCTGGAGGAGTGGCTATTACTAGGTATGTACTTGCATAAAATATGAATCAAATATAGATAATGTATATAGTCTTTAGTCATAATATATAAACAAGTAATAATAATCTTTGAATAATCTTAAATCTTCTCATAATCAGTGGACTGCAACAAAGTAATAATATAAATCGCCCATCCTTATTTTAACTTTTTCACTCTACAGTTTTTCTCTACTAATACAGCTCAGTGGTCAAACCAGTACACATTCTCCCGATTGTATACGACTACGAAATACAAGAGTGTAAGGGATTATTTATATTAGACCGAGGCATGCCGTGTGGCAAGTGTGCCGGACAGGGCACGGATTTGAAATTCTACACATATTTTGTATAAAACAGTTTATATCACATATTGCATGATCCGTTCGGGCTCGTCTACTAAGAAATGATGCCGGCCACAATCCGACCCAGAGTCGACCCCGTGAAATTTGACTGCACGGATGGTGTAGTGGCTTAAGTGGTCGCCACACCGTTTTCTACTGCCCTGAGTGTTGTAGGATCAAACCCCACATTTCACAACACTTTCTGTGATCCACAAATTGTTATTCTGAGTCTGAATGTTCTTTTTCTTTATCTTTTATAATGTAAAACAAGATACAAACATTACCAAGTGACATAAAAATATCAACGTGACAATGCTATCGAATGAAGATTTGTATTCTTACCAAGCCAATAGAATAAACATCACTACCCCAATATAACTATGCATTAACACAGCTTGTAAGATAGGTTGGAGATCAAGCAAAGTTTTTCTTCAACTCATTTCAAACAGTCAAATATTTCTGTTATGTGACAAAGGTACAAATTTCACATTTCTATCCAATCAACAAAAATGATTTATTCTTATTATATTATTTGTTGCAGATTCCATAAACTTTTGAAAAACGAACCGTTCGTCCATGTCCATATTTGTAATTTGGCAGCACAAAGTGGTGTAACTAGATACACCCAAATTCATGATCGTTGGACATATAGCAAAAACGAATCTTTACAACCAGAACAGTTACAAGAATATACCCATCTCCTTCTTGAAGCAAAAAGCAAATATTCACCAACCCTCAAATATTTCACACAAACACATGTTATTTTAGATAGTATAGAATCATTCTCACAGATAGCTATGAATTATAAGTTAATGCCACCGATACGAATTAAAATTAAACCAGCTTTATTTATACTAGAAAGGATAGATTTTCGCGAATATCCACATGGATACAGTACCATGGAGTCAAGATCAAGAGAAGCCATACCTCAAATAAGTGAAGAAACTGTAATAGAAGAAATTGATTATGAAAATATCGAGGAAAAGACTACACCTGAGGAATCTAAAGAAGCTTTAAATATAGAGGAAGAAAAACTTGACCGAAAAGAGGAACTAAAACAGGAAGAAATTGTTCATAATGTTGAAATAACTGAAGATAAAATTGTACTTAATGATGAAGTAGGGGATAACAACTTAAAAGACGCAGAAAATGAATCAATATCTCAGGCAAATATCGAAAGTTCAAAATTAAATAAAGCAAAAAAAGCTATTGAAGACTTAAAAACATTAAGACAAGAAAGAAAGAAGAAGGCTATAGCAAAAATTAAATTAGAAACTCGAAAAGAAGTTGTAGCATCAGCAAAAGAGAAACTTAAAGAAATAATGAAACGTCACAAACATATTGCTGACGAACTTTCAAATAGTATTATTTCTGACGTCACAATAGAATTGGAAGAAAATGACAAAGATGGTAGAGGAGATATACCCGATATGGAAATAATTATTCCAGAAAATAATGATGCTCCCGAAACTGAAAGCCAAGATAAAGAAACACCAGAACCAGTTATAGATAATATTCTATCCGATATTCCTACTACAACAGTTAAGAATGAAAATGTAGATTCAATTGTAGAAGAAGTTATAGTCAGGTTAATAGATAGGAAAATCTATGATGACAAAACAAAACCTGAAGATATCAAAGCGGAGGATAGGCTAATGATACAAAAAATAGTCGAAGAAATTTTATCAGAAAGAATGAATTACTCTAATGTTGATATTAAGTAAACAATCCTACCCATTGGTCCCGTTTTGTTTGCAGTTGATCTCGTTGTATAATTTGTATAATGAGAATTCTGATTTGGGGTAAATTGTTTGTTTTTGTTGTCCTTGTGTTCTGGTCGTCGCCTAGTAAGTAGACGGAGCCCCTGTACCGTTAATAGCCTAGCGGTGGATTTACCGAAGAAAACATACCGCCAGCACCGTAGCACCAACACCATTTCAAGCGCCTGGTGCGAGCAACAGGTTTTAGTTTCTAAGTTCGACTTACAGCCTCATCGACACCCCCGGCGAGTAATGTATGGGGCTGGTAGCTACGTGGTTTATTTAAAATTTCGTAAGCCGTCTTCGCTTGCTCGTTTACACCTATTTATCAGTGTTAGTGTGGTTTAAGTGTTACAAATTACGGTTTTTTTATTATAAAATGTACATTTAATCTTGATTTTGTAATTTCTTGCAATATATTTGTGATATATATTTTTTTTTCTGCTTAAGTGATTGTTTGCATTTTTTTGTAATAAGAATTCATCGTCTAGTCCAAAGAGTATGTAGTAAGTGCAATTTTTATGAAGATTTGACGTTGTAATAGTTACAGTTTCATGTAACCTAAAACTACGTTCACTGTATCATATCATTTTATTGTTAAAATTTTCCCGTTTCGTTATTGTTTCACAAAAACATTTTGACTTTCTTAAACTTGTTCACTTGTTTTTGTGGCACAGTATAACAATTTTACCGCGGATATGTTTTAACTACTATTATTATATTTATTATATTGTAATATAACTTCGGATTTATGAAAAATAAAAGTGCAATTATGTTGTAGATGTTTTATTAATCCAGTTTATAATAGATACAAAATAGCGATAAACCTTTGATGAACATACATCTAATCAGTCTAATGAGGCATAAAAATTAGTAATTCACTAGATCAGACAGGTACTTAAGTACACGGCATACAGAGCTTACATCTAGGTAAAGAAAAAAACTACACTATAAGCCATTTTAATTAAAACATGGATAACGCCCCATTACGTATACATTTTTCGTTTCAGCGGATTTCAAATAAAATAGTATATAAAATATGACACACTTTATTGAATAAGGTATTCCACACTTACAGTGAACAGTACTTAAAATTTAAAATATTATCTAATACAATACCTTTACCGTAGGACGTGTATTGTAAGTAGTGTATGTGAACATTAACAGTGTATATATATATACTCTCTTCGAGACCTTGTAATCTTATGTTATTTGTCAAAATTTTAGCAGTAATATATTTAGTTGTCGACACATCCAATTTAGAATAGAAAATCAAATATAGAATGACGTAAGTAATAACACTCAATAAACCAGTCGCGTTAACATAATTACGTATCTTACCTAGAGCTTGTACACAAAATATTCTTTAAACATTTATAGTTTTCTCTTATTCGTATCACACTTCTTTTGACTGAAATATTAATTAGCCTTTTTAACCAAGCGATGTGCAAAACAACTGATTGACCAACTATCTTGTCTATAGTCTTGCTAAGTGAACTAATTATTAGTTCTAGTTCTTATTAGCTCTTAATTATGAGGTAGGTATGATTTGATATTATGGCAAACTGCCACAAATTTAGATTTGCTCTCTTGAAAACAAAGAAAATTAAAATTTCTCTAAGTACAGCGCTAACTTTGTTTTGTTCTTCAGGAAATGACGTCATATGTTGTCACTTGACCATAATCTGCGTTATAGTAGCATGTTGTTTATTAAAACAAAAATATGATCTAAGGGAAAATAAAGGGTTATATGTCCCTTACCATTGTTTTTAATCACAAGTGTTTAAGGCATACTAAACGCAATAATCTAGTTTTTCTAATCTTTTTTTTTAATTATACGAGGACGGTTCAATAAGTACCTGTGTTAGAAATAAAAACACCTTCATTTTTTTCAAAAAAAGTTTTTTTATTTTTCAACATAATCTCCTCTTAGAAAAATACACTTCCCCAACGTTCCTGCCATTTTTTAACCCCTCCAAAAATAGGATTTGTCGAACTCTCCAAAATACACCTCTGGCTCGACAATGACTACCTCGTTTGAGCTAAATTTTTTTTCCGTGAACCATTTCTTCATATTAGGGAACAAGAAAAAATCGCAAGGAACCAGATCAGGTGAATAGGGGGGATATGGCAGCATTTCGTCTACGTTTAATTTCGTTTAACCAATATCTAACTGTGGTCATAGAGTCTGTGCGCAGTGTCCCCATAAATAGCATCCAACTTTGTTTTTATCTCTCCGCATTTTTTGCCATCCAAAAACAAAAAGCGAATTACCGAACGATACTGCTTTTTTCCATCTTAGTGGAAATCACGAAACACGTCTTCAAATCCAAACTAACCTATCAATTAAACTGAAATTTGTTTTACTGTCGTTTCATAAACGGCAACACACAATAATAACACCAACTTCCCCCAGGAACGCCCTCTGTCGTCAAACACAGGTATTTATTGAACCGCTGTCGTAAAAGTTATTATCTCATCACGTCATGAGGTATTATAAATTATATAGATTTGTGTGTTCATAATTTTGCGAAAGTGTTTTTTTACACTGTTCAAAAATATTTGTCTCATGTGTTCAAATTAAACGTAAAAGTTAAGTGTACACTTATTACTAAATATCTTACGGTTTAAAATGTAAATTACTAGCGTAGTTTCATTGTCAAAGTTTCAACTACGTTTTGTTTGTACTAACCTTTAAACATATAACTTTATATGTCTAAAAGCGTTCTCCAGTCGAATCTTCCCGAGCTAGAATTAACCGAGGGTGGGCACGGTGGGCATACAACATGCCAAGGGTTCTCCTTTAAAGCTCCCAGTGCGCAATATGGCACTTTCATAAGGTTGCTGACGAAAGTGTATGGGGGGAACTCGGGTTGAGGGTTGGAGAGACGCTTCAGAGCTGTAGCTGTCGTGTCTAGCGTAGCTGCGTGACCGACAAATATTATGTTCCCTCCTGCAAAATATATTAGAATCAATCCTAATGTAATAATTAATAATCTAAAATTTTACATTACATTAGAAATGGTATGTATACAACTCATGTAAATGGGTTTAGACGTATTTATATTTAATATTTCGATTTTAAGCAGTCCATGTCCAGATAAAGACGATAAACAAATTATTCGACCTAATAAAAGGCAGTGCTAATAATTTTTCGAACCTGTTAAACAATTGGTTATCTAAGTACATACCTTCTTTTTCAGTGTCCTTGACAGCGCATTGCGCGACCTTCTCTCCTCTTTTGTAGTACTCCTCTAAACTTTCTTCAGTATTAATCTCAAGGTCCACATATGGCTTGTAGCTAAAACAGAAGAACATTGATCAGCGTACATGACATAAATTTATCATGACAGTGATTTATGTAACTGTATGTGTCTACTAATATCACCGCTAAGCTACCATTGCAATGGCCAAGCTAATTAACCCATTACTTCCCAACCTTCGAAAAATATAGAATTTGCTGCTCATATCACAAAATATATTTGTTAATACAGTAAGAAAAAACAATGTGAAGTTAAAAACAAAAATTTATTTATTTTAAGGTCTGAATCAGCCTGTCCTATATTGAGATCATATGTTAAGAAAAAAATATATTATTACGACTTTATTGACTATTTTACGTTTAGTAAAGGTTTCCCAACAATTTTAGGTAATTTGAAATATATAATTGCTTTTATTTATATAGCTATAATTAGCAATATAAAACAAACAACAATGCACTCTTAAAGGTTACGAAATATATAAACTTTGAAATTATATATTTAAATAACATCACTGTATTTTTTCATCAAAATATTTTTTTTTAACGGAAAAATTGTTAAAAATGTTTGTTTTTTACAAAAAAGCCATAAAAAATTAAAGCTAGTTTTAAAACAAAATTGATAATCTGGTGTCCTAAAAATATGACAGTGGGAAGTAATGGGTTATTACATTATAATTGATTTACCTGAGATCAACATTATATCCTGCGTTGTGGAACTCCAAAGGCGTCATGAAGGGCGCCATGCCTTTCGCATGCCACATCTTGAATTCAAAGAGACCTGGCTCCACTCTGATTTTAACTGATGGGTCTGCCTGTAAGCCTAAAAATTGACTTTATATTAACAATAATAATGTTCCTGTACCCGAAACTGGTGGTCTATTTTCTACATGTATGTAAATGTATTTAAAAATGTAATTTAAATGTATTTCTAATGAAATAAAGAGAATAATAATTTATCTGTTTATTGTACACCAGTTTAATTACAAAGTTACGAGTAACTTAAAACTAAGGAAGTATGAGTGTGGTGGTCTTATCGCTCGCAGACAATCTGTTACAGCCAACCATAGGATGGCAAGTAGCGGTAGCGGATTGCGGATAGGTAACCACTTAAGCTGTTGCCGATATTCTGAGACACGATCATATTTCCGTAATCGAAATATGAATCGTATACAAAGAGTTTAGTTAGAGTATCTTAAGCTTATTCAATTGGATTGTGTAAGAGTAATCTTAGTAAGAAAATAGCGTAGTCTGCGCGAAAATCCTGTAGCGGTGAACATTTTGCGACTCAGCTCTTGTAGCTCAGGACCTCAGGATAAGGTACTATTAATGCAGATCCCAAAGTTTTTCATTTAGTTACTGCATAGAGTAGGTGTATTATTACGAGTGACTTGTTGCAATTTCGTCCAATGAATTTCGGAAATTATTCGTGAGCTTCCAACGACAATGACATAGGAATATCATTTCTATTATATTTTAACATAATAAAGCTGTAGTGTTTGCCTTTATATAAGGCGGTTATTGATACATCAGCTATAATGAAATCATCTTAAAGTGAAAAGTATTCATTGAGGAATATTATGTGGTATTATACTATAACGCTACCGCACAAACGCAGGCAGGTGAAACTGTAGGGAACAGCTAGTTATTATATAAATGTAAACATTACTTATCTCGGAAAGTAGCTTCAGTGGAAATGTTTTTTGTAAAACATGTAATATATTTAGGATATAGCTCTATAGTCAAATAAGAACATTACGATTAAATTATATTTAAGTGTACAATACCTTCAAGGAATCCTTGCGCAGTCTCCACGCACCTGAGGGCGGCAGATGCGTAAACATGCTTAACATCAATACCGGCAAGCCTTAAGCCTTCACCCACCAGCTGTGCTTGCAGCCGCCCGATGCGTGTTAACGGTGTGTCCTTTGCGTACGACTCCTTACCACCTGCCCTGTGTAATAATAACAAAATACGTTTATTCCGTCATATCTTATTAAGTCTGAATAAAGAAACGTCAATGTTAAACTTATTACTCCTCATAATTCGCAGTTTCGGCGAAAGATCTTGAGCACTATGACATCAGCATAGGTAGTAAAAGTCATTCGTGCTTTGCCATATTATAGTTCCAATTTGTTATTATGCGATAAAAAAGATTAGATATTCAAAGTGAGTTATTCTAAGAAATTGATTTTCTCTAAGTAATTAATTAGGGGAACGATAGTGTGCCCGTCAAAGTAAAACTAAACAGAGCACGCAAGGCCATTCAGGCCGTTGTAAATCTCAAAGCTTTTTAACACAAAGTAAAAGTGAGTCCCATTTGTCAATATAAATAACTGCACTACAAACTCACTACAGTTAACTAACTTAGGTTGTTACCTAATATTTTAGGTAAAAAGCGTTATAAGGTATTTGAAACATTTTTCGTAGGATTTTAATGTCTCTGTAATGCGTCAATTATTCATTTTTTTACATATACTGACCTTTTGCCTAATTTCAGAGGCATGTTCAAATCCATTCTTGTATAAGTATCGTTTTCGTCGAAACAATAAGGTACCCACTGACCATAAGTGAGGTCTACTCTCTCTCCATGACGCATCGCGAAAACCCAACGACGATTGTCGTCCTCTTGTGGTGGTACAGCCTGAAACATATATGATTTATAAACAAGGTACAAAGGTATAATTAATGGAAAGCATCTCATCCTTTCTTTGCTTGCTTATTGGAAGAATACTTTCAATAGGTTTAAATGGGACGAAAAACTAAATCCAATACCTATATAAATGGTGAAATTATCGTGCGCCACGCAAATATTGGTTATTTTTTTTAAGATGGCCTAGGATGGTCACCTTATTATTTAGTAAATAGCTTCGTTCATCTACATATGCAACTTAAAGACACACAAATATGTTGTCTACCTTTGAATGCCTCTTTCCCTCAGAACCAGGGGTTGGTGCCTAAGCCTAATTAATAAGGTGAAAAGAAAAAGATGATGACAAGAAAATATTGTGGCAAAAATTGAAAAAGGCATGTTTCAATGGTTTGGCCACGTAACACAGCGGATGATAGTAGACTCACGAAAGTAATTTATAGAGTGAATGTGTGTGAAGTGTCGGAAGAGGTCGCCTATGGCGAGTATTTGCCGACTAAATTGGTGATATTCTGTAAAGGGCCGTGTGAAAAGCACCAGGACCCGACTGTGAACGAATGTGCACAAAGCATAAGACGTGTGTCAGGACCATAGTAAGCGGAGATCAATTGTCTCTGTATACCGTTCTGGTAAATAGGTGAGACTTTATGTATTATGTTTGTAAAAGCAACAAAAGAAATGGTCGACTTCTATATCTATACTTATAATGATTTCTTAAACTAAAACTTTTAAGACTTAGATAAATAAACGATTAAATACGTAGTCTCTAAAAGCCTACCTACATTAGTAATTACGTGTGTCACAGTTCGAAATCTAAGTGATAGCATTATCACTTGAAATTGCTTTATTCTACCGAAGCAATCAATCAATTTTTATTTGCGAATATCGATTGTATAATTTCTTACAATATAATAATGGAACAGCCACATTCTACTTCTAGGCATGCAAATGAGCCTAAGACCCAGGCATAAGGATGTGTGATTTTATTCGAGTGTCGCCATTCGTTCTGGTTAATTAACGATTTTTGAAATTTACACATGTGGGTGGTATAATAAATACTCACAAAGATCCCATTGTTCCTTACAATAGAAATTTGTACAACAGAGGAGATAATAGTATTATTATCAAAAATATGAGGCGACGTTATCATATACAAACATTGTAGTATCATGCATTTTTACTACGGTATCTAATCACCTCTCGCCAGTCACTTTATCAGTTCCCTAGAAAGAAAGTAACAACAATAATTTCTTCCCAAAACTCTGATAGCTTGCACTAAAGTACATGACTGTCGAATAAAGTCAGTCTGTCTACATGTTGATATAAATATAATCAGTACTTTATTACCATCGGTGGTGTGAACCATAGGTAAGGGAAGAAGTTGCTGATGATCAAGTGTTAGCAACATGATGATGACACTTGTGGTTAAAAGATGTGAAATGTGAGCCATTTAAAAAAAAAGTGACACGTAGTGTTCTTATAACTAACTAAAATATAATCATGAAACTAACAATGCAGCTTCGTCACTAATGTGATTTGCGCTTGTAAATAAAATCCAAATAGCTCCTTTTAATGTGGATTTTAAAAGAATATAAGCATGTCAATTTGTAACTGCACTTCTATACTGCACGAATAGTGGCGTTTTAGTGGTCATCCCCACACTGTCAACAGTGTTGTGTGTTCAAACCCCACAGAGACAACACTGAGTAATGCACAAATTGTTACAACACTTTGAGTAACAGGAATATTGTTAGTGCGAGAGTAGTCTTTTTAACTGTGGAATACATTATCGCTTGCGGTATTTCCGGGCTGATACGTCTATCGAAAAAATACTTAGATAGTGTTTTAGGAGCAGAAATAGTTAAGAACTTTTAAAGACCTCTTGAGCTGCAGGTATTCATAGACGGCGGTGGTCACTTCCTACTAAGTGAGCCGTCGGCTCATTTGCCTCTTTTGTATCATAAAAAAACTGAGACTGGATTTCCAAATATTACTTTAGATAACTTACCACATTTTCTTCACTTCCTGCCCCTACTTTCAAAGCAGTGTCAGCATCTGAAAAAAAATAAGAGACTTTATTTAGTGCTCACCTGTGTAGGTCTTTAATAATAAAAAAAATTACTGCCTCTCTGTGGACCAATATGGCGATTTCATATTTAAATATTTAGTATATTATCTGCATCATCAGTATCTTTCTTCCAATAAAAGTTTAAATGAAATTTTACCTTTTCAATTTAACCCTAAAATGTTGAACGACCTTGTGGATTACTCTATTTTAGTTCTTATTGCGTCAGTCACGCTTACAATATTTATTCAAGGTCTTAACGTTAGTCAAGTCTACTAGATAATTTCAGAGATATAGATTTGACATGACCGCACCTAACCTCTTTAGTGTGTGAGATTTTTCCGTTATGTCTATCGCAAAATCTACTAACACTTTACAATTTTTGCACAAAATATGTTAGTAACATCGAACTAAACGATATTCTTAAATTATAAAGTCATATTATACTACAGCAGTTGACAAGAAAAGTAGGTTTAAACGTGGATTATGCCAAGTTTATTCATGTTCAACCGAATTAATCAGGAATCAATCAGGTAGTAGAACCACACTGATTTCGCTCGACCGGGGCAGTACTACCCTCTCACAGAAGATCAATCTAAAGCAACAGTATCCGTGCTATTGTGTTTCCTTGGCGAGGGGGGGACCGGAGGCCCATTGATCAGAGACAACAGTTATCGTGGTTAATGTGGGAGCCTTACACTGCCACGATGACTGTCATACCTTTTACGTGCCCAAGCGAAGTGTGAAAAAGCATCTCACTAGATCGCCATAGTGTGAGTCACCATACTGCACTGTTTGCATTCACAATGAGTAGTGTACAATTCTTGAATTTTATTCATGCTTTCTACCAGGCAGAGTAGAGTCCTTTAGTCAGGCTCTCAAAATAATATTAAAAAAAGAATTATGAAATTATTCAAAAGTTTTGTTTCAAAATGAAAATGATTAACTTTTTGCAACACAAAACAATGATAACTTAATTATTTATATTTTACTTTTATATATTACAATTACGATCTACTCATTGAATATACAGGTATTCAGATTTGATAATCACAAAATTTAGCATGTCATCATGAATCATCATCCTTGGATTTCGTACATATCGTACCATTTCTCTTATCTACGTAAAACCAGGTATAGAACAGTAAATCATTGTGTAATGACATATTGAGCTCGGCATATAAAGTACCTAAACAGTATCGACCGCGTTCACTTTAGTATAAGAACAACAAATTTCAGCTGTGTATAAAACAAATAATTTACTTCTTAAAGTTAAGATTAATCTTGATTTTACACACATTTATCAAACCGTATAATTTGTGTTAAATCTTATCTTAATAAACATGAATTACAACGTGGGCTCCACAATTACTTTCAGGGGGTGTATCTACATCTACACATACCGTTAACCAATGTAAAATATAGAATTATATCAGGTACCATTATCTATGAAATTGATGTTTTTATAAAACAGGCTAACTTATTTTTTTCTATATGTTTTATATCTATTATTAAACCAATCACCCATACAATCTATGTATCTTTGCCACACGGTGGCAGTTTATTGATACCGTTTTAGAAGAAATCAGCTGGACGAGTAAGCAACAAATTCTTCTAAGGTATTTTGTACTGCCTCTCGGGTAGTGGTGTAGCTGATTAAAAATATGTAATTTTATCTATGTATTTTCTTTTGTGACAGGGTTTTCTGTACAAGTGCACCCCTTCCATTTCCTTGTGCTCATGAAACGTCCTTAAGAATTTAAATTAGTATTTTTTTTAATGGTATTTCATGGTATCATTCCTAATTGACTATAGGCAGTAGGAAATAACATGATCATAATCAATGTAATATAAAAAAATATTATTATTATTTTGTGTTATTATTTAATAACTTACCCTGGGATGTATTCATGATTCCTTCTTTCCCACCGTTCACTAAAGCTTGCCAGTAAGTTGTCCACTCTTTAAAATTTGCTTCAGACTTCTCGTGACCTAGCTCCACTGCGCCTTCGTGTGGGTAACTGGTTGTCATCTCTACGTCGGAGTTTGACCGTGACTTACAATCTGAACCTATTAGTAAATAAAAAAATATAAATATCCTAAAACTCGGACACCATACCGGACCCATAGTGTAGCAGTAAGTTATAATAACGAACAAAAATGCATAGACAGATACTGCTTTTATAAGTACACGCCATATTTGTAAATCATATCTATAATTCGATACAAATAAAACAATTTATTGTATAAGACAAAGTACAGACATATAAAGATTCTTAAAGGTCAGACTTTTTAAATATTTAACGTAAGCATTCTGAAATGAATTTTGGTACATATTAGTTGTATGTATTGAAAGTTAGGGTTTCATTTTTAACTGATTGAATAATACAAAAGTTCAATATTTTCTCAAAATTCAACAGTTGAATGGTGTCGGTTTTATTCAACTTTAAATTAAATTGTAAAACGTAAGGCAAGTTGTGTCCACGTTGATATAATAAAAAAAATATTCGTGAGAAATAATATTTTGTTCATTGTTAACGATGTATCTACATGGCAATGTGTAGTTCAGTTTTTTTTATTTATACATAGTATTGTTACGCGCTCAGTTCGGGTGTAGACTATTTATTTCAATTAAACTCTAGCACAATATGCGACTAATAACAATTCTCAATGATATTCACTTGACACTTGACCGCTCCATTTCTCGTACTCTTTTACTTGTTGTACGTTGTATGTACGAGTGTTCACGTATGTGAATTATCCACTGGGCATGTCTGATAGTCCCTGAAGGTTCGTAAACTCTTGTTCGTTTGAGTACTAAAATGACTAAAATCGTGAGCAACAGTTCTATTGTCCCTCCTTTTTCCTACTCCTTATTCCGACTAGTTTAACACGTCATCTAATTCTAAGTTTCAAAGTTTTGAATCGCTAATACCCGTAATGACGTTATATCAAGTTGCATCGCACCCGTACCAATTTCCAGCATCTTTTTGTAGGAAATGTATATTTAACGTATGTGCAAGATTGTACGTAAACAACGATGTAATACAAAGAAATTCAACCCTGTCCGAGCATTGATAACAGTAACAATATTGTTACAACCAATGACGTAAAACAGTATGGACGCGTCGTGAACGAGCATCGCGGCTCTCAAATATAGAGTAAACATTTAAGCTATAGAAGAAAATGTCTAAAGAAAGAGAAAGAAAATCAAAACCAACGGATTAGCTGTTAGAGGGAGATGAATAGACATCGTTAATTGCGTTACGATTAAGTGCGTAGCTAAACAGAATGTGGGTATTTACCACTGGTCCAAGAGCCCGTGAGTGCCAGACCTTCGTCATTTTATAAAAGCTGAAAGTTCTTCTATGTGTGTCCCTAGTACAGGTAAGAATGATCCCCAAACATGAAGCTGAGGCAGCGGTGGCTTTGGCAGATAACAGGCAACAAAGGTGTGTAAAATTCCATTTCAAATTCGTCATAATATAAAACTTGATTTTTTTATATTTGATTCATAATAATATCAAAACTCGCGTTGCTCATTGCCAGACAGTTAGTATGGTTCCAACCCTCTGCCGGACACCCCTAAACTATTATAATTTATAATTATACTTACGTTATATTATAAAACCTAAATTTAATATATAATTTTTTGGGAGCCTATTAAACTATGTTTATATAGTAGCCGGACAGTTTCGAAGGTTCTATCATCTTGCCAGACGCATTCAAAGTGAGCAGTAATCGGGAGAGCAAGGAGCGAATACAGTAACTAAACGTTATATTATAAAACCTAAATTTTATATATAATTTTTTGGGAGCCTATTAAACTATGTTTATATAGTAGCCGGACAGTTTCGAAGGTTCTCTCATCTTGCCAGACGCATTCAAAGTGAGCAATAATCGGGAGAGCAAGGAGCGAATACAGTAACTAAACGTTATATTATAAAACCTAAGTTTCATATATAATTTTTTGGGAGCCTATTAAACTATGTTTACATAGTAGCCGGACAGTTTCGAAGGTTCTATCATCTTGCCAGACGCATTCAAAGTGAGCAGTAATCGGGAGAGCAAGGAGCGAATACAGTAACTAAACGTTATATTATAAAACCTAAATTTTATATATAATTTTTTGGGAGCCTATTAAACTATGTTTATATAGTAGCCGGACAGTTTCGAAGGTTCTCTCATCTTACCAGACGCATTCAAAGTGAGCAATAATCGGGAGAGCAAGGAGCGAATACAGTAACTAAACGTTATATTATAAAACCTAAGTTTCATATATAATTTTTTGGGAGCCTATTAAACCATGTTTACATAGTAGCCGGACAGTTTCGAAGGTTCTATCATCTTGCCAGACGCATGCAAAGGCGGTCCGAATTGTACTCGCAGCACTTACGACGTTTAAACTGCTAACGTGTGGACCGATTTAGTGAGCGCGCGATAACGATGAAAATGATGAAAATATTTAGATTCAATTAAAATAAATTAATTTCTCTGTAAATTTCTTATCTTAAAAAAATGTGTCCTTTGGTATAATAAACACTAATATTTGATTTACTTTGTTTCATTGGCTTTATAATTTTAATAGCATTGACAATAATAAACTTCTTAAAAATGAAAAATAATATCAATTAAATTATTAGATTTTCGATATGATTGACATTGTATGAGAAACATTTTACTCAGTATTATTTTAAATATTTGTTATTGAAATTGTAAAAATTAATTAATGAAATTTCTGGATTAAGAAAAAAATAAACTGCAAAATTTGAAATTAATAACAATGGGTGCGCAGTGAAATCCCGCAATAGACTAAGCGCTCTGTTTCATTCGCACTAGTTACTGTATACGCTCCTTGCTCTCCTGATTACTGCTCACTTTGAATGCGCCTGGCAAGATGATAGAACCTTCGAAACTGTCCGGCTACTATGTAAACATAGTTTAATAGGCTTCCAAAAAATTATATATAAAACTTAGGTTTTATAATATAACGTTTAGTTACTGTATTCGCTCCTTGCTCTCCCGATTATTGCTCACTTTGAATGCGTCTGGCAAGATGAGAGAACCTTCGAAACTGTCCGGCTACTATATAAACATAGTTTAATAGGCTCCCAAAAAATTATATATAAAATTTAGGTTTTATAATATAACGCTTAGTTACTGTATTCGCTCCTTGCTCTCCCGATTACTGCTCACTTTGAATGCGTCTGGCAAGATGATAGAACCTTCGAAACTGTCCTGCTACTATGTAAACATAGTTTAATAGGCTCCCAAAAAATTATATATAAAATTTAGGTTTTATAATATAACGCTTAGTTACTGTATTCGCTCCTTGCTCTCCCGATTACTGCTCACTTTGAATGCGTCTGGCAAGATGATAGAACCTTCGAAACTGTCCGGCTACTATGTAAACATAGTTTAATAGGCTCCCAAAAAATTATATATGAAACTTAGGTTTTATAATATAACGTTTAGTTACTGTATTCGCTCCTTCCTCTCCCGATTATTGCTTACTTTGAATGCGTCTGGCAAGATGATAGAACCTTCGAAACTGTCCGGCTACTATATAAACATAGTTTAATAGGCTCCCAAAAAATTATATATTAAATTTAGGTTTTATAATATAACGCTTAGTTACTGTATTCGCTCCTTGCTCTCCCGATTACTGCTCACTTTGAATGCGTCTGGCAAGATGATAGAACCTTCGAAACTGTCCTGCTACTATGTAAACATAGTTTAATAGGCTCCCAAAAAATTATATATAAAATTTAGGTTTTATAATATAACGCTTAGTTACTGTATTCGCTCCTTGCTCTCCCGATTACTGCTCACTTTGAATGCGTCTGGCAAGATGATAGAACCTTCGAAACTGTCCGGCTACTATGTAAACATAGTTTAATAGGCTCCCAAAAAATTATATATGAAACTTAGGTTTTATAATATAACGTTTAGTTACTGTATTCGCTCCTTCCTCTCCCGATTATTGCTTACTTTGAATGCGTCTGGCAAGATGATAGAACCTTCGAAACTGTCCGGCTACTATATAAACATAGTTTAATAGGCTCCCAAAAAATTATATATTAAATTTAGGTTTTATAATATAACGTAAGTATAATTATAAATTATAATAGTTTAGGGGTGTCCGGCAGAGGGTTGGAACCATACTAACTGTCTGGCAATGAGCAACGCGAGTTTTGATATTATTATGAATCAAATATAAAAAAATCAAGTTTTATATTATGACGAATTTGAGATGGAATTTTACATACCTTTGTTGCCTGTTATCTGCCAAAGCCACCGCTGCCTCAGCTTCATGTTTGGGAATCATTCTTACCTGTACTAGGGACACACATAGAAGAACTTTCAGCTTTTATAAAATGACGAAGGTCTGGCACTCACGGGCTCTTGCTCTACACCATTTTTTATTTTGCTATTTAGAGTTCAGGCAATGCATTAGTTATATGTATAAAGTTTTCATATTATTAGTTACAGAAATTTCTCTTCATTACTTTTGTTTCAAATCAAAATTATAATTTACCTTGCTTTGTTTTCGTTATTTAAGTTTTTTTCAATGTGTAACATACTTTTATACTTTCTTCTTCCCAATTAAATTAAATAAATTTTGTTTTTAAAGTGCCATATGTAGTCAAGTGTTGTATACAGTCAAAATTAATTTTAGTAAAAAATACTGAACTCGTAATAATATGAGTTCAGAATTTTTTGTCACAAGGTATCATTTATGCAATTAAATTAAATTTTAAGTTAATTAAATTTATATACATAATTAAACTAGCATATGCATACATAGTTGCACATGTTAGTTTTTTTTTAGTTTATGACAGTAAATAATTATTCTTTGATCAGAAATGGCCTGTACAATCACACAAACAACCTCTACTTGATTAATATTGATATATTTCTGTTATTTTAGTTTAAAACTTATTAGCTGAATTGAAGGAGAAAATGGATCACATTGGATATTTTTCATCATTCATCATCATTCATTGGATATAATTCATTGGATCACATCAATGGATATTAAGTGACCACCACATACCACCGCTGCCCATTTATACCTACAACTCAAAGAGTCATTGCAAATGTATTGCACTCCTTTGAGTCTCTCTCCTAAAACAAGGTGAGAGGGGTTTGGGTTTTGGTAATCACACTCATGCTAGATAAAAATAAGGAAAAATTGCACTATTATGTGTCAACCCATGTAATCACTCTGGTTGATATGTTTTCATTTCTGGCAAAGCTAAGTTCTTCTGCAGTTGAACCATTTCAAGTAGATACTGGTACCATACATATATGCTTAAATTAAGGACATTGCAAAATCTATTCCATAGCTAGCATGTAATAGCAAATGCTCAGGGCACTGTAATTGTGACTGCTACTTTTAAAAATTTAAGGGCACTACCGACATTATAATAAGTACTACTACTATGTAATTATGAAAAACTAGAGTTAAAAAAAAATTACAGCAATATTTTTAAGGTGCAATGAACAATCTTACATTTAACCAATAAAAATAGACTTTAAATCAATAAATTATATTATTATATTATTTATATAATGAGCCAAGCTCAACCCAAGTGACAGAAGAGAATGTTAAGCAATTGTTTTGTTGTTTATCACTGTATTTATGAGATTATTGAAGCCTTAACCTTTTAACCTGATTATTTGGGTTGGATTAAAAGATTGAGAATGAAGAGACTGAGAAGAGAAACTCAAGAGAGTCGATCGGCAGTGGAAGAATATGGGCAGTGAGAATCATTTCCCATCAGGTGACGAGATTGAGTGATAATTTATGAAAATATAAATAAGTAAGCTAAATTTTGAAGAAATTAACATTGTTCACAGATAAACAGAATTTAAGAGAGTCATCGAACTGACTGTTTCTTTTCCAGAAGATTTCATTCACACAGATTTGGACTAAGAACTATGAAAGTTCAAGGAATTTGATTAAAACCCAAGAAAATTATTAATTGTGAATTTATCAAACTTCTTGAATGTTGCACACTTTCTATTAGTTTAAATGAGTTTGCACTGTATTTATGAATTCAGTAATATTGCTAATTATTTTACGTTATGTTATCAATGGCAAAAACGAATAAATTATAAAATATCAAAAGTAAAAGAACATAAAAAGCCGGCTATTGTCAAAAAACTTTACAATAATTAATAAAAAATTTTCGCTACAATTTATCCTTTAATTTCAATATTAAAATTTAAATAAAAATAAAATAAAATCTTACATGAAACGAACTCTCCGTAGGCTGCTGTAAAAAAACTAAATATTCACATAACACTTCTAAAATAAAGTATGTTGTAGTACCTACCTTGCACGGAATACTGTTACTGATTCAATTGATTTAAAGCGCACGATACAATATATATACCAGTGATAACGTAAAATATCAGATAGCCAATGCAAGTACTTTTCGGTTATAGGTATCCCTTTTCTAAATCAATTCGTCATAAAAAATTGACAATTAACGACAAATAAGTTGATAAGTAATGTCAATGTCGTTGTAAAAACCTTTATCAGAAAGTTATCATACATTTACGTTACTTGAGACCTTGACATTGGAATACATTCTCATTAGTTCGTGAAGTTCATGGTCACTAATATTTATTAGTGGGAAGTGTTTTTAATATTTAAAGTCTCTTGCCCAGAGGAATTGAATTTTAACAAAACATTAGTTAAATTTCATTTCACCACTCTCTAGGTAGGCAATATACATACGTTAACAACTAAGAAAATTGAAAACACATACCACTGTCGACATAGATTTATGAGTCACTCGAATAAGTTCATTTAATAATGGGACTGTCCCTTAAAACATTTGACCAAACAAATTTAGATGATTGATTTTATGTTAGTAAACAAGTAAAATAAAGTTCAACGTTTCAAAGACAACTTGTTATTTTTATAATATCGATCTTTGTTACAAAAGAAGGACGCCGAAATGCTTCCAGCTACAAAAAACTAAGTTTGGAATGTTTTGAATCACGCGACAGTTTTTATGTATACTTACTCTAGCATCCATTTTAACGTAGGTTCACTCACAAAGTGTTTTATGAAACTAAAGTATAAATATATGTACCGCAACTTTGTACGGAAACAGTTATCGACTAAAATGTAATGATGATTAACTTTATTAAAAACCCGAAATATAATTTAAGTAGCTAAACGAGTAAAATCATTTATAACACAATATACACTTAAAAATATAAATTAAAGGTAAGTGTTTCTGTGTAAATAGAGTAGCCAATGTTAATAAGAATTTATATAAAAATAAAATCTTACTGTTATTGTTGTTAATGGTGACGGAGCGGTATAGCGTCGAAGCGTCAGATTCCAGCGTCCGTCTCGTGAATATGGCTGGCAAGTAACCGCTCACCCCTTAAAAAAAACAAAGCGTCTATGAGAGCCGAATATTTCCGAAAGTTGCCGAAACCAGCCGACAAGCAGCATCAGCCGAACCATGACGTGAGCTTTCTGGGCAGGCCTGGCCTTGACCTTAACCTAACCATTTAACACCGAAAAAACTGGCAATTCATGTTAACAACTCAGCGCCTCTTCTAGTCACATACGACACGATTTGGCTAGATTTTTATCGAATCGGGTCGTGTCGAATATAATGGATAGATTACAATTAATTCAATCTGTTTTAAGTTGGCTAATGGGTTACTGAGCGAATTTGTTCTAAGTTTTTTTACGATGATGATGGTAAAACATTTCACCATTCCAATGGTTGCATTTATAAAATTATATAATTTATATTTTAGACCACTACACCAGCATCTTTTTAATAAAACAGACACTTTAAGATATCATAAAATAAAAACAAGGAATTTGAGGATATATTTGTGTACCTATCTGTGGAGCTAAATCTATTCGTAAGCCAGAAGCAAATGTTAGTATAATTGGTTCTCTACCAGACACGAACTATTTATCAAAGAATAAGAAAAGACAAATTAAACTTCGTACAAAACAAGGTAAAGATAGGAAAAAATAGAATCATACAGCATCATGTATCATTTGTATCGAAATAGAAATTTATCCCAGGGACATTTGTCTCCCTGCGACGCCTATCTAGACGGGTCGAGTTTTTTGGACAGTTAGCTTTTTATAGTTTACCGTTTTTTCTTTTCCCAGTAGAACTTGAATGAACGTACTGTTGTGATTTATTGAACAGTATTAATACAATTATAGGTACGCTTATGTGTATCATGATGCAACACTGTCTTCTTTTTACTACACCTAAAGAAATAAATCATCATGTTTTTATCTAATTACAATATGATTAGGAGATTAGGTACAATATGATTCACCCTTACATACCATACTTACTTTTTGCTAGCGTAGTTAAGGTACGTAATCAGTATAGTAATCTCAAAACACTTCTCTATACTAAATATTTTGTTTTTGTTAACATATACATACTAATAAATTAAGACTATTTTGAGTGCTCACATCTCGATGAACTAAGCAATAAAATGATACAAGAAAATAAAATGTTAAGTATAATATTATATGTACCCTTGAATACAAATTCCATACGGCCCTTTTTTGTGTTAGGCAATGTTTCTCTAATAGCAAACAAAAACTTAGTCCAATACTTATCTATTATAAAAAAAAACAACAACATTAAACTAACCTCCAAATTTGAAAGTTAACAATCCGAAACTCTTGAATAAATTTGTCATCGTAAAAATCACACAACTTCAAAAGCTGGATAAGGTTATAAAAATCAAAAACGTAACAGTACCTATCAATATCCCACTTTAACTTCAAATTAAAAATACAAAATAAACACTTACAAATGGAAAAAAATGTAAGCGTCTCGTACCGAATATACCGAAAGAGCCGACAGTAGCAATAAATCTAACTTCTGATTGGCTCACCGTTATCGGAGATATGCTATTTTAAAACAAACTCAGGGTCATAAAGGCACTAGTCGCATAGCATTATCAGGAGTCCCGATTTGCGCGACGCCTAGACGTCCCGATTTTGCTATTTTGATCAACGGAAAAATAATATTCAAGCTTTAATACATATTTAAAAAGGCTATTTCGTTTTTGTTTACAATGTCTACAAGCTCAATGATAAATATAACTGTCTACGCAGGAAGGAGTCTTTAAAACGAAGTTTAACTTATTATGATTTTCTGTAAGCAATTTAGTATAAATCCTATGATAAAATTGTGAGCAATATAATATATTACTCTATTATTATACGAATTGTTATAATTAAATCTTTAATTTTATGAATATAAAGAGCCAAATTAATTCTTTGCTCTTTTTGAAGCAATAAACGCAGGCTATTTACAAGAAACTGACGCCATCGTTCGGCCTTTTAAAGAAAAATATTTTTTGACATTTTTGTTCTCTTCTACTGTATCAGCTACTGTTTCATTAGAAATCCAATTATGGAGGCGTGATTATGATAAGACCAAGATTAAAAATTAAACAAAAAACTACAGCTTGTCAGCCTTTTACTGTATTTAAAGCTCTTCACAGCTGGATAACACGTATCCTGTGTTTATAAAAGCTTTCTACGGCCATCAATAACTACTGGTTACACAACTCTCGTGTTCCATACAGCAGTGCTTCTAATACGCACGTTGTGTTCCGCAGTGTTCCCGACGAGCGTTCTGTAATTTACAGCTTAATGTTCCGCACGAGAGTGTTGAAAACACAACCGTTATATAATAATCATTCACAATACTTCAGTACTGAAAACACTTTCTACTTAAGTTAGTTGGTATTCTAAGGTTATTTCTTAAATATTGGAGGAAGTAGTCCTTACACTTCTTCCTATAATATTTAAGAAATAACCGTCACCCACAGACAATCTTACGGCAACCGAGATCGACGGCTTCAATCAGCACTGATGGACGGATCATTTCACGAATATTATTCGGACTACATGTCTGTAAACACAAGAAATAAACATGGACGAGAAAAAAAAATACACGAAATGCATGGTCTTAAATAAGTAGAGACCTAGATAAACCTGGTAAGAATTTATTATATCTTATTAATATTATAAATGCGAAAGTTTGTGAGTATGGATGTTTGTTACCCTTTCACGAAAAAAGTACTGGACGGATTTGGATGAAACTTTACAGTAAAATGGTTTACAATTTTTAATGATTTCATGTCAATTACGTCGGAACAAATCTGACCTCTGACAGTTATCTTGGCGTACGCTGTCTAAACTATTGAAGTTACATAAATATGATGTACCGAGGATTGTTTGAATGTTAAAAAAAAAAATAAAATGATCTGTTACGAAACGATCATTATATTTCTACTTTTAGGACGCGAGTGCATGAATATTCAACTAATATAAACTCTGCTAAGTACGTCGTTGTCACAAATATATATGTACCTATGTAATTTGAGATAGAAATAAAAGATGTGTAAAATTAAGTATTTATTCAGTAGGTATATATTCAAATTATATAAATTTGTTGTTTTTTTGTTCCTAGTTGCATTACCTATAATCTATACAAAAGTGTAGGTTGATATTACAGCTACTAGCATTTAATTATATGGTTCAGGAATTAATGTATTGCTTAAATAGATCGTGAACAGTCAGGTTTTCAAGTACAAAGCCTGACTGGTTTTGTACTTGCCCATTGTTTTCATTTTTAACGTTTAATTGTCATATTTCACGATTCATGCGAATACTCTAAATAAATAGTTATTAGCTGAATCTCAGATTTTTAGACTTCAATGACCTTTTATTAAACAAAGTAATAGATTTATTAATTGATTTTTTAAGAAATTAATATGCAACTCCTTTATTGGCTACATAAATCGTAATTCTTAAATGATAAAAAAAGTATTACTTTAAATAAAAATTTAATTTAATTCTTAATTAGTCTAGACTAACAATATATGTTATTGTACAAATATAAAATACATATTTAGGCACGAGTATGCTGTCCTTGGGACATACTTTAGAAAATCAATAACACTTACTTATACATAAGTGCTATCACATAATACAAACGTGTGTGTGTGAGGCAAAGGAGTATTGCTTGGCATGACGATAGATAGATAGCGATAGATAGATAGATAGATAGATACGAGGGGTGATCAATAGATAATGATAATTGGGTACTTCTAAGGTGCACAAAAATCGAAAAAAAAATATTTTTGCTTGCTTGTACACCCGCTTGTTCAAAACATATACAGTAACTTGGAAGAAACATTTTGGGAATCTGTTCCTCCATATTCCACAGTTGCACGTCGGGCAAAGGAATTTAAACTGAGCAGAACGTCCACTGAAGATGAATACCGTGAGGGGGAAGAAACATTTTGGGAATCTGTTCCTCCATATTCCACAGTTGCACGTCGGGCAAAGGAATTTAAACTGAGCAGAACGTCCACTGAAGATGAATACCGCGAGGGACACCCAACCACGTCCCTGACCGAGAATAACGTGAAAAAAGTAGAAGAAATCGTATTGGCCGATCAAGAGTGACCGTAAGGCATGTTGCTTAGGACACAGGGATCTCATATGGCAGCGTTCAAAAAATAATTGTAAATGAATTGTATATTAACAAAGTCACGGCGAGTTGGGTGCCGAGAATATTAACCGACAAGCAAAAAAAGAAACGACTCGGCATTTCGAGAGTCAATCTCGAAAAGTTGCAGGCCGATCATGAAAAAATTTTGAATTGTTTTTTGACCATGGACGAGACCATCATTTTGACCCTGAAACCAAACAACAGTCGATGACCTGGAAACGAACCTCCTCACCAACGTCTAAAAAATTCAAGGTGTCAAGTTCAGCAGGAAAGGTTATGGCATCTGTTTTTTGGGACGCTGAAGAAATTATCATTGTGGAATGTTTGGAAAAGGGAGAAGCCATAACGGGCCTTTACTACACAGATCAAATAAGAAGATTACGAGGCCATCAAGGAAAAAAGACGCGGCAAACTGCGAGCTGGAGCGCAATTTCATCAAGACAACGCCACGGCTTACTAAGTCGCAGTTGCGATGGCTACAATTTAAGAAACGGGATTCGAACTGTTCGAACACCCTTTCTATTCGCCAGATCTAACTCCTAGCGACTTCTATCTCTTTCCTCGGCTCAAAGAACACCTTTAAGGCAAGAAATTTAAGAATAATGGTGAAGGGACGGCCACTGTAGAGGCGTTTTTGGAGGGCCAAGACAAAGATTTTTTTTCTAAGGGAATCATGGATTTAGAAAAAAGATATATTAAATGTATTAATTTGTTAGGAGACTATATTGTAAAATAAAATTTATGATTTAGTCTAATCATTGTTTTATATATTGATTATCATTACTTATTGATCACCCCTCGAATGATAAAGTACAGTACAGCATTCTTTTAAATAAACTACACTACTACTACAATACTTACACATGGTTTAAATCATACTTAGAGAACAGATCACTAATAGTCTAAATTGACCATTTTGAGACGCCAATACAGACGAATGTAGAATGATGCGATCTAATAAAAGGAGCATAGCATGTTCAATGCCACAGGCCAGCGTGTTGGGTTGTGTGCTGTTTCTAATATGCCGCAAATCGACATATTTTGTTTGCCAGAACCTCGTCCGTCGATCTGCAGGTGAACGACTTGCAGGTGAGGTTGGCTTGGGCCTTGGGGTCCAGTCATGCAATATATGACCATAATTTCGAAATAAAATATAACAAAACAATAACTATTGAATTTAGATCATATAAAAACACCCTCATGAACACTGATTCAACATACAATAACACACAATTAAAACCGCACTATCCGCATACTATGCATACTCATACTCTCTGGTTATGGTATTATGTTGTGCGATTGTAGTGTCAATTTTCAGGATTTATTTATACTTCACAAGAAATTTATCTGAATTATCGCTCAAATTGTCTATCTTGACAGTTCTAGGGCCTACTTTATTAAATACATATAATGTCCTCACACCACATTACTACCACCATCAAATCATATCCTTATACTACCATCATTGTACTCGTACATATTCGACATTTGCATATTTGTGTCTATTACGTATATACAATATACAATTATATGCAATATATATACAATTTAAGCACACACCACAGAGACGAACTACGAGTATATCTACCACTATCAAGCATTAAAATGCTCAACCAGAGTCGCTTCAACGTGGCCGTTAAAATTTACGATAAAATATCGATTCATATTAAAACTGAAACTAAGCTTATAATAAACAACTGTAACAATTTTTACTTGAAAAGTGCTTATACCCAGTAGAAGAATACATGGGAGCTGATGTAATTAATAGGCTTTATACTTAATTACTTATTTATTTAACAGAATAATACACATTAGCAAACACTTTTATAGCAGAGATGGCGGCAAGAACGTTTTAACAAAACTGTCAAACGTCATCACGTAGTGAGAAGTTGAGAACGCGGCAATTTCAAATTACTACAACAGGAGCAAAATACAAATAAATATAATACACGTTTTTACACACTATCACATACTACAAATAAACACAATAACAAATAATGCACCTAAACACAAGTAGAGATACTACACCTAAACATACACCTACACTCAATAATAGTTGTTACACAAAAAAGAAAAAACGATGCACAATAGTTTTAAAAGTAATATAGGGTGGGCCATAAATTAGTTAACATTTGAAAAAAAATCGTATAAAAAATACCATTTGATATATTATAGAAAATTGATTATTTACAAGAAGGCTAATTAGTTGGAATTTATTTTTTAAAAATTACATCGTCTGAATGACCACTGTTTCAACGTTTGCACACTTTTGAACGAGCACCAAAATTTTCAAATACTCGTCGGCAAAGAGACCGTGACATAGCCGACATCTCTTCGCTGATTTTTTCTTTTAGTTGACGTAATGTATTAGGTTTCTTGATATAAACACGATTCTTCCAGTAACCTCATAAAAAGAAGTCTGCTGGGGATAGATTTGGAGTTCTGGGTGGCCATGGAATGTCGCCTCGTCTGGAAATCAGTTTTTCTGGAAACATGTCTTTGACCAGCGGCAGGGACTCATTGGATACGTGGCAAGCGGTTCCATCTTGTTGAAACTATGAGTTACGATTGTAGCCAGCAAATTCCACTAGTATCGGTCTCAAGAACTCCCATAACATGTTTGCGCAAGATAGTAGATTCAAATGTTAATGATTTCTTTTCCCACCCTATATACTCGTAAATATACGCTATGAATACTGAAATATTAGAATATCTATGTCAGGGGATTCCTAATAACCTATAAAATATATATTATAATATAATATTTATATATATTTTAAATAAGAAACCTACCAAAGTGACTCTATTCTGCCTGATGGAAAACATGAATAGAATCTAAGAGCGGTGGTCACCGTACTCACTGCGAATGAAGACAGTGCAGTATGGCGACCCACGCTATGGCAGCCTAGTGAGATGCTTTTTCACGCCCCGCTTAAAGCACCCGGGCGTGTAGTGGGAGGGACGTGCGCTGGTAATGAATTCCACGCTTTAACCGATTCGCACAGGAAGTAAGAGCTGAACCGTTTAGTTCGGGAGCGTATGTCTACCATTCTGAAACGGTGACTTCCAAGGCCAACACGAGTTGTCCTGTAGAGGAACGGAGAGGATGGGATCAGTTGGAATTCGTCAGAAAACTCTCCATGATAAAGGCGATAGAGGACTGTACATATAGGACATTATATATATATCTTCGAGTCATCCAGCCATCTACTACGGCATACCGCCCAACCCAGACGAATCCTTCTATCGGTCTCCTAATCAAAGTTTTGCTGGTCACGTTTAATGATTGGCCAAGGTAGATTTCTTTTTGCACAAGCCCGACAGGTCACATTTACGGTCACGTGTCTCAACGATACATGCCTATTGAACACTAGCAACACCTACGACTTCGACTGCGGGGATTTTTTTTATAATTCCAAAATTCTAAAATAGAAGTAGCCTAAGTTTGTCCCTATAACATCAGCTATCTGTCAGTGAAAGTCCCGTCATAATCAGTCCAACCAGTCCAGAGATTAGCCGGTACAAACAGACAGACAGACAAAAATTATGAAAAATGTTATTTTGGTGTATGTATCGTATGTATGTTCATGTGTATGTAGCAAAAAGCGGTTATTTTAATATTACAAACAGACATTCTAATTTTATTTATATATATATATAGATGATTTTCGTCTTTTCGATGTAATTGAAAAATAACCCAGCTATTTAAAGGTGTGTAATTTTTGCCAAAACTTCTTTTACACTATTTACGACTAGATTCTTGTAGTTTTAAATCTTGATTTAGCTACCATGTGTATGTGTGTTTAATTTGCTTAGCAAGTAAGTACTGTGATTATCGCTCTCTACCTAATACGACAAAGAACTGAATTACTGTTCTGGAGCTCTTATGATATAGATATGAGAGCCTATGAGCCCTTATGAGATATATATATTATGAGATAGTACTGTAAGGCTTCAACAGTAAATTCAAAAGATGATAAATTTTATATAGTATATTGTTACTATTACATACTCCTACAAATCTTTAATGATATTCCGTTTTAGACACTGCATCTCATTTTAACAATATTGGGCTTACTTAAAGGGAAATACTTTCAAGTAGTCATGTAGATAGTAGAAGTAGAAGGACGTTTTCCTGCTGATTTTCACTAATTTTTCAAGATATTTTAATGTAAATCAGGTTATTTTATACTAATATTTACTAGTATTTTTATATTTTACAACAACATAACTTAAAAAGTTGTAGAGATATCTGCTGATACACACAGTAGCTTGTCATTTGACTGAGCAATATAATTAAACATGACTTTAAGAAATGTGAGAGAAAAGATGAACATACATAGAAACATAGACTGTTAAAATTATAATCCTCCTTTTGCCTTAGCCTTAGTCGAATAATAAAAAGATTACTAATGATAGAAATAAATATAGGGTTGTCTTTGTAATTATTTGAACATTGAATGTGTTCCCTGCTATAAACACATGTGTATGAGAAGTTCATAGTTTAGTTTCGATCTCCTCTCGATCTCACAATTGTTATAAAAAGTATACTCTGTAATTAATTACAACTGTAAAACAAATTAAAAATGTCATTGGTATCATGATTAACTTATTTTTTTTTATTAAACCACAATTATTTTCTTTTAATTGGTTGATATTCACAGTGTTGCATTCGTTTTTCAAATTGTCACATATGGAATAGCAACACTGGTACATTTGTCAGTTACTTCAGAGTTTTGTTGGTTAGAGCAGCAGTAAAAGTCAAAGCGTTCTCTGATTTACGCGTAACACGTGGTTAATGTGTGACCTAAAAGTGGCTTTCAATTTGAGTTGTAATAAATTAAAACAAAATGTATCTTAGATATTACTTAGACGAACAAGGTGACAGAAAGTATACTCTCTCGGTAAATATATTTTTTTAGTTTTCCAAACCCTTAGCGAATCTTTCGTGTATGTTTACAAATAGTTTTCATGACCCATGTGTTAATATCATTATCTCTTTCAGACTATTGATCCTTATGGAAAACCGACGTTATCAGCACATCCAGGTAACTTGCAAAATGTATTTTGTGTCAATTTTACTTATGAAAGAATATCATAAGTGTCCAGTATAGTAACAATAAAACCGTTTATTCCAAATATCAGTAAGTTTTAAGTCAACAATTTTGGAGTTTCTTTTGTTGGCTTTTGTTAGTTATTATCTTAATAGTCAGTGGTAATAGTCGTAACTACTTCTATATTGCACTGCTCTGTGGGTGTAGGCCTCCTCTATAATTTTCTATTTGCTTTATCTCTCCCTGTTTGCATTCAATTCCTTCTGGCTACTTCTTTAATGTCATCAACTCATCTTTTAATAGTGTAGGTCTAGGTCTGACATCCATAAAGGAGACTAGGTAGAATGTAGGTGTCAAATGCTTTGATGCTATCTATGAAAGTTCAGTATAGAGTTCTTTTGAAATTTAGTTTGCATAGTGTTATACTAAAATCTACCTGAAAACCTGCTTGGTCTCTGTCAATAATTTCATTATTCTTTTTTGTGTTATTGAAGTAACAAGCTTATAGAAGCTTGGAAGAAGATCGATTGGTCTGTAGTTACTTATACGCAATGGATTCCCTTTTTTAAACAAATGTATGGTATCAGATGTACATCATTGTTTCCACACAGTTTCAGAGTCAAGTACCATGTTAAAGAGTGGCGAAGGACAACTGGCTCACCTATTTTTAAGCTCTTGTTGGTCAGCTTGTCTGTGCTTGGGCTTTTTTTTTTAGTTTTGAGTAGATGTATGTGTGTGTTCATAGACTTTTGTCTTCAATAAGCTTAACATGAAATTAGATGTTATGTCAAATTGTCTACCATTTCAGTTTGATTGTTATGTCCTTCTGTACGATACAAGTCCTTGCAGAACATTGTTGCATGATCTATCACTTCCGGGATTATATAGCTTCTTTTTTACTTGTAAGTTTATGAATCCAAGTTATGCTAAAATTAATTTCCATTGATACTCTTTTAGTGCTTCTATATTTTTTCAGGTTTCTTGTTATAACTTTCTGTTTGCTGCAATCACTTTTATAGATTTTTTATTTGTTTTGTAAATAGGTTACTAAATATGTTTCGTGTGTCTTTGTTTTTAGTTTTTGATGATAATGTTTGTTAAGAAAGTTTTCACCAAAGATTTTGGGTTTTTGTATTTGCAGACTTGGTTTGATTGTTTCTCTTAAGCTTTTTTTATGGAGTTTAAGATATTATAGTATTCATGAACATCTGATATTTCAGTTAAAGTAAAGTAAGTAAAGTTAATTTCCCTTTTAGACATGTTATATACTTATTTTTTTGTTTTCATTGCTTTTTGGCATTGTTACTATAATTTTTATTTTATAGATTATTTAATGATACAAAGTCTATTTCTCTTTCCTTAAAAAATGTATTCATGATTAATACTTTGTATGCCTCTTTCGTTTCTTACTTTGTAGCTGTAATTACCAATAATAAGGTTTTCGTGACTTTTGGATGGGCCTATTTTTGCATTATAGACTCCCATATGACTATCATAGTATGAGCTTTTTTAATGTTCTTGTAGAATTCTTCTATCTCTTCATCATTTGCGTTGTCTGTAGGAACAAGTACCTGATTAGTGAACGATCTCGCTTGTTTATTATCATTTCTAGTAATGCCACTCGTTCTGAAATTCTAGTCAAGTTTTTCATGACAGTCTTTTGTGAAGTATATTCCTGGAGAGAACTTTATATCAATCTTTAGGTAGTAGAGCCACGCTGATTTCAGCGTGAACGGGCCGGCTCGACAGGCGCAGTATTTCCCTCCCACAGAAGACCAACTGTGTGACCAACTGTGACCAACCTAAGTTGACCAAGGGACAGCATCGGTGATGTCGAGTTTCGTTGTTGAGTGCGAAACCGGAGGCCCATTGATGCAAGGGTGACAGTTATCGTGGTAACTGTGTGAGCCTTACACTGCCACATTGACTGTCATACCTTTTACGTGTGCGGCACGAAAAAGCATCTCACTAGGTCCCCATAGTGTGAGGCACCATACCGCATTGTCTGCAGTTGCAATGAATATGGTGACCACAACTGTTGGATTCTATTCATGCTTTCCATCAGGCAGAGTAGTCACTATGGCAGGTTCTTAATATAGAAAAAAAAAGAGTTTCACAAGTATAGGTCTCTTTTTGTCACTTTGTTTTTTACCTAATCTGAATGCTTCACTGAGTTTCAATGTGTCATAGGTGTTTGATTCAATTGTTTTATAGGCTGAGCTAAAAGTATCCAAGACTAGTCTGTGAAGATCTTAGTTTGTCTTTTCCACTTCACTTATGCCATGTTATTTTTCCTTCTATTATTCAAAATTTATATATACTTTATATTATTACCCAAGTAGTATTTTAAAACAATACTTTGAGTAACTGTTGCAGAATTGGTTTTTATAACGAATCTGGGGGGGCCTATGGCCAGCAGTGAAAGTCTTTCCACTGAGATGACAAATTAAAATAATCAAATTTACTTTATAGAAGTAATAGGGAAAAATAATTACATGTTATTCAATATTGGAAATCGAACTTTCATCTGAATTTGGCTCTGCCTTAGTTTAACACTGAGCACACAGCAATAATATTGTAATGTTTGTATTTTCAGCTCGGTTTTCTCCTGAAGATAAATATTCAAGACAGAGGATAATTATCAAAAAGAGGTTTGGCTTACTACTAACTCAGCAACCTGAACCTATTCTATAAGATGTAATATATATATATATTCCTAATTATAAGTAATTCAAAACATTTTGCTTTTTATTTGCACCAAACCTGTTTTAAATGTCAACTTTTACTAAAATTTGTGTAGGTACAACAAAATTCTGAACAACAGCATAATTATAACCATAGGCCTCCTGACTCTTTTTCTCATAGAACACTTTCAAAATTTGACTGATTCTAGTGAACCCCCTACAGCGACATTTCTACCATATTCCCAAAACTGGACAAAAAATAATATTTTAATTTGCGTTGCGATAACGCGATGAATAAAAAATTAGGAGTTGATTCCATCTCGGGGTGGACTTTCTATTTAGACGACGTACGGTACACGCGGACGTCGTTCCCTCGCGTCTGGCCGCTGTAGCGGATGGTGGGGAAAAAAGAGGTCATACTCAGGGAGGCATGAAGCTTTGGTAAGCGCACCTCCGCCGCCCGGTTTACCGACGGTGTATGGGGTCCGAGTGGTGGTTGTCCTGCCGGGCCTTTTCCGTCGCCTCCTTCTGTGAAATGACGCCTTTGTTGCGACCACGGTAAACCAGCTGTCGTTATCGGCCATGGAGCATTTGACATCTACTCGTAGCCCAAGGAACCAATCAAATCTCAATTATTTCGCAAACTCCCTATTCGGGGTGCTAAAAATAAAATAGTATATTTTCTTGTGTTGTATTTATTAAAATAGTAAGTAATTGTTACACAAATGATTATTTTGGTTAGTTACAGTCGTGATATAATCAAGTTAAACAATAATATAACGTAACTTCTACAATGGCAATTGCAAAATACACGACGGTTGAGAGGCGTTCCTTAATCTCAATCACAATCCATCGCTCTAATTTTAATGGGTTATGTCGATAGAGTGTCCATTGGACACAGTGAATTGCAGTTGTGTCTGGTATAATTCTTTTAAGATAGATTTTTCTTCCAACGCTTGAAAATAATTATCTTCGGGCTTCAACGGTTGCGGTACAGTGATAAGTACTGCTAAAAGCTTAGCTGCATAAAAGACATGGACGATGGCTTGTATACCTTTCATAGAAGAAAATCATCATAAAATAAAAGTATATATGCAAAATAGGCAGCTAAATACACACTTTTTCGGACACTGGCAAACACTCATATCAATTCACTTTACGCTTATTTTTTTGTCATCTCTGAGGATCCACCTACAAATTAATGACTTACACAGTATAGGACAATAAGTACAGAATAGAATTACAATAGAACCACATGTTGGTATAACTGATAAATGTAGATACTGGTATGTTCTGGTATCATACGTCATGTTATCAGTAAAGTATAAAATAGCACTTTTTTGTATTTACAGTTTTATTTATTTATTTTATTTATTTACAACTTTGCATTGGCGGACTTAATGCCTAAGGCATTTTCTACTAGTCAACTGATTGCACGATGCAGAGAATAAATGAGGTAGGTGCAGTTTTCTCTACTAAAAGGTAAAAAATCGGCAGAAATCTGTCCTACCCACTACGTCGAATCGTCCTACTACACACAGCTTCGTAACCTCAGATTGGTACCACAATCTACTCGATTCCATTAATTTCGGCTCGGGGTCGCGTGTTTATACATTTTCATTTGTAGTCCCATTTAGCGACATTCTGTTCCATTTACACTGTTTACGCTATTGCAGTAAAGTTTGCGAGCACTGCTCTTCTCCAGTCCCCATAGCTTCGTGTCAGCGTTCAGTCGAAAAACGTCCATGACTGGACATAATAATATGTTTTCCGCAAGGTGCTCCACACCAAACGGTTTTGCCCAAAACCCTTGGGCTTCCCACGAATTCTGTATTACATTTTTTGAAACACAATCATTATTTTAACATTGACACGATCTGATACATCAGAAGAGGTGAAGCTGTTCTAGTGCAAGTTGTCTGCTCAAAATATTTATTTCTCGAAATTATAAGGAAAACACAGCCCGCATTAGTTCTAAAAAGTATATCTAGAAATATTTGTTAGAGCTAATTCAAAGATCATTATTCATAAATCCACCTACACTCTAATTGTCTAACATTTAAAAATAGAAAGGAAGCAATAACGAAACGTATCTGTTTATTTTTTCTGAGGCAACATTTGCTTTGAATTTTGTAATCTTGGTTTGCAATTGTCAAATAAAAATAGTATAAACAGTTGTTTGATGTTTTAGAATCAGTTATTGCTAATATACCAAAATAGTTATTTTGGTTAAATTAGAAATCAACAATTAAACTTTGACTCCAAAAGCAATGACTACGTCTTACAAAAAAGAAGACCTAAAAATATACTGGAACAAAATCATCTATGCATATCCGATTCTCAATGATACGATATACACCGACTGCAATAGCGCAGAGTATGATGAAGTTCAAGAAATCATCGTCGCCTTAAGCATCCAGATGAAGATACGTGACCTTGTGCTCGTTCACATTGAAAAATACCTTCGCCAGCACATAGCACCAATCTTTTGGTCCAAATTTATGAAAGTCGAGGAGGAAGTCAAAGGCTTTCAGTTGTTTAAGTCGGCCGTGAATGATTTGCATGATTCGGTATCAAACCTCTCAGGAATGCTGCAAAGGTTAACCATATTAAATAATAGTTGTAATGATAACAAACCTATATATGGAGAAAAAGATGTTATTTTAGGGTTTAAACAACTTGTGAGAGCTACACTATTGTCTCAGTTACCTTTAGATTTCCAAGTGATCATTAACCATTTCTATAAAGTATCCTTTAATGTGTTTGATAACGAATATGAGAATTCTGATATGGGTGAAGATGTTATGTGTTCAGGCTGCTTAAATGAATGTTCGGATTGCAACTGTATGTATATTGTAAAAGTATTCCATGATACAAATAGGAAACTGATGGAATTACAAATACTCGAGAGACTCACTGGTCAAGTTTTGACAAACTTCATTCAAATGCGTATTGAGTCTCATATTCAAAAACTCTGTACTGGTACATTTGATGTATCACATTTAGGGTTCTTAGAAAACTGGTTGGATACAACTGTCATGTCATGGCTTACTAGAATATATTGCGGAGGATCATCAAAACCAGCACCTGATGACAAGAATATTCAAAGTGCAATATCTAAGTTCAAACAAAAACTAAGTTACTTTTTATACCACAGTTACACTAAGTTGAGAATTGACCAATTGTTTAATATAATTATAGAATACCCAGACTCCCAACCAGCTGTTGATGACATAAAGCTTTGTTTAGAAAAAACAGATTTAAGGGCTACTCTTTGTAAAAATTTACAAAATGCTCTTGAAACACGATTGTTGCACCCTGGAGTGAATACACCTGATATTTTAACTGCTTACATAACAACTATTAGAGCTTTGAGACACCTTGATCCTTCTGGAGTTATACTTGAAACTGTCACAAAACCTGTACGAAATTATTTGAGAAATCGAGATGACACTGTTCGCAGTGTTGTTAGCAGTTTGACTGAAGAAGGTGCTGGGAGTGAGTTAGCTGAGGAATTAGTTAAGTTTGCAGCGGAAGCTGATGGTGACTGTGATAAAGATGAATCTTGGGATAAATGGAACCCAGACCCTGTTGATGCTGATCCAACTGTTGATTCTAGTGATAGAAAGGCTAATGATATCATTTCAATGCTTGTCAATGTTTATGGCAGTAAAGAACTCTTTGTGAATGAATATAGAACACTTTTAGCTGATAGATTGTTGGCTCAAACTGCTTTAAACACAGACAAGGAAATCAGGTATCTGGAACTCTTGAAGCTGAGGTTTGGAGAGTCACAACTACACTTTTGTGAAGTAATGCTCAAAGATATATCTGATTCCAAAAGAATTAATGCCCTTATTCACCAAGATAAAGAGGTAGAGACCTTAAACAAGAAGTTCACATCAAATGCAATGATCTTATCTGCACAATTCTGGCCTCCATTCAAAGATGAGAGTTTAGAATTACCTGAGGAAATAAAACGCCATTTAGAAGCTTACACAAAATCATTTGAGGCATTAAAAGGCAATAGAACTTTGAGCTGGAAACCACACCTTGGCAATGTAAACATTGAAATTGAGTTAGAAGATAAGAAGTTAGAGTTAACAGTATCACCATTTAATGCTACCCTAATAATGCATTTCCAAGAGAAATCAGAGTGGACAATAGATGAGTTACATCAAGTTATGAAGGTTCCAGTAACTATTTTGAGGCGAAAAATTACTTATTGGCAATCAATGGGTATCATTGCAGAGAGAAGTCCAGATTACTATGTGTTAGTGGATGGATCAGAAGCAAATAAAGCAAATGTTGCAACTAATCAAGTCCAGGAAATGATGTGTGAAGATGATGAGACAGAAAGTGTGATGGCATCTGCTCATGATCAAAGAGAAGGTGAATTACAGGTGTTCTGGTCTTACATTGTGGGGATGCTAACCAATTTAGACTCTTTACCTTTGGATCGAATCCATCAAATGTTAAAGATGTTTGCATCACAGGCTCCTGGCACTGAATGTAGCCTCCAAGAACTTAGACAGTTTTTAGATACAAAAGTTAGGACTCATCAGCTGGTGTTACAAGGTGGAATGTATAAGTTGCCTAAAACATAAGAATACTTCAAAATAAACTGGATACAATTTTGTTTATTATTTACCATTCTTTCTACTCTAAGTAAACTTCTTTAAATGATTGGCTATTTTTTGGCCTCTAAAACCATCAGATCTTTATAAAAAAGTAATAAAATTCTTTGTAGTTCTGTAGATTTGTGAAAGTCTTACAAAAAAGCATGCAGGTAATTTTCTTTCCTATTTAGAATACTGAAATAACATTGTTTGGTACAAAATTGTATATATTTTTTAACAAAGATGTGTTATAGCATTACTATTCTTGATACCATAACAGTTTAAGCTGAAAGCTTATGTTGTGAGTGACTTCAAGTTAGGATTAGTGGATGGATGAGAAAAGAATAATCCAGACCAATATAAATTTGAAAGTGTTCTGTTTGTCTGCTTTCATGGTTGAAGTGGTGCAAAGATTTCAACGAAATTTGGCATGGAGATACTTTGATTCTTGAGGAAAGACATAGGCTATTCTTTATCGCGATAAACGACACACGCAGGTGCAGCTGCGGGCAAGCTAGTATACCTATATAACGATTTGGAAGTCACATTCAACTTTCATCAAATAGCATTAAAAATTGAATTGAAAAGTTAACATGATCAACAAAAAGGTTCACTTTAAATTCTGTGTTGGCCTACTTATAGTCGAAACGCCGTAAACTTGGCCTTAAAGGTTTGCGGGACGAGACGGCAGGTGATGCGGTCGGTTACGCACTATACGACAGGTCTAAACTGAACACGATGCAATGAATATAAAATTTGTCAGATATTATAATTTCAATTTATTGTAAGTTTATACCTATTAAATTATTAAATAGGTAGTATTTTAATAGAGTCACTATATCTTTATCATTACCGTCGAACGGGGTGACTATATGACAGGCAGGTGACAATGTGCAATGAAGCAGTTATTTTGATTTTTGACGAATTCTCACTTTATAACAACAGTTATGTTCGCATTTTTAAGGCATAGATACTTTTTTGATGCCTTTAACGGCAATTTGGAATATTTGTTATTACTAACTGGTAACACTAAATATGGAACTAGTTCAACAGAAATTTTGAAGTGACAAGTCGACTTTTGTTGTATGTGGTAAACTTTTGGTTGTGCAATAAAAACTATCGCAGGTGGCGTTATCAAGGTATGTTTGAGTAATATTACAGTTATTTGTTGTCTTAATGCTCTAAGCATCTAAACAAAAAGTCTTGATATGCTGGCACAAAATCGTAGACAAAAATAAAAACAAAGTACGCAGGTGAAAATGTGCCATCGCCATACTGGTAGTGTTGTCACATTTCTTTTCTGTATTTTTACTAGTGGTACTTACCTGAATATTTTTTATTTTTAGCACTACCTAAAGTAATGCCGCGGGATTATAAAAGAAAGCCAGGTACCAGAGCGTACAAAAATTATACGGAGGACACTCTCCAAGCTATTTTAGCAGAGATAAAATCGGAGTGTATTTCAGTTCGTGGTGCAGCCGAGAAGTATGGGATTCACCGCAATACTTTATCTTCTAAACTGAAAGGCAAGGCGCCTTTAAAACCTGGAGGACAATCTGTATTTAGTGAAACTGAAGAACAAGGGTTTATTTCCCACATTGTTGCATTATCTTCGTTCGGCTTCCCGATCACACCAACGGAATTACGTGTGATTGCTAAAACGTATTTAGACAAGCAGGGTAAAAAAGTAAACACTTTCGTAAACAATTATCCAGGAAAAGAATGGGCTCACTCCTTTTTAAAACGCCATAAATCTTATTTGTCTCATAGAGTGGCCAGGAATATTACTCATGGCAGAGCAGAGGTAAATGAAAATAATGTCAACGAATTTTTTAACAATTTTGAAAAGAAGACTGAAGGCGTGCCAGATACTAATATCTGGAACTATGATGAAACCTGCCTAGTGGACGACCCTGGCTCAGTAAAGGTTTTGGTGAGGCGTGGGACTAAATATCCTGAGATTATACGAAACTCATCGAAAGCGTCGACATCAATAATGATATGTGGTAGCGCAGCCGGAGAACTGGCACCTGTCTACGTTGTCTATAAAGCTGAAAACATGTGGGAGACTTGGACTGAGAACGGGCCTATAGGTGCTCGTTACAACCGTACCAAATCGGGCTGGTTCGACGCTAGGTGCTTTGAAGATTGGTTTCACTTTACCATGTTACCAATTTTAAAGAAACAAACCGGTAAAAAAGTATTAGTGGGTGACAATCTCAGCTCTCATATAAATCTGGAAGTCATGGCTGACTGCGAAGCAAATAACATTGCATTTATTTGCCTTCCTCCGAATGCAACACACTTACTACAACCTTTAGATGTTGCATATTTTCGCCCCATGAAAATTGCGTGGAGAAGCACCCTAAATGAATGGAAGAATAACGTCCGCGGTAGTAGGAGCTCTTCTGTGCCAAAAGATCAATTCCCCTGGCTTTTAAAACAAATGTTTCAAAAGATGGAAACAAATTCTTCTCAAAACCTTAAATCTGGATTTAAAAAGTGTGGTTTGTTTCCGCATAATAGAGATGAAGTTTTACAAAGATTGCCGAATCGACAACTGGAAGAAAATGTACCAGTCCAGGAATTGTTAGGTGAGAGTTTTATAGAAAATTTGAAATCCACAAGGCTGCAAGTCACCGAAACAAGACAATGCCGAAGAAGAAAGCGGGTCAATGTTCCAGCAGGTCGAGGCATAACTACTACAGATTTACGACACGATTTGGAAGTTCAGCTTGCGCCATCAACTCCTCTTTTTGATGAAGCATCAGATGCTGAAAGTGACGCTACATCAGAGCAAGGGATTGATAGACCTGCTCGTAGGGACTGCTCAACTCCAGTGCAACCATACTCCCATGAATCTCCATTTATAGCGCTTAGTATTCATGAAGTCTCCCCAACTCAATGCAGTAGTTATGCCGTAGGTAAAAATACTACTATGCCTTGTCATGACCCAACTTCAGAGCTAACGATAGAGAGAGCTGCTCGTAGTGACTGCTCAACTCCAGTGCAACCATACTCACATGAATCTCCATTTATCTGGTGTAGCACTCGTGAAGCCTCCCCAACACAATACAATAATTCTGTCCTAGAGATTAATAAAATGCTTCAACCTCACACGTCTAAAATAACAGAAAGACAACAGAACAGTAATTTCAGTACATCAACAGCAATGCTAATTAATAATCGAAAGAAATCATTAAAGAAGGTACCCAAGAAAGAAAAATACAATCAAGATTCATATGATAGCTGTGATTCATATATGTCCCTTCAGGAAAGCGATGACAGTTTGAATCAGTATGATTTAGAAGAATCAGAAAAAGAAAATGACTATCATAACACAAGTACAGAGATGGAATTCGAAAAAAATAAAATAGATCTTACAAAATTAAAGGAAGGAAATTATGTTCAAGTCGAATACGAGAATAATATTTACCCTGGAAAAGTTATTAGGATTGTAAATGACTCTGCTCTCGTCTCTGCTATGGCAAAATCGGGGTACAATACGTGGAAATGGCCCAAACACGCAGACACAATTTGGTATCACCATTCTAAAATAAGAGAAGTCATCAAGGAACCAAAAGCAATTTCTAATAGGGGTCTTTTTAAACTTTCCTCGTAAAAATAAGCGATAGGTGTCTTTGTTTTCTTTAATTTTTAAGTTCGTAATCTTAATAAACCTTATTGTATTTCAGCAAATGTTTCATTTCGCCTTCATATTACTATTATACTAAGAGAATTAACAAAATTTCATATATGACATAATCAAAAAACCATAACGCCAAAGTACTACAATTTCTGCCACTGAAATTTTTTTTTTTCCTTGGTAACTTTTATTTTTCTTTCTGTCCCCCACGAACCGTATTGACATACTTTTTACATACAAGCTGGTGACGTTGTGATATTCTTAATAGTCTTTGAGATATTCAAGAAATTGTGTACTGGCACATTTTCACCCCAACAAGGTAGGCGAGAATGTGCCATCAATATTATTTATTTTCTCCATATTTCTAATAGATCAGTGATATTTTTCAAAATAATCTCATAACTGATTCGTTAGAGAGCTAGGGTGATTTTTTGTTTTGGGCTTGGATTCATATTTTTTTTTATGTGATCAAAAAACCTTGAAAAGTGGCACATAGTCACCTCGTTCGACGGTATTATTTCAGACGATTAAATATTAATTAAAACAATAAATATTCTTTATTCATCTTTTATTCAGTCTAAGCGCATTGAACCGTCAAATTCTTCACAAGTAAAGTGAGGTACTACGAATATGTACGTTCATACATTTTTATATTTGTAGTCCTATACAGAAGTTTTCGATGCTGATCGACAAGTCAAGACGCGTTGATTGCGAACGCGCGCGCCTTTATCAGCGTTGGTTGCACTCCGACTCGTGTATTTGATCGAATGCGCGCGACTTTTATTTATATTAGAAGAAATATATATAATATTATGGAGTAACGGTGAATTTGTAACGTTAAGTTTCAGATTGACGCTTCGAAGCGTTAAGCTTTACTATGGATTGACCCACAGCGATAAAACATTTTTTCCGTCGACAAGGAAACAGCAGTGGCTTCTAATATAGCTTTATTTACATTGATATCTGTACCGTGGGTGACGGCCCGAAGGGGTTTCCACAAATTAAAAAAATAAATAAAAGGGTTTGTTGGTAAGTGCAAGTCCGCCGTATGCAACATGTCTGCAAGAAGTTTTAATAAATAAATATACAAATTTTTATTTTACCTTATGACATAGTTAATAATTAAGGTAATTTTTTTTATGTAAATAATGTAGAGTCCGTAAATTTTTCATGCTGTAAAGTAATACCGTAATGAGCAAAAATGACACGCGCAACCCCGCCTTTTCGTCAGTCACTGCCGGCGGACAGCGACACTAACCGATTGTTTGCGAGTAACAACGCCCCGCGGTCCGCAAATCATCGGGAGGGCCAAGGTTACAGCGGTTCGTCTATACCACAAGACTTCCACAACAAGTATGAGACTTGAAAAGAAAAACGACCTGAAAAAGTTTAACAAAACTTTATTTTTTACATTGTTTTAAATATAAAAATTTGGTAATATTAATAATGTCTGTGGGTTAATATCTGGATTACTTATTGTAAGTGACAATTTCTGAAGCTATTTTAATCAACAAATACTTAGCAATAATAAATTAGCTCAAATAAGTTATTAATAAGTAATACCACCACATAGTTTAATAAAATATAACATTTTTAATACTTAGTGTTTGCAATACATAATCTTGTGTCAGTCTTAACAACTATAAAAATACTGTTTAAATTAAAAAGTGGAAATAATCGTTCAGATTAATAAATAATAATTAGCTAATTTAATGAATAAAACTAGAGATACTGAGAAACAATACAGATTCTTCAAAAAATATTTTGAATGGAATGCATCCAACATGTTGACTTGTCTGTGTACAACAGGGACCCCATAAATGCAAGTCAATTGCTACACAATATTACCACCACATCATAAGAAATAATTTGATATAATTTCTCTTTTGGTATGGAATGTGCCTTTTACAATAATATCTAAAATATAATAAACCACGTCATCTATATGGAAATAATTATGAACGATTTTATAGAGTTAAGCATGCACACCCACGTGACGACATACAATCTCCTGACGTGTAGTGAACACAATAATATTCTGTAGAAATATGGATAACATTGAAACTATAAAATTTATGTGATATATGTTTTAGTCAGTTACTGGATCCCTATATTATATTTGTCTTAATACACATCCTCTCATAGGCAATAAATAATAACAAAAAACGGCCATAACATTTGAATCTCAATTATGCAAATAATAAATAGAATTGTATACATAACAAACCTACAACAGTTAAAGCTCTATATCTAGTTTACATATGTACAGAAAACATCAATGTAATGTCAAATGATTGCTGATTGTCTATGGTATTAATTTTTACATACTTTGGAGACATTTTCATAAAAATATTTGTTAAAATGTTTACAACATTTCAATTGTGTTGAAGCAGAATTATATTAAAATGTACAGCAAGCATGTACATTACATTTTAAATGTATGACTCTACAGATATTAAAAGCTTACGAAATATTAAGTACATGAAAATTCCCTTAAGTCCTTTTAGTCGTAAGTATAATCTCTCCGTGGACGAATTAACTTAAAATAAACTGTAGAACGATCTTTTCAGACTTACAGTTTAGTGTGAGTGGGGTATGTATAGCGTGAGGATGAATTTTTCGTTTATTGCGATCGAACACTTCCGACTTAACACTTAAAGCTTGCCCGAACAAAAGAAGCATTTGATCTACAAAAGATACTCCAAAAAATTTGCCAACGGCAAAACTTTACGCACCATAATATTCTCAGTGAGTGGAGGCACTTCGATAGGTCGGTGAAGAAACAAACGGGTACCGTAAGCGATGAAGCTACTCGCCTACCGAGATACACTACGGTATTTACAATAAAAGTGCAGCGGATCGACGAGACACGAACGATCGCAAGCCTAAGAAGCGGACAACGGAATGCGACAAGGCAAAGACAATGAAAACTGGCACTCGTCGGACTCGGTCGTTTCAAACGCTGTGGCGCTACAAAAAGGTAACCGTTCACTACACGAGTTCACGCACCACTAGCGGGGCAGGTCCGACCGGTGCCAGTTTTGAGTAACATTACACGGCCGGAGATCCAGTCGCGAGGGCGAACTCGGGTGGGGCGCGCGGGCCCGCTCACCGGTTCCGGCGCGGGGCGACGAGCGCGGGCGCCACGAGGGCGGGCGGGGCGGCCAGGGGCGGCGCCGTGAGCGGGGCGGGCGGCCCGGCGCCGGCGGGCCGCTTGAACGGGCCGAGGCGGCGCGCGGCTCGAGGCGACACCCCATGCGCCTCGGCCCCGCCCCACGCGCTCGCGCCGTGGTCCAGCAGCGCGGCCGCCAGCCGCCCGCTGCCCTGATCTGCGACCAGACGGATATTTAGTCGCGCTCGCCGCCGAGAGGGGTCACGAGTCGAGGGGCATCGGGAGTTTGGGGCGGGTGCGGCGGGACGGGCGGAAGGGGCGGGGCGGGCCGTCAGGCTCGTTACCGTGCGGCGGCGGCGGGTCGGGCACGGGCTCGCGCATCCGCTCCACGAAGTGCTCGAAGGTGGTGGGCATGGTGTGCGCGGCCACGAGCGCGTCGAGCTCGCGCGCGCGCTCGCTGTAGGCGTGCTGGTACAGCGCCATGGTGGCGCGCACGGCGCGGCCGCCGCTGAACGCCGCGCAGCGCACCAGCGCCGCGGCGCAGCTCACGCGGATGATGCACTCCTCCCACACCGGCCCGAACACCGCCACCTGCAACAGTGCCGCACGTCTAGACGCCTTCACCGCTCGATACCCTTCGATTGTTCCTTTCTCACTATCGGTTCTTTAATAAGCATTAGGAAATTAATATTGATGAGTATCACCGATACTCACGTCGGGTTTCCTAGAGACGGTGCAACGCAGCAGTCCCCCCGGTAGTGGATAGAGCACGATAAGTACGTCGCAGAATTGCGTAGGTAAAGTGTCTCGCTTGTACGGCCGCCAGTGCTCACTCCACACTACGTGCACTTCGTCGTTCCCGAGGTGACGAGTCTGTAAAAAAAAAACATTAGTCTAAATTAATCTTCAAGTTCTTATTGGTCTTAAGCTTTGAAAGTTTTTGGCTTTTATAAGTAAATGCATGACTAAGATTGCAGTAGTTAAAATAGACCGAAATCGCGTAAGAAGGTCCATCCTGTCATAGAAAAGGCCCATAGGACATAGGACATTTTATTCATTATCACTTTTGTAGTTTTTATTAGTTACAATATTTTTATATTAACAATGGATTTCTCTTAACATCCTGGACTGGTAATGAGTACATAAATTTATTAAAGAAATAATAAGTTTATATACTCATTACCACATTCAATTTTGCGATATAGTTCACCCGTCAACAAATAAACCAAGAGACATTGATGCTTAACTATAAAACATTAACATTGCATTAGAAACCTTCAGTGATCTTGTAATATCAATACTTAAGAATTTTGTAAAGATGTGTTTGAAACCCATGTCGGAACTAGAGGTTGTCAGCAGTGCCTAGACATGGAGCGTAATACCACCTTATACCACCTTAAATACCACACCACTCTTCACACGGCAACGGGACGAAACTCGGTAGTTACAATGAACCCTACTGATCACCCACAGTTTTTTTGTTTAATATTAAAAATGACAAAGTGTCTCTACTCTGTCTCTGTTTGATGGAAAGAATGAGTAGAATGCAGGGCTAAGTGTAATTTTTGTGGTGCGCGCGAGCGTACGGTCAGGCAAAATAATTTATTGAAAGATTTTGACCTTATTGAGTATCGTGTCTGGGGTGTCTGCTGGCATTCTCGTGGCGACGTGGAATAACGCCTCTAAGGTGAGCGTGGCGATGTAAGGCGCTGATATGCCTCCCCCTCCGCCGCCCCGCAGACCACCTGTGAAACCTACGTGACTCTCCAACTCCACCTAGTAATACAAACAACATTATTATTTAATTACAAATTAACAAACTAACACTTTGAAGGATTTTCCTTTGGAACAAAAATTAAATTGGATCGCAGATAATGACAAAGTACAATGACTGTACCGGGCAACTTTGCTCGATATTATTGTATGATAGTCGATTCGCAATTTATAAATTTCTTTAGTTCCATTGGTAATTTTGCCACATAGATAAGTGTCAAAACGGGCCTATTGATAAACATTTTATTCTTTGAAAATATGAATAAAATAAAGTTTTCTAAAAATGAAACCTAGCTAGATTATATATATAATTTATAATCTGAATCTCGGAAATGGCTCCAACGATTTTCATGAAATTTAGTATGCCGGGGGTTTCGGGGGCGATAAATTGATCTGGCTAGGTTTCATTTATATATTATTAGATTAGGTATTAGGTATTAGATTTGAGATAGATCTTTGGTCAAGTTGACTTGAACCTCACCATCATAAATGATTGTACAAGTTGTAACGGTTTTCATATATATAATGTTTAGAGAACAGAGTTTATTTTACTTACTTTTCGATGCTACTTATAGTCGTGAGGCAATCTATACGTTTATGAAAGCTTGAAAATGTTCAAAAAACTCGTAAAATACTAAAAACAGATTCTGCGGGAATGATCATAAGGAATCGTTTTAATATACATACGCAATACGTATTAGAAACATACCTCCCACGCCAGTGCAGCGAGAAAAGCTTCGTAGGCAGGGCTACCACATTGGTTTGAAAGAATCTCTTGGCGGGTCTCCTGTCCCTTGCCCACGTAAATCACAGCTACTTTGTGCGTCTCACGGCATCTATAAAGAAAGTAAACCCCACGTTTTATATTACAGTCTCAACATGTACCTAGTGAGGTCCGCTGTTCACTATAATCAGTTATTGAAAAAAAATTGGAAAATATTTTTGTATTATGAACATACTGTATAAAAAACCGTGTAAGATAAGAAATATCAAAATTGTTTAATTATTTAGCTATAAAGATATAGTTTATGCAAGAAAATAATAGCACAACTAAAAATATAACATTCAGATTTTAGTAAAGAAACGGTGTAGCGACGCGTCGCCATTCTTTGTACTATCTCTCTTTTCGCAATTTAATAAGGCGGTAATGTTTAACAGAAAACTTTCATTTTATTGGTTAGAAAGTTCGTAGATCGAATGATATTTTATTGGCGTTCGCGGTGCTAAGTGTCAGCTGTTACACATTCATATGAGATATTCTGAGTCTCGTTCGGTTTCTTTATAAAAATATAATATTTGAAAAAAGCAAAATCAGTTTTTATGTTTGTCGGTTAGCTAGTATTCTGTTCCAAATAATTTTGAGATTGATAAAGGTTATGAAGAAGAGTCGAAGAATTATATCAGATCGGGTTCGTACGGGGCATGGATTGGTAACGTTGCATACATTTTATTTGAAGCAATTTATATTGCACAGTTCACTAACACATGACGCCGGTCTCGACTCTGCTCGGTCTAACATATCGGACTAAAAGTTTTTACGATCTGCAAATATTTATTTTGAGGTTTGGAGCGTTTTCAACGTATAATATGTATTTACAAAAATAAAGTAGGTATATAGACACGGTTTTTCGTGTCAAACGTCCGGAACGTTGTTATGATATAAATGGGCCGTGTGATGACAGATTAAGAGTATAGCGTCACCACCGCTATTCATCCCACGGGTGTCGTAGAGGCGACTAACGGAGCAAACTACCCAGAACAACATCAACGCAAAGAGAAGGATAACTCGAAACAAACCCCGTACTGACCGGTCAGGTCAAAGTTCGTTTAAGGAGAGTTCTACGTCCAGTAGCTTGGCCGGTCCGCTGAAGGCCGCGGACGTGGGTCGCAGAGCGTACCTCATGGCGTCGAGGTTGCGCAGGTCGCGCAGCAGGCGGTCGGAGCGGCGCAGCAGGTGCGCGTGCTGGCGGCGCGCGGGCGCCAGCGCGCCCAGCTGCGCGCCCAGCGCCCGGCACACGCCGAACGGACCCGCGCCGCCCGCGCGCGCGCTCGGCGCCGGCTCCTCCTCCTCGAAGCTGCGAAACCAAGGCGTTTACGATCACCACGGCCAATTGTGCTTATGTCGTTAATGTAACGTTTCTGTATTTAATATGTATTACGCGAGTTTCGAGTAACTATAACGAGTAACCTATGTTCGCACGCTGTGGTTTCCTAACGACGACACCTAATAAACGAGGGAGTACACCGAAAGATCACTGTGAAAATATTTACTTTAAGTTTAGACACTAAATAAGTTGCAAAAGGCCCAGTTCGATTAAACTCACCGTTTCAAATTCACTACATTGTTATGGTAAACGCGTGCAGCGTTGTAGAGTTCAGTGCGGGCCAATCGCAATGTGAAAGTTATCATCGACACGATCGAATAGATATGAAATAAGTTCACACTAGGTCTTCAAGTTTTCACGGTTGGATTAATAGACGGCTGTTACCGAACACTTCAAGTGTACAAAATTAGTAATTACAAAGTTTGACTGCACGGACGGCGTAGTAATTAAGAGATCGCTTCGTCAATTTCAACTGCAACAAAATATTGTGGGCCTTATCCGCACATGTACACTTTGCATGATCCACAAATTCTTATTCTGAGTCCAGTTGTTTTTTGTGTCCGTGTCAAGTATGTTTATAAAATTGCTGCAAAACAGGATTAATTCCTAAAGAGGGAGTTGTCTTTAAAAAAATAAGTATATGACCATGATGTGACTATTCAAATTTTAATAAACGTTTATCACCTGTCCCGATTGGCGAGATAGTGCCTCTCGTTGTTCCTGTGTTGTACGAGTGTTGCTACGAGCTCGTCCTCAGCACCAGGAGGTAAAGGCGAAAGCCCAGCCTCATCCAGACGCCGTCCGCAAACTACCTCCGGAGACGTATGACCGATGTACGCCAGTACCTAAATATGATTAGCTAACTTTAACATTCGTTGTGTTATGAATAAATCCTCTATTAATGGTTCTACTTAAAAGAAAATAACTCAGTTCGTTCATTCTTTATACAAGGTGTCTAGAAAAGGTATCGGGTATTTGTAAGTTCAATGAAACAAAAATTATTTGTACGCTTGGCGAAAACGAAGATTGGCGATAACACGTTGACACATAGCTATCGATATTGCTGCCATTTCTGACTTGATGTTTTGCTTTAACTGGGTTAGATTCGTCGGATTGTTTTGATAAACCTTACTTTTAAGGTATCCCCATGCAAAATAGTCAAGCAGGCTAAGGTCGGGGCTTCTGGGAGGCCAGTTGATGTTACCCCTTCGCGAAAAGACTTTATTAGGGAATAATTCGTTTACAACTTCCATTGAGTCATTTGAGGTATGGCAAGTGGCCCATCTGGCTGGAACCACGTTCTCGAGTTGAAACCTGGAAACTCCTGCAACTCTGGGATCAAAAAATTTCGCAACATATCGCAATAACGGTCACTATTCACATTAATTGCTCGGCCTCGTTGATCTTCGTGAAAATAAGGACCAATTATGCCTTTAGCAGACATAGCGGCCCAAACAACGACCTTTGGGCTATGCAGGGGTCGTTCATGCTTTCGTCTCGGATCTCCATTCGACAATTCTACTTATTCACATGACCATTCAGGTGAAAATTTGCTTCGTCACTGAACAGTATGTTGTTAAAGTTGTTAAATCGCTGCAGCATTTCGTTCGCAAAATTCAGTCGATTAGCATAGTCCGTATCCTTCAATTCTTGAACCAATTGAATTATATAGGCTTTTAGATGTAAGTCTTTCTTTAAAATCGAATGTAGACGATTTTTTGATGTTCAACGCTTGGCTTCGCTTTCGGATGGATAAAGACGGATTTTGACGAACCGACGCCTCAACTTCTTCAATTGTTTCTTCATCGCGAACTGAACAAGGACGACCAGAGTTTTGAATTTTAACTGTCGCACCTGTATTCTCAAACATCCTGATCCATTTCCTAATGCTATCGTCACTTGGCGCGTGGCGTGTATATATTGGGCGTTGGCGATATTCCGCACGATAGAGACGTTTCCGTTTAGAAGAGTGCCAGCAACGTAACGGTCATCATTTGGATAACATCATCTTTTCCAAATAATTCTCCAATTTATATGCTAATAATAAACAATAAACTTTTTTATTGCGTACAAATAATTTTGGTTTCATTGAACTTACAAATACCCGATATCCTTTCTGGACACCTTGTACCATAAAATGGGCTTTATTATTATTTAAGTACACGTTATTTATATGCCTTTCTTATGTACGTACGCACACGCATTATTGAGTAGCTAATGGAATCACAAGTAGGACTCGCCGGACGCAAAGCACACTGAATTAGTTCGTTCGCAATGTCGAAGCCGGAATTTACTTGAAGCTTATACAGGCGACGCCGGAAAAGAATTGAAAACTTTTATTGAGTTTTAAAAAAGTTATATCATAGTATGTTGAGATAAGAGGTCATAAGAAATTGCACGAAAAATTATATTGTGAAATATAAATTAATAACCATTTTATTAAAAACTTCAATACATACATGGTCCAGTTGATGTTTGTCTGGAGGACTATTTTTGTGGTCTGGCAACAAATCGGGAGGCAGTGGTGGTGGCAGTGAAGACAACGTGTTGTCCCGTGGACATTCAGTACTGCAAAATCGTACACAAAAAAGTTATTCCTCGGTTATTGGGAAAAGTATCTATCAATAAATTTTAAACTATGTGAATATAACTGTAGTTCATTCGCGTTAAGAAAATAATAACGCGCCGATTAAACCCCGCTTCCCACCCAATCAGGTGTCAATCTACCCATAAAACTATTCGGTCGTTTATAAGTATATAGTACTATTACAAGTATACAGTATAATATCATAATTTTTATATATACCTATCAGGCAATTCGAGAGGATCAATTTTTTCTGAAGAAGCAATAGAAGGATCATAGCAGAGGGCCGACGCATCCCAGCACGCTTTTCCAGCAATGTCACGTAGCAACACACGCACTTGTCGATCTGAAGTCATCAGTCCTGGGGACAAAATATCGATATTATTAAAAATTATCTCGCATATTCTATTCTTTCTCTTTTTCCAAAACGAAATCTATTTTCGTTCACTGATCAACTAAATTTTACAATCATTTGCCCGATCCAGGAATTAAATCTCATAATCATAAACACCTATCAAATTCAATGTCCTGTTAAACTAATAAAAGTTGTACCTTAATGTTAAGTGGTTACAGTAGCTTAGTTAAAGTTAAAGGGTTTTTTCTACTTTTCGTTACATTATTCACAGCAATGGTAGTCATAACCAGTATTAGTTTCCACGTGCAAAAAAAAACAGTTTAATTTCGTGGGTTTTTCACATATTTACCTGGTGTAGTAGCAGCGGGCATATCTAGCGCGGGTAGTTCTATTAACGATGCCAGCGTTGAGTCGCTGAACCTGAGCATCTGTACGTGAGGAGCGCTCAGCACGGCCGGGCCCAGCTCGCCGCCCAGCGCGGGACTGTCATGCTGCTCGCATACTGACGATGACACCTGCCATCCACTCCATAGAGGCCAGTGGCCCAGGAACAGCACCAGTTGAGTGCATATCTAGGATCGAGATCGAGGCACTTAACATAACACAGAAATAAAAATCTTTCTTTTGAAGATAAATATATATATAAAAAAAAGCACTTTATATTGTTTGTTTTACAGACAAAAACCCGTGATCAACTCAAACGAAGTTTCAATTTCTTAGTACTTTACTTTAAATTAATTATAACATTAGTACATAGCTATTGTACTAATCTAATAGACTGGACGCGTATTTCTGAACGATAGTTTACTCGTCTTAATCAATCATTTTACTAAGTAACCTTAAACTACAATTTCTCTCTGTTTCTATGGTTTACATGTAATCTTGTATAAAAATTTTCATATAGGTCATCCCTTAGTAATATAACTTTGCCACTTAGGCGACATCAGTGATTGAAAACATGATCTACAAATAATTACCGTTTGGGCCCAAAGTTTTACATCTATAGTAGAAGCAGGTGACGTCTTTGGTCCAAGATTATCAGTCTGAATGTTGGGGTCGAAATCTTCGTCTACAGGAAGCGATAGGCCTTCGATATCTGATCCATTGGTGCCTTTCATTACCGCATACAAAACCTGCAATGAATGGATTATGTTTACATCCTTAAGTATGTTTACTTGTACACATCAAATTCAATATTCTTAACATTCAAAGGACGTTTTAAGGTTAATAAAATTATACAACACTAGTGTAATCCCACCTTTGCTTAGGTTGAGGTTCATGTCAAAATACAATTTAGACGTTGCCATTTTCTATATTCAAGTCAATATTGGTCCATTTAAATTGAGCGATATACACAGAAGTATGCCAGCCTAAAATACATAAATTGGGATGTGAATCGCAATCCTTACATTGCGAGACTTTGTGACTCGTATAGGCACATCTATTTGAACAATATCGCTAACCATACTAACGGGGCCAATTTTGTCATAGAACCAATATAAGTTTATGTAAGAATAAAGTTCAGGCAGTCAAGTGTTGTTTATACTTATTAACACTATATTACGTATGCTTCCAAAAGACACTGTCGTCATCGATAGACCATTTGGTTTAAAACTGCGATGAGCGCTGAGAAATACATCAGTCCATCTGAGTTTCAGTTAACACTGACTCTTTACAATCCAAATATTCTCAAAATGAATAAATTTGTAAGTGTAATCTCAAACCTACATATTATTATTAAGCATTTTGTTACGTTAAGAAACAGTTTTTCCCTGCAGATCCAACTACGTTTATTTCACCTCCGCTTTTCAGTGGTATAGCGTATCAATAGCCTTAGAAATTAAGATTCACTCGAAATAATTTCGAAAAGGCAATAAAATGATTATGCACCCTATATGATTTTTTAACATATACAGCAAAGAGCTTCAGTGTCATACACTTTATGATAGATTTAAGATAGATATTCATAATGCCGCTAATATATTTCCAGGTAATTTGCGCTTTAGCACTTTTCGCTGTAGCCGCCGCGGCACCTCAAGGCGATGACCATAGCCAGGTCTATATACTAAAACAGGATTCCGATGTCAGTCCCGATGGTTACCAGTTCGAGTAAGTTACTACACGTTATAACTCACTGACAATATATTTTATAATAGATTGTTTTGAGAAACATATTGTATATATTTTCGGCAATAAGAGTACATAAGTCGTTTTATGTATAGCAAGCGCTGTAAAGTTGAGTAGGTAAAAAAAATTGGTTACGTAGTAATCCCACATTAGTTGTGTGGTACGTTGCCTAATTAACACTTTTTCTAAATTTTATACATACATAATATATACATGCCATAAATAACATTTGTTTGTAGCAATATTTGTAATATTGCACGTTTAAGTATAAAGCTACGATACATTATGTAGCCCTAACTTTTCGCAACAAATAACCAGAATCAGGGAACAGGCGTTTGATATAAGGAAAACAATTAGATCAAAAGTTAATCTGAGACTAAAATGTTTTTTTTTATAACAGTTTCCAGACCAGCGATGGTACATCTCGCCAAGAGAAAGGCACTTTGAAGCAGTTAGATGATGGGCACCAGGCTCTCGAAGTTACCGGTAGCTATCAATACGTGGCACCCAACGGCCTAACCTACGCTGTTACTTTCACCGCTGACGAGAACGGTTACCAAGCCCAGGAGCACAGTTCGCAGTAATAGGCATATAGGCAAAAGAAATGAGTAACTCAGTCACAAGAATATGCATCTCAGTTGAGACTTTTTTTAATTTTTCGGCTCAGAGATCCCAGTGTAAGTTTGTTTCACATTATCTCACTGTCGACAGTGAGCGTTTGACGTTGTGATTGGTGGAGATTTTAGCGTTGGCCAATCACAGCGCCGAGCGTGCTCACCGTGACGATCCAATAGAAGTAAAAGAAACTTCCATTAGGTTCTCTGAGCGTGTATGAGTGTGAATTATTTTATATCAACTCTTCTCGACGTCCACTTTGTTTTTGATGGTGTTGTGGCTAGTGAAGAGTTTGGTGCCAGGCCAATTGTAACGGCGAATACGTCTACGTAACGATCGAGCTGAGGTGAAATATACTCACGCAAGTTGTTGTTGTAGTGCAACATATTTTAGTGACTGAATTAACATTTTAACTCTCAAAACGTGTCTTTAGTAATAATGAAGTCGATTGGTTCATTTGGCCAAAAAATTAAATGTAGGCCAATTAGCTTGGTTTTGTAAGTCACATTTTGACCTGTCCATGCCTAACCCTATCATTTTTTTAGTCTTTCTATATGATTGTATAATATGGTACATGTAGTATTATATTTATTGAGTAATTGGAAACGAAATGTTTGGTCACCGTGAAATTGGTTTGCGTAGGTTTTACTGCGCACACTGACGACTTGTGTTTACTTTTTTTACCAGATTTTGTAAATAAATCTTATTTTTTGTCTATGTTTGTTTCACTTTATATTTATCACTAGATTATTTTGGTTAATGAACCGTACTCTATTTAAGCTGTTTTGAATATCTGTTTCAAAGTTTTAATTTGTAGACCTTCCTGATTTAAAACCATTTAATAAAAGAAGAATTTAAGACGTTTTTACATGTTGAACATGAATTAATTATTTGTAAAAACTTGCAACACTTAGTACACAGAAAGTTATATTCCAACCCATCCATGAAATAATTCAAATTAGTTAACAATTGTTAATATGTATAAATTACAGCTGTTTTACAAATAGATGTATCTAATGAAGGAATCGAATTAAAATTCAGAGTTGATTTTACTCGCCAGGCGTGATCACCTCGCCTGGTCAAAGAGACATGACACCTCGTCTCTCCATAAAAGTATGTAAGACAACATCATTACAAAGAAGGAAAACTTGAAACAAACCCTATTCAAACCCGTCTGGCTAACGTGGTATAGTAGGCCGAAACCTCCTTGCTAAGGAGAGGCCTATGTCCAGCAGTGGACTGTAAAAGGTTGTTGATGAGCTGATTTTAACCACTGAACAATAAAGAACACTGTTTTATGCTTTAATTTGAATTACTATTTAATTAACTCACCTTAAAGATCATTAGGAGCAGCGTTTGTTCACCGTCTTTTTCTTCCATGAGGTAGGTAGGACCACAGCGGACGGCGAACTCAGCGAGACACAGAAGCAGAGAGCCCGCCAGTGGCTTCACTGAGTCCCGCCCGCTGCTAGGCGATATTTGCGCTAGGCATGCGCATATCCACTTTATTATTTTACCTGAGAAATAAAAGACAACGATCCCTTGTAGGCAATTATCTTTCTTTTTTGAAGTGAACTTCTTTAGGTGCGTTGAGCACTTTTTAAGTGAACAAAATCGTCACTGAAGGTTTTCCATGAGTTATATTTATAGTATATAGTATACAAAGACGTTATACATGGCGCTCTCTGTATAGACGCTTGGTTGAGGTGCGTGTGCCTGCGGAGCAATGTATCCGATGTGGGACGTTACGGTCTCGGAAGAATCAAAAGCTTTGTAGCGAGTGAAGTAGCTATTGTTGGGCATATAAATACAGTTTTAAGTTCTCACTTCTGTCGGCAGTCGTGACTACCTCAGATTTATTTTTAATCAATTGACTAAGCAATTCGAATAATTCTTACCGGCTAATCCAGGATACTGTTCAACTATTCGGTCCGTGTAGTCTGCTAGCACCAAGATACAATCACTTACTACCTTAGCAATGTTCTTGTTTTTCATCTGAAAATATGAACTATATTACTACTATATTATGATGGGCCTGTTGGTCTAGTGGTAGTGATTCTGACTGCGAAACCAGAGGTCGTGGGTTCGATTGTCACCCACGACATATCTTTGTATGATAACCCCGATCAACTGTTATTTTTTATATGTATGTAGTTAGAAATATATAGGTAAAAAAATAAATATTTCAATATTAGAACTAATTGAAATTTTATATTCAGTTCACAGACGAGGTAGTAAAATCACTTGATATTTATACGACATTGTAGACACAAAAATATAAAATAAAGACTGTTACAGAATTACGTGTTACTTGTCGAATCGAAGCTTCCGCTACCGAGTAGAAGGGTCACTGTCCTCCACTCACCCCATACGAGCCGGTGTCCCACAAGGGTCCGTGCTCTCCCCCCTACTCTTCACGCTGTATACCAGCGACATTCCGAAGCATCGGTATGTGCAGACGGCACTATTCGCAGACGACACAGCTATCTACTGCTCAGGAACGAACCCCTCGACAGTAGCCAAAAAACTCCAGACCGCAGCCAACGCACTGGGCGTTTGGTTCCGGAAATGGAGGATAGAGGTCAACCCCGAGAAAAGCCAGGCGGTGCTGTTTCACAGAAGACAGCTAAGCTTGTATCCTTTGGAGAAGACCCCTCAGATTAGGATGTTCGGCAAGTCTATCCCTTGGGCTAGGCAGGCCAAATACCTAGGCATAACCCTCGACGACCGTCTAACCTTCGGCCCCCACATCAAGGCAGTCCGCAACCGGGCTGCCTTCGTGCTAGGACGTCTCCACAATCTATTAAACGCGCGTTCGAAATTAGATCTGAAAAATAAAGTTAGGTTATACACGTCATGCGTACGTCCTATAATGACGTACGGTAGCGTAGTATTCGCACACGTTAGGCCACACAGGATCCATAGGCTTCAAACACTACAAAATAGGTTCATGCGCAAAGCTACGGGAGCACCGTGGTATGTACGCAACGTCGATCTCCACATCGACCTCAGATTGCCGACCATCAAGCAATTCATAAAACAGTGCTCCCGTAGCTACTTTGACTCTGCTCCGACTCACCCCAACCCTCTAGTGGTTGCGGCCGTAGAATACACACCAAGTAGGATTTCGAAGTTACGACGACCCAGACATGCGTTGGAAGAGCCAGATGACGAAATCACGCTCGCCCAACGTAGAGCGGACACAGCTAGGCAATCTAGGAATAGGAACCGTCCGCGTTTTCGTCCCCGTCGTCGGGGGCGGAATACGCGCCGCGTAAATCGTATACATAACATGGGAGTAGGTCGCCCCAACGTAGCAGCAACACCCCAAGCCGAGGTTCGTATCCCACAGGGGGTGCCCTTGGGCTATGTTGCTTAACAAATGACCGGTTGAGAGCCCTCAGCGCTCACCGTAATGCCCGCGTAAAGTTGTAGAGGCCATCCCAGGCCAACAGCTAGGTCAATTCATAAAAATAAAAAAATAAAAAAAAAAAAAAAAAAAAAAAAAAAAAGAATTACGTGTTTATTATAATAGAGTTCGTTAAGACGTAAATTAAAAAATTCACGGAAGACGACTTATTTTGAAATTCAAATTTCAAAATCATTTGAAAAGCGAACATTTTGAAAGAGAAGGCTGACACGATAAACTTATAAGCATTTAATGTCAATGATGTTGATATGTTATGTTTATATTTTTCGACTTTCTCGATTGGAAAGCTTTTTATGAAATAATTATTTTGTTATGTTCATGAAATTAGGAGAGGGCCATGTCCACTTGTGGACATATTTTGGCTGAGGTGATGATAATTACAAATGTGTAACTAACCTGGTAACATCTGAGGAAAAGGTTATATAATTAATGGACTTGATTAATATTTTGATTATGTGATGCTAAACGGTATTGCAAAAATGTTTACGTAACCGTATTGGAGAAATAGCTGACTGGCAATGTCAAGTTATGATTGCTTGGTAAATAATGATTAATATTCTGTTTACTCTTCTCGTTACATGTGAAGTCATCGCAATAAAATGATGACAATTATATTTGCTAATACAATGTTATGCTTTAAGCTTTCAAAAGCGGAAGAGTTGCGTATAGAACACTGACCTTACACACAATCATTAAATGTTTAGTAACCAGAACTTCGACACAAGAATGCATAGACAAAAAATGACTTTAAAGCCTATCAATTACTAAATGTGCTTAATTTGAACATAATTGGTGCCGCACTTTCTGAGTTCTTGAAGTGTAAACAAATCAACTTAATAATTTTCTATATATAGATGTCTAAATTAAAGAGGCCACGAATAGTGATTTGGTCGAATATCGATTACCAAATATTCGGCTACGCTTTTGGACGAAGCGCCGAATATTCGGCGGCCGAATGTTCGGCAAAAGATGTGTATTTCGCGCGCGACATATTTGTCGCACTTACCGCACTGAGACGGGTCATAATAACGACCCGTCTCAGTGCGGTAAGTGCGGGAGCGACGGGGTGGGCGTATTTCTTTTATTTCCGTGTAGATCGCGTCACGAGTCATGACACACATTTAATTTAGTGTTAAAATATCACAGTTTGTTTGCAAAAAAATAAAACTACAGAATGGCATTTTCCAATAAGAAATTATTCATTTGGGCATATTATGAGATTATTGCCTCTTGGCAGTAGTATATATGGTGAGTGGCTATTTTCAAAAGCCGGTATTATTTATGAAGAAAAGTGCAATCGTTTGCTATCAACAAATACTAAAAAACTTATTTTCATTCATCAACTTACGTTCGATAGATTTTAAGTATTATTTTATGTATGTAAATTAACCATTTCAGATTGAAATAATATATATATTAAAAACAGTAGCCGAATAGGCTGAATACCGAATAGTAGCCGAATATTCGTGGCATCTCTAGTATTAATTATACATATACGTTAAAAAAACTACCTCTCTGTCAGCTTAAGTAAGCTGATATGTAATTTTAATTATACGAGTAAAATATCGCACAATGCGACATAAAATTTTTAGCCGGCAAATAATAACAATTTTACACATCTCATACACGGCCGTATGATCCCAAACTAGGCAGAGCCTGTACTATGGCAACCAGACTGCTGATAAACAGTTATATATTTCCAAAACGACACAGATTATAGATAAATTACATCCAGACACAGAACAAGTAATAATGCTTATCACACAATATTTGTCCTGGATGAGAATCGAACCCTAGACCACCGGCTTAGTAGTCAGGATCACTAACCACTAGACCGACAGGCCAGTCAATGGCTTCCCTTTCCCATTTTATTAAAAAGGAACTTGTAGGAACTAATAAGGGCCGTTGCTGTTATTAGGCATAAACCAAGAGGTCTCGATCTTGACAAAACAGCTGAGCAAAACTTCTTCATGAGTTCGAGTGAGCGATCTCAACAATTAAACATCTTCTCTTATGTTCAAATGACTCGTCTGAGAATATAAATGTGAAAGAAGATAGTATTACGGTGTAGTAGAACTGCTGTAAAATTCGTCGCATTGAAGCCTAACAATCAGTGTTCGTGTTGTCTTCGTGTAAAACTCGTTGGACCCGTTGTAATACAGTGAAACATTGAATTTTATATATTTGTTGGTAATATTCACAACAATACGTATTTACACATAAACTTGAACGTGTATCGTTACTATATCAGTGAATACTACACTAATGCGCTGCACACACTGCCCAGCATCTAGTAGCGTAATGCGAGAGCGCGTGTTCTTATCTCAATCGAAAGTATCTTTCTTTGTATTAAAAACACGTATACTACAACAAACAGAAAACGTAATCAGAGAAACATACGCCCTCACGCGTGGATGATACGTTACAAGCGTAAAAATCTGCATGATGTTGCAAATCTGCACTGCCGCAGCGTAGAGCGGGGTAGTGATTCGTCAAAAGTAGTGACACACACAGAAATAATAACAAAATGAAAAGTAGGTCACCATGAGCATCTGCAACAGGCAGGTGACGTAGGCGGGCAGGCGCGGCGAGTGCGCGCGCGAGGCCAGCAAGTGCGCCACGTGCGCCGTGAGCGCGCAGGCGCCCGCGCAGCGAGCCGCCGCGCAGCCTTCGCGCCGGCACACGCGCACCACTATGTTCAACACGTGCTCCTGCGCATACGCATTCACATACTTTCATTACACAATATAGCCCCTACTGACTATTTTAACTTTACAAACGATTTCGATGTTTCAAAATATATTTAAAAGTACAATATCGACTATTTTATTTTGACAATCGCAATTAGTCCATAAATTTAGGTATAATGTAGACTTTATTTTCGATTCAGTAATAGGTGAAGATGACAAAACCTGGCACCTGTTGTTGATAAATATTTACACAAGAAAAAAGAGATTACTGCATTCTCTACTACTGTGAGCACACTTTTAGTCCATACAGATATCGATTAGAAAAATTACATACCTTGAGATCCGGACAGGAGACTGTGTTGTATTGGTGTGGATAGGGTTGTAACATAGGTGCGTTCATTAGGCCATCCGGTAATGATAGCAGCGAGCCCAAAAACGTCACGGCTGCCGTGCGGGGACACTAGATAAAAAATGATAATTAAATGTCAAGACAATCAACGGAAGCTAGATTGAATCAAGTCTATTAAAACATATACTTTTCCCTTTCTTGATCATGAGTGTGTACATCAGATATATTACAATGTATGCTCATATTTTTATTATATTCAAAAACAAACTGCATGCAAGATGCTTAACTTTAAAATATATTAAACGATAATTTATATTTGATAATCTCTCTTATTAAGTTAGCCGAGAAAACAAATAGCTCACCGAAGGTCCCATGTCAGATGAGTTGAGCACCACTGTAGAAGCATGCACAAAGTCGAGCAACAACAGCGAGTATCCATCAAGAGCTAACGATAGATACCTAGGCGCCGCATGTTCGACTAACACATCCACTACTGAACGATCTTCGCCTGTCAGACCTGTGAAACAAACCAGAAATTGAAGTTCTAATATACCTTGTGGAGGCTTCTACATTATAAACACAAAGTAAATGTACAACGGCGCCATCTAGCGAAGATACATCGAATTACGAAGTATGAACGAAACGTATGAATGTAATGAACTACAATGCTACTACTAATCCTGCATCGCGATGTAGAGATTCGCGTGGCAATTAGCATATGTACAACATCCCAACATCAATGGTTGGGCTGTGGCCCGCCAGGCATGATCACTTCGCCTGGTCGGAGGATCCTCCCTTTGTGTCGGAGGGACACATGCCACACGTCCCTCCACATACCTCGGACAGCATGTTCAGCCGTCGGGCCCAATTGCCAAACGAGTATCTGTGACACTCGTAATGGGTAGTTTGAACCCTGAAAAGTACGACAATAGTCTATTTACAGAACTTCGACATTGTCATCCATGTCAAAATCCATGTAAAAAATGGAGTTCAACTATGTCGTAGTAGACTTAAATCTGATCTCAACTGAGATTGAGAAAAAAAGCTTGGAAGACAAAATGTGTGTTTACATGATCAACGTGAATGCTACATACACAATATTAAGACACCATTACCTCAGCTATAGAATGTCCAATACTGGACATTAGCCTCCTCCAATCACTTCAAAGAACACTGCTAAACATAATGCAGCTATGTACGTTTTTTAGATTGTATTTTCTTTTCTAATGCATAATTTATCAGCAAAATTTTAGAACTACCATTTGTAAGGATAGAGAATTTGGAATTAGTGATAAGCTTTAAAGTATAAATTTACCATGATGCAGCGCTCTCTGATAAAGGTGTAGATGTGCTAAATGTAGGCGGTTGTTGCACGAGGAAGGAGCACCGGGACCCTGCGCTTGCGTCGATTCGCACAGCAGGCGCAAAGCTAGCAATTTCCCCGCCCTGGATACAATAACAATGTTTTTCATAATTGTGTAACAATCCGAAACTTTTAGAAAAAAGATCTCTGTTCTGGTTCGTAAACAGACGGTAAATAATTTTGAACGTATAGGTGTGATGTACGTTTGTCAAAACTCAGTACAACTCTTTGTCATCTTATGCATCTATACTTAAAACAAACGATTGTACTAAAACAATCAGTTGTTTATTTGTTTTAATCATCATGACATAAGAGGAACATGTAGGCAAACCCTAATACAAGCTGTTGTAGGTTACATGTTCACGATTGAAGATATTTAAGTATAAGATATAACAAGTTTTTTTATCATTAATTATTTATTGTTAAGTTTTGTGAGTTCTGTTAAGGTCATTTGATATTACATTACAACAATACGTGTTATGATCAATTTACTTTTTATATTTGGTCAAACACCGTAAACCTTTGTAGGTGTTCACGTTTGTGTACCTTATCCATATATATTATTAAACACTTATGTTTTCCTTGATATTTATGTGAAAATCAATTATTGTTTGATTGGTCTGTTGGTCTAGTGGTTAGTGACACTGATTGCTGCGCCAGAGGTTGTGGATTCGATTCTCCCCGAGGACAGATAATTGTGTGATGAGCACGGTCATTTGTTGTGTCTGGATGTAATTAATCTATAATTTGTGTGTGTTTAGAAATATATAAGTATGTTTGTTATTGAATCAAGATTTCGTGCCCTTTTTTGTATTAACATAAAAATAAACTCATAAACACAAACTGTTAGTAGTAAATCTAAGTATCGGTCTGTATTATCATACAGATAAACATTTAGATTTTAGAATGATGCAACAAACCTGTGCGATGGTGGTAAAGATTCTGCCTCGAGACACCAGCCCGCCACAAGGTTGAAGGGCACGTGGATTTCCGTGTTCCCATTTAGAGTTTGGTTTGCGCTTATCTGTAACAAACACAACTTGTCACCAACAAACTCACTGGTATTCAAATTAACGTTCAGTTTCAACAAATATTGCCTTTGCAACATCTCGTTCATCTTCCAACGACAATTGTCGAGGATCGTTGTTGTTAAATTCATGTTTAAATTCCATAAGATTGTTTAATATTTATACGTGAGGCTATCAATTTCCTTCTCGACTGTCAAAACACACGATACTCAAACAACTTGTAACTACCCACATTTTTATTAGTATAAAAAATGATTTAATATTGTAAACAAAGACCTTTCTTCTGAGCCTCCTTAGTAATCTTCTTTTTCCTGCTCTTCCTTCGCACGGGCATTCTTTAAATACTTTCGACTGGGACAACAGCGCGCACAGAGAGAACAACACCATTCAAAGAGAAGCGATCCTCGCGACGCAACTCACAATGAAATAATAATGATGTATTTACAAAAAACAATAATGTCGAGATAAATGCCAATGATTTGAGTTGCGCCATCTGCCAAACATTGACAGATATCGACTGATAAGTTGTGCCAGCACGCCACTATTTGTGATAAACATTAACAGATGCCTCATCTTTGGTGTAACATGAATTATTACATAAGTGTTCATTGAACACATTCAATTTGAACATTCTATAAGTGTACAATTCCTTGTAAGTCATGGTTTTGTTTACACGATGTGGGTGGGTCGTAAATGCTTTTAAGTAACTTCTAAGGTATTTAAATACATTGACGTTTAGTTTTCATACTGTAAACAACAGAATATGCAATTAGGTATAGGTATGCTAGGTATTACAAATAAATGTGTATTTATAAGACAGTTCTGGAGTTCTTTTCGACTGTCCCTTAATAAGTGCGAAGTTTTAATGCAAACACACGTTGAAGTGAGTGAAAAATTACGCTCAAAGAATCCAGTTACATACAAGTGTAAAGTTAAAAACGCATAATTTAATATCCATCAAATAAAATATTAGAAATATTATCATACATGTGATCCAAGACTGTCCGTGTGGTGACGGATTAAGAATACATAGTGTTACCACTCCTATTCATCCCGTGGGTGTCGTAAAACGCGGTTAAGGGAACAAAGTATGCAAGACAACATCATTACAAAGAGAAGGAAAACTTGAAACAAACCCTATTCTAACCCGTCTGGCCAGCGTGGTATAGTAGGCCAAAACCTCCTTGCTAAGGAGAGGCCTATGTCCAGTAGTGGACTGTAGAAGGCTGTTGATGATGATGATGGTGATCTAAGACAGTTCTCTTAACTGAGATTTCGTTTATTTAAATCAGACTTTTTCCTACAATACAGGAAACAATGTGGAATAACTAAAGAAAATATAATCTTATCTGGTAAATAATCTTACAAGTACACTATTACCATACGACGTATTGAATGCAATTTCAATGTCGTTTCGACGTCTTGTTTACATACTATGACGATGAATCACTTGGTGTTTTGAATATAAATTTTCGTTATACTATTATTTTTAGGTATGTGATAAGTTCATTCATATTAACAACACGAACTATGTGATGCCACTACAGAAAAGTACGTATATTTACTTAAAAAATCATTTTTAGGGTTCCGTAGCCAATGTCAAAAAACGTAACTCTTATAGATTCGTCATGTTTGTTTGTCTGTCTGTCCGTCCGTATGTCACAGCCACTTTTTTCTGAAACTATAAGAACTATAGTGTATTCTGTGAACTGCATTAAGATTCAGAACACAAGGACGAAAAAAAAAATTTTGAGTGTCTATCATACTTAGAACTGAAACTGATTTTTTTTCATCAAACCCATACGTGTGGGATAGGTCTTCAAAAATGATATTGAGGTTATATTTTTTTTTCCAAACTGAACAGTTTGCGTGAGAGACGCTTCCAAAGTGGTTAATGTGTCCCTGTGGCAAGCCACAGGTTCGATACCCGTCTGGGCCCAAGTAATTGTGTAACGAACCACAAGGCACAGAACCAGGATGATTCAGAACATCGGAATGTGCGTCATATCGCGTAATGTAAGCGGCGCCAATAGACCACGCCTAATCTATCAGTGCATCTATTGTTCTGGCGCCCGAGCAACAGGGATGGAAGTCGCGCGGCTATATTCACTGATAGATTAGGCGTGGTCTATTGGCGTGGTCTATTGGTCCTGTGACTTGCCACATCCCCCTTCCCCCCCTCCCTTGTAATTTCTAACATAAGAGACTGATAAAACTAAAAAAATATATGATGTACATTATTATGTAAACTTCTTGGTTTGAACGAGATATAATATGTAGTTTTTTTTAAAACGTCATAAATCGCTGCTACGGAACTTTTCATGAGCGAGTCCGACTCGCACTTGGTCATTTTTATAGTAAATCTCTATTCTAAAGTTACTACACGATTTAGAATAACAAAATTAAAAAATAATCACCTTTTCATAAATTATTAAAAAATAAGTTAACCAGTTAGTAATTATAATAGGAGTAACGACAAAACGTAAAAGTCAAATTTTTAAATGTTCATCACATTTAAAAATTTGACTTTTACGTTTTGTTCTAGTTCTACGGTATATCGTAAGTTTCGTCGCAGACGGATATCATCATCATCATTAACAGCCTTTTACAGTCCACTACTGGACATAGGCCTCTCCTTAGCAAGGACGTTTTGGCCTACTATACCACGCTGGCCTGACGGATTGGAATAGGGTTTGTCTCAAGTTTTCCTTCTCTTCTTCGATGTTGTCTTGCATACTTTGTTCCCTTAGTCGCCTTTTAAGACACCCACGGGATGAATAGGGGTGGTATTACTATGTATTCTTAATCCGTTACCACACGGATATAAAAGTATATATAATACCTTTCAAATCTTTCATTAAAACTTCGCTTCAAAGTCTTCGCAAATTAAATCAGTTTACACCTCTTTGAATCATTAATAGTCCAAGAGCCCGTGAGTGCCAGACCTTCGTCATTTTATAAAAGCTAAAAGTTCTTCTATGTGTGTCCCTAGTACAGGTAAGAATGATCCCCAAACATGAAGCTGAGGCAGCGGTGGCTTTGGCAGATAACAGGCAACAAAAGTGTGTAAAATTCCATCTCAAATTCGTCATGATATAAAACTTGATTTTTTTATATTTGATTCATAATAATATCAAAACTCGCGTTGCTCATTGCCAGACAGTTAGTATGGTTCCAACCCTCTGCCGGACACCCCTAAACTATTATAATTTATAATTATACTTACGTTATATTATAAAATCTAAGTTTTATATATAATTTTTTGGGAGCCTATTAAACTATGTTTACATAGTAGCCGGACAGTTTCGAAGGTTCTATCATCTTGCCAGACGCATTCAAAGTGAGCAATAATCGGGAGAGCAAGGAGCGTATACAGTAACTAAAGGTTATATTATAAAACCTAAGTTTCATATATAATTTTTTAGGAGCCTATTAAACTATGTTTACATAGTAGCCGGACAGTTTCGAAGGTTCTATCATCTTGCCAGACGCATTCAAAGTGAGCAGTAATCGGGAGAGCAAGGAGCGAATACAGTAACTAAACGTTATATTATAAAACCTAAGTTTTATATATAATTTTTTGGGAGCCTATTAAACTATGTTTATATAGTAGCCGGACAGTTTCGAAGGTTCTATCATCTTGCCAGACGCATTCAAAGTGAGCAGTAATCGGAAGAGCAAGGAGCGAATACAGTAACTAAACGTTATATTATAAAACCTAAATTTTATATATAATTTTTTGGGAGCCTATTAAACTATGTTTACATAGTAGCCGGACAGTTTCGAAGGTTCTATCATCTTGCCAGACGCATTCAAAGTGAGCAGTAATCGGGAGAGCAAGGAGCGAATACAGTAACTAAACGTTATATTATAAAACCTAAGTTTTATATATAATTTTTTGGGAGCCTATTAAACTATGTTTATATAGAAGCCGGACAGTTTCGAAGGTTCTATCATCTTGTCAGACGCATTCAAAGTCAGCAGTAATCAGGAGAGCAAGGAGCGTATACAGTAACTAAAGGTTATATTATAAAACCTAAGTTTCATATATAATTTTTTGGGAGCCTATTAAACTATGTTTACATAGTAGCCGGACAGCATTGTTTATAACAAATTTTCATTTTTTATTTTTAATTGTCTTTATTAACTTCGTCTATAACTATTTAATTCATAAATAATTCAATAATACTACGAAATTGATCTTTGTGCATGGACGAAGCACGAATGACTAGTTTTGTGTTTAAAATAATAATATTTATGAACAATAAAGCCCATGAAGACATGGTAGCCGCCAGAATTATCTTCAGGGTGGTGCATCTACATCTACACATACCATTAATCAATATAAAATATAAAATTATACTGTTTTTAACTATCAAATTGACGTTTTTTTATGAAATGAGCTAACGTTTTTTTCCTTTATATGTACTTTGTATGTAGTAATCAAAGTAAAAAAGTAATCAAAGTAATCATCCATACAATCGATGTATCTTTGCCAACACAGTGGTAGTTTATTGACATCCTCAGAAATCAGCTGGACGAGAGGTAACGAATTTTACAAAGGCATTTTGTACTGCCTCTCAGATAGTAACGGACGCACTCGCTAATGGAGTCTAGTAAAAAACATGTACTTTTTCTATGTATTTTCTTTTCTGATTTTTCTCCCGACGTCCGTGGCTGAAGAAGTAAAAAAACTTACACCAAACATCTATACATATAAATAAAAAAATTGGAGTGTCTGTTTGTAATATTGAAATAACCGCTTTTTACTACATGCATATATTTTTACTACTTTTACGATACATACATCAAAACATTTTCACAATTTAGGTCTGTCTGTCAGTCTGTCTGTTTGTTCCGGTTAATCTCTAGAATGGCTGGACCGCTTTCGACGGGATTTTTACTGACACATAGCTGGTGTTATGGAGAAAAACTTAGGCTACTTATATTTTAGAATTTTAGAATTATAAAAAAATGCCACGCAGATGAAGTCGCGGGAAACAGCTAGTACTGAATGTAATCTAATCGTCAACTTTCATTTAACTGTGACCGTAATTAATTATTTATGATTAGAAAAAGTTTATATCTTTGTACGTCCTAATCATTTTTATTAGTTTAATATTGCTTATTTTAGGTGACAGGTGAAATATCATATTTATTTTGAAATATATATACTGATGTCAATAGCATCAAAAGTGACATAAGAAGAGACCGTGGAATAAATAATGAAGTTGGACGGATGTATCTTTTCCCATTGGGGTATTGAAAGATATTACAAATATTTATTATAACATTATATTTATTATATTTTTTTTAAAAGATCAAAATGCAGTTTACACTAAAGGGTACAAACAGATATAGTTTGTATTTCATCTCAATCAATAAACTCAGTTGCCTAGATTAACTTCTTTTTATCTTAAAATTTTACCGTAACTCTTGCGCCCGTAAAGCCGTCGCTCTTGCGGCTGATGTCGTCTCGGTCGTGAATTGTGGGAGTGAGTGAACAGAAAATGCATCTATGTTTGTGTGCACACATGTGCATTATAATATATCTCCTGTGTAGTTAGCTGGTCTCTGTTGAGACCGGCTGGCGTTGCCGATATCGGTTAGGAGTACATCATCATCATCATCATTATCATTATCATCAATATTCATTCAGATGTGAACTGTTTGTGATGATGACATCACAAGCAGTTTACATCTGAATCAGTTCAGTTTATTTTATTTCGATATAAGTTCTTTACGATTCTGCCTGTACTAATACTATAGAGCTTAAGAGTTTATTTGTTCGTTTGTTTGGTTGGTTGAATGCGCTAATCCGCTAATCTCAGAAGCAACTGTAGTTTAGCGTACTGTACTTTAGTGTCGGATAGCATACTTACCGAGGTAAGCTATAAGGTTATACAATATTACGCTACGAGCCGAACATCAGTAAAAAATGTTCCAATAACGGCGAAAATGTAGGTCAGCTTGTATAAATAATAATAAATCGAATTACTTGATATCTCACGTATCTTAAAACAACAATAAATTTAGGCTCACCTTGAGCAGCGTAGTGTTGAGGTGTATGAGATAGTTGTAGAGGTTGGCGTGCGCGTGCGGGTCGCGCAGCAGGTTGGGGTCCCCGAGCGCGGCCAGCATGCGGCGCCACATGATGGCCGCCACGTCGGGCAGCCAGCCGCGAGCGCGACCGCCCATCACCACGCCGATGCCTTCGCCACCCGACCCCAGCCCCAGACCCCCACCGCCCTCGCTCGACTCGTTCTCTGTCCATTCTGCATGAAAACATGCTCATTAAACTACTTAGTTTTTATTGTATATCGGGACTTTTTGCGATAAGATTATGTAAAAGGTTACAACAACGAAAATTATAGCGAATGAGTCCCCCTATACAGTGTGTTAGTGTGTATGTGTATAACTAGCGAAAGTCTGAAAACAGGTAACATTATCTTTCTCTGGACGGTCTGAGACTTGATACCTAGAATTAAGACCTTGTATAGATTGAAGGACGATAAACTACTAACACTTCAGTACAGTAGTGTTTACTTTTGTTTTCTGTGTACTTCGACATAAGCGTGGTTTTAAAAACTTAAACTTATTTATTATAAAAAAAAGGTGCACCTGAACTGGTGTCGAGAAATCTTGAACAATACTGCAAGCTATGTTTTCACTTGTTACTGTATACAACTTTAGTTGGTATTAAATTAAACTTTTAACCAGTTATCAAAATTGAAATATATACTGACCAACGTTTCCACCATCAGAAGCTAAATCAATTTGCAGCGGGGAATCTTTAATAGAACTGCTCTCTAAGCCGCTCGACGGCGCGGGAGACGGCGAGCGGGAACCTGAAAATTATTGCAAAATTAAAATCCTCATCCATGTTGTCGTGTTTCGAAGGCCTCTTGATGCAAGGGTGACGGTTATTGTGGTAAGTGTGTGAACCTTGCACTGCCTCGAATACTGTTATGCATTCTACATTCTAAAGTTGGGTGTAAAAAAGCATCTCACCAGGCCGCCATATACTATACTACTTTGTTTGTGGTGATCTTGTTTGTTTGGTGACTACAGCTCTAGATCTACTCATGCTTTCCATTAAACAGAGTAGAGTCACTTTGGCAGACTATTAATTAAAAAACAAATAAAAAGAAGGAACAAAAAAAATGCGACACTAAAAAAAACACTAGAATTTATTCTCACCACTCGCTGAATCGCGTTCCTCTTGTTGTGATGAATTCCTCAACGAGTCCAAGGAGTACCACCTCTTTGAAGGCTTCTCACTTAAGGGTTCTTTGGTTTCTACAGTACAAAAAAAAATTTAATTAACAATCTCAAACATCTAACATAAAAATATATTATTGAGAGAAGGTCTTCGTATGTATAAGCGAATATACTTAGTCTGGCCATAAATACTGTTACACTTAATTATAAAAAAATATTACATTTGAATTTCGAATCTGTCATTTTTATACGATTGTTCATTGTGTTTTCTCATTTTGGCGCCAATACATTGTAAAATATTTTGCGATATTAAAATGGTGTGGGGTGATAAAGAGAACCGAATCGCTGTGATAGCATTACACAAAGTAGGTATGGAGCCAAATGCAATTTTTAAAACTCTCCATACACTTGGTATTAGTAAAATGTTTGTGTACCGGGCTATTAATAGGTACAATGAGACCTCCTCTGTTTGTGACAGAAAAAGATCTGGCCGTCCACGTAGTGTTCGTACGAAAAAGGTGGTCAAAGCAGTAAGGGAAAGAATTCGAAGAAATCCTGTCCGAAAGCAAAAGATTTTATCTCGGGAAATGAAGATAGCACCTAGAACCATGTCGCGTATTTTAAAAGATGACTTAGGACTTGCAGCCTATAAGAGACGCACTGGCCATTTCTTAACTGATAATTTAAAGAAGAATAGGGTGGTAAAATCGAAACAACTACTGAAGCGGTACGCAAAGGGAGGTCACAGAAAAATTTTGTTTACGGATGAGAAAATTTTTACAATTGAGCAACATTTTAACAAACAAAATGACCGTATTTATGCTCAAAGCTCTAAGGAAGCTTCCCAATTAGTCGACAGAGTGCAACGTGGACATTATCCGACTTCAGTGATGGTTTGGTGGGGTGTTAGCTATGAAGGAGTGACTGAGCCATATTTTTGTGAAAAAGGTATCAAAACATCGGCACAAGTGTATCAAGATACCATTCTTGAGAAGGTAGTTAAGCCCCTTAACATCACCATGTTCAATAACCAAGTATGGTCCTTCCAGCAAGACTCGGCGCCGGGTCATAAAGCTCGGTCCACGCAGTCTTGGTTGGAATCGAACGTTTCGGACTTCATCAGAGCTGAAGACTGGCCGTCGTCTAGTCCCGATCTTAATCCGCTGGATTATGATTTGTGGTCAGTTTTAGAGAGTACAGCTTGCTCTAAACGCCATGATAATTTGGAGTCCCTAAAACAATCTATACGATTGGCAGTGAAGAATTTTCCCATGGAAAGAGTGCGTGCTTCTATTGATAACTGGCCTCATCGTTTAAAGGACTGTATTGCAGCCAATGGAGACCACTTCGAATAAGCTTTTTATATTTTTAATTGTTTTATATTTATGTATTAAACTGACACACTGTAAAAGTAATAAATGTTATTTGCAGTTAACAATTTTCTTTTTTCTTTATTACAATATTTATGGCAAGACTAGGTAGTATGTCCATTCATGTTTTAAAATTCAAAACAAAAGTTTTAATTAGTTTTTTTACACTATGTGATAATATTGTGTCGTGGGGGACTTTACAAACATACAAGAAACGGACACAAACAACACCCAGACTCAGAACAACAATTTGTGGATCACAGTGTTGTCACAGGGGGGGTTTGAACCCACAACATTCAGCGAAGTAGAGTGCGACGTGGTGACCGCTTAAACTACTAGGCCAATCGTACAGTCATTAATAGTCTTTAATACTGCAGTGTTAAACATATACCTCTTCTTAGCAAAGAGGTTGTGGTCTACTATACCACGCTAGCCAGACGGTTTGGTATAGGGTTTGTTTCAAGTTTTCCTTCTTTTTGTAATGATGTTGTCTTGTATATTTTGTTCCCTTAGTCACCTCTTACAACACCCATGAACAACACTTCGAAGAAGTGATGGTGACACTCTGTGTTCTTAATTAAATTCATTAAAAGTTTACCTGCGTGTAGTTGAGAATGTTTGCTTAGATGCGGGTCACTTCGACACCTTGTCAATTGCCGTCGCGTGCTTCCAATTTCCTTACGTGCATGCGATTCGTGGACCAATTTTGGAGATTTGCCTATTAGCAGAAAAGATTACCAATACAGGACTCATAAAATAACACTCATAAAATGTAAAATTTTTAATTAATTCAGTTTGTATCGATACATAAAGATAATGAAATGTAACTAACGAAAATTAGACAATAAACAAGTTCTAACTAAAAGCCTACTCATGCAGTTGTTTTCATACTCATGAATAGTGCATAGAAGCCAAGAGTGTGAGCGATTCAATTCTTTTCCACGCTGTACAATGAACAAACAGTAATGCAGATTAAAACCTTAAAAATGATTTTCAAAATTCCTCGCACATTTTTTTTACATAAAATTGAGTTAGTCTCAGAACATCGATCAGCAATTTTTCGGGTGTTAAATGAAGTGTGAAATTGAGTTCAATAAAGTACATACCAGGCGTCCTGGTGTTGGCCTGATGCGGCTGGGCGTGCAGCGCGTGCGAGGGGCGCGGCAGGGGCGCGGGCGCGGGGGGCAGGCGGCGGCCGCCCCGCCCGCGCTCGCCGCTCACGCTCTCCGACAAGTCCAGCGAGTATACGTGACGGGCCAGCACGCGGGTTAACGTTTCCATTGTTTTCTGGGCAAACGACATAATATAATTAGAAGAATATTGAAAACGTTTAAAGCTATAGATAAAAGCATTAAAAAAGCTATTAACCTGAAAGAATACATCGATTTTAATTAAATTTTAAAAATAATGAACCTGGAAAGGGTTAGTATTATTAATCTATATCTATCGAGAATCGAGCTGACACAGTATCCTGGCTCGCTTGCAGCTGTTAACTGAAACGGCCTGACAGGTAACAAGTACATCGATTCAAGCTAAGACATGATAATGCCAAATTAATTTTATGCATCTAAATGATCTTACCGCCCACTCCTTGATAAGATCCTCCCAATGAGTGAGCCGTGACAGCAGCTCCATGAAGTTCTGCCACAACTCCGACTTCACTGCCACGTTTAGGTTTGCCTTTATCCACGTCACTATTAGAGTCTGGAACAGGGCTGGTGCCAGAAAGCCCCCTAAAATTAATTAATAAACCTATAACCTCAATATAAGTTATTATAATGATTAATGTATTACTTTATAGAATTGTAGAACGTTTATAATATTCAAGATCCTATAACCTTGTATGTTTTTTAGATCATGTACTATTACGCCTTTTGTGGAAATACCTATGTACCTAGTCATGGGAGCCGCAATGAAGAAAAGTATGTATTTTCTTTTCTGACCGGAGGTGCAAGGGGGTGTACTTGCATATCCCCCTAAGGGGTGAAAATGCATATCATACATATTTTTTACTCAACTATATCAGCAGGTGCGTAATATTACTCGAGAGACAGTACAACATCCCTTCGAAGAATTAGTTGTTTCCCGTCCAGCTGATTTCTTCAAGGACTGCCACTAGGTAGGCATCAATTGTATGGGTGATAAGTTTATTTAATAGATATAAAACATATGGAAAAACATGTCTTAAGAATGTAATTTTCATAGGTAGTATAATCTTATAGTATATGTAGATGTAAATAATACTGGCGGCGCTCATATACCTAGTTACTATTGACTGAATGTAGGCGACAACTATGCTAAGAAACATTCATCATAATGCTTTGGTACTGGTTTTTGTTACTACTACTATAATTATTAATAATACAAAAAGAGAATTTCTGTTTCTGTTGCAATAGACTGAGAAAAAATATAATAAGAAATGAGGTTGGCAATGTAGAAATGACAGTATTGGGTTGTGAGTGTTTACAGGTAACGAAAATCACTTACCATCAAGCAATTCATTTGTGAATTTGCAACCTTAGTAAACCACCACTTAAATTTAATACTTTATAGATCTTACACACATAATAATGATACACATACGAGATATACCTAGACTACTAGAAACTTCTCGCAGCAGTATAATTATTAAACATAGACCAGAAACAACTTTTTTAATTACTCGTTATTTTATTTATTCCGCTAATGTTGTTTTTATACACTTATAAATAATATAATTTACATATACGGTCGTATGATTAGTTAAATTAACTTACCTAATGATTCTTGCTTCCGTTTTGGCGGTACTTTAGTAAGTACCAACGATGTTATTTGTAAAAGTACGAGCAGCAGTTGTTCCCTAAAAATATAAATTTGTTTATTTCTGTTTAAAAGAAACATGCCTTTTACCTCACTTTTCACATGCTTCCGTGCATAAAACCGATGTTGTGGCATACCCTAAACTTCACCTGTTTTTATGTCTTGGGCGGTGGGAGGAGAGGTTCACTCAAAGCGTTGTAAAGCGCTTATGACTTTGAGTTGGTGTCCATGGACGGTGGTAGTCACTTGCCATCACCTAAAAGGTTTGCTTATTTGTCTCTCTATACCTACCATAAATTAAAAAATAAAAACTTTGTGGTGTATACCCTTTTAGGTATAATACATTATAGGCGTATAGTTCTTAGGTGCAGATGACTTAGCTATTTTGAATTTATCTACAAAGTATAAAAGAAAGTGATGTCTTCAGTCTTATTTTTACACCTCCCTAGGTTTGTGTTTGGAGTAGTCGGAATCATAGTTCATAAAAATGCCTTACCAAGTATTAGCGTCCATAGCAACATGCATAACCATATATCTATATATATTGAGCACGCGCTTGCAAGTGTCCGTCTGTTCTTCCAGTAACTGTTGTTGGCTCAGTGCTCCGGGTGGCGCTACTGGCGACGCTGACGCTAGGAACACATTCGCTGCTTGCGTCATGAATATTTGTAGAACGTTCTAGAATAAAACCAAAAATTAAAATTAACTAATGTTTTGACAAAGGCCGGAGATAACTTAATTTTTTTTATGAGATATTATGTGTTAATATCTCCTCTAACTCTTGTTCTCTCTCTCACTCTCTAACTGCTTAACGATTGTATCACTGCAGTTGAAGTAACTATTTATTTATTGCAACATAATTCCAGTGACGGAATTTAGTTTGAGTTATAATATAAAATATTTAGGACGCATATTTCTTGAACAAAAATGTACCGTTACGAAAGTGACAAGAAATAGCGAATAATTATACCTGCATTCCAGCTCTAACCATGACATTATCCCGTCCAAGCGCCCCTAGGTAGGAGTCGTTTCGTAGTCGCCGCGGTGGCATGGCCGGTTCCCCAGCACCCTGTTGTTCGAACGTATTCTCCACCAAAAATGGAGGAATTTCTGCAACCTGAGAATATGTAGGAATTTTTATCTAATTTCATTTGATTGAATGGAGATCACAATTTCTTTTAGGAGGCTTATGACATAAATACATAAATTAGCCAATCATAAGAAGAATTGTTAATAAACAATGACTGTAGTATGTTTTTCTTTTACATTAGCTAAAAGAAGAATATTTATATTTTGTCCGGGACTCCGTACATCTTTTTATCTTATTTTTTGATAATCACATAGAAATTCGACATTTTACTAGTATATTTGTTAATTTAGATTATAAATTGGGTAAAAATTTGTGTGCAATCTTGACCAATTAGGTCAAGAAATCACACATTGTTTCATACGAAAGCTTGGAACCCGATTGGTCAGGGTTGCGTGGTTTGATCTTTACTCATGTCATTGTTTTCTTATTGTGAATGGTTTCTAGTCCAGTTAACTTACACATTACACAAGGTTAAGTATGAAAATATTATTACAGACAAGCAGTCATCATAAATAAATATTATATTGTTGCATATTTAGTTTTTTTGAATAACATTCACTTACATTCATTTGTATCCAGTCTTTATACAATGCTATGACTCGTCTCACAGCGGCCGCCTGAGAGAAGGGAAGGAGGAAGGCTTGCCGCAGCACCTCGATTGTAAAGTCTACGTGCTCTCGTGACGAACAACATAGCACATCACGCACCACTTGCTCGGAACTTAACTCTTCGTACACTCCTGTAGAACAAATGTTCTGATTATATCAAAATAACAGAATACATTTTTACAAGGGCATATATATTGTATTATCCACGATAGTGTGTAGCGACACGTATGACGATCACCACTCTTGGTTTCTATTCATGCTTTCCGTCAAGCAGCGAAGAGACACTGGTAGGTCAAGAATAAAGTAAAATATTTCAAGGACAAATAAATACAGAAATAATTTTACTAAATTGTGAAGTAATTTATTGTTTGCAAAATTAAATAATGCCCAAGAGAAGACACGTACAACGTTATTCTTACTTAATACGAAACCTGAAAACAGTTTGCTTAGAATCAGCAATAGAATCGAACACAATAGCTTATAAATCGTGTTATATTTTATTCCAAATGTCTTTCAAATTTTTTTTAAATAGGATTTTATACGTAAGATATGCGGCGCGTGCAGCGAGCGGCCATTCACACATTTGGTGACAATATTTCCGCGAGGCCAAATCAGTTGATAGATTATTGAGATTTTTTATTTCTCTTTCTTATTTTGTTTTATTTATTGTTCGTATAATAATATGTTAACAAACAAAAGTAAAGGTGACCCTTAAGATTTACCAGTAAAGCCTCAGATTTCTTAACGATAAAAGTCCAAAAAAAGTTTTATGATGATCATTGTTTTGAACTTTTACCGCCAGTCACTTGGGAAATTTTAGTGTGTTTCAAAGGCACGGTAAAAGTTGAAATAAACACGTCATAAAAGCGTCAAATTTACTTTGTATAGTTTTGCAAAAATGTGAATCATGTTGGCTAGGTCAGTGACCATTAACGCGCCAGATCTCCTTTGTTGTTGTTGAATATTTATTTGTATTAGATGAGTTTGAGTGGATATATGAATGTTTTATTTCGAAAATTATTATTTATCAACAGTCAGTGGTAAAACTGAGAATGTAGCAAATTCTAATGATAAAAGCCCAAAAAAATTGTATTTTATTATAATTCTTACATTTACTGGTAAAACCTAAGATTAACCAATATTCGGGCCCTTACAGTAACATACATACTGCATCTGTACCAATTGAATAAAATAAAAAAAAGATATATATGTGAAGGTGTACTTCCATATTGTAGTTACACAAATTTCATTAGGTATTTATAAGATAAAATAAATTACCTGACTCCAAACTAGGATGCGGAGTATTGGACGCTGAATCATGTGATGATGCTCTACTAGAATCAGAAGGATGTCCCACTGTAAAAGATGTTTCTTCTTCATGGTGCAGTGAAGCTGCAGGTGTGGGAGTGTTCGAATGTGGCAAGTGTGAGCCGGTACTTGTCATAGATGATGGTTGGCCCCCATCACTACCTTGCTTCTTCATGAAGTGTGCGTAGTTTGCTACCCATTTGATCAAAGTCACCCGACACAAAACGTAGTCATCTTCCAGAATATTGTGTTGAACTGGTAACTCTAAAATTATAAGAAAAATTTATATATAATATACTATGTAGTAAACTGATTGTCATAAAAAAAAATAGTCTTAGAGGATCGTATCAGTACAGTGTATGTACAGATATTAAGCTGTTCATTCTTAAAAACTGTTATAGAAATATTTGCCTGGTAAATACCAATTTTGCCGCTGCCTCAGCAGTAGGCATAATTGATGTTACAAAATGAGGTAGCAGACTCCAAAGCATTTTGAGCAATAGATAGACTGTGGCAAGTTAAACAAATATTGTAATTCATTTAATCTATTTTGTTTGGAGACGAGGTTATTGATGAAAATACAATGTTTGAAATATTTCAAATTAACGCTTACCTAAATTAGGTTTGTACAACGAATTTTTACTGTTAAACTGTGGACAGATAATCGGCAAATAGTATATCTTGAACTTCTCCAAAAGAAATGCGAAGCATCTCATTGCCTTCGTGTGAGATCTGTCTCTCCATTGTATCTTTGTAACTGATGTAGCCATACCGTTGAGGAGGATTTCAAAATAATGTTTCGTTTCATTGTCAGTTACTTTCTCGTTAGCACTGGGAGGTAGCAGTGGCTGGATTTCAACACTCTGGACTGGGTTTAAGGCATTAGTATCGTGGAATATGGATGCTGATACGGTAGCTATTTTCCCCATGATACCGCTAGAAGTTTGTTCTACTACAATTTTTTTTGCGTTATCACTAGATGAATTGAAGTTAGGGTGGTGCATAATATCGTCTATACTGAAGTCGCTGGCCTCATTTGCTACGGTTGAGGTAATGTCCAATGATTTTGGTTTGAGTGGTGATCCGCTTGGCAGCATGGTAGGTTCCGGCATTCCAGGAACCAAAGTTGCGAACATTTTATGCACTTCGTTTGGGGCATTTTCTCCAAGTGCTTGATACCATAACAGAAAATATCTAAAAAAAAATATATTTTAAATAATGTTCTGAAACTCCAGGATTTAGTGCTAATTATCATGGGTTTATTTATTTACCTTATAGCCTCGGCTCTCAGCTTCTGCGAATTACCACTATGGAGGAGTTTTGCGAATATTCTTGTCAATGAGTGCAACTGCCATCTTTTCGCGATAAGCTCCGGAAGCAGACATAATACTTTTTCTAAAAGGGATAATGCCCCCTCCAATTCTTCTCTGCCTGCTTTGTGAACTAGAACATTTAAAACTTGTTATTTTACATGTAAATGAGTTGCCAGATTATGAGTGTTAGGTGAAACAATGTTGTATAATATGGTAATTAGGAAACTATTATGTGTCTCTAACAGTCCATTACCGATATTTCTGGTGATAGGCGTGAGTCAGCCATTGTTATAGGGTATTATATATTTTTTTCATAAACAGCTATGACAATCGTTAAATGTCCTTTGTTGAATTTTAGTTTACCCAAGCAGGCCTTTAAATTACATTTACCAATGTTAATGACGGCTGGCACATGACATATTGGAACAAATATTGCATAATAATACAGTACAAAACAGTAAATAGAGTACAAAAATTTAATTGCTGTGTTGTATATCTGTTTCAATGTGATGAGTGCCAGTAAAAAAGATAGTGCCATAAAACTTATCTTCTAAGACTATGCTCATTAATGATCCCAAAATGAGTCATGCTAAATTCAGTAGTTAGTGAACTAATGATAATCTAAAGACAATGATATCTACTAAGGACTAAAAATATTCAAAGCACCAATTTTAATGCATCAAAATATAAAAATAATCATTCCAATGTGTTTGGTTAAATAATGTCTAAAATGGTAATTACTGAACAAAATTAAGTGCAACAGAGAATGTAATTGCAATTTATCATGTCATGACAGTAAATTATTTTTTTTTAAACATTATTTAATTTGCTCATATGATGCCAACAGGATTTATTGCAAATGACTGTTTGTCTGATTTATCAAAACACCCAAAACTCACCAAGATGAAATGGAAGTTCTGTACCGCAAAAAACAGAAAAATAATATGTAAATATGTGTACAAATTTTAGAGCTAGAATAAGTCACTAGCAGCGTCTACATAGTACGAAATATTAAAATTAATTTCAAAGATTGCAAATTGCTTTAACATTTACTTTTTAAAAATCTATTATTCCGAAAAAAATTTGATACTATGGCTCACACTAGGTATCTACTAGGCAACAGTCTTATAGGATGATATTTTATTATTATATATATTATTAATAAAAATTAGTCTTTAGTTTTTTTGGATATAAATAAGGTTTTATTTGATGTTTGAATTTACATGGATTTAATCGATGTTTGTACTGTGTACTCTATAAGACTTGTCCGATATACTCTACAATAAATATCAGCATTGGATGTAGGTTAATGTAAGAGAGTGAATAAAATAAAGAAGCCATCAGATTATTCAAGAAATTAATGTACGTAAATGTAGAGAAATAATATAGTTTCTATTGGTACAGGTTTTAATGGCCTGTCGGTCTAGGGTCTAGTTAACATAATACAAGGCTGTAACCGAATTAGGATGTTGAGTTGTCTAGTAGATACCAGGAATTACCTAATAACTATAAACTAACAAGAAAAATTAAATATAGTGTAGTAGATTTGTAGTCTAATCTTAAGATATACAAATTGGCTATTAGGTATGTCCTGCAAGAAACTATTATTCAGCTAAGGATACAGATTGGTTGCATTGATTTGTTTTTAAGATAACTTTAATTTTCATGGATGAACTTTAACTAAATCACTAAAGGAGTACCCTTCTGTTTTGCCTTTTCTATCAAGTCCTACAATACAGTTATATGTACGGGAATTAGGCGCCCACAACAGGTGTTAAGTACTTAGTTCTACCTAGCCAAGTTGATATTCTACAAACGTAAATTTTTTTAGAGAAGTCAGTGATTCGCTAAGATCGCTAAATGAGATGGTCAAAACAAAATATTAGTCAATTATACAAGAGACTATAGGTGTTAGCGATTGTAGAAAGAGATTCAACATGAAACACTTACATCTTTCCTAATGGGGCTGGTCGAAATGTCAGGCATTTCAAAAGTATGTACATAATACCTATTGTAAGCGCGTCAATTTGCGTAAACATAATTAGATATTTTACTTCCCTATAAAACACATCAGAAGCAACACATTATCATTTTAATTTCAAGCTTACCTCTTTGTCGAAGATTATTCTCAGCTTGGATGAAGTTGTCATACAGAATAAAGTATACATGACTGAAATTTCCTTCGAAATATGTCTTTGATTCATCAATGTCAAAGTGTTCTGAAACAAAGTATATTTTATTTAATAAAGTTTTTTTTTTATATGGGATTAGGAAAAACGATATGTTCCTAACACAATATTTTTTCCCGGATGGGACTCGAACCTAAAACCTCTGGAATAGCATGCAAGATCAATAACTTGTTTGTCAGTTCTTGTTTATAGTGCTAAGATTTAACCTGAAGCAAGTCAGAATTTAACTTGAGTGACAGGCGGCAAGGCACATTGTTCTCAGATAAAACAGCCGATTGGTCCAAAAAGTTCTGGAGTGGTGATCGCATACTGAAAGATGCAGCGTGGTTAGACCTCTTATTGAATTCCTTGAAAATCCTAAACAAACAATTAAAATTTTTTTCCTTATCCTCAATCAGTAAGACAACAGTATCAAAACAGTGTGAGGTCTTATCAACTTCTGTGCACAGATAAATATTGTAGGTATTATTCTCTATGCAACACAGTTTAAATAGATTATCTCATAAAATCTAAATACATATACATCCTTCACTGTTAACAAGTGAGTAGATAAATCTGATAAAGTGGTACTGACAACTTTAAAACAGTAATTTCTATACATATTCCTACATTACAGAAACAGCTGTAACAATTTGGATGAAATTATACTCTTTTGTAAGGATTTACTTTTACAAAGTGATGCATTTAAATATCTACCTTGATATTTTATAAAAAAGATATTTCTAATTTTAACAGGAAAATTATATGTATATTAGTTTTACGAGGTATTAAACACAATGGGTTGTAAACATTTAATATTATAATCTTTCCTCATCACACTTTTTATGTTTATGAAATAATCAGTATCCTCTATGATATAATTAGAAATACAACAAATATTTATCAACAAATATGTACTGATACAATTACTGTATCGTATTAAGGATATAAATTACGTCATCATCATCATCCTCCTAACAATCATCCCACCTTTTTCTTTCCTCTACAGGACAACATACGCTGTCCTTGGAAGTCACCAATTTAGAATGGTAGACATGCGCCCGAACTAAATGCATGGAACTCACTACCAGTGCACATGTTTCCCTTCCACTGTAATACCATGTCCTTTAAGCAGTGCATGAAAAAGCATCTTACTAGGCGGCCATAGTCGCACCACAGCATTGTCTGCACTTGCAATAAGTATGGTGACCACCAATCTCGGATTCGATTCATGGTTTTTATCAGGCAGATTAGAATCATTTTGGTAGGATCCAAATAAAAACTAAAAAAATAGTTTTCAAAAGCCCACAGCTGGACATAGGCCTCTCCTTAGTCGGGAGGTTTGGTCAACTTAGCCATGCTGGCCAGACAGGTTAAATATAGCAAATCAAATTTTTTAAATGTCCGAATTTTAAACCAGGACAGTAGAAGTAGAATGTATAATTTGAATACTGATGAGATATAAATCCTCATTTGTCACCTGATATTTTACCTTTTCAACATTCTTTTAAAAAGTCTCTTTTTATGTCGTATTATAACTTCTTTTTATATTTAACCTAATTCACACACAACAGTTTGATTTTAGACAAGGCAGAACTTGTGCTGTTCTAATCAGACGGCTGACAAACATACTTATATATTTCTAAATACACACATATTATACACAAATTACCCCAGACACAGAACTTAGGTACATTTTGTCACACAATAATTTTTCCTGGGTGGTAATTTAACCCTAACCTTTGGCTTAGCAGTCAGGGCTACTAGAATACCAACAGGTCAAATATGTATAGCAAATTTAAAAAAAATGCATCATATATCCTATAACTAACATTTTCATATATCTGAACTAATCTGATGGGTATGACTAAGCCACTTCAAGTAGTTGATAGGATTAGACATTGATATTTATTAAATCATATATTTTTAAACATAGTAGAAGCAATAACATACTAATATTTGTATATTAACTATTCTTGAGATGTTATTAATATAATATGATTATTATTATATGACACTGACATGGATAATTTTAATGAGTAATAAAAATCCTAAAGTTTATCGTCTCATTACAAAAGTCTTCAAAGAACATTTTTTTTAAAAAGATGTGACATGTTTTAAGCCCACACAAATTGTGATCACACAGTGATGTCTCAATAACTCCTTATAAAATCAAATATTTACAAAATTGGATGAAAATTTCTTTAGAGACAGTGTATGTTAAACAGTTTCTAATGTGCACTTATTACAGATAGTATAAAATTGATGCATTAATAGATAATGTGTTTTATAAGTGTAGTATGAATTTAGTGATTGTAAATTGTAAGGAGAATAGCACACAAGTTCAGTTGAGATGTTTATATATTTAATTAATATTAGATACTAAAGAAAACAGATATATTAAAAGTCTATGTCCAGCAGTGGACTATTAAGCAGTGCCGATGATAATGAATGGACATTTGAATAAAACATTGTATTAGTGTGCTTTAAATTCTATTCAACTTAGTTTTTAGTAAAATTGTAGTCAATAGTGTTGCTATTAAAGATGTTTTCTATTATTTAAATCAATAAAATTTGATAGTAAAAATAAAATTAAGTAGTAAATTTAAAAGTTGAATTTGCAGTAATTCAAGTATTCATACGTTCTCTCGTAATTAGCACATTTATAACATAGTTCAACTGCACTTAAAAGTTTTTTAGTCAAATTTAAGTACTATATTTTTAATTAAGTGGCATTCTTATATTATTACTATTATCTCTAAAAAAGTGAGGTGAAATTTTGCTACATATTACCTCCTCGGAACAATAAACAGTTGTATTGTAGGTTGAGGCGCATCAATTACAGTTATTCTCAACTAATTAGCATGTATGGAACGTGATAGTTGTCGATGTTATAGAAGCTTTATAGATAGTTTTAAATGTTCAAAAAGAGTGTATTAATAGTAAGCAAACGACAAAACAAATAATTTCATACCTAAAACGATTTTTAAATGCTTCAGTCGGGTTGCAGAATCCTTTTTGGAGTCCTGTATTTTAACCGTCGATTTCTTAACATCTTGGTGAGGTTTTTTAGAAAACATTTCGGATATGTTTTTTATAGCGTCATTACGTGGATTGTTTTCATGCTAGCAGTGTAAAATATAGTAAATTCATATTGTTTTCTTTAAGTTTTCACTCCCATTTTGACATTTCACTTACATAAAAATCTCGGTTGACGTAAACATTCTGGCTTTCTCGTTCTACACAGTAATGCAAAGAGCAAAGCAAATATTCGTGTAAACTTATACTCTGTAGTTTTATTTTTTTTAGTAAAATTAAGTTAATAGGTTTCTGTAAATGCAGTATATTTACAAATTTTGATGAAATGAAAAGTCTAGTTATCGATAGAAAAAAAAATGTTTGTTACAATTACGCTTCACCAGTTCTCTATAAAGGAACGTAGTTTACCTTATTAATGAAAAAGGCAATGGAAATGATGTGTGCTGCCAACGTTTTTGAATAATAATTTAACGTTTAGAAGTTTAGTTCTATGATTATTAAAAATAAGAATAATAGTACTTTGCTGCATATAATGTTGTCCTACAAAAATAATAGAAGCACAAGATTTAGTTTTTCGAGTAATGTTTTTTATGATATTTCCAATTGATAAAACATTTAGAACTCAATTCAATTAGCACTGGTAAAGTACTCGTACGATAAATTCATTGTCCTTTTCAGAATCTTTGATTGTTAGGTGTACCGTTACAAGGTACTATTGAGGTAAACTACAAATGACAGAATTAATATTTCAAATTACAACAATAAGTTAGCAATGTGTATACATTTGTAATCAAACTATCCCAAACTTAATCATACCATATACGATATCTTTAAACTGAATTGAGCTGTTCGTAATATGTATCTATAAGGATCAAATTTTAATTGTTCAAAAATACAAATTCCATCATTTATTTTAAGTCGTGGTAAATCGTTTAAATTGGAGTGCATATTTCTTTTGTTTGTGAAATAAAATGTAAAGTGGAAATGGTCTGTATTGTTTGAATTTTGGATTACGTTAATCCATTGGATACAGAGGTAGGTTTGGAATGTAATAATGTCACACTGATTTCAGCACGAACGGGCCTGTTCGATCAGAGAAGTACTATCCTCTCACAGAAGATCAACTTTAAGCGACAACATTTGTGCTGTCGTATTTCGTTAGTGAGTGCGAATGCATCTCACTAGGCCACCACGGTATCGGTCACCATACTGTATTGCCTGTATTCGTAATGGGTACAGTGATTCTATTCCTGCCTTCCATCAGGCAGAGTAGAGACACTTTTTTTTTTTTTATTGTTGACCTACGAAAGTGATTCTATTCTGCCTGATGGAAAGCATGAACAGAATCCAAGAGCGGTGTTCGCCATACTCACCGCGAATGACGACAGTGCAATATGGCGACCCACGCTATGGCCGCCTAATGAGATGCTTTTTCACGCCCCGCTTAAAGGACCCGGGATCGTAGTGGGAGGGCAACACGTACACTGGTAATGAATTCCAGACTTTAACTGATCTGCACAGGAAGGAAGAACCGAACCGTTTAGTTCGGGAGCGTATGTCTACCATTCTGAAACGGTGATTTCCAAGGCCAGCACGAGTTGTCCTATAGAGGAACGGAGAGGATGGGATCAGTTGGAAGAGCTCTTCAGAACACTATTCATGATAAAGACGATAGAGGACTGCCATAGAGGCGACATCTCTTCGCAACTGCAGAGACTCAAGGGATTCTGTGACTTTCGGGTTATTGATAAACCGGACTGCTCGCCTCTGTAACCGATTCAAAACGTCCAGAAAATACTGCGCGGATCCATCGTAAAGATGAGAACAGTACTCCACGCAGGAGCGTACTTGGGTCTTATAAAGAAGACACAGATGCTCAGGCGCAAAGAACCGTTTCACTCTGTTCAGTATGCCCAGCTTCCGCGAGGCCGCCTTAGTAACGCTTTCAATATATTCTCGCGGATTGAGGTCCCGGCTAATGTTCATACCCAGGATACTGAGATTGTCCTGCAGTGGCAGTTGAGTGTTCTGAAAAGTGGGGAGGGGAAGGAATGGAGACTTTTTGGCAGAGAGCGCGTACGCCTGTGTTTTCTTGGCGTTGAACTCGACCAGATTCTCATGACCCCTTTTGTCGCTTTTCCTTAACGTCCGCTGTCGTCCTCAGAGCAATGTATATCGCTAAGGGTCAACATGTCATTGATATGCAGAAGAAACAGTGTGGGTGACAGGACGAAACCTTCAGGTACACCAGCATTAACCTGCTGAAAATTGGAGGTGGCGCCGTCGCAGAGGACTCTAATGCGGTGCTCGTGCAGAAATGCGGCCACCTAGCTGCAGAGTTTGGGGGGCAGGCCGAATAGCGGAAGTTTGGAGAGGAGCGAATGGTGCCAGACCCTACCCAAAGCCTTGGCAATATCGAGGCTGATAGCCAAGGACTCCCCATGCCTATCTACAGCCTCACCTCAAAGGTGTGTGAAGAATGCTAGAAGATCACCCGTGGATCGGTTCGGTCTGAAGCCGTATTGCTGATCAGTTAACAACGAGTGATCCTCCTGGTGACGGACTAGTTGCTTATTAATGACACGTTCGAGCATCTTGCAGATAATGGAAATGATGGCTACAGGTCGTTAATTGGCCGGGTTGGAGCGGTCGCCTTTTTTGGGGATGGGTTGAACATTCGCCTCTCTCCAGATCGCTGGAACGATCCCGGAGGAATACGACAGAAAGCAAAATACAATTTGGCAAGTTTTTAAAAAGTAATGGCAGCTTATGCAACTGCAAAGCTTAAGGTCTCGGGCTCCATTCCTGGATCAGACCAAATGTTTGTATGATCTGCAAGTATTTGTTTCGGGGTTTAAATATTTTCTATGTATAATTTGCAGCATTTCACTTAAAAATACAAAAAGACGATTTGAAAGTCTTACTGATAAAATGAAATGGTAATTTTAAAAACTTTGACATGCTATCCAAAGCGTTACTTACAATTCTAAAACACCAACATTCCTTTAGAATTAGTTAAGAATTAAAAATAATGAACGTAATAGTGTCTGTAACTGCGCTAGTCTTACTCAAACATTCACACCTTGTTACTTGGGCTTCATGCTTGATGTCAATTACTCATTCCATTCGCATATCCATACATTGTGTGGTCGAGTACGCAGATTGTTTTATATATTCAAACACTTGAGTTATATAATATATTTATAAAAATGATTTATTATGCACTATGCCAACCCATAATAGGATGCTGTATTTCAAGTTGGAGTAGCGCTGCAAAGAATCATTTGCTTCCACTGGAGTGAACTCAACAGCCCGTTATAAAAGTCTATACATTTAAACTCTACCAATTCCCTACTAAAAGTCTCTACGAAAATTGTGAAGTTCTAATGAGGCGTTACATTTTCTTACTCCAAATACTAACAAGCCGACATACCTATTTTAACACAGAAACAATCACATACTCATCCACACCAACACGCACCAAGCGTAGATTCAAGATTCCTTAAACCACAACTAATAAAATGTCCTTTGGTCAAAAATTCTATTTCTTTTTTGGACATTATTTATATAGCAAACTAAGTAAAATTCTCTGCTTTCACAATAGAATTAAAAAATGACTTTACAAAAATATGGAAATCCTACCTTCAAAAAATATCTCACAAAGAGATGGAAGTTCTTCCACATTCCCTTCATTAATCTAGTTAACTTGACATATACACACACTCATCTACAGGGTGGACCAAGAATTCGTTAAGATTTAAATCTAACACACTAACAATTCGCTTACATTACTATGAGACGCTTATTTCACGTTGAATACGATTTACACAACTTAAATTAGTATCCGAATGCTCCTTTAATCAAGAAATGGGTGAAGAAGTTCGACGAGACAGGATCTACGCTAAATGTAAAGCAAACTAGAGACCCACGGACTTCTCTGACTGAAGTTCGACGTAATCCAGATTTATCGACGTGCAAACGTTCGGCTGAATTAGGGTTACTCCACACATCATTACACCGTATTTTGAAATAACATTTGAAATTATATCTATATAAGATCCAAGTAGTGCAGGAACTAAAATCTAATGATTTAAATTTCAAGTACGTGTCTGTATGTGTCGCAAGTCGTATGCCGAAACAATGTTAGAACGATTCAGTAATTTTGATATCTTATTTTCTGACGAAGCCCATTTTCATCTCAACGGACATATAACAAACAGAATTGCAGGGATTAGAGCAGTGAAAATCCCAAAGCTAAACACGAGAGGTCACATCATTTTTTCCAAGGTATGCGCTGCAATTTTAGCAAAAGGAATCATTGGACCCTTGAAAATGTTACGGGAGTTCTTCGGACCGATGCTACTGGAACTTGCTGGGTACAATCGTAACACATGGTTTCAACACGATGGAGCCACATATCACACATCCAATGAGTCCCTGCCAGTGGACACAGACATGTTTCCAACGACGAGGCGATATTCCATGGCCACCTAGAAGTTCAGATCTATCCTTAGTAGACTTCTTTTTATGGGGCTATTTGAAGAATCGTGTCTACATCAATAAATCAAATACACCACGACAACTAAAAGAAAAAATAAGCGAAGAGATGTCGGCGATCTTGCGGTCTTTTAGCCGACGAGTATTCGAAATTTTCGATGCTCTCTTAGAAGAGTGCAAGCGTCGAAACGGTGATCATTTAAACGATGTAATTTTAAAAAAAAATAACTTCCAACTAATTAGCTTTCTTGTAAATAAACAATTTTAATAATATATCCAATGTATTTTTTATACGATTTTTTGAAATGTTAACTAACTCGTGACCCACTTGTATTCTCACTCACAAGTATACATATATTATTATATACATATTCATAAACTCAAAAATTATAGACAAATATCATAATTTATATATAAAATAACTGCAAGAACATCAGGGTAAATTGTATATTAACTTAGTAAGTAATAAAAGTTACATATCTTGTGACACTGGAAGGAAACTGGTGCGAAAATGTGTTCGTTTTTAAAGCACCAGTCGATAAATGTAAGGATTACTCTAACAGTATGTATGTATTCACAAAAAAATCTATATAAGTATTCTATCAGTCAATCTAGATTTGACGGCTTCGATGGCACAGGGCTACGATATGCAACTGCTGTGCACGAGTTCTCAGGTTCGATTGCCGGATCGGACTAACTGTTTGTATGAACTGCAAATATATGTTTCGGAGTTTGGGTGTTTTCTATGTATAATATGTATTTATTTATAAAAAAAAAGGTATACAAATATTCTATCAGTCAATCTAGCTGTCATAGTACAAACTGTTGAATTTGAAACTCGATGACGTTGTGTGTCAGACTGAAAAAAAAATGAAACAACATTTCCTGTAAACTTACTCCATCTATTCGCATTTATTCTCAAACTCGATTCTATTTCTAAAAATATTTACGCCCAATAAACTTAGATAAGATAACTGCCACCTTTTCAAATTCAATAATATCTGCACGAACGCAGCACATTGATCGTTCATATTCATCATATTAAAGTGCCAACTTTAAAAGGCGGTGTGCAGAAATATGTGCCGTTTACTAATTCTGTATTTCTGTCAACATTTGCGTTGATTTCTCAGCAATGTGCACAAATATTTGACAATATGTGAAGGGCAAAAATATCTGATAAAAATCCATCTTCTATATTTTTTTTTGAGTTTGTAAAATAGACTTTGATACTATATTGACATATTAACAAATTAAAAATCATAATTCAAATGTTATATGTATGTTACTTTCTAGATTATTTTTTTACTTGACGTTGCTCTGTTTTAAGAATTGATAATGAATGTATAAAATCAGTGACGATTGAGACGATAGTTTCAATCATAGTGAACCTACCGCAGTTCACTGGTTGACATCAACTTTTACAAGTGCACGTCACTCGGTTCCATTCTCGGCTTCTCGTATCCAGTCCCTCACAGCCAAGAGGGCTGTGAGGCAAAGATCATAACTCCACCTGGCCTGTGGACGTCCTACATTACGTTGATCGAGACGCAGTCTCCACTTAAGAACACTTTTATTCTAACGGTTATCGGTTCTGCGGCTAAAATGGCCAGCCTAGCTCAGTAACTGCTGACAGAAACACAGAATTAGTACTTATATACCGCACATTTTTGCACTCCAAGATGAAAAGACCACAAAAGATCACCATCACATTATTTTGAAATTAATGTCGTCACATATTTTGAACGATGAGATGCTTGTGCTGTGCTCGTGTGTACAGATATTATTGAACTCGTTCGTGAGATGACACAAATGATAGACAATAATACACTTTGCTAATTATGCATACAGAAATGTTTTGAGGGTACTAAAATATTGGTTATAAATGTATAGGATGGCCCAAGAATTCGTTAGCATTTAAATTTACCATCCCGCGCAAACATGTTACGGGAGTTCTTGGGACCGATGCTACTGGAATTTGCTGGCTATTCGTCACACATCCATTGAGTCCCTGTTGGTGGTCCAGATCTATCCCCAGCAGACTTCTTTTTATAAAGTTGTTTTCAGAATCGTGTCTACATTAATAATCCAAATACACGACGTCAACTAAAAGAAAAATCACACAATGACAGATTAGAAGTACGCAGTGTTATACACCCCTATTCATCCTATGGGTGGCGTGAGAGGTGATCAAGGGAACAAACTACGCAGGACGATATCATAGCAAAAGAAAAAAACTTAAAACAAACGGTCTGGTCAGCGTGGTATAGAAGACCAAAATCTTTTTTCTAAGGAGAGACATATGTCCAACACTGGACTATAAAAGGCTGTTGATGTTGACGATGATCTTAGTTACATACTAAAAGGGTATTCCAGTTTTATATTCAGTTCTAATATTTCACTAACCATTATTTTTGATCTCATTTATGTAGTAAAGCGACTAGCCTTTCTTGTTTAGCGTGTTTAGTGATTATGTGTATGCTAGTGTTGCCCATGACTCCGCCCATCTGTATGTAAAAATGTCCTTTCTCAAGTATCAAAGTATCTCCATGTTAAATTTCATTGAAATCGGTTTAGCAGTTAATAGAAAAAAAGTGTAACTGTAAGAGTGTACGAAAAAAGAGTTACTTTCAAATTTATAAATTAATAGGGAAGAAAAGTATGGAAGGTAACAGAGGAAAAAAGATATTGTCATGATTATCGTGATGGATTATGAGTATAAGTAATAGCTTAACTTCTTAATAGATAACTAACATTATAACAAATCTATAAAAATTGTAATTGCTACTACAATTAGTAGGTAGTTCACGAGCTTTCATAACCTGTAAGATTGAATATCCATAATTATTTAAATCCACAGTTTAAAGTACGAGCATAAGATACTCGATCAAGTAATTAAGAGATATTTAGTAATGACATCACCGTGTTCGAAGTGGTTGACGTTTTACGTAAAAATAATGGCACAAGATAAAGTTTGAGGAGGAAAATACAAAGTAAATTGACTTAAGTGATCACGTCACTAGGCTAACATGTTCCTGTTTGTTTGTGGTTTCTAGTATTCGCTTTAAGCACAGTGTAAATTTACTAGTATATACCTGCGGCTTCTTATATATAGATTACAATGTAAATCTTCAATCCATTCATGTACCTTTCTAAAACAATTTGATTATTGAATAAATGTACAATTTATAGTATGGTATACGCATGTGATATATTGTATTAATATTTCTAATTACATAGCTTCAATTGCTGCTTATCCACTGAAACTTTGCAATGAAAACAATATTTTAGTAATGTATGAGACATTACATAACTATTTAAATTTTGCAGTTTAATACAACATTATGTTAAACGTAATGACCAGTGATCTTGAGGGCGGCATTTCTTATCTTCCATACCAGATAAAAAGACCTGGAATAAATAATCATGTTTTATGTTACTTACATGCATGAATATTGTGTTGACAAGCATGACAGGTGAATAATAAACCCCCTTGAAACTGCTTATCAACAACTGAGAGGACGGTAAATTAGTAAACTTATTTAAAGTCTACAAGTAAATCTCCGTACTCGTATTTCCTTGTTCTTATTTATGAAAGTTTAAATGTGAATGGTTTTCGCTTCTACTAATTGAGTAGATATCTTGCTCAGAACTATTTATTTGCTCAAGTCGGTTAATAAAATTTTTTGTCGTAAAAATATCAATAAGAAAGCTTTGGAAAATGTATATACACCTCAACATTAAAAGAGAATGATTTGACAGAACAGTAGCCTGTGATGGTGTCTAGTAGTTTTATATAAATACTTGCCCATTTTATCGATTTACCAAAAATATATATACGTATACATAAGGAAAAATAGAATAGTATAATATTTATGTGTTTTGTCAAAGTTACCCGTCAGTCACAATAGTTTCCCCAAAGAATAGAAATCTTAAACTCCTTAGATCCGTTGCTATAGCTAGGTTTATTAGAAATTTTGTAGATAATTATGTTAGCATTGTATTATACATACATCTATCTCACGTTATGATGACGATGCGACAACGAAGTCAAGACGTCATGACCTGCCTCTATATAACTGTTTATAGTTTATTTTGTTATGACGTACATTATTTATAGGAAATTAAAACGAAAAAAGGGATTTCCAAAATTTTACGAAGTTGACAAAGAATTGTGTAGGAAAAATTAGATGCCCCAAAATACAATAATAGTTTTGGGTTTATCGCTGTTACTCGAGCTCGATAGATAAAAAATAAAATAAAAACAAACAGCATGTTAGTAAAAGTAAGAATATGGATTTTATGAGCTGAGATTTTATTTATTAAATACTAGCTTGTGCGTGCGGCCTCGCTCGCGTGTATGTCGGTTAACACGGTAAAGATATTAGTAGCCTATGCATTATTCTGATGCATAGGCTATATGACTTTAAATTTTAAGGTTTATTTAAAGTTAAAAAAATATTAAAAACTTCATCGATAAAGAATCTAGGTACCTTATTGAATATAGCACCATCTACCAAGAAGCGCAGGTATTTTTACAGGCAGACAAAGATGTTGTATCGTATGCATAACATATAAAAACTTAATAAACTAACCTAACCTCATCTATGGGAATTCATAAAATTTGAAGTGATTCAAATATGCATCATATTGGATCTTCCCATGGGAATGCGATGTTTTTATGCTATGCTCTTGCGTCGTTGCTATGTACTAACACAAAAATCATACAAGAAATCGCTCCGTTGCTACGTGAAAAAAAGACAAACATACAAACAAACAAACACACTTTCACATTTATAATAATTGTAAGGATTCTTCTTTTTGACACGTCAGTCCCCTAATTTTTGTCATCCTATGCCTCATATTATGATAATATCGGTAAAAGAGTAAATAAATTTATTTTGGTTTATTCCAAAATGAATAAAATATATGCAATAATGCTTACGCAGCATGTTTATTACTTCGCGATAGCACAATAGTGGCTAGATTGCCCCTTTTTTTCTGGGCGGAAATTCCCCGGATACCAATGTGATGATTATGTCAGACTCGAACCGATAAAAATTGAACGCATTTGGAGTACCAGTAGCCGGGGAACCCCTTGGGCCAATAGAATGAAAATTTTTATAGAAGACCCCCCCCTATGTGGAACCACCGCCTCAATACTTAGTTCATGATAATTCACTGAGGGGTAAGCAATTGTATAACATTTCCTTAACTGTACGGTACCGCTGGACAGCGAAGGCATACGAGTATACATACGGATAGAAACGTTCGTATCGCTTACGGTGGCAATTTTTAACGACCTATTTAAATAAACCCATTTTGTGATGGCTTAACTTATTTCGATTCACATAGATTATTTCAAATTCTGTATGTGTTTTCTCCTACAGATATTCCTTTCGAACATATTAGTATGTCTGCACCGCTACCCTCAATCTTGTCATAAGCTCATTTATTTTTAATGAAGTCGGTAAAATATTTTTAAACTCAAGTCGTAATACATAACGTGCGAATTGATTCTGTGTGATTGTGTTCTTACTAAATACAAGTTTTTCTGTCATCGAAAACTTGTTTTATTTCGTACTAATGACGTATATATTTGTATACAGCTACGATGAATTTATCTCAGCGTGACTTAGTCGCTGTGTGGCTGTGTATTTAAGCGCTCGTATTTTAAATTGTGTTCAAATAATACGTCAATATACCATCACCGATAAGCTTTAATAAAGAAACAATAATTTTCAAGATTTAATTTACATAGATAAAAAATAGAAACTACTTTAAAATGTATTCTTGGTTGAGTGTTATAGTTTTAATTTTATTTACCAGTGTAACAATAGCAGCAAAAAGAAAAAGTGAACAAGAATCCATAGGATTTCCGGAATCTGAAGAGGATCCTGCCCTTGCTAATAAAGATGTGAGTTTTAGAACAACTTTTGTAAATAAAGTCCAACTTGGAATGAACTCAGTTTATTTTAATTACTTACGACGTTTTTATCAAATGAATTTTCATGTAATTATGTGTACAAGTACACTAAACAATTAAAACGGTTTAGCAAGGATCTTAATAGAGGACACTTGAATGCCAAGGTAATAATGTCAAATCAACTGTCTTAGCCAACCGAAAAAAACTGCGTTCGTGGTTCGTAAAACTATGGTTTTATCCTAGTCACGACTTCTATAATGCCAGTCATACCTAATCTGTACAAAAATGGTATCGTAAGTTATGCTAAAGAAACAAAGAATTGTTTTAAGACGGAACGGATTACTCATTTGTAAAAAAGTCGAGGTTTATGACGAAACATTTAAGATTTTTATAAGTTTGTAAGATTAATAAGTACCTAATAACTGTAAGTTAGCCATTGGTAGGTCTTCATTGGTTATTATGTGTAGAACATTTTGGTGTTGTGCCCCAAAGCTGTATGGGCAAATATGTAGTCAATTCCATCATACCTGTATCAAGGCTTAGTGTAAATATAATTATAACCTCCAAAATTGCGGAATAGATACAGTAAATACCACAGTCATTACGATTAGCTCAATAATTATTCAAAATAGCGCTTCAAGTTTTTATTATATACTGTAATCATTACCTTTTTTGTTAGGTTGCAAAAAGTTAAAGAATGGATAGTTTCATATAATATTCATGATAGTGGAAAGAAAAAAAATCAATAAAAAGCTGATGTGTGTTCTTAAATTAGTAGTAAGCATTAATCTAAAATAAAAAATAAACCAAATTCATATAAAAATAAGCTCGATTAAAAATCAAATTACAAAATGTTAAAAAAGTATAGTATATTAATTTAAATTTAATTTTCGAATTTTGCGTTGCCACTTGCCATAGTAAAATTCACTCATGTGTGTTTAAAATGATACATTCAATACAATTGACCTTCTTGACAGATTGTTCTTAGCCTGATAGGTCATGGGCCTGTAGTTGTTGCAGATAATACGTATTTGTTTATAAAACAACTATGGAATAACTTCGTCAATTTCTTATTAATATAAAAATACTCGTACATAAAATCTTTTCAGATAGCTACAAGTATGTAATGACATGTGTTGAAACGAATAAGAATTTATTTGATTTACATCATTAATTTAAAATTAATGAGCAACAAATTTAAGAGTCACACTTTTAAAACAAACGTTTTATTGCTTTAAAAAAAACTTAAAATTTAAAACGTGTTCTAGCAACTATAAAAAACATAATCATGAATGAAATAAGTATTAATAGTAAGCTCCAATAAAATCTATTGGGTCTATTAAATATAGTGTCTGGTGGAGAAACTTAATTTAGTATCTTGCAGTTCGCGTAAGATACGATCCGGATGTCGAAACAGCTAGACTGAGTTTAGTATTAATATTAATTAGCGGTCCGGCCCGACTTCGTACAAGTGGAGGTTAATTTTAAAACATTTTGAAACAAATGAGGAGTAAATGTATCATTACGTCGGATATAACTGATTTCTTTTTTTCAAATTACATTTAATATTTTACTTACAATAGTTTGTATTTTAATCCACGTAGCTATTTTTATTATTGTACACTATGTTTGTTGTGACATTTGTAGATGGTAACAAAACATTGATTTTCAGGAAATACTACTCAAGATAGGGTAACAAGGGTTGCTTATAAGAAAAACACTCTTTTCTTAGGTGGATATCATCCATCAAGAATTTTTGTCCTTGGGGTTTACTTATTACTAGCTTTTGCCTGCGGTTCCGCCCGTGTATATTAGTTTTCACCGGGCATAGTAGCCTATGCGTTATTATGATGTATAAGCTATTTAAGTGACTGTAAAGTTTCAACTAAATCCGTATGGTAGTTTTAACGTGAAAGTGAAAAAGTGAAAGTAACAAACATCTGTACATCCTTACAAACTTTCGCATTCATAGTATTTAATCTTAAAAAAATACTAAAAATTTTATCGATAAATGTTGTATGATCTACAAATATTTGCTTTGGCGCTGGAGTGTTTTGTATGTATAATATGAACATAAGTATTCTATCAATTAGTGTAGTTATTATAGTACAAACTCGAATAAGTTTGAAACTAGATAGCGTTGTGTGTCAAGTGCCCAAAATATTTATTTATTTATTATGATTATTTATTGTTTTGTAAATTTATTTAATCAAAAAATGAAATAATTAATTTTGTATTCAAATTAGTCCAATTAAATACTTTTTGGTGCCATATGCGGTGACAAACGTAGTTTTGATAGATCTTTCTTTGCCTATAAGCAACAAAGTATTGTTTTTGGCCTCAAAAGTTTGCGTACAATGTGCGTCGCCTACTGCACCGTACCACGAGACCACGTCTCTATACCACGGGTCTGGCTACACATACTAGTTAGACCTACCTAACTGGATAGTCTGCCCTGAGTAGATCGGTTTGACAAAGTCTTCGTCTTACCCATGTTCATTTTAAGACTACTGAGATCATCGGGCATTGTGCGAAGGTCTTTTATGGTTCCAGCTATGATCATGTAATATTATAATATAAAGTAATATATAGGTACATTTTTTTCTTAAATATAAAACTAAGTATAGACAATGTCATTCCTGAATTGAATACACTTTTGCTAGATTTTACTTTTTACAATACGATTTTAAGTAACACACTATTAATTCCTTATACACTTAAGTAGCTTAAATACATTGTACATTTAATATAGATCAATATTACCCTTTTACATCATGCAATTTAAATAAATATTTTTGAAGGTATTATAGATTTAAAGTGGGTCATAGCAGTTGCGGCGGTACCGGCCGGCACTTCATATTTAGCAACGATTGCACGCGTTTAACGCAGCTCGCAGGCGAGGAAATTCATAAAAACATGTTCTTCAGAGTGACAACGTAATCTGTACATATAAATACGTTAAGATAAATTAAAAAATACTTATTCGAGATTGTATTAAAACATAAAGTGAATTCTTTATTGAGACAAAACGTGCTTTTCAGAGCGATGTTTTTTTGAAATTGTATTGTCTAATGACAAAAAAACTGTAAACGTTGTATATAAACATATTCTGTAATATATTTAGTGTAAGCATAACACTCGTTACACATAAATAATAGTGGCTTTAAGATACGCTGTAAGAGCCAGTGAAGATCGACTTATACACATCTGATAACCAGAGAAGACAATTTTTTTAATTTTGTTAATGAATGAACTCACCTATGATAACTTGCTTATAGCGAAGCTATCATACCTATTTTTCATTAATTTAATCTCAATCTCTTTTTTTTATAGAGAATATAGGTATTAAATAAAAAAAAAGGTTAAGCGGTTAAAATACTAACACGGTTAAAGTTTTGCTAAAATAATGGACGAAATAATTATTTTCCTCTAAAAATTCTAAATGAAGTCCGCGACAGCATAATTATGACCATCTTTTAAGTTTGGTTTACTATAACTTTTTTATAAGTAGAAAACAATTTTTTTCACACTATAACATAATGCTACGGGTAGCGTAGACGCAGTTGTGCTGCGAGCTTCGATCGTTTAACTCTCTCTCCCTTGCACATACTCGTATTTAATTACTCTGTAAAAAATTAACTTTAAAATTTTAACACACTGCTATACTATTCTATGACTGACTTTTCACAGACAAGTCTATGCCATTATATTTGTTTTAAAATAATCTTTATTTCGATACTAACATTCTTTACATAGAAAATTAACATTTTAGACTGAATTTGGTTGGTTGTCAATAAACAGAAAGTGATAAAAAAAGTGATTAATTTAAAATTAAAATAGTAGTGACAGCTTTGCGATAGACAAACTATCATATGTGTGTTCACTTTCACTTTATTGATAACCTACCAAATTTAGTCTGAAATGTATATATATCTACATATCTACAATTGCAACAAGACATGCACAGACATTGATTTTCTGGTAAACGAATATTACTTGGGTGACGCCAGTGTTTTATAATTAGCTACATTAGACAGCTATACTCGTACAGTTCGGTCAAGGTGTTCGCCTCGAAATGTATGGAATATTTATAAACACCTATTTATTTGTACTTGATTAATCCTCCACACTATGGGATAAATGTAACTATAAATATATATATATATATATATACATATTATTTTAATTCTATTTTTTATTCACCTTCTGATACACCAGACATACTGGTATACATATATGCATACATTGCAAGTCATACTTTTCTTTCCATCCCATAGTTACCTGTAAGAGATTGCCTTTGAGCGATAGGGCCACTACTTGTCTTTCCTTAGTATTGTATTTAGTCTATAAAAAACAATAATGAACAGCAAATTTTTTTTATACATATAGACTATATAAATTCATTAATCATTATAAATTATACCAAGACAGAACAAATTGTCGCGCTCATCATACAATCATTTCTTCTTTGTGGAAATAGAATCCATGAAATTAGGGTTAGTATCTAGGGTCAGTAAACACTAGGCTAACATGGCAGTGATTATTATTATAGTATTACTGTATTCTGATGTTAAAAGTAGATAAGTATTGTACTCAGTTAATATGAGGGCCTACAGCAAACGCTTTAAGAAAGACTAAAAACAAAATATTTATTATTTTTGCAACGGAAATCTAACACACACTTAAATATGAATTAGTTGGTACACATATATTATAAATCACCTACGTCGTCATTAATGTCATAAAAAGAAAGCTGAATAATATAGCATATTTTTAATTTATTGATAGAAATCGCGTCATTGGGAATGAATATTTTATGCATAACGATTAAGTATAATATCTAAAGAGAAAGGGTGGCAATTATAAGTCAATTAAAATCTTTTTATTTTTCCTGGAGTTATTTTGTTTAACTCCCACTATAAATCTTAATTCGGATGCCGTTGACACTACGACTTTGAACGTTTTGTGTCTAAATAGAGTTTATGAGCTCTCGTTTCTAATGATAAACAATTTCAAAAGTTTATTGTAAAATTTGGTAGTCATACCATAGACGACTTCTATTAGTATAGTTCGTCTATGGTTATACGAACATCTGTGGTAATTAAGGCCGGCCGTGACGGGTAGTTGCAGCCCTAAAACGCCAACATCAGTCTTTCTAAAGATCTTCAATATCTCCTAGTATTTATTAAAATCGAAATTTGACCGTATCGTAGTAGATTTAAATTTTGGATAAAAGACTCGGCAAATTGTAAAGTTGGGTAACCGGTTTAAAACGTTTCTTTTTATTCACCTGTTTACACTAAGTATATGATATCATCGCTGTTCATTTTTATTCTATTTCTACTGTTTTAAAATTAGTGACGATGTTATATAACTGCAGAAGTAGAAATTTGTTCACAAAAATAAATATGTTAAAGAGAGAAAGTTTTAACAGGACTGTATTTTATTTCTTTGGGGTAAAATAGAAATAATCTTGATTTATGATTAATTTACATATGATGTTACATAAACCTTAAAAATTATATTTTAAGATTGATTAATTTTTTGTTTCCAGACGAATAGTTCTTTTAGACCGACTGTCAAACTGATTTTATAGATATTAGGAGTTAAATAGTTTTCTAGTCTAATGCTTTGTGGTCCTGACTCCTGACCAGAGCTCATACGTTTAATCTCCATCGAGGACAAATAAATGAACACAATTGTAAGTTCCGCGTCTAGGTGTAATTTATCTGAAACATGCATGTATGAAAAAAAATATAAGTATGTTTATCAGCAGTCTTGTTGGTATGATACAGGCTCTGACTATTTTAGGATAAGACGGCTGTGTGTGAGATATTTGAAGCTATTATTATCATTTTTATAACTTCATGATGTATAAATTATGTACCAGAGTAACATTTATTAAATACGTGTTAGTTTCCAGTAAGTAAATTATATTATCATAAAGCGTAATGTCTAAAGAATAAATATGACTGTTACATAATGTATAAACTATAATAAAAGATAGTAAACCAACTAATTTAAATCAAAAATTCTTAATCAAAAACAAATAAGTTTAATAAGAGGAAAAACTGGCAATAGATTTTTTTTTCTAATGACTATTAAAGTTATGGTTACAGGCACATCACTACCCCGTGTTCTGTTTGGCGGGAACCATGTGGGACTCATAAAATACAATCTACAATAAAGAATGAATTAAATTAATTTTTGAATTTTTGAATTAAAGAAATTTATGGTACTCAGGAGATTTTTTTTTCATTTACGCAAAGATATAAATTAGAAATGCAAGAAAGGAAAAGTAAAACTAAAAACAGACTAATGTTTATCTGTTTTTCATTGTTTCTGTTTCAAAATCATGTGTGATTTTTTTACATTTAACAGTATGTTATGTAAGAAATTTATTGAGTATTCTATTTTTAATTAAGGAAATTATAAAACAAGTTTCCTAAAAAATAAAGTCTTTCACTTTTGACAATTGGTTTCGATTTTTCTTTGTGTCTTTTTTATAGGTCTCTTTGATGATTATTACCTTGGTGTGATACAACTGTAATACCTACACTGCCAAATTCAAGGTCATTAGGTACTTAATTAATTCATACTCATATAGATAATAAATACACAAAATTGATGTATTATATAAATATATTTCTTTCAAATATGTGCGTATATTTAAAATGTTTATTTGCTTTTAATGGGAATTCCTTTACAAAGGATAAGTGTAGGATTTCCTCAGGGTATTGGTGAGTGTAATGTTCTCCTTATCTCAAATATCCAGTCTGTTTTGATATCATGACATATTTTTAATGTCATGTCCCTGCCTCGATTGTTACCCTTGCTATCTGAATGCGATAAAAAAACCCACACAGCTTTACTTAGGGTTTTAACGAATTTATGTAGTGACCAGAAAATTTTAATTTATGGACATCATTAGGAAACATTCGAATAAATCGTGAGGCTTGGTCTGCGGTTACATCTTTCAATACGATTAAAGCACACGACGCTAAGTTGTTCACGAATACATAAAGTACATACTGTATAGGCTTCCTGTTGACTGACGCTGGTTTCAAGTATGTACGAGTAATTATGCTAGCACTTCATTTGGCAGATTTCAAATTGTTTGCAAATATTGTTTGTGCGACTACAGAGTAGTAGTTTGAGTATTAAACTTATGTCAGCTATTCTATCGTACTTAAAAACTTTGCGTTTACGTAGTCATATAAATAAATAATCGATATTTTTGAGTAATCTTTAAAATAAGTATATTTGCGGTGTACGTTGATGTTATATCCATATATAGCTATTTGTTTGTTAAATTGGTTAAGGGAAATAAGTGTTTTATGATTTTTTTTCTATTCCAGGATCGTCAACCAGTTTTCATTCCTGCTACTTGTCCTATAGGCGAGCTATTCTATCCTGGTGACCAGAAAGATGACTGGATTTGCGATTGCAGACCTGGTAATTCGAGATTTACATTTATATTTCATTAAAACTATCTTTCTATGTTCAGAATAACAAGAATGAGGTTAGAGGTCGGTTGGGAATTGCAAAAATAATACACTTAAAAATCTATTCTTGTACTTACTAGCAGCTCGATTGATACATGTTGTAGAGTGTTTTATTATTTTGTTTGTATAAACTAAGAAATGTTTTTGATTATCACCAACAGAAGAAATTAGTGTGTGATAATTGTGACCAAATGTCCAATTTTCAAGTGTAACTTGTCTGTAATTAATATATACCAGTTGTATCCAGTACTATACTATGTTACTGCCTCGTTGGTCCAGTGGTTAGCGTGTGCAATTTCAGATTAAGAGGTCTCGGGTTCGATTCCCAGGTCGTGCCAAAAAGTGTTAATGAGTTTTTTGATTATAGAAATGCGTAATAATAGCCCGGAGTTTGGAAGTTGGAGTCTTAATCCCCGTGCCTCGGAGAGCACGTAAAGCCGTTAGTCCTGCACCTGATCTCTCCGCGGTCATGTCAGATAGCCGTTCTATCGGATTGTGAAAGTGAGGGAACAGAGAGTGCACTTTTGTTTGCATATACACTTGTGCCATATAACATCCTCTGCGCAGCTGGCTGGTCTCCGCTGAGATTGGCCGCCGTGACCGAAATCAGAAATCGGCTAGGAGAACATTATCATCATAGTTGTATCTTATCAGTCTGGTTACAATAGTAGAGAATTTGCTTTATTAACACATTCCTGTATGATAAAAAACTAGACATAATTTAAGTGAAATATTATACGCTAATATCAACTTATACATATTTCTTTCAGCATATCTGTATCATCCAAACACGGACCAATGCTGGCCAGCGTATAGGAGAGGACCTTGCAATAATGGTTATTACCTCCTCTTGGGCCCTGACTCTGCCATCCCGTATTGCAGCCAAAATCCTTGCACCATAGACAGTATGGTTATGTATAACGGCAAATGTGAGTTATTGGATACAATATCTCCCTGTAACAATGTGTGGCCAAACTTCGAAGTGTTGACAGTGAACTCCACGTCCTTGACTATCACGTGCGAGAGGCTTACCTTCCCGACAAGATTCAAAGAAACCCAAACCATGTATCTAAAATGTCCAACTGGCGGGAAAAGAAGTGTTCACGGCAAATGTAGTCTTAACTCCACACAATAGTTAAAATAATTTGTGACTTTATATACTCATAAATATAGCATAATTTATATTATCCATTTTAATTTCTTATTTCTATGTAAAAAATAGAAATTTAATTCTTAATGTAATTTGGACCTGACGTCTTGATGTGAAATAACCTAACGTGACGACGCTTCGTCACGGCAAGAGTCGCCACGCTATGTAATGGTATATGAAACATGCAATGTGTGTAGCCTTTCTTCTTTTTCAAGCTATTTTTTTATACTTATTATTTTTATAAAATGTTTACGTCTCGTGATGTCTCAACTTTTTTCCAAGTTTTTAAGGTTCTATAAATATATTGCGAAGTGAAAAGATTTCCTTGTAGCTATTTTTTGAATGAATTATGATATAATTGGAAGTTATAAATTTTATACGTATATATTGAAAAAGTGAAGAAAGCTGCACTGGTTAAGTATACATAGGTAGGTATATATTATAAGTTGACATACAGAAAGTACATACTGACACAATATTGCTTATAGTGGAAAGACAACGACTCAATTTTGTTACCAAAAATCAAAGAAATAAAATATAAAAATGAATGGTGTCGTGGGACACCAGGTAGGAACGAAGTTCCTTCAGATAATGTGGAATCGACACAATTTGCAAAAAAAATCGTGCTCAATTTTATGTAGGTTTTCTTGATTTTTCTCTTAAATTTTGCTGATTAGTTTTTATTTAAGTACAAGAAAGTATTTAGGAAATTCAGTATTTTAGGAAATTCAGTATTTTAGGAAATAAAATAATAAATTCCTTAAAATAATAAAATAATAAATTCCTTAAAATAAAAAAAACATCGTAATTCAAATTTCAACTGAAATAACAAAAAAATATGTATCTTTATTTTTTTTTGTCAACATTATTATTAATTAAAAATTACATAGAAATAGAAAAATAGAAAAAAATGATAGATAGTATGAAACGTAGCACACATGACGCGCTTTCGCGCCTGCGCACGTCTCATTTAACGGTTTTATTCCACGCACTTTTTTCCACAGATTTATTCCACGCACTTTTTCCACGGATTTTTTCTTACGGTTTTACTATCACATTTTTTTCAGTTCGGTCCCGCAGCGAAATCCCTATCCCCTCCAAGCCTGCCGTAAGGAAGTTCGTTCCAAAAATAATTTCGAACCGCGACATGTTTTCTTTACTTAGTTTCTTCACCGTATACACTTAACGAATAACAGGAAGATGAGTTACGGTTATGACAACCTTTATAAAGATTTTATGTGTGTAATTTATTCACGCATATTACTATCTAATCGGTTTTTATAAAAACATAAATTTAAAGAGCAACACAAAATCCAAGACACAGACAGTAATTTAAAATTAATTTACAACATCAAATAAATACATTTACCATGATGTTACTTAAAATTTAGGAACGATTTAGTGGACGATGACCCTATTTTGTCGAAGACCGTGACATTTATACAATAATGTGCTACAAGTACAGTTAGAATAATTAAGCTTAGTGATATATAACCTCTGTGTCTGTCTCAGTAATCGATTCTCTATGGCCATGTCATGCGGGCTGTGTGCTCTATAGCCAATTTTGTTACGATAAAAAGGATAGGGGAAATACCCTGTTTCATAGAAGGCTGTAGCTTCAATATGTAGAGGTACACACCTCCCAAATAGATACCTATGACTTAGCGTTCTACTATTTGTATATGGACCGTGTGCTTAATAAACAATTCTGTTTCCATGCAAAAGCAAATAAAACCTTCGCAATAATTCAATTATTAATTCCAATACAAGAATTAACAGACATGTGTCATTAAAATAATCAAGCGTCAACTTCTGTATGTATTCATATGTATGAAGTGTTTAGATTCATGTTGACTATGTGTAGTGTATTGAGATGAAAGGAATTTTGTTCAATAAGATACTATCTTTGTAAAGGCAAATTGACTAGACACTTTGAAAAGTAATAATAATTGTTTTAGTAGTTTAGAATAACTGAATCAATAACTTCTCTCATAATTAAGAAAGCAATATCCCCTAAAAGTTTACTCAACCTTGCACAGTATGGCACGATGCCGGTAGACTATAGCAACGCTAGGGCGTCCTTTGTGTAGTCATGGCGACTCCGCCGAACGTGTGCCACACACTGTACCTTTGCCATCGGCGTTTATTTACCAATTACTACAATGGACAGCCTCATGGCGGTCTGCACGCACCGTTATCGACGAACTTCATGATAAAATCAGTAATCAAAATTATTATTCAAGTTCATAATAGCTCTATGTTTAATGGCAGTGAGCTAGTAGTAGAAATAGTGCTTCGGTAGGTTAAGTTTGATTGACAGCTCGGTGGAAAGTTTAATATATTTAACGAATGAATAGTGCAGTTCAGCAAAATACATCACATAACGAAATATGCTGCAGTTGAAATGTGGTAAGTAGTTGTTTAATTAATAACTCATGAAGGTTAGCGCATAAGTAGTAAGAAATAAAATGGAATAGGGTTAAAAGTAAAATTGTTCATGAAAAGAAAGCTTTAGTGTTAAATGAAGTTACGTTAAAAACAACGAGTACTAAGATACTTTATTTGCAGTATTCGCTGAATACAAACAAACAATTAGATGTTTTCTCGGAATCTGTTTACATATTTCATAATGTTACTACATTTTCGTTTCCACTGTGTTTACTGAACATCAAATCATTAAGTTTATATCATAATTACAATCTTGACTAAATACATATAATGACCGACTTTATTACACCGATACAATCTGTACCTACAGTAAAATTATTGGTAAATGTTAGCTTAAAAAAATTAACTCAAGTAAGTATATGTGACATCGCACACAAACTCTTGCAGGTGTTCACGGGCAGCGGTAGTTGCTTGCCATCAGTCCATGTGATCTTTTACCCCTAGAGTATGTAAAAAACCATTACAAAAATGTTTTAAAATAATTATAGTTAATTAAACGTCATTAGTAAGAAATGCGCAATAAAAATAGTGTTGTAGTTAGAAAAAAAAAAGAAATTAATTTCAGCCTTAGTAACTCCTCCAAATATTGGCTGACTACTGTACAGTGACTCTACATGAGGCGTGTGAAGAGAGCGGAGGAGGCAAACCAGAATTTCTAGTGACACTAATACATTATTTTTAAGGGTTGTAACTTGGTACCGAGAGGTTATCAAGCTGATTTGCAGAAAATGAAGACACTATTATAAAGACAATCAGTGAGACTGTCATGTGTGTGCTTACGTCACGTAATCAGAGTAATAGTGATCAACTTATTCGACGTTTTAGGATACAGTTAATGTGAAACTGTTAATGTGAATGTTTACAATATAACATAACAAAACACCCTTACTACGAAACCCAGCTTTGGGTGTGATTGACACGAAATTGGTAACATTTTTAAATAAAGACCTGTTATTTTCCACAACCGGTTATTTATGACAATTTTGGTGTTTTTAACTTTATTACTGTAGAAACTATCTCTGGTATGCTAAACAGAGAATGCCGGCGGAACAATTATTACTCCTAATGGTATCGTAAATTTGAAGTTGATAGGATGCATTTCTTTGATAGAAAACTCTGGCAAAAAACTCCACTCAGATCTAAAAGCTAAACGTTGCTGTACTTTGAAAGTCCAGAAACTGGTGGAAACCAGAAACTTATGAAAAATTCTTCTTCGTTATAGTACAGTTCAATTACTATTAAAGCATTGCATACTCACAGTCCACTGCTGGATATAGACCTCTCCCATTGCGCGCAACTCTGATCAATTTTGGGCTTCTTACATCCAACTCCTGCTTGTCATCTTGCGCAAATCTTCACTTAACCTGACTTGTGGGCGTCTAACACTACATTTGCCTAGACGCAGTATCCACTCTAGATTACTTACTTATACCAACGATTGTCGGTTCTGCGGTGAATATGCCCAATGCTACTTCAGCATATATAGACGCCTACACATAAACTTATGTTTTGCACAACCTAGTTTGTGGCTGTCGCACAATTTCCATATAATCACGACCAGCGGCAAGCTTACTTTTATCATGTTTGATCGCTGACCTATATTCCCCACCCCCACTGACCACTGTGTCCACTAAACCTGATTAACGACCGACCTTCGCCGATTTGGTTATAGTACTTAACCGAAATGCTATTTTCTCTCAAACTGTAGTTTTGCAGGTTACCTATTTTATTAACTCAAAGTAAAAGGATACTGAATTTGACGATGTCTTTTATATTAATAATCAGCGAAATATATTGGCAGATTCAAAGTGCACGATAAACACTAAAATACTTTTTTTTTCCTATGAAAATGGCAAAAGTTTAAAAATCAAATGGATGTTGTTCGATATTTTAATTTCTCTTAAAGATTTTTTGAAGTTGCATTTCTTGGTTTCCGATAAGATAAAAAAAATGGCGTTTTTGTGTGTATCGTGAAATATTAGAATAAATTTCCCATTCGTTACTACCCGACTACGGCAAAGTCAAAAGGCAGGTTATAATTTTAGCAGTTTATGTATGTATGTGTGTTCATCTGTTCCTCATACCTCCCAAACTACTTCAGACAAATGAGGTATCATTGGAAGCATCTTAATCGTCTGCTGGTTTTAACCTATATGATGTCGCATTATATTGAACGTGGCGTCCTCTACAGGACATAAAGTTGTGGCGACTCCCACATATAGCATAAATAGAAAAACATACCACAGCACCGTCTAGCGAAGAAACGTCGAACTGTAAAGTATAATGAACTAATCCTGTATCGTGAAATAGAGATTCACGTGCCAATTAGCATATGTACAACATCCCAACATTAAAAGTTGGGTCGCGGCCCGTCAGGCATGATCACCTCGCCTGGTCGGAGGATATCGGAGGGACATGTCACCCGTTCCCTCCACAAAAGTTATGTACAAACATTATTTTATTACCATTATGCCTGGGGGGTATCAAATGAAAGGCCTCAATTAGCACGTTTTATTACATGAGCATTACACTGCCATGATGACTCACCTGCCTTTTACGTCCACAAGCAGGGCGTGAACAAGCATCTTACGAAACCGCCACAGTGTGGGTCACATGCTACATTGTCTGCATTCACAATGAGTATGGTTACTAGAGCTCTTGTATTCTATTCATGCTTTCCATCAGGCAGATTAGAGTCACTTTGGCAGGCTCTTTAAATTGAAAAAGAGAAAATACCCAGACACACGGTAAATATGAGCTCATCAACCAAATACTTGCTATGAGCGAGAATAGAAAAGGTATTCTTTAAATTAAAAATAACTATCGAATGCTGAATTAGATAGGCTAAGAGCTCTCAGAGGAGTATCGTAATTATATCTGACTCCAAAATAATTTAAATAAAAAAATAAAAGTAAATACCGAGAATCAGAAAATAATTTAGATAGAAATCCAGAAATGCATAAGTATAAAAATAGTCAAGGTAGATTCTGTGGGTGCTAGTAACAAATTCATTATACAGACATGGTAGGTATACTGTGAGTAAAGGTAAAGGAAATACCCGAAGTCACTTGAACTAATATAATAAAGCGGAAATATTTTTCGTGTTGTTCGCCTGTAAAACTATTAGTCAGACATAAATAATTCATTTTGCATTAGGTATTGTTCTTATTCAATTTTATGCAGACTATAAAATATTAAGACGATTCTTTTAAATGAAGCTATTTCTATAGAAAATAGGGAAAATTGTAAGGGATACCTCGTATGACACATTTTTACGATTAAAATTTTATATTTTCGTCTTGCAAATTTTACTACACCGTATGTCATGTATATGGAGCACAACTGCCTTGTTGGTCTAGCAGTTAGGCAAGAGTTCTCGGTTCTAAAAAGTGTTATAGAGGTTTTTTAGTTACAGAAACACTTAATAACAGCCCGAAGCTTGGGAGTTGGGTCTGGAGTCTCATGTGGAGTTTTGTCTTTAAAGAACAAGAGCAAATTGATAGTATTCCTTTATAAATTAAAAAGAATTCTTCAATCTGCCACATATGACAGAGTTCTATGGTAAAAAAAACAACTAAATTATAAACCGCCTCCTTTACGTAGATAACTATTCAACTTCTGGTACACGGTTTAGTTACTTAACTCATATTCAATCTGTGGTTGAGTACATACTTTAGAAAATTTGAATATGATTAGGTAATTACGGTGGACTGTTGTTATTATTCACAGCCTACGTTTTTTTCATTCTAAGTTATTTGTCATAGACTTTTCATTTACAGGCCATAAAAGTTTCAATCTCGACGATTACGTAGAGCCAGCCCTTTTCTAATTCGTGCTTATATTAACTAATATTTCTTAAATATATAGTTTATATAAAACTAGGAAACTCGATACCGTGACTAATAAAAGCTCAGGCTATCGCAAACAGTCAGCAATCGCATATTAGCCAGGTTACCTACCTTAGTTATAAAAATAAAGCTGAAGTGGCTTGTAACATAATGTATTTTATAAAATATTAGCTGAGCTCAATATAGTACTTTTTTGTATGTCATATTGTGGTTAAGCATGCATGTAACATTCCTATTTAGTTCATCTAAAACAATACTACTAATGGCCATATTTTTCGTTATCACTCATCGTGAGTTATGTCGTCATAGACGTGACGTCCCACAATGGCATCCGTCATGAACGACCATTTAGCTGATAAGCCGCAGACTTACTGGAAATATTAGAACAAATAGCTCCTTGTCTCCAACGCATAGTAATAAGAATACTGTAATAATTTTAAGAGATTGTTTTATAAATAAAGTTAGTCTTGGCATCCCTCATGAACGACCATTTAGCTGATAAGCCGCAGACTTCCTGGAAATATTAGAACAAATAGCTCTTTGTCGCATACGCATAGTAATAAAAATATTTTATTAATTTTAACACGTTGACGGACAGTAGGAACAAGCGAAGTTCGAAAATTGACACTATATGTTTTTGTGATTTTTAGAATGTTAGAAGTATAGTTTTACTCTTTCTGCTTAAATAAACTTAATTTTGATTAATTTAGTAGTAGTAGATTAAAAAAGATGTTTTCAAAACACGACACTATGCTTCTACGTATACGCCAGTAAGTGCACATTTGTGCTGCTATAGCCGTAGTGTCTAAAAACGACCGTTTCGTTTTGGACGGCTATAGCAGTCATGCCACATTGTGAACTTCGCTTTGACGGCTATAGCCGCAATTGTCCGTCAACGTGTTAAGAGATTGTTTTATAAGTAAAGTTAGTCTCAATCCGCTCTTCAAGTCGAACACTTGTCTTTTTAAAAAACCCTCTCGCCCTCGCTCACAACCTAACTCGCGACAAACCTTTTCTCCTCACCACTTGCATTCTTTATTCATACATCAATTTTGCATTCCACAGCTGTGCGTTTTCCAAAAAAATGTTTACTTGTGAAATATGTAGAGCTGCGTTTATTTGTCATTACGTGATCTGTCTGCTTAGTTGCTCCAAGACTCGTGACTCTCCTAATTCGTACATGTTCACTGCAACAATTTGACCTTCGTCACATTTTCGATCCAACTCGAAATAGAATTCCGAATTTTCGAAGCTGAATTCGACGACGCGGCGACGCCTAATATACATCCTACAGGTCCTTATACCTTTACTGACCAAAGTTACTATTATAGTATAATTCTCTTATTTTTTTATTATCTATGGCCGCCATTCTCTAAGTGTGTTCCGCGGAACCCTAGGGTTCCGCGACATCCCTGTAGGGGTTCCGCAAGAATTTAGAAAAAATTCCAAACACCTCTCTCTGGTCGACCGTTCTGACGCGGCGTATCACGATTCACGAGGCGCAGCCGACCTTAGTCACCTCGTACAATTTTACTATGCCGCCACCGCGGATATCTACTTGTGAGCGCGAGTCCCTTTGATAAAAGCGCGCGAGTCCCTTTGATAAAAGCCGCCCCTGAGATTAACAATAATTGTAAACAAGCTACTTTCGGCTCTAATTTTAAAACGTAAAGTCGAAATTGTTTACACAGCATTTTTTGTATTTCTATTTTTATTTCGGCTTGTTATTTATCAAAGGCGCCGACTCGAGTATTTTTGAGAATGTTCGAGATCTGGCTAGGACTATAAAAGCGGCGATCGCGCCTCGACGCTTAGTTAGTCGACGATTAGTGTTCGGAGTGATTAGTACCTACTTGCTAGAAACAAAGTGTTTAGTGTTCTACTGCTGTATTCTGATTGTACATTTCTTCTTTGGACTAAACTCTTTTACGCAGTAACGATCGTGCGTTATTTTGACCCCACCATCCTGACATGTAACATTATTAATAAAGAAGAATGGAACGTTGGCTTACAGGCGTTAAACGTGTTGCAACAACATCTTCTAACGAAGCCGAATGTTCAAAATCAGATCGCGCGGAGTATACAGCAATTACCGATCCAGACGATTATGCAACGACGTCAAGTTCCACGGTTTCAAAGGCGAAAAAAAGGAAGTATGATGAATCATATATCAATTTCGGATTTGTTGATTCCAACGGCTCACCTCTCTGCATGTTATGTAGTAAACTGCTTCCTAATAGTTCCATGGCACCTGCCAAGTTGCGCCGGCATTTAGAAACTGTACACCCCGAGTCTAAAGACAAAAATAAAGAATTTTTTGTACGTAAAAAAGAACAGTTATTGGAAAGTCAAAAAACTATGATGCATGTAACCCAAACTATCAATGAAAAGGCCACAGAGGCATCATATTTAGTTAGCTATCGCATTGCACAAGCAGGTGAAGCGCACACTATCGCTGAGAATTTAATAAAACCATGTGTGTTAGACATAACAAAATGTATGCTCGATGAAAAATCTGCAAAGCATGTTTCTACTGTGCCGCTATCAAACGATACTGTTTCACGGCGAATTCATGATCTGGCAAGCTACGTCAAACAAGAATTAGTTACACGTCTACAAGAAACACGATTCGTCTTGCAAATAGATGAGTCTACTGATGTCGCTGGTCTGGCTATCTTGCTGGTTATCGTGAGATATCCATATGAAAGTTCTTTGGAAGAAGATATGCTTATGTGTTCACCGCTGCCCACAAAAACTACCGGAGAAGAAATTTTTAATAAAATAAATATATTTTTTGGGGAAAATAATCTCAGTTGGAACAATTGCATTGACATTTGTACAGATGGGGCCAAGGCGATGACGGGTATTACAGCAGGACTAGTGTCACGAATAAAAAATAAAGCGCCTAATTGTAGTTCCAGCCATTGTATCCTGCATAGACAAGCACTTGCGATGAAGCAAATGCCGTCAAATCTAAAATTAGTTATGGAAGAAGCGGTAAAAATAATTAATTTTATCAAAACACGACCACTACAATCCCGATTGTTCTCATTATTGTGTGAAGATTATGGCAGCAAACATAAAACACTGCTGCTCCATACAGAAGTGCGATGGCTGTCTAGGGGTAAAACTTTAACAAGGCTATTTGAACTTAGAGCCGAGTTACAAATGTTTCTTTCAGATACTGCTTTTAATTTGAAAGACCGTTTGTATGATAAAACTTGGTTGTTCCGACTGTCTTTTATGGCGGATATCTTTCAAAAACTGAACGAATTAAATGTATCATTGCAAGGTAAACAGACAACAGTGTTCCAGGCCTGTGATAAAATAACTGCCTTCAAAAGAAAATTAGATTTTTGGATTATTTGCGTTGGAAAGAGAGAAATAGAAAGCTTTACCTCACTCAATGAGTTTGTTAGCGATAACGATTCAGAAATGTTTCAAGATGATGTATTTGAGGAATTGGTCAAATATCTCACTTCGATGCGCGCATCTTTTGAGAAGTATTTTCCCGAAGAACAAAATACAAAAATGAAACTGAATTCATGGATTCATAATCCTTTTTTACCCAACTTACAAAAGCCCGAAAGTATGTCAAACGAGATATATGAATCTCTTTTAGATATGTCATCAGACACAAGTATGGAGGTACTGTTCAAAACGACGCCTCTCAACGATTTTTGGTGCAGAATTCGTGATGAATCTCCAATGCTTGCCAAAATGGCTCTGAATATTCTTCTCCCGTTCCCAACAACATATTTGTGCGACACAGGATTCTCAACCTATGCAGCTACGAAAACAAAATACCGCAATAGACTGGACGCCGAACCTGATATGAGACTTCAACTGTCCTCTATCAAACCTGATATCAACCAATTGATGAAAAATAAAAAACAGTTTCATACCTCCCATTAGATTTTTTTTCTTTTTTAATAACTTCTATTATTATACTTGTTATGTAAGTAAGTAATAACTAACTGTTACATTGTACTTTTATTATGCTTATTAATAAAGAATACACTTTTAAAAACTATTGTTTTATTATAGGGTTCCGTCAAGTATTTCGCTTTCCAAAAGGGTTCCGTCACCAAAAAAGATTGAGAACCGCTGATCTATGGCAATGAATAGTTAGAACATTAATCAATTATTGTGAACTTTCATAGTAAATATTTTGTCTCCAAACTATTGTGACCACAACAGAATAAAAACAATCTGTTTTAGTACAATATGTGTTTTATACAAATTATCACAATGACAAAGGTTGATTTTTAATCAAAACTTGACTCCTAATGAGTGATAATGAGATGTGAGTCAGTTAGCAATATCAGCAGTGATGTCAGTCTTGTTTCTTTTACGTTTATACTGGTGAATATTGGTTGGTAGTGCACACAGTGTATGACAGATGAACACTGTTTCTATGTCTGCGCAGTAACAACCCTGATTGTTCTTCTGTACCCACTGCTGTAATTCAGCACAATCCACAGTAACCTTCTCATTGTGCTCAACGGTGGTACGAAATCCGTTGACGATGACGGTGAAATGACCCTAATACAGAGGCCAGGACCTATTTTTACTAAGTCTCGGTAACTTTTGCCTAGGTAGCCTCGAAAAAGCATTTATGACTTGATAAAGATTCCTGACCAGTTTTCCCCTTAGCAATGAATGGGAAAACAAGTCAAAACTAGACGGATTATTTAAATCCTAATACAATGTAAATATTAATATTGTACTTTTTGCATCTACTTTTTTACCCTCTACTGGGCATTTTTTACAATATCAAGTATTACTCATTCCAGTTTTCTATGTAAAAATAAATTATGTTCTGCTGAAAACACAAAATTTGCGGCTTGAGATATTTTATAATAATATGTCATTTACTTGTATATGATTCACCGACAGTGCTCATGTTTTTTATTTTTCTTCTAACAGAATTATATGCTTAAGAATCGCAAATACATATTTAATTTACATGTAAAACATCATCTACGGATATTTAAGATATTTGAAGTTACAACAACGAAATGTTAAAACGTATTTTAAAGAAACTACAAAAGAGCCCTTGAACATAAAATATTTTCTCAGTCTAAAGATTTTTTCATTATTGTAAATAAGCATGTACGCTTTGTTAGCGTCAACAAAGTCCTTGACTTTTAAATTTTTACGAATGATGTTATTAAATATTTCTCCTTTACAAGTGGTAAATACATTTCATATTAATTATGTAGATAACATTATTTACCATGTTTTATGGAGTAGAAGTATACTAATTGCTCAATAGCATGTAAATTCTAGTATAGTGTAGGCGTTCTCATTTTGCCCGTGATTAATTGCGTGTTTAGTGCATATGTGTAAGTACCCGCACTTTAAACTGGACGGACGTGTCAAATACTCGATACTTCGCACACGAAGGGAAAAGTAAATATCGTGTAGAACCAGGTCAACATACGGCCTACTTTTATACTGTAACTTTACTTGGGAGCAATAAATATACACTATACAGGGTAAGATCGAACACATGTTTTCTGAAGTGGATCAGTACCAAACAGCCTGAATTGAGAACTGTGTTCGTTAAATTTCTGTGCTAGAAGAGGGCAAACATCAAAACGGTGGTCATTCAAACGATGTAATTTTTAAAAATGAAATTGCAACTAATTAACTTTTTTGTGAATAATGAATTTTTATAATATATCAAATGACTTTTTTATATGATTTTTCTAATATTAGCTAATTTGTGGTCTATCTTTACTATACTACTACTATACTACTATTCAAAACTCAGTATCTTGGCACCTATCGCATTTCATTTTCATTTCACCTCAAGATAAACTAGGAGAGAATAGCTAATGGCATTACGTCTTCCTTTGTACAATAAGTGCATTGTGCAATAAATTTTAAATTAATTAATGAAAGATACCATTAAAATTATAACATAGTCGCTCTAGAAAACGTGAACTGGAAACTTCATTCCGATAAAGAAATCGTGGTAACCGTGGGAGTTTGAACGCTTTGCTGACAGATAACGGTATCATGATATATATATGTAATATAAATATAATATTGTACTTAGGTATCGATGTGATACCTAAACAGTTGTCTGGTTATTAAGACGATAAAGCATTCAGTTCTTTTTAAACTAATACGGCTTGTGAGATTAGGATTGTCAAAACGTGTTTTTCAACCACAAATGATAGCAATTCTAGGAAGTATTAGGGAAGGGCTTGTGTTTTACATAACATACAAGTCGTACCAGGCATTATTTACTCCGTTCTATAAAATATGCTACAGTGACGACGCAATGCTCCTTCCATGCAGTTACTTCCAATAGGATGGTAAATTCAGTTGTAGCTCAAAAATTTTAATTGCTGCTCAAAAACTTGTGTTTTCTGTTAAGAAAGGTTACCGTGTTACCTCATTCACCTGGATGTTGTAATAGCAGCGGTTCCCGGATCTCTCCTTTCTCAGGCGCAGAGTGGCACACCGTGTGGTTTTCGTCGGTCCGATTCCGACACACCACCCCGCCGTAAACCCAGGTGGGGTGACGCCCCGAGGGGGTTTCCACACGTTAAAAAAAAAACCTCATGCACCGATACTCCATTGTGAGACTCGCCGCTACACACCACAGCGTGCCGTAGAATACATTCTAATAAAAAACTTAAGAAAACTGCGATAAAACTACTACATACTTGTACTTTAGTCACACAAGAAATAAATGTCAATCCCCTTACTAATCATTCTCTTTACTAGTACTGTTACTTCTTTTGTAGAGGTCTTTTGAGGATCTTTTGTAGAGGTTATACTAAATCGTAAAAGTTTTTGTAAAAATGTATTTTAAGTCATAATTAATTCCAATGGGTAGATATACGACAACAACCACATTTAGACCTATTGCCAGACATACCACATGTTTCTGTTATCTGTTAAATAATATTATATCTTAGATAACTATCTGCAATTTTATCAGAGACTGGGGAAACTGTCCTTACTGTCTTAAAAAGTGATTTGAAATTGAAAAATCAATTTATGCCAATAAATAGGGACGTTAGGTAACTAATAAAAAGCATATAGCTATTTAATTTGATATACCTTAAAGTCTAGATTGTGCCAATATTAAAGGAAATTGTAAGCTTCTATTAAATGAATTTGTAAGCACACATTTTTCTATAACGCTGCTGGTTCTTATAAAATTGAGGGTAGTGGGTCAACCGAACGTCAGATGTTAAGGAAACTACGGCAAAGCACGAGAAAATCATTTTGTTTTCAAATGAGTCCTTGAAGGTTGCGTGAGGTTAGGTAGCGATACAAATACTGCCGTTGCGTGAAGTCAAGGCGTGAAGAATGTTCTCGTACATTTGTATATGGGGCGTGAAGCAATGAGCTCTTAAAGATTCAGAATTAGTCCTAAGGAGCTTAATCTATTTGGATATGAAGCTTTCGCAGTTTATTAGACTTGTACTTTTTAAACAATATTTTGGCCGCATAAAATCTACTAATTAGTAGGGTATCTCTTGGAGTTTCCAAACTCATTTATTAGAGTAACTTGCTGAAACTTGACTTGTCCTTTTAAAAAATATGTTGGCTGCTAAAAATCTACTTATTAGTAGAGTAGCTTTTGGGGTTTCGATACTTACTTATTAGAGTAACTTGCTGAAACTTGACTTGTCCTTTTAAACAATATGTTGTCTGCTAAAAATCTACTAATTAGTAGAGTAGCTTTTGGAGTTTCGAAACTTACTTATTAGAGTAACTTGCTGAAACTTGACTTGTCCTTTTAAACAATATGTTGGCTGATTAAAGTCTACTAATTAGTAGAGTAGCTTTTGGGTTTTCGAAACTTACTTATTAGAGGAACTTGCTGAAACTTGACTTGTCCTTTTAAACAATATGTTGGCTGCTAAAAGTCTACTAATTAGTAAAGTATCTCTTAAAGTTCCGAAACTTACTTATTAGAGTAACTTGCTGAAACTCGACTTGTCCTTTTAAACAATATGTTGGCTGCTAAAAATCTACTAATTAGAGTGAGTAGAGTATCTCTTGGAGTTTCAGTAAGTTGCTTGTAAATTAAATTTGAAATCCAAGAGATGCCTTGATATAAAACATTAATTTGTGAACATAAACGTTAGAGATGTACCTACCTACTAGAACGATAGAACAAATGTTTAATAATGAAGATTTTTAGTATTGTTTAATGATAAAACAACTGGTAGTTATCTGAATATTTAATATGATATTTTTACTTAGTTTAATAATGTATCAATAAGAAACTAAAACCATACTGTGGTCAAGAGTGTAGAGATATGTGATTCAAACCAATGCCAAATCGAACCCTATTTATGATTGATGTATCATTCTTAGAATGAAACTTAACGTTAAATCCATCAATTGAAACGTCTACTAAAGTAGCTACAAACAGGTTAATACTACCTAAAGTCAATAAGAAGCATTTGTATATTTTAAAATTATCAGTGTATAAGCATGATGACTATCGCGGTGGTGCAGTGGTTGACCAAATGTTTGTATGATCTGCAAATATTTGTTTCGCAGTTTGGGTGTTTTCTATGTATAATAAGTTTAAAAAAAAAGTATACTTAACTAGTACCACTATTTATTTACAAACAAAAATTAGATCATAGGAGAATGTGTAAGCAGACCTCGCTAGGTTCACCCGTGTTGAGGTCTACTACTATTACACGTCTAAATGACTCGTAAAGAATTCTGGACAACATACTACATATGTATGTATGAGTATTAAGATGACTATAAAGTACAGATATATGTATATGTTAAAGGAAAATCAGAGGCTCCGGCGCTCCTAGTTTGGACTGGTCAATCTTCAGGTCTGACTTAATGACTTCTTAATTAGGAATTTTCGTTAAACCTAGAAGGCATACCTGCATTAAAATTCATTTTTATTAAATCAGGGTTTGACCAGTCAAGTTTTTTTCGTCCCCACAACACACATCGTCGTAGCGTTTGAGGCGATGGTACTGTATAGACGTTTTCTTTTCAGCTACTTTAGCTAAAATGATATCGTTGATAATCTGTTCATACTACTGTGTATTTCGAAAGCCAAATGAACACTTTTATAGTCAAATTAGAAATTATTTTTTTATTCTTCACTTTTGAAGCTTCTTTATCCACATTTTTAGTAACAACACCACGACCATTTGATTCACTAATCTATAATTTTATATACCTGCACGCTTAATGAAAGAGTATAAAATGACAAAATAATTAATTGGAATACGGCAAGAGACGTATGAAATTGTTTAAATATGTTCAGAACGATTTTTGACCGAGTTTTGCTGTCGTTTCTAGGATTAACTTGAACAAAATCGAAACAGATTAATTTACTTTCGACGTTTGACTCAAAATTTAAAAACTCCTGGGTTTAACTAAATCTACTTAAGTCAAAGGGTGTAATTGAAATATATTTCGGGAATCGTCTGAAAAACATAATCTGATAAAACCTGTACCAATCAATTACTTTTTCGACAAAAGATTTGTTTAATTTTTTCCAAGAAGTTTGTCATCATCCAACAATTTATTGTCAACCTGGGGCCATAGCCAATTAATAAATATTTAACCAAATGTTGTTCGAGTACCAGAGATATCTAGTTTGTTTTTTGTCACTGTCCTTGTATATATAGTACCTGTGGGCTTTAACGCAGTAGGCTCTCTTGTTAGTTAGACATAGGAGTGTAAGTTTGTATGTGTATATTAGCCTTATATTAAGCATCCTAGCTCCAGTGTGTGTACTATATCTAAGTGGTTTTCCGATGATCACTCTAAATATAGCGTTTTGTACCAGTTTTGCTAGTGCCAAAATTGTCTTTGTTGCCCCTCTCCATGCAAGAATCCCACAGTTAATCAAGCAGTGAGATAATACAAAATAATGCTCTTACGTAATATATTTACATCAGATAGACATCTGATGATAGTATAGTACTCATTGTACAATCTCTGCTTAGTCTGGAACTAGATGGCGTTGTGTGTCAAATGTCCGAAATATTACTGTAATCGTTATAAATAAAACGTACCTTTATCCGTGCGCCTTCCGATGCCCCTGAATAACACATTTAGTATTTCCTGATTGCTAATTAATACCTACTAGTTGTTAGAGATTTAATAAAACATTTTTGTAATACATTGACCTGAAGTGATTTTCGCATATTATATGCATTATAATTCTAGTTCTCTTTTATCCACGTGGCTCCAGTAGATTCAGGTGTGACACCGAGTAATTAGCTAAAATCCATAAATGATTCGTATTGAATTATCTAACATGTTAATTTTAAATTAATGTTATCAATATTTCTGCTGTCTATTGTTATATTTTAATTCATTTATAACATTAATATGACGTTTGATAGGTTGTGCTTGTCTTAAAACTTTTCTTAAAACTAACATAGATTTAGATCAGACTATGTCTTTCAGATAAATACGAAGTATTTCTCCTAATAAGTACGGTCTTCTAGTTAAGAAGAATCCAGAGTACTTTGTCACCACCAGCCACTACTATTGTATCTCCTTCCTGTATATGTATAGTCTTCTTTTATTAAAATTAATCTACCTGCAAATCATTGGAACACAACTCGCAAATTATGTTAGTACGATTACGATCACCTCAGGGCTGCCGATAGCGTGCTGGCCTTACGTCACGCATCACTCCGCTCTGCCAACAATTTACATCTACCCGACACACCAAGCAACACAAAACTATAACTAGTCTCATAACGATCACTATAAACTCACTAACATGTTCAATCAAACTTGATCCCTAACGTGTCACATAAAAGTCACATATCGTTCTAAACCCTTGGCAAAGCTCTCCGATTGCTAGTCCTCGACAGTGATTATGAAAACTTTTGACATTTACGAGAGCATAGTATTCGACTTACTAATGACTACAATCACACGCAACACTTTTTTTTGTGTACTGCCCTTGGTTCAAGGTCGTTTAGTGATATGAATCTTACTGTACACAGAAACCACTTTTGAAGGTTGATTCATAACGAGATACAAGTTATATTAAGCCATCTTCACTGGTTGTGGCTAATATTATTGATTGGTTCTTTAAAATAAACCTAATAATGAAAAAAGTAACTATCTAGTGTGAAAAGTGTAACACAATTAATACAATTATGTCTAATATGCCGACATTATATGTTATTTCATGTCATGTTTTCAAATATTCTGTCATCTTTATCTACACGTTTCGCCATCACATTTAATACATGATGTATTTTAGACGTATGCTTTCTTAATTCAATTTTTTTAAGTTCTAAATAATCTTATTAGAATTCCTCTAATAAATAATCAACAATAACGGAGTTAACGTAAATGCTGGCTTTAGTTCTCTTATAAATAATTATATATTGGGGTTAACTTAACTATTTTGTAAATCACGGGCTCAACATTTATTGTAACATTTAAGACCTATGTTAAGGCATACAAATGTTCGATCCGTTCAAGACTATAGTTTCTAAACGGTGACCTGCTTTGAACACGCTAATAGATTAGGTGTTGGGCGGCGTTGCGTGGCGCCCACCGCCCAACGCCACCTCTGTCCGAGCGGGCAGCAGCGGGCGATAGAGGGCCAGTCTGAGGCACGCGCCCTCCGCGCCCACTCGCCCTCGCGAGTTCCTCAGCGCTTACCACACGCTCACGTCGCCGTGACACACGACACACATGGCGTGCCAGCCATTCTAACCTGCTCTGTAATGGAGAAGCGCGCGACCAGCGGCCGGGGAGAGCCCATCCCAAGCATACTTAAGAAACCTAAAGGTCGGCAAAAGGGTGATCTTTTTGATAAAAGCACAAAGATTAAACGTGAGAAGGCGGAAGGTTCGAAGAAAAACGGAGATGTGAATGCGCCACTTCAGCAGGGTTGCTCCCCACTTATGTATGCATGCCAGCAAGCAGACTACAAGGCAGTCGTCGACATAATCAACAAGGACGTGAGTTCAACGTTTGAACTATGATCGCATCATTAAGCGTGTATAAACTCATAACGAGTTTTATTTTATGTTTGAATTTCCATAAATACATTCCAAGACTTTGAGCGAATAATTTTTTTCGTATTATTTTTAGCCGGAGAAATTGGGAGTTAAGTATACATGTATATGGAAGCATAGCTTCAATCCTCTATTTACGAGCAGAGCACACGGTGTTTGTCAACCGTCGATCCCGTCATATTTGTATGTAAACAACCTGCGGCGTCACCCACCAGCTTGTATTTCCTTCAATATAAAGTATGTTTCAATCTATGTAATACATTTGAAACTTAAAAACACAGTTAACTAAGAGTACATGTAACAATATTAAAAACAGTGAAGAGAATAACAAATCAATATACATTTTCCCCTGACACATTGATAGAGTTATCGAATGTACTCACTGTCAATGATGGAAATGCACCTAAACCCGCCGTAAGACAAGGGGTGGGGGTGTAGTCAATCAATAGATTTAACATTGGCTGGCACACAATAGGAAGGAAACGTTTTGATATATATGAGTAATAAATACGGTTGTGTAGTTTAGCGACACGTGTCTATCATAACATGTGCACTAGTGATGTTACGAATACTCGCATTCGCTACTGATGTGAATACTTTGAGAATTTAAATATCCGAAAGTAGGAATTTATAAGTGGTTTAATTTACAGTACTATTTAACAAAAATGAATTTTTAAACTTTTATGACCTTATATTATACTTTACCTATTTTTTTTATCTTGAACTTAAAAACCTTCTTTTACAGAAGAACTATATAATTACACAAAATTAAAAAGAGGGTCCTCAATCAAGCTTGTATTGAATAAATCAGTAAGTCAGTTTAGTGGAAAGTGAAAGACTTCGTAGTTATATTTCGTAACGCCTAAAAAGAGAGTTAACCCGCAGGTGGTGCCTACCGGGCAGGCCCTGGGAGGGGTCCGGACGGCTGAATAACACCAGTTTTCGGATCCCTCCTATTGCAGGCACAAAGTGGCACACCGTGTGCTTTTAGTCGGTCCGATTCCGACACACCACCCCGCCGGAAACCCCGGTGGGGCGACCTCGGGGGGTTTCCATTTGTAAAAAAAGGGTTTGTTTTAAGTTTTACTTCTCGTGGCAGGTTCTTACAATAGAAAAAAACATATAAATATTCAGTGGCAAATAATTGGCAAATATAAATTTACCTTTATTTATATTTACCTGCATTTGCGAATGCCTTAAATTTGTTCTGCATACATCACTGGTGTGCACCTGTCAACGAAACCGCAAAATATTTCCACGAAGGAGTCATTTTTCATTAAACAGATATGCGGGTTTCGGTCATACTGTATTTAATCATATTTGGCATGTTCGTATAGCTGTCTGTAATGTGCGGGAACAAAATACTTTTTCGACAGCAGTTTTACATTCTTTGACATTCTAGAGTCCTTTATCTGCTAGTGTATGTTAATAGGGTAGTGGGTTATACAGACATATTTTATTGTGTACCATTCATATTGAGCATTATTATATCTGCACGGAAATAAAATTTATTTAGTAAAGCTTTTATGAGGTTGAACTGATTAATTTGAACTGTTGTATACTTGTCTGTTAGTTATTATTTCATAAATTACTTGGTGGCTGTATTTTAAAAAAAAATGTAAGTAAGGATTTATGTGTTTATTACAAAATCGTAAATAGCTACCAATATACAGAGTAACACATGTGGTTTGATACCTAAGTTTGTTAATGTACGGTGTTTTGCACCTAATTAATTAAATACATATGAAATGGATCAACGAAACCTAGTTATTGCTTACTAGCCGGCGTCAGTCCGCGTACGTGACCGTGGTTTACGGTGTGCCCTACACTACTGTGCTTCGAGTGGCGCTGGTGCTACTGCTGCTGCAAGGGCGGCGTGTGCCGACCGCGTGCTGATGGCGGCGCCGGCACTGGCAGACGCTCGTGACGCAGATGGCCTGACTCCTTTGCATCTCGCTGTGGTGCACGGCAACGTCCCCCTCGTTCAAACTCTTCTAGCTGCCGGCGCTGATGTCAACGCGAGAGACGACGAACATCATACTGTTGTACATTGGGCAACTGGTAAGTACTTTAAGATATTTTAAATGGTTATGTGCGTTCGGTTGTAATGTTACATGATTATAGTTCGAATGTAAATTTATCGATCAAGCTAAATTTGACTATAGAGGGTATTTTCTATTCTATATCTTTTTTCATTATTTAATATATATTAGGCATTCAATTGGTCGCCCTGCAACTATGGGCCTATAAAAAACCGATAATCTGACAAAACTGTCAAAACGATTAAAATATAACAATAACAATTTACTTCAAACCCATGTTACAATGTTGTAAAGGTAGGCACTATATTTCTAATCTACTTAAGCTTACATATCGATTTGTCACTTAAAAAATATAATAGAGTAGCAGTAATGACGATGAGTGTTGATAAGATGTTCCAGCGGGTTGATACTTCGATGCTTGTACTAAGCTATAAGCATCAGTCATCTCTTGATAGATATATTTTTATATTAAAATAATTGAGGAATTTATAAAAAGAAGTTGTAGGGACATTTGCAAAACCCTGTAACTTCAAAACTAAGGTATGTCAGATATAAGAAAGAGTATTAAACTACTTCTGCTTCAAATAATTTATTTTAATGTTTTATTCAAAAAAATATTTTTTTTGCGAACTGTACACAGATAGATACTCTCTAAACTACTCCATCGTCGCGTGGTTAAACTAAGTGAAATTTATACATAGACAGCTTGTAAAGGCGTCGCTATAATAGATACCGTAAAGTGAGTCGTTATCTAACTGGTGTCACTCGGTGGTGTGCGGCACAGCTATGCCTTCGTGGTTATCATCAGGGCTGATGCCGAGTGGCACGCAAACCAATTAGTTACTCACCACATTCCGTCAATCATATGTACATACCTCATGAACTTATCGTGGTGGATACAGAATTTTCGTAAGTTAATAGCTTCATTGTCTAGCCGTCTTTTTGTTGCTTATCAGCAATATATGTTCAATAGAGCAAATAAGATTTGTTATACAATAAAAAATTAATGGTAGTTTATAAAAACAGTCACAAATATCCTACATAATTGTGACTGTTTATAGTAGCAGCGGTAGCCGGAAGAGGGTGAGAGGCGTTTGGTCCATATAGACGCTCCGTAGAGAGCCATGGACCGTATCATTGCACCGTACAGGCCGTGAAATTGAACTTGGACAGTAGCTTCTGTATGGAGCCTCTCAGTCTTCAAGCTCGGAGGATTATCCGCTTGAAATGCTCCTCGAAGCTTCAGTAACTGTCCAGTGTGAGGCCACGGTACTTGATGAAAAGGGCGACAGCGATCATAGTTTCCCCCTCTGTAATTAACGAGCGGGTGGTGGAACTACACCTTCGCACTTTCTATGGAACCAAAGTGCTTACGTCTTATGAAGTGCATCCCGTAGATCTAGTCCTCCGATTTGTTGGACGACACAAGGCACTCCAAGCTTGGCGAGCTCTAGGACTTCTTGGAAGCCATACCTCCTGGTCAGCATTAGAGTGTCGTCCACTGATTTCAGAGTAAAATCTGGTTCGTAGGACCCCGTCATACGCGAAGGGTCTCTAAGAACTGCCCCTGGGAAACCCCACATGTGTACTATTTTTTTTAGTATTTTCAAAGAATAGTCTTAAATTTTACTTCCTATCCGTAACTGAAATACTGGTTCTGGTAGCAATTATAATAAATTTTATTATCGATAATATCAAGATTTTTTAAATGGTGACGACCATGGCGATATTAAGTATTTAAAGAACTAACAATTTTAAGAAAGTGATTCGCAGCGGTTGGATGTAGACTGCTTAAAAACGAGATAGTTGGCGTACGTTGGGGGAGACCATCGTTCAGCAGTTGATGGTGGTTTGTTGATTAATTGAAGATACTAACGTTGACGATTCTCCAGTTATGGTAATAGTAACAACTACTTATCCGTTCTACATCCTTTTAGTACTGGGTCTTATAGTATTATCATTAATTCTAAAATATTTAGAGCACAAAGTAGAAAAAACAGCATACATAGTCACACACCAAAAACAGATTAATATTAAATCACATTGGCATCCAATAAATTATTGTTTGATTTTCTGTAATACAGTTATAGCTTTGGATTTGACTAAGGTATCTCGTTTCAAATTCAAATCGCAAAAAGAGTAAGGACTTTTGCACTCAGTGGTGTGGCAGCATATGGCCAAGGTCTTTTGGTGTTCTTGGGGACCTCCTTCCTAAGATGCACCCGATTCCCCTATCGTTTTAGTTGGTTCGATTTCGACAATCCACTTCACCTTGAGGCCTGGCGAGACGATACCCGTGGGGATCTCCACATTAAAAAACAATTTAGATTTGTTTCTAAGAAATGTACTTATATTTCTCTTAAATGACAGGTACTTACCATATACCCATATGTATTTTATGTACTTTTTATATATCACTGTGTATCTTTGCTATCTGTCTATATACATATATCACTGTGTATCTATGTATATTTTTTACTAATAAAAGTAGCACAGAGACGAATTTATACTTGTCAATAGTTTTTTCAATGTATTTTAGTAAATCTCGGTCTCAAGCTAGGAGAGTATTTAGATTTATATTTCTTTAGGTTCTTCTTGAGAATTAGTAAACGCATTCAAATGTAATTCAATTTAGTTACCTTCGGTTAGTTAGTTTAATAAGAAGTTTGAAATTTCGAAAGTATTGAAGCTGTTAAAAATACTATTATTGCTAGCAACTTTTGTAAAAGATAGTAGAATACAACTTGTCATATTTTGCTAATAATAAATCTCGCCATTCGCTTGTATAAAACAAGGTCAACAGTTAAACAAAACTGGAAAACACAATATATAGGTAACGTATGAGGTTTATCATAGCGCAAGGCTGTGTAAGTTGGCATGTATATATATGTGTTTAATGCATTACGTCAGAGATTGCTATGATTGTATGCAATGTTTGTACGAGGCCACGGACTTTCGTTTCGAGGAAGGTGAGTGACAAATATAAACGGACTTCCGATGCGGCGACTTATTAACCTAACCTTACTTGATGTAAAAAGAATAAGTGCTGAAAGTTGATTCATATCATTTTCAAACAAAATCTATAAGTTAATGACTCATAGCCTCAACAGGGAACATACTGAAATTTATCAAATCTACTGTATAGTTTTAATACGTACAGTACGTACACCCAAACGTCAACTGTAGCTAACACTCGTAGCATGATCAACTCATTCTTTTGTTGTTATTTTTTTTCCTTCGTTCACAAACACCCACATTTGGACTTTGGAACTTAATACCACTAATGCGAAACAATTGATGTTATTTCACATAATTCTCTACATTAACCACAAGGTCATTCAAGATAGAAATAGTGTGTTAGAAAAAGGAGAAAAAAAGATGAAAGATATTTTTGCTTAACTTTTACTTTAGGGCTATTTCAAAAGGGTGAAAACGAAAATGAAAATCTGATTTTCATAGCAGTTTAATTTGTTATTTATTTTATCTATTGAATTATACTTTTAATAGCTGCAATTCGTCTTTAGGTACAATAACCGAAATACAAATACAGCATTATAAATCATTACAATAAATGACCTGCGGTGATGGTGGAGGTAAAGTTGCCAAAGATTGGGTTGGATGCCAGGAGGGGGTGTCCGGCACGATGTTATTGAACGGTTAGCAAGGTCGGCGGAGCCTTGAACTCAATCGGACCGCAGTCCCCGGGTATCTAGGGCTAGGTATTTCAGACACATAAGTTAAAAGGTCGAGTCAGACTGACAGGTTAATATTTTATGCAGAACAAGTAGACATATTAGGCAATTATGAATCGATTGTACCTAACCGTGGCTAGATATTGAATAAGGCTTGAACTGAGTGAATTATATTAGTTTTAAAATATATTGTTTGAGATTTTAATAATTTCGATGAATTCGATGTTTCAATTTCTTTTGGTTCGAAATGCTTTACAAGCCCACCTACTAAGTATGCTTTGAAGTGCTACTTCACGTAGGTAAGTAATTGCGTGACACATATACTGGACAAAGGATAATTGTTACTGTATTTATAGAAATTGCAGCATAGTTGCAATTTTTATGGACACTTAAACACGATAACATGCAACGTAACGTATTGCTTAGCGGAAACTTTCGAAGTGTTATTAGTTTGCCACATTTAGACACATTTTAAACAGAATATAAAAATCTTTTGAGAATTTTAATGTGCATTATTGTAAAGAAAACAAACAGAATGATAAAAGAATAATTCTAACAAATAGTAACTAGTATTAGATTGGCAATTTGACCAATCATTTAAATTTATTGGTAATGTATAAATCTAGCTGAATCTGTTGGCAAAATTTTACCAAAAACTATACTCTGCAGTGTGTGGTGAAGTTGGAGCACTTCGGGCTGTGCTAGCAGCTGGTGCAGACGCAGCTACTCCAGATCAGCACGGCGGATATCCGTTACACTACGCAGCACAAATGTGCGGCGCTCCGGCTGCTACTGACCATCAAGTAAGATTTTGATGATTCCTTGGTATTGAAATGATTAAACAAAGGGAAAATCAAAAAATCTGCTTCCAGCATAAGCCAAATGACTAATAAAAATTAACGTGAATAAATTATTACATAGATCTCAACAGAACAATTTGTTGTTTCTTAAGTTACGTTTTACGTAAGTTTTCTATAAATATTCTGAGAAAAATTACATAAGAAAAAATTTTAAAACTTTTGAGTATTGAATAAATGGTAATTGAGATGTTTATAGTTCTTTAATTCGATACTCTAGTCATGTTAGGAGTATTACTTTTAATTATAGAGTAGAGGCGCTGCCTTAGAAGTGTTGCGGGCATTGGTGAAGGAGGGTGGAGCTCGTGTGGATGTAAGAGACGCTGATGGTAGAACACCGCTATTATGGGCAGCATCAGCAGGTTCGGCAGCTGCAGTACTAGCATTACATCAAGCAGGGTCTAAAGTTGACGATGCTGATAGGTACGTATTTTTCTTAAATTTAAAACTTTCTGTGTTTCTATTGCACGAGGAGGACTTAATATCACACATTAGCTACCAGTCATTCCTTAGAAGATTCAGTGAGGGACATGACAGGTATCAGAATAAAATATCTATGAGAAATATTGAGTCGTTTATACCGACAAATTAAAGTATGCGATCAAACACTTTTCTCCTATTCTTTACAATTTTTTTTCTAATTGTATTTAATGAAAATTTACACTTTGGAAAACATATAACAGCATTTTTGTCGAGCACATGCTCTAAATCGTGTTGCTTCCCATGTCTTTATATATACATTGTACTCGTAGATGTTCCGCTGGATATTGAATTTGAATATTGATACTGCTTTATAAACTTTTTAATCAGGGCATTTATGGCAATTTTTAACTTCCAGTAGTTTTTAATGACATACATTTTTCCAATGATTACTTAGTGGTTTGAAAAACAAACATCTAAATATTTTTAGCTTTCCTTTTAGACGTATCTAAGTTTGTTAATCAAATTCTGGTTCCCTATACCAACGTGAGCCTATTTACTATCTATTAAAAATTACTATTAAATACACTGTACATGTCACTATCTACAGCATTTACGTTTAATAACTCTCATTTTTCAAATGAAACAATGTAAATTATATGCTGTAAGTCTTAATGATAGAAACGAACTTTGTTATAAGACTTTGTGATGATTTCAGAGATGGGTTGACTGCTTTGCATTGTGCAGCTGCTCGAGGACATACTGAAGTCTTAGAAACTTTAGTAGGCTTATGTGGTGCACGAGTAGATGTAGCCGATTCTCATGGATGCACTCCATTGCATTATGCGGCTGCATTAGGCCATGCTGATGCTACGTCAGCTTTATTACAACATGGAGCTGATGCCCATCGGCAAGATAGAAGAGGACGTAGTCCTGCACATACAGCAGCCGCTAAAGGACAAATTGAAACTGTACGGATTCTTGGTTAGTATTTAATAATTTAGAATTGTCATTTCACTGTTTATAGTCATAGGTTTTTGGGTTCCAAGTAAAAAAATAATTGTAGAAATATCAAGGTAATAAGTCTTGTCTGTACAGGTGAGTAAGGAGTTTAGTCGATTAGGTATAAGACAAGGAGATCATATATTTACTTAAGTCTTTTTATATTTTTTAGGAGCAAGAGGTGCTAACTTGTGGTTACGAAATTCTAAGGGTGATTTGCCTTTACATGAAGCGGTTGCATCAGGACGACGAGAGTTAGTTAAGTGGTTATTAGACGGCAGACCATCTCAAGTTAATGCCACTAACCATGAAGGTCGCACGCCGTTGCACATAGCAGCTTCTACGGATAATGCCGATCTTTGTAGATTATTATTAGATAGGGGAGCTGAAGTTAATCTAGTTGCAAGGTCATCAAGAAATGAGCCAATGACACCATTGGACTGTGCAACGACTCGAGGACATAGGTCTACAGCTAAATATCTTCAAATGCATGGTGGATTACCAGCTTCCAAATTGTCAAACATGGAAATTGTAATAGATGGAGCACCAATAACAGGATTACCAACACGTCGAGTTACAAGTACCAAAATAGACGTTCATGACAGAATACGCATAGAAAAGAAGGAAATAGTAGAATTGCCTAGCCCAGTTCCAGAAAGACGAAGAATAAAATATAGGCATGATAGTGATTCATCTAACGAATCTTCTTCTTATAGTGAGAAAGAAAACCGGAAACAAAACCAATCCAGAAAATACGCAGACAAGCATAAGGAGAGAAGAAAAAGGTTAATGCACACCCAAAAGAGTTTTAGTGATGGATATGATAGTGAAATTGATGGTTATGAGAGAGCAAACTCACGAGAAAGAAAACACTCGAGAAAGAATAGGTCAAAAAGTGAGCCTTCGAGACGGTATAAGAGTAGCCCCAAACATCGTCGCCGCTATCGATCGCGTTCGGATAGTTCATCGCATTCTGAAACATATTCCGATAGAAAAAAAAATAGGCGACATCATAAACGTAGTAAAAGAAAATCAACTTCACCTTCAGAAACTAGTAGTTCTGAATCGAGTGAAAGGCGCAACACTAAACGAAAGGGCAAAAAAACTTCGATTCATATAGAGAACGATGATGAAAAACATAGTGTAAATATAATTAAGTATAAGAGTATAGATTCTCAGGTCAATGAAAGAAATGGTAGTACAGTTCCTGAGCTTGAAGTGAAAAGTGAAATTATAAAGACAGAGCCTGATAAGGAAGAAATAAAACCAGTAAAAAGTGTTGCACAGAGTGAGACTGAAACAGACACTCTTTCAGTGAAAACTAATATGATTATAACTGAAGCTCAAATTCATATGGAACGACAATCTAATCAACTTGGTAATTCAGAATTAAATGTAAGTGTGGACTCTTCAAATAATGTATCTATTGAAACATCGAATTTATCAGTAACACATAAAGACTTGACTCAAGAACCTAAAACTGCGAGTGAAAATATTGACCAACAAAGTGAAAATAAAGACTCCACTCTTAAAGAACAAGATAATAGCATTGTAAAGAAAGATGAACATCTAAAATTGAAAAACGACGCAACTAAAGAAATATCTAATGCGGAAAATATTACGCAAAATAAAATTCAGACTGAAGAAAATAGTAACAAAACTGTTGAGTTAGCCAATCAGACAAAAACACAGAGTACTGAACTTCAAGGTAATCAAGTACAAGTAGTACAATCTAAAGAAGAAGTAGACATTTCCAGAAACGATCCTAGAGATTGTGAAGAAGGAAGAACTGATGACGTTGAAAGGAGAACAGAAAGCATCGATGGTGAAATAAAAGTTACTAATAGTTCAAATGTAGCATTAGTACGCAGAAAATCATTTCAAGTTCTCTCTGGACCTGATGATACACCTGTAAGCAAAGAAGTTTCTGTAGAGTCAAAGACGAGTTTAGATATTCCCAGTATGGAACAAACTGAAACGCAGGAGAAGAGCAGTTTACCGGCTGTGTCGTTTTCAAATAAAGATGAAATATTTGTAAGTAAAGAATGTGAAGCCGATCATTATATGGGAGAATCTGTTGATCACAGCTTAGATCCCGAAACGGATAAACAAGTCCAAGATAGTATCTTGCAAAAAGACAGTAGTGAGAGCAATGTTATGAGTTCAGAAGAGAAGCGTAAAGACTATACTTCTGCTACAGGAAGCAGTACTGAAAACACACAAAGTCAAGGCAAAGGCCTAGTAGGAGTATTTGATGACAATGTAGATACTAGTGATCGAGCAGTACAAAAAGTTATTCTGGAAAATATTTCTGGTGATTATGATGTTAATTTGATATTACCACAAACACCAAAGAAAGCTAAAAAAATATCAAAAGAAGGACAAGGTAGCAGTCGAAAAGGTAGTATTTATGAAACAGAGAGTTACACAGTGCTTTCTGATGTTGCTAATGCACCTGATGTCACGGGGATTTTAAAAAAAACCTCAAGTAAAATGGGTAGTGGCTCTTTGGAAGATGAACGAGAATTTATAAGAGAAAAGGTCTCAAAAGACGACAGTTACGTAGAAAGAGTACCAAGCATTAGTGATAACGAATTATATAGTCATAGTGAAGTAGATGGACGCAGAAAAAGATTTCGTAAAAAAGGTCGAACTAAGAGTCGAACAACCGTTAGATCGAAAAGTGAAAATTCAGAACGCGGGTATGAATCAAGTGGGTTAATGGACTCCGGTTTCGAACCTAGCCCTAGAGCTCAGCAACGTTGTATAGCGAGTCCGCGCCTTGCCGCTTATTATCAACAAAGAAACGCTAGTGGAAGGTATTCAGGCAAATCTGATAGTAGGATTCCTGTTCGAAAGCCAGGTGACAAGTATGCCGTAGATATGAAGTCGGTAACGCAGAGGATTCAAACTAATATGAGACGGTACGTTCAAATAAAATCAATTTAAGTTATCGTTAGGCTGTAGTTCTAAGATCAATTTTATAAAAATTGTAGATTATTTTTAATATTGCCATTTTGGAATCAAACTGTTTCAGATACTACTGCGAGAGGAAGATTTTTCAACAGTTATTAGAGCTTAAACGGCTTCAAATAAGAACTAGTAAAGCAAATGAAGCAGTCCTAGTAAAGAGAGCCATTGAAGACTACAATAGGTCAAGTTTATCACATGTTGGAATGGGGCCCTACAACAGCCCAGATTATTCTTTTAGTAGTTTTGAGAAGTTTTTATATGAGAGTTTGCGGAAATTACAAAAAAGTAGCAAGAAGCATTTAGATAAGCTACCAGAAAGGCCTATATACTTTGACTACGGAGAGAGTGAACTTTACAAAATGACTGGTATTCCAGATAATCCCTGTCTTTGCACTAGCAAAACACATCGCTGTTTTCATGCTGTACACGCATATACAGGGATACCATGTTCTGCGTACAGTAAGTGTTTAACATTTACAATACTAAGTAGAAACTTGTTTAATAATGGGCTATAACGTAGACTTTTCTTTACAGTTCCACATAAGTGGGACCACCACACGATGCCGAAACCTATGACTGCTGGGTCAAGTTCCAAATCTAAAGGATTCCTGCCTAAAATCAGTTCAAAGCCTCCACCCGGTACGTCTAAGGCACATGTAACGCTGGAGGTATCTCATGGTACCGAGAAGCAGCTGATAGCATTACCAGCAGAGAAGCTGGACAAAAATAAACGATATTATGTAACATTTACTGTAAAAGGTTCTGAACCAACATCAGATAACGATAACGCTACTCTTAACGCCGCACATAATACCAGTACTAAGAGCGTACGTAATGGTTGATTGCGATAATAAAAATTATATCAGTATGCACAACCACGTGAATCACTACCAGTTAAAATTACACATTACTGGAACTACATTATCGAACCAATAATTCTAGCTCTAGTTGTAATGTTACGGGTAAAGGAGATCTGCCAATTTTTTTAAGTTACACATAATCGGCAGTTACAGTAAATGTATCTGTATCTAAAAAATAAGTAATATTTTATACATGATAAACTAAGTATACTCTCGATAAAATGGCAGATCTCCTTTTGAGTTCTTGATAAGAGCACATTACAACCAAATAAAAACAAATGTTACGGGTATATTGCAACTAATTGACGGTAAATACCGATTTTGTTTCGCTCTTTTGATCTTAGTTACATTTTTAATAATATATATTACATTATTAAATTGACTCTTGGAGAGGTTGCACAGGTTTTCTGTCACTAGACTGAGAGAATCCGTCCATTAGAATGAGGCATATTTATTTTTATATATATACACAGAGATATTAATATTATTATATATACTTAAGAGAGTTCATGTAAATAAAAATAAATTCAGTATCAAATAAATAAATGTGTAGTCTTCCTGTTAAAGCGTTGTATTGCACATTACTAAAATAATAACTTGTGAGAAGGTTTTTCATCATCGCCTTTCGTGGTAAAAAAGGTACGGAGTTTTCGTAATTTCCATTATTATAATCAAGGAAAACATTTAAAAGAACCTGATATAATGTAATGTTGTCTGCACTAAATATTTTGTCTAACATTCAAAAGAAATAAATTAGAAAAAAGTACAATTGTAATTATCTTTTTTTGAAATTCCCGCTCTTAGAAAACTTTTCGTGTCACGGGGAACTTCATAAACTTACGTAAAAGGACACAAAAGCACCCAGAAGTGTTGTTTCATGTGAGGTTCGAACCCACAGCATACAGTGCAGCAAGAAGCGGTGAGGTGACCACTTAAACCCCAATTCGCTGTTCGTGCAGCAGAGAATAACAATACTGCATAATTATATTGTTGTTCTACTAACATAATATTTATAAAATTAAATGAAGTCATTGACTGAGCTAGAATATACACCACAAACGTGATATTATTCTATGAATTCTAATTAATGCTCAACCTACAGTTATTTCCTTAAATACCAATTACATTTATTTCATTGTTTAATTGTCATTATTGACACTATTATAATTTATGTACAGAAAACCTTGGTTGTTTATTATGTGGCCACTTCCACATAATAAAAATACATGCTACAGCACCATCTGGCGAAGACACATTGAACTGCGGAGCATCTATTAATCCTAAATCGTGATATAGAAAGGCTCGCGATGATTAGCATATATACAACATCCCAACATCAACCATGGGGCCGCGGTCTATCAGCTATGATCACCTCATCTGGTCAGAGGATCCTCACTTTGGGTTGGAGGGACATGACATCTGTTCCTCAACAATAAATTAGAAACAGTCGTCCTTTGAGCTTTTTAACCCGGTGTTGTCTTATTAGTTCGAGGAATAGCTAAGAAAAAAATAACCAACACTGTTTTTCTGTAAGTATAGTAACTGTTCTTATAGTAGTTACTCCAGTCCAGCTGGCCCGTATGTTCATGTTAGTAATGTTTTTATATCAGGATCCTTCCTTCAGAATACTCAATTTGTAGTATTGTTGATTTGCATAGTTTGTTTTTGTCATTCATATTTTTATTAGTAGTCCTAATATCTATTTAAAGAAACCAAAGAAGATTATTTGCTAATTAGGGCAAATGCTATTCAATAAAAGTCTTATACTCGTATAATAACGTATTAAATATATTAATAAATTAATTATCATCTAAGCATAGGCAGAAAATAACAATATCAATAGAGAATAAGTTGTAAATTGGAAGCGATTTGTATTTTTGTGACAATATGTATTTGCTCTAGCATATGAAGAGAATTTAAAGCAAGAAAAAAAAAACCTGCGTCTTTAGCGTAACAAGATAAAAATATTTCTAAAAATTTTATCCTTCACTTTGAAAAAGTATTAAATACGTTGAAAAAAGTTTTTATTATAACACATTATCTAGTTAAATAAATTTCTGTTTAAATAGCATAAAATAATTATTTGTAGATATTTAATAATAAAAAATCTGATATGTTGATAAGCTAATTTCATGGCGTTGGTTTTTCGAGACGCACGCGCTTCATAAAAATTTACTCTCATCATTTTTCCCTAAAGTGCCAAAAGAAGCATAACTTCAAAAAAAATTATCTATTGATAGAGTAATTATGCTTGTTAGAATGTTCTCTGGGTTATTATAAGTTTTCTGTATATACCGGATCGATATATTTTAAATTTAGGTAAACTACGAGATCATTAAAATGTAAATCTTTCCACGGCTTCTATTGTAGCGGGATTCACAAACTACCTCAAAAATATAATTATAAGTACTTAAATTTTTAGTGAAAAGTTAATTATTTCTTTTCAATGAAAGTTAAAAAGCTAGAAACTTCTATAAATGCATAAAAATCGCTTCCAATGTTAAAAATCATATTAAATTGCACATTGCCCATTGAGACATGTAACATTCAAGGGTGATTAGTCTCTTTCGAGCCATTTTCGACTAGAATCACAAACATGAAGATAAAAAGAAGGTGTAAATGGTTGTGTTGCTGAGATTTTTTTTTCGGTGACTCCCGTACTAGATCCTGTGTCGCGAAGGATTTTCCGAAACAGACACAAACAACACCCATACAGAATAACAATTTCTGAAATACAACAAATAAAGTGTTGTCCCATGTGAGATTTGAACCCACAACACTCGGTGCAGTAGAAAATGACGATTTAAATTACTACGTTATCCGCGCAGTCGTATATAGAAATTGAGAAAGGTATTATAGATATTTAAAGTGCCATTACAAGTCGATAAATAATCGGCCGTTATTTCACGAAAAATAGAATTTCTACAGGAATCGGCCACACAATATAAATATACACTTACGTGTACGGGGATATTATATTGGGGGCATCATATTGTTATAATCCGACCGCTATCGTTACGTATATTCACTATTATCATCTCAATATATATTATTTATGTCGCGCCTTTTCTGTATGCTACTAAACTCCTAGAAGAAGAGCGACTCCGGCGAGTGTCCATCGAGTTGGTTTATCTCTGGTCTTCAAATTGAACGTCCACACATAAGTTGGCCCTCGCATACTGTAAAATCAATAGTATAAATGGTTATTAGTGATACGTAAATAGATTCTTAAGTAACGAGCGATTAAACATTTCAAAAAGTTGAAATAAATTTGTTACTTTGTGAGTTTTTTTTTAACAATATGGCAGTTCATTGTTACTAATTAATTGGAATTTAATTATCTGTTAAGATCTTTGTTGTTCTTACTAAATAAGTTGTTCATGATACCACACTGACCAGATGTGTCGGTCTATACCAACACGTCTAGCCACGAAAACCTTGAATTATGTCAAGTTTTCCTTCTCTTTTATGTAAATACAGTTAAAATATGCTATTTTTATAAATAAGTTTTCACAAGTTACCGAATTTTATAGACAGGGCATTCGTAGATGTTGCGTGTATCCTGTTTATCTTGCGTCACCGCTTTGACAAAGATGACTGGCATGACCGGGAACAGTTCCATCATACGTGACTCGACAATACCACCCGTAGTAGTGTCCCAGCGTGCGCCTTCCATATACAGTCCACATATGTTGGCACCCTCTCGTGGTGGGGCACTACAAAAGAATTGAGGCAAGATAGCACTTTAATAAGGTCTCTAATCAATACAACATAATATGTTGTGTATAGACATGAATTGTATATAGAAAATAAATTGAAATATGTTTATACAATAGAAAGGTTGACATTTTCGTCATCACTCTCGATCTTGTAATCTGGAAGGTGGTTAGGAATATCAAATATCAAATTCGCCTAACCATGTTGTGCAGCATTATTTCTAAAATAACTGCAAACCTCTGTTTCTTCTTTCTGTTGTCTTTCGGATTTCAAGTGCACATTTGTAACTTAGTTGTGAATAGCTTGAATACGTGACCGGTTGCAATTTTTAGTTATTTCTTAGTTCCTTACGTCTGATAGCCTCAGGAAATAAAGGCATTACGCGTTTATTTCCTACATGTATTTTTCCAGCATCACTTGGACTGTAAGCTACGTTAGTACATCATCTTCTAACACTGATTTCTATCGTAAATATTATACTAGGCACAGAGAGTTTAGCGCAACTTTATGTTACAACACTAATATATATTTTTGATGCAATTTAAATACTATATATATCTAAAAGTACAGTTACAAAGTTGACTAATAAATTTTAAAGCAAAACTGAAAAGGATTGTCATTGATTATGTGACATAAAACGACCATACTTGCGAATTACTAGTTTACTCTGCCTGACGAAATGTAGTAGAGTACGAATCCTATAAGTATCGATTGCTACACAATGATTATTTAACTTACTTAAAATCCTGTCTGTTCTTTTTGGTGACGTCACAATTGAGACACATTTTATCTAACGGCCAATCGTTTTTTCGCGCCGTTTGCTGCATAATCGCAGTTAAGAATGACTGTGGGTTGAAAAATCCTGCCAACCATACTGCTGGTGGTAACTGGAAATAGTTGACCGTTTTATCGCATTGTGTTTGATATATATATATTTATATTTTTTTATTATTATTATTATTTTGACGCCTCGTTGGTTTAGAGAGTTTAGAGGTCTTGGGTTCGATTATCAAGCCGGGCCAGAGAAGTGTTATTGAGTTTTACTGATTATAGAAATGCTTAATAACAGCCCGGAGTTTGGAGGTTGGGATCTTGACCTCCGCGCTACGGAGAGCATATAAAACAGAGGATCCAGCGACTGATCTCTTCCCGGTCGAGTCGGATAGCCGTATCATCGGATTGCGAGAGTGAGGGAGCAAAGAGTGCACCTGTATTTGTGTACACACATGTGTAATATCTCCTGTGTAGTTGGTTGACTGTTCTACGTTCAGACTGGCTGCCGTGGCCAAAAACAGCTAGGACAACATCATCATCATCATATCGATGAAAATATGTGAATATATATACTTCATAAAACACTGCAACTAGTAATAGTACAGCCCAAGCAATTAACAAACATCTATGAAGTATTCATAGCGTATATAATGTATGGATACGGATGTACTAAAAATAAAACAAAACTAACATTGAAATCACCAGACCAGTTCTCTAGCTCACTTAATCTGATACAGAGATCAGAGAACCAGGCGGCGAGGCCCAAAAGACTTGGATATGCCAATTTTGTCCAGGATTCCGGCACTTTATCCATGAATAATGACTCCATCAGTTTCTCCATATCGAAGCTAATGGTCAGTTCACCCTACATGAGACACACGTTCACAAAATGTAAACACATAGATATGTTGTTATACTTACAATTAATGCTAAGATTAACGTAAAGTATTTGTTATATACTATTAAATCATAATAATAGTACTTGATTATAACAATATAAATTGATATTAAAAGGATGTCTAGTTTTTTAAGTTAAACTTCTTGAGAAAAACTTAGAATTGCTGTGATTTTTGAAACTCAATGAAATGGAAATGCGTCACGGTAAAGAAACAAACACATGAATGTTTAGGATTAAGTCGACGAGAGAATGATATAGAATACATTACACAGTTTTTTATATTCTCGGTCTCATGTTTGTGCGAAGTTTCGTAGCATACACACTCTTTTCTACTAAATATTGTCTATAAATATGCACCTTGTGTAGTTGTAAAGTGGGTACATTTATATTGTACTAAGCTTATACCTGGTTCGTACGTTCTCCTGGAAGAGGTTGAGACGCTCTTGGATCACCTCTACATCCGATTTGAGCTCTCCCGGACCCAGGACCCTAGTAGGGGCCACTCGGCGCGGCCTATTTTTCGCTTTCCGCGGTGGGCTATTTCGAAGCTGAATAGGGACCTACTAGAGGAGGCGGCCATAATTTACATTTACTCTTGGCCGTCTCCGCAGGCCTCGGCCGAGGTGATCGACATGGGGGCTGGTCGCTTTCGTTATGCGATTACGCAGATTTGCATTGCGGCCATGCCCCGCATTCAAAGTCGTCGGCCTCCACGGAAGGAGGTTTACTGGTGGTCCCAGGAGTTGGCGGCACTTCGTGCAGACCGTACTCGTGCCCGGAGGTCCTATACCCGTAGTCGGCGGCGATGGCACGTAGACGGCGAGGAGGATCGGCTTCATGAGGAGTACCGAGAGGCGCGGAAAACTCTGAAGCTGGCTATTAGCCGCGCCAAAGAGGTGAAAAGAAAGGCGATGCTGGAGGGTCTCGATCGCGACCCTGGGGTCGCTGTTATCGTGCGGCGCGATAAAAGTTCTGCACGTCGCCCCCCCCCCTCCCCTCCCTTACAGAGATACTCCAGCCCAGCTTCCTGCAGGAAGTGGTCGAGGGGCTTTTCCCGCAGCGGACGGAACACAACCCCCGTCGATGGCCTCCTTGGTCAGAGACGACGGAGGACGGAACGAGGATAATTGTTGAGATAGAGGCGGTCGTTCTACGGATTCGCTCTAAGAACACCGCCTCTGGGCCAGATGGAATACCTGCCCGAGTGTTGGCGTGAACCCTCGACTACATGTCGGATCGCCTCGGAGAAGTCCTAAACGCCAGTTTAGCAACCGGGCGCTTGCCTGAGCGCTGGAAGAGCGGGAAACTGGTCCTACTACGGATGCCGGGACGGCTTGCCGATTCGGTCGCGGCCTATAGGCCCATCGTGTTGCTGGACGAGGGGGGTAAATTGTTTGAGAGGATACTCTCTGCCCGCATCGTCCGGCACCTCTGCGAGGACCTCTGCCCCTATCTGTCGGACGCCTAATACGGGTTTCGAGCCGGGCGTTCAACAGATGCTGTGTTGTGCGTGAGGGCCGTGACCAAAGAGGCGGTGAGCTGTGGCGGCGTGCTATTGGCGGTGTTGTTGGACATCGCCAACGCATTCAATAGTCTGCCATTTAGCTGCATCAGAAAAGCACTGCACTACCATGGGGTGCCAGAGTACCTAAGGCAGTTTGTGGCAGACTATCTTGAGGAGCGTACCGTCCTGTACGAGGACCGAGATGGTATTCTAAGGCGGCAGCTCATGTCGCGCGGTGTTTCACAGAGGTCTGTCCTCGGACCACTCCTGTGGAATATGGGATACGACTGGGCCCTTCGAGGTCGTCTTCTCCCCGGGCTGGGCGTAATTTGTTACGCAGATGACACATTGGTCACGGCCCGGGGGCACGAACTTTCAAGAGGCGGCGCGCCTGGCCACCATGGGTGTCTCTCTGGTAGTCGGGCGTATTGAGGCATTTGCGGGTGGCCCTGGACAAGACGGAGGCCCTTTTGTTCCATGGGCCTCGTTGTGGTCCACCCTCCGGCGCCTCCATCATAGTCAATTCGGTCCTCGTACCGGTTCAAGCCATGATGAAGTATCTGGGCCTGATCCTCGACGAGCACGTCCGACAGCCTTCTCCACAGCTGGTTGGTGCTGCTTCTGCCCTTGGGCGACTTTTGCTCAATTTGGGTTGAGCCAGCGTTGCGACGAGACGGGGGTTGTCCGGTCAATGGCATTGTATGGTGCACCGGTGTAGGCGGCGGCTCTAATTAGGGCTCGCCTCTGGCGCCCTGAGAGGATATTGGCAGTTACGTTACGCATTTACGTTACTATACACGGTTACCCCACCGTATCAACGGAGGTGGCGTGCGCCTTGGATGGAACTCCCCCGTGGGATTTGGAGGCGGAAGTGCTCGCCGAAGTTTATCGGCGAATGGCTGACTTCCGGGCGGCATACGGTCCCTGCCTGAAGGGATACGCGAGTGGCGTGAGGCCGCTCGTCAAGCTACAATGGCTCATTGGTCGTCCCAGCTGGAGGTCCCACGTGCAGGCTTTGCTGCCGTGGAGGCTCTCCAGCCGGTCATCGCTGAGTGGGCAGGGCGACAGCACGGGACCCTTTCCTTCCGACTGATGCTGATTCTTTCCAGGCACGGTTGCTTCGGTAAGTATCTGTACTTCGTCGCCAGGAGGGAATTGAGTCCCGCCTGTCACCACTGCAACTGCAGTGAGGACTCGGCTCAGCATACGCTGGCAGTTTGTTACGCCTGTGCGGCGCAGTGTAGGGTCCTGCAGTTATTGGCGAAGATCTCTCGCTACGGGCCGTCATACGCTCCATGGTCGGTAGCGACAGTTGTTTTACCGCGGTCGCAACCTTCTGCGAAGATGTAATTCCGCGGAAGGAGGCGGCGGAGAGGGCCCGGGAGGACGATCTCCACTCGGACCTAATTCGCCACCAGTGAACCGGACGGCGGAGGCGTGCCTACCAGCGCCTCATGCCGCCTTGAGTGTGGCCGCGGGTGCACGGGACGGGTTTTCCCCTCCATCCGCTACAATGGCCAGCCGCGAGGAGGCTTAGTCCGCGTGTGCCGTACGTTGCCTAAAATAGAGTTTAGCCGCAGATAGTGCCCGCGGGAGCGGGCAGGCGCTAGGAGGGATCTGGATGTCGTAATAACAGCTGTTCCTGGATCCCTCCTATGTTAGGCGCAGAGTGGTACACCGAGTGGTTTTAGTCGGTCTGACTCCGACACACCATCCCCCTGTAAGCCCCGGTGGGGTGAGGGCCCGAGGGATTTCCACAAGTTAAAAAAAAAATTGGTGTGTACGTTCTATGTTTATATTTTATGTAAAGCTACTTTGTAGAAGTATCACTTTTACCGTGTAAGAATTATACAACACACACACATATACGTTTTTAGTTTTATATTAATCATCATTTATTAACTTTTTTTTATTAACTGTTCTAGCTGGGGGCTTTTTATCTCCTATACTACGCTAGTCAGTTTTCTTTTTCTTTGAATGGCGTTGTCCTGCTTTTTTTTTTAAGAAAGCAACGCCCGTTCTAGGAATAAATCCTGTGTCGCAGGGCATTTTACAAACATGCAAGAAACGGACACAAAGAACACCCAGACTCAGAACAACAATTTGTGCATCACACAAAGTGTTGTCCCGTGTAGGGTTTGAACCCACAACACTCAGCGCAGTAGAGAGCGGTGTGGCGACCGCTTAAACCCCTAGGCCAATTGTGCAGCAGGCCAGTATTCATGATTATGAATATGATGATGATGATTTTTAGGTAAAGTTTATTATCTTAAGATATATAAACGTACCGTAAGCCCTAACTCTGTTTCCTTCAAAGATCTCTTAATCTCTCCCATTAGTCGATTCATTCTCTCGCATTCCTGTAGTGCTACGATGGTGAATGGCGTTAATTCCTCTACCTTGCCCATAAGTTCTTGTAAGTTGAAAGGCTCCGGTACTCTGTCCAAGAAATCTTCTATAATTGCGCGGATCTATAAAAATTAATCGATTGAATGTTCACTCATAGTTATTCTGCTACAAACTTATAAACCACTACAAAAAAAGCAAATTCATTATATTGTTTAATACATACACCGTTACAAATGGTAAAATTTAAATTTTCAAAGCGAAAATTATGGTTTGTGTAAACTTTTTGACAGGTCAAACGTAGAGAGTTACTTATATTATATAGGCGCAAGTTTGTATGGATATTTATTACTTTCAAGCAAAAATGGCTCAAGGTATCTGACACAAAGATCTGTCTGGACTGAAGCATAGGCTACCTCAATCTCGAAAAACTGTAGTGTGATTAATATATAATTACATTTTTAAGTACTCACCGTTTCTTCTTTGCTAGCTCCATCTCCAGCTTGTACACCTGTGTCTCTAGGTTGCATCTCGAATACCACCTATTTTATACATTACATTTTGAACAACGCAAAAATAAAAATGTTCATGTTTTTTAATTTATTGCCAATAGAAGTATAGCACAAGCAATTATTTAACGTTCATGTTATCACCACATTCAGATGGTACACACATTCTTAGTGTTATGACAATGTCTCAGATATTTTTAGTTACTTTAACAAATAATTTATTTAGTACTTACACTAAAGAGCCTTTCAGATACTGTGGTCAAATAACCGATCTCGGCATTAGGATGAAGTCCGTATAAGTATGGAGTTTCATCTGGCAGAAAGTCATCAATGTAGGTGTGATAACCCACATAATCAGAGTTAGGAGGCGATATGAACCCAGGCGCCAGTTGTAATTCACCATCCACCTTAAATAATATGTTTACCATTTTAGAAAGTGAGATGTTGTGATAAAAAGCTCATCGAAATTGGTATAGTGGGTATTACCCAGTTTGCAAAAATTTTTGGAGTATTTTTTTTCCAACAAATATTTATTATGTACGATATAATTTATTCTACACATATACATACATATGTTCACCTATCCCTTTTAGCAACATAAAGGTATGGTAAAATTGGAAGCGTAGAACGACAGACCATCTTTAGTGGGTGCTTACAATGTAAAAATCATCACCTATCAAAATTGAAGTATCATCACCTATCAAAGTTTGTAGGTTTGGGCATTGATGGATCAGGATAAGTAATTATGTATAGATGTCAGAAAATAAAATAAATTTAATACATATCCGTTATTTTTGTAAATAAATCTACTTAGATACCACCGGTATCTAAGTAGATTTATTTACGTCAGATTCGCACCAATCAAAACCTGCAGGCCATCTTAAGCATTACTAGCCGGGGATCCAGATCCTTAGTAAAAAAAGCCCTGGAACTTAGTGAATACCAAAGAGTGGATTAGTAGCAAGATTCATTACTAACAAGTTCCGGTGCCATATATTCCAGCAGGAATGTTCGACACAACCGCCTATCCCAGTCATCAGTGATATGGCCTCCATACATGATTTCACCAAATAAATAACGCAAGTCCTCCCAGGGCACACGAAGGTTCGCCTCCAAATAGTTGTACAACACGTATACGCAGATCGTCAAATCGCCGAAGTTGAACGGATAAACTCTGCAGTTTTAAAAATACATTGCTAACGAACAGACGGATTACTTGACGATGTGACTATCCCCGTCCATACTGCCCAACTAAGCGCAAAAGCGGTAACTCAAAGAAAGCGAGTTTTGAGATAATTGAAGTTATGTAAAAATAGTTATATATATACTTTATGTATAGTTTTTTTTATTTGTTAAATATTATTTATATATTATATAGGGTGTATTTGTTATCACATTAGTTAAATTATCAAAAATGTATAATAATGTACTTTATTCATGAGATACGGTTACACCGCTTAGTAAACTATAGAATTAAAATTGAGATACCGCTTTTTCGTTAGCTCTTCTCAAACATGTGTGTATACAAAAAGGAATGTATTTTCTATCGAATAAAATATGTATTATTTGAAAAAAAAAACAATTAAAGTATATATATAACGTTTTTTTATTATTAAAATTTGAAATTACATAAAAAAATATTTAAAAACAAACGGTTTTTGGAAGGAATTTTAGTAGTCAAAAGTAGGGAGTTCTCTCCAAAAGGACATTCTATTTTGTGGTATTATATTTTGAAAAGATTTCAAAATATTTTCTTTTTTGTTTCTTGAAATTCCTTCCGGAGCAGTTTTCTTTTTTGGTGGAGGCAAGACATGACTTTTTAAAATTTTTTTTCCTATAATGCTAGCAGTAATTGCATTTTGATCGAATCCTGTTTTGTAGGTGATATCAAAACTGCCTCTTTTAACTTCAACTTCAACCATTTCGCTGACATATGGACGCGGTTTAATTCGAGACAGTGCATATTGTGTGGTATAATCATCCCAGTCATAAAAGTCTTGCATGTTCATCTCTTTAAGTTTTACATTTTTTCCTGCAGTGCTAACTGCCTGAGAAAAATCTGCGAAATCATAAATTTTGTTTTTCATGCGTTTTATGGACAGCTCTACCCTATGATGGAAACTATCAGCTGACATAAAGGTGTGGCCGGATTCAAAATATTTGATGACAATCTTGTCGGCGTTGATATCCTTAGAATTTATAATATAAATTAAGAAAGAAAAAAACGTCCAGTTTTTGTTCTGGGAGGAACAATTATCAACCCATAGTATGATATTTTTTTTATCCCGATGAAAAATAAAAAATTGATAGTATGCACTTATAATTTCGGCTTTGGAACGTCCAAACAACCCTTCATACCATAGTACAGGAAAAACACTCAAATCTTTTCGGCCTTGACCAGTTGGCACGAAACTTTCGTTGTAAACCACTATCCTATGAGTAAAAATAGCAGTTTTGAACATGTCTATCCTGGGCAGCATGATAACTTTTTGTAAATCAGCAGAATATACAACAGTATCAGTTTCATTTAGCTCACTGTCTAATTTATACTGCTCTCTGGACATGTATGCCCGTTTGTTATGACTTTTCCACTTCGTGCAACCTAGACAGTCTTCTTTAAGGTTTTCTTTGGTATGTGTATCATCGTGTAAACGGAACTCTTCACAGTCCTCACACTCTTCGTGGCCAAGCTTTACAAAAGAAATATTTAATTCTGCGACTACTTCTCGATATTTATCGTAAGATACTTTGCAAGACGAATTTTTTTCTAAAAAGTCTTTATGCATCGCACTGATTGTCAAATCACTGGGTAAGTATAAGCGATTGGGAGCGTGTTCACGCCTGTAATGAGATATACTCGGCTCAAAGCTCATTATATGTTCCTTAATAGGAGTAGATTCAATTTTATTGTGAGGAGTAGCTCCCAGTCTTTTGTCTACTGGTGGTGCAACCGTGTCGTTAGAATTGGCCAAAGCCGTATGTAAAGGTTTGTCATTAGATGATTTGTAGCCCAAAGTTGTCAAAAAGAAGGTTTTACATACTCCATACTTTGTACCGAGCACGGCCTTAAGTGAATAACTGTAGCTTACTTTTTTTCTGTACTCCTCTGATTCAAATCTTGTTACTGTTCTTTGTTTCACAGATTTAGCTGAGGTGTGATGCAGCATATAAGCCTTCCTCTCTTTGTCATTCAAACTCCAGAAGCTCTCATATATAATTTTTCGCTGCTCTTCCGATATATTTTGGATACACTGCTTTTTGCATGAAGCAGGACAGGGTGGTTTAACGTTATGTTTCTCTCTAATCTCACTTTTTTTCACTTCATTTCTGACTTTGAGAGGTTGGTCGTGTTTTTTTCTTTTCCTAATTGTACCGGCCTTAGTATAAGTTGTAAGATTATGTGTATTTCCATCAGCTATCTCGTTTTGTGTCAGATTCTCGGTGTCCCTAAGATTATCATTTGGTGTCACTTCGTGTCCTTGAGATGAATTCTCAACAGATTTTTCGTATTGAACACTTATCACATTTGAATTATTCCTAAGAGATTCAGAAGTGCAAATAGTATTATCGGAAGCAGTTATCAATATTTTTTCTGTATCATCTTGAAAAATACAGGATCTTTGTTGATCTTCAATAGTATCTGTGATCAAAGGTTCTGGATTACCGCAATTAAAAACATTGTGTATGTTGTGTGTATTAAAACAAAAGCCTGGCGATGATATGTCACTTAAATCATTATGTTCAATAATTGGCACAGTTGTCAATGTGATCAACGAGTTAGGGGATTTGTTGTTATTCCCGATTTCTGTGTTTTGATCATCCTGATGCATAGCGAAATAATCAACGTTTGATGTACACGGACCCGATAAAAAATGTGAATCTTCAAAGTCGAAACCATTTGAGGAAGGAAGAATCGGAGCTAGTAATTGATCAGCACTGTTGAATCTTGAAAATGCGGGATCATCATCTGAATCACTAGTAGGAAAAAAGTCGGGATCGATCGTTTTAATATTACGTTGTAATTGTTTGGATTCCTTAAACTTTTCCCTCAACGCCTTATTTTTTTGTGCTAAAAGCATCATCATTTTCGTATTTCTTTGCGACATGGTTTATCTGTAACAATATTTAATAAGTATAACTGAATTATTTTATTCATCAAAAACGTTTAGTTATCTTTAACAAACATAATACAAATTATATATTTGGGAAATAAATTAAAATATTGCACTTACGTAATGTAAAGTGCAAATCAACTTATTATCATCGGAACAACAATAACCGTATGGCTGGGAAAATATGATTAAAAATAATGTACTTTATGTTCTGGTAGATCAAGGTCAATTTTGCTAAGTACGAATGCGTACGAGGGCGCGCACGCCAACCGCAAGAAAGTTTAACACAAAATTTCTAATTTTGCAATGATTATGGTTACAAAATGCTAAAATAATATTTAATAGGACTTACCTGAATGTCAATGTATGAAGTTACCCCATTAAGCACCTTAATTTACAGTTTTTTTCTTAATTTTGCACAAATATCATGACCTCTTCACAACAAAAACAAACAAGTTATGACACGAATTTGCGAACGAATTTGCCAAGGGCAGGGATAAATCACTGTAAAATGTATTAGAAATTCGATCTTATCCAGTAAAACCATAAGGGCTAATTTAATTTTGCTATTGCAACCGTATCTCACTAATTCAAAACAATTTGCGTATTATGCAAGCATTAAAATACTAAGCATTATAGCGGTAACTCATTACTGATTTTACTCATCCTACTTACCGCTTATCGGCTAAGCAAAAGTTGTGTATTTATTTAAGAATTTTAGCGATATTTAAATTTGCGGCTGGTTGCCTACGTAATATTAATATACCTCTAACACCCTTTTAGTGATATATGGTAAAACTGAGATAGAAAAATCTTTCTTAAGGTTTTTTCATACGTTTTGAACAAGATAGTGCTAAATGGCTTAGTCCAGTAGATGCGTATTTTTTAAAGCTATCCGATGGCATAAAAATCAATTTTACGATTTTTTTTGAGATACCGCTTTTGCGCTTAGCAGGGCAGCATAGACATCTGCAACTGTTCATAGACAACTCGAGAGGTAAGTGCTACTTCCTTTCTTTACACGAGAGGAATTTTAATTTTTAATTTACTTTCTTGTCTTTTCTTAGTGAACGCTAGCAAATCTAGGTCGTACCTTCACTACGTTCTAACTAACCATTCTATGCTGAACATAACTTATGCAACAATTTTAAATAAAATACTTCAGTAATACTTGATTTTGGTTTGCAATTTAGACTTTGTATTTTTATAGAGTATTAAACAATGATAACGCTCTCCTTAATTTGAAATGTATAAATGCCTCAAGAAAAACAGTTCAATTCATATTGATGGTTATTATGTAAATTGGTGCATGTAAATAAAATAAAGATACTGTATTACTGTACCTGTTCCAGCCCTGGGGACCGAATTTACGCCTTTCGGCGACAACAGCGTGGAAGTAGCATAGAGCAAATAAAATAGCTTTGAATTCTGCCTCCTTGCTGCACATTTCTAACGTCTCCTGATTGAAGTTATCAAGAGACTGCCCAACAGAAAAAAACAAACATGTAACATTTGGTGATTTTATTATGAGTTTTTTGGATTTAATTATTTAAAATAAATCAGCCTTGAATAGCCTATACTTAGCAGAGCTTCCCCGAGGTTTTGGTCTACTATATCACACTGGTCAGACGGTTTGGTAAAGGGTTTGTGACAGTTTTTCTTCCTTTTTGCAGTTTGTTCCCTTAGTCGCCTTGGTCGGCTTTTATGACACCTACAAGATGAGTAGGTGTGGTGAATCTCCGTATTGTTAATCAGTCACCATGCGAATAAAACTTAATGTATAATAAAATGAAACTAGCACCTAAAACTTAACAGTAACCAAAAGTGTACCTTGTGTAAATTCGCCCACATACCAATCGGGGGTTCATTGGTTATTTTGATTGCTGACTCCAGAATGCCCTGCGGTATGATATGGTATGCGGCGTCCGCTGCTGGCTCAGCGCTCAGATATAAGCTTTAAATAAATGTATTATATTTTTTGCTTCCAGAAAAATACAAAAAATAAATAATATTGATAAATAAAAGGATAAAAGGGTATAAGGGTTAAAAATGTAAAGCAAACCTGTAAAACGATCCGAAAAAAACAAAAATAAAATAAACTGAATAGGTAATTTCTGATAGATTACAGATAGATACTGTTACAATTACTCCAATAGGTGTTAAATAAGCAAGTGGATTCCGTTGTAGTTTTTAATACATACCGATAGTTTTCATGTGGATTCTCGAAACATTCTTCCATTTTTTTTTCTAAGGACGAAAGCCATTTTGCAACTAAATGAATATTTTGCAAGATCACCCAGTGACCGCGGACTGAAGAAATACCTATAGCTTCTTCGGCCACTACCTCTTGACCCTGTCCTAAAGATACTATATGAAAATTCTTCTTATCAGTTGAAAAGCCTAATTTACGGCCTAGCTTTTCCAAGTCCTAAAAATTACATCCCACGATTACTGTTTATACGAGTTGAAAACCAAAAAATATGTAAAAAGTTTACGAATTAAAATAAGAATAGAACTAATTTAAATTAGGAAGCAAAGAAATTAGCAGAAAAAGAAAAGAATTATAAAGATGTATGAAAGTAAAAACAATTATTAAAAAAATAAAAAAACGGTTTTCTTTTTATTGTAGGTATGAAGTAGGCATGTCTCTTTAATTTAAATTTAATATTAAAATTCTTAAGATCATTTTTAAGGATTAGTATATTAGTTGACAGAAATACATTTTTTGGATTTTTATATCTATTAAGGTTTAAATAATCTATAAATAATTATTATTAATAATTAATGTACTTTTTTTAAAGACAACTTCTGCAATAGATACAAAAGATAGAGCGGTGTCGTAAGGGACTTTACAAATTTACATATGTACAGACTTCCATATATGGAAGTCTGTTTCAGTTAAGATGAACAAGCTATAATGGAGAGATGCGTTTTTCGAAGCAATGACGTCTTAGCAAAATTTACTAATAAAAGAATATTTTACATTTAGCATACCTTTAATGGATCAACACCAGGTGATAAGATGAAAAACATAGCAGTGGTACAATTGCTCTCTTGGTAGGATTTATTCAAAGAAGGAGATCTCGCTTCAACATACTGTGTTCCCAAATTTTCTTCACAAAACGCGCTATCAAATTTAAATTGGATTTACTATATAGAAAAGCTTAAGAAAAGAACATTTCATTTATGATAACAATTAATAATGTTCTATAAAATTTTATAGTCTTATATTAACTAAATAAATATTTTTTTAAATATTTTATTCAAAACTGAATAACCCTTAACAGTTCACTTCTGGACACGAGCCTCTCCTTAGAAAGGAGGTTTCGGCCCACTATACTACGCTGGTAAAACGGATTGATATAAGATTTGTATCAAATTTTCCTTGTATTTGTTGTTGTTCTACGTAGCTTGCTCCCTTAGTCGTCTTTCACGACACACAGGAAATGAATAGGGGTGGTGGTACTCCGTATTCTTAATCCGTCACCACACGGAGAATACAAAAAATATAATCACTAAACAGAATTAAACAATTTAAAACTATTATCAAATAATAACCCTGCGGCATATGACATTCTATCTGCCCGTAGAGCTCTCATGATACAAAGTCGTTGTAAGGCAGATTTGTTCTTCCAATCACCCGGCAATTTGTCCCTCTCAGGGGCTTCACCCTCTGTATACATATGCCACCTAATATTATCATGTGAAAAGAAGAATATTACTGTATGTATTTTTAATCATAAAATGAAAATAAATGTTATTTTTAACGCTAATTAAATACAATTAAAAAAAATGAGGGGGCAGCTGTCAAAATTGCAACTTTTGTAATCCTAGCAGTTTAGGCTCTGCTTTGAAGAAACAATCAGCCAGTCTGGGCAAATAATGTTAAACGTACAGATTACTAGCTTTCTACAAGGGCAATATGGGTACAAATACCCTTTTTTTGTACTGTGCGGAAATCCTCAAGGATACCACCGAAGGGTGGTTTTGTCGGACTCGAACCGACCAAAAACCGCACGCTGTCTCAGGTACCAATAGCCAGGGGACCAGGTGCACCCTAGTAAGGATATCCCTGGAACCCGTGTGCAATGGAGTAGTATTCAATTTCTTTGCCTTGAAATGACTCCAACAAAAGATCATTGATTAGAGATTATAGATAATTATAAAGTGTTAACTATAATAAATGCTAACGCAAATATGACTAACTATCAGAGAATTCTTGCAATCCTTAATGGTTACCTTTTAGAGGCACCCTCAATATCCTTATCGAGCTCTTCAAAAGCATCCATCTTGGAGAGAGCTATTATACCACCCCAAGAAGTGTTAGATAGCCATGGAAATGGTGAATTCTCTGGCGCTACTGCGTACTTGAGCAAGAAATCTAACTCCCGTGAATCCAATCTACCATCTGATTGCAGAATCTTAAAAGTAAAGTTAATGAAATTACTTTTTTGTTTATGAAATTTGGCTAAATCGATCGTATTTCATGAGAAACATTAATTCTCTATGTTTGTTGACAAATTTTGTCTTTGTTTTAGCATTGTACTTCATATATAATCAGCTCCTATTGGTTATATCGTGTTGTTTTATATGTAGCTTGCCTCGATAAATGGGATATCCAACACTAAACGATTTTTTGTGATTAAATAACTTTGCGTAGATTTTATGTCGCAGAAAGACATGCATTAAGCGCTGACACTGTAGTACGAGTGGTTTGTTTGTGGAGGCTCATATAGAGGGCTTCCATGCCATATAAGTGCTGTGTATCGATGTTGGCACTGTGCTATCCTGATTGCGTGCCCAACCCATATGAACGCTGCACTGATTACATATTGAATAGGCCTACATGTAGCACCACATTACTCATAACCATTATTTGTATTTTACTGACAGTACGCTTAGATGATTGTTACTAATAAATATGAGCGAAATCCGTAAAAAATGCTATTATTATTATTATTCGTTTTAAAATAATTGAAAATGATAGTGTAATAAAGCTTTCTGGAGGAACGAAATGATATATACTAGAATACGCTTGTTATTTACCTGAAGGGTCATATAAAACAGGAACACGAGTTTATCTCTCACAAAAAGCGCTCGGCTGGTGTACATGAATACCGAAAATGTAATACTATTAAGCAAGTTCTGAACACGCTTCTCCAAATCGTTACTGCTTTCAGCTGCAAACAATGCTTCCTTGAACACCACGCTGTACGCCTTCAAAGAGAACTGGTACATCGGATTGATCTTGGAGAGGTCGTTCAAGATGAAGTACAGTAGAGACGCACGAGCGGCTGCTCGTCTGCATAAACCAATTATAAAACTGTTATTCTATTGAAATTTCTGGAAGATATTTAAGATATTTATTTGGAAGATATTTATTTAGAAGATATTTATTTATTTATATATTTTTGCGGCTGTTTCCATTAAAGAACGAACGAACATATTAACGCTAATTTTGTTCATAATTTTAAAGCGTTGTTGTGATTTTTATCAAATGAAATAAAAAAAATATAAATAATATAAGACTATATATCCAGAAAAGATTGGAAAATATTAACATTAATAAATGTTAAAAACTTACAGAATATTTATCCAAAAAATTAGACAAATTATTATATTTGTTTCTTAAGCTGTACAACAAATAAAAAGAGATTATCTGTAAGGATTCAACACATGTGAATAAATTTTTAAAAAAAATTGACCTATATCTTTCTCTAGCTTCGTCAATCTTGACCGCGGTGACTCTACCCTCCTCTACTTTGATTTCAATATCAGCAGCAGTCTTTTTAGTTATTTCTAAGTTGATGACCAGAGCTGAATCACTCAATATGTCAGGTCCAGCTGACGACAGTCGCTTTAGTAAATCGTCTTCTAACATCTTTAGAGTGATTTTAAAATCATTTTGTTGTTTAGTCAACCCAGTTCTCAACGTTTCCAAATCCGGCCGCTCAGCTTTTACTACTTCACCCAAAAGCTGTTCCTCCAAACTGAAAATAATCAATATATCAATACATATAAATAAAATTGAAGTGTCTGTTTACGATTTAAAAAAAACACTGTTTTCAAGTCCTAACCACTCTTTACGCGATACTGAAACAAAGTATTTTTCTCAAAATTATTGTCTGTCTGTCTGTTTGTTTGTCCTGATAATCACTGAAACCACTGAACTGATTTTAATGAGACTTTCACTAAGAGATAGAGGCGGTAACTGGACAGCATAAAGACTAGCTTTTCATAGCACACTTCCCACTGGGTCGAGATTTATGCAGCAAAAACCACGTCTCTAAGGTAAAAATTAATTTAAATTCTATGTGAACGATGTCACCTTTACGTTTAACGTTTATCGACTGAAAGAAAGAATAATAAGCAAACTCACCCATCCTTTGTTACGGTAAAGTTAATAAGAGTGCACTGCGCCTGCATTTCTGGTTGATAATGCGGATTTGCCAATTTCGTTTGCAGTAAAAATCGGAAACTTGGATGATAATCTATTTCTCTGTCCCCTATCTGAAAGTGAAAATGTTATTATTTTTCGAATTGATTTACAACTACCTAATGTTAGTATTATAACTATCAAGAGATATATAAAATAAAACTAGGATCTTAATTCACATATTTTTTTGGTAATATATATTCAGACATAACTACGTCGGCTCATCTCTTTTTTTTAATAAATCACATTTTAACAAAAACATCGATTTTAACTAAAAAACATTCCTGTGTCTACAATTATTTTCATTTTTGGAGTCGGTATCAGCCAATGGTGAATTACAATAGATACAACACAATAAAACTAAAATGTAAACGTAAACATGCGTTTTGCGAAATTTTGGCTACGAATTTTTTTAATTATTTTTAAATTTGATCGCAAAAGTTGGCAAATAGTGCTGGTAAATAATTTTTAACGAGACAAAGACATTAAGTCACCTAATTTAATGACACTGATTTAGTATATTTTAATTTTGAAGTTTGATAATTTTTACAATATCAGAGACACTTTCTTTTATAATGAATATACTTATAGAAATTGTAGTCCATGCATAATTTTTAATAGCTCATTACGCCTACTGGTAGTAAATTTCAACACTTCGTTTACAATTTTTTTCACGTACTAAACTGCAATGCCAATATGGCGATTTTCAATTTATTATTCATTTTTATAGATCCAGCGAAAGGAAGAGTCTTCCGTAGATCATTAAAAGAGTATATAAAGAGAGAGTGTATACTGTACTTTATAGAGATACACGTATCTTTTGAAATATTTAAGTAGATCCATATCTCATATTAAAAACAGGATCTATTGAGAAAAAAAAATCTCATTAAATACATTATGAATCTTACAATATAATAGATCCTTTGAGAATGAATCAACAAAATACCTTTAGTAACAATACAACTCAATAGAAGTTAGTACCTTTAAGACTTTTCCTTTCCGAATGAGCACTCTGCCGAGTAAAGGGTCAAGTACAGCGTCAACAGTCTCACCGATATTCTCAAGCAATACAACGTCTCCATTAGAGACCCCACGTTCTATCCGGTCTAAGTAGTTGCGCTGCGTTAGACGTATTACTACTAGTTTTTCGCCAAATTTAGATTTTATCCATTTAATGCCTTGCCTGTTTATGAAGAAAAAAAGAGTGATTGAAAAACAGTAACAATAATGGATTAGAACTTGACAACCTTTTTGGGTGCATAATAACAATAGTATGAGATAAAATCGCTAACAACTGAGGGTCGATCATGAGCGGCCAGCGCGCCGAGTTGGTAAGAATCGTTGCGTTTTCTGTACTCATAGTATCCGTGGGCAGACCCTCATTATTCCAAGTTGCTATCTGCGCATCGTCTGTCAACATCGCAATTATATCTAGATTTTCTGTCGTGTCAATTTTGGGCTGCAACAGAGAAGAATCAAAGTAAAATTCTCCACGGCAATAACATTGCGACTCAGCTTAAAATTTACCAATGAAAAACGAAATGTGACATTGAAAAACTGATGTTACATATTTTGTTAGATATCTTCTATATATAATACTTATATTTTAAAAGCAGTATTCAATCTAACAAAGCGATCACTTTAAATTTTATGTAATTTTGTTTCGAGCAATAGCAACTTAAAGATTTACATTCTAATATTGTAATTCCAAAGTTGTACACTTGTTAGAAAGGAACTACTGAAAGGAGGCGTATTTGTTGTTTGTTTGAAGTTAAATTTTAAGCAATCAGAACCTACGTTAGACTTAGCAAGCGTTGGAATCCAATCTTCGTGAATGAGCTGAAGACGATAACTTCGCATAAAACAACCGACGTATGAAATGAAAGCGGTCACCAGGAGTACGTCACCAGTTAATAACATTCCCGACTCCTTCAAGTTCACCACCGTTGCTGACCATCTAATGATGTTGATAAAAAAACAATACTCAATTATAAATAAACATAGTACTAAGAATGATCAATGAGGAAGTCTTAGGTAAAATTTATTTAAGATTTCGTATTATAGTAATAGTCGTATTTATTTCAAACAATTGAAATAAAGACAACTATAACTGTTAAAATGATAGAAAAACAAGCCGCCGTACAACAGACGGAGGTTATTCTTAAACGTAGATATATCTGTAACCCTAAGTTTGATTAGCAAATTGATAAATATATTTATCTGGTTCTGTAAATTGTTCAATTTTTGTTCTTTTCTTTAAGTTTTTTTTAATCCTTCATCGCATCATGTTTTTTAAATATTTAACGGTCTTACCGTATTTTCTCTGAAGCGAGTCCGTTGACTAATCTGTTTGCTAAATCAATTGTAGCGTTGGTAGCATCTGCTTCAGCTTGGCATTTCATTTTTTCATTTACAGCTTCTTGAAACGCTTTCATCAATTCAGCCAATTTTTCTTCTAGTTCCTATAATGTATTTAAATAATCTAACATTTGAGAGATTTAGGTTGCCACAAAAAGTACACGACGCAGTACTAACGGCAATTTGGTCGGTCAGGTAAGACAATTTATCCCTCGCAGCTTGCAGCTCTGCGTTAGCAGCGGCGAGTGCACGGCGTTTAGGCTCTACCACCACGTAAACGTCATAGAATTTGATGATGTTTATAACCCAAGCACAAAGACCGGCCGCCGCTACGGACTTCGACCGAATAGAGTCTGGATTAAACTCTGGATTCTTGATATAAGGTTGTACGGCCTGCTCAGGGTAAAATAACTAGTTGTGTTATTATTATCAGCTATTTATTATTAATTTTTAAACTATAAAGACAAATGTCGATTACTTGCCTTAAATACGTCAGGGTGGATATTCTCTTTGTCATAATACACTAAGTCGTTTAAAAACTGATCCACTTTTGCCATCAACAACTGGAGATAAATTAAAATTATATTTGACATATTTAAATATTATTGATTATTAATAAATACTTTAAAAATACACTTACCTTACAAGCTTTCCACGATCTATCTTTGGGTAGTTTACCTTTCTTGGAAAATAGGACAAGTACAGCAGCGGTAACCATGACCACAGCGTCTGGAGGTGAGCCGAAAGCTTTTAACTCTGTTAAGTTATTCTTATTTAGAGTATTCAATGCTTCTTGGGCTGCAATTAGCGCAGGTTCGGCTTTAGCCAGGTCATCCGCGCATATCCTGGCCTTTATTGTAACATCTTCCTCAATTACCTTTACTTTTTTTTCTTCTTCAGCGGCTGTTTATGGTTTAATTAATAAATATTTTTTATGTATCTGACGTGTTTGCTCATAGTCAAAAGAAAAAATAAATAAGAAATTATTTGCATACCATACGCTTTTTCTTTAGAAACTTTTTCACTTTCAGCGCCAACAACTTCTATCAGTGCCTCAGCTGCTTTATTTTTCACTTTTAATAATACTTCTTGTTCCGCTAACGTAACCTATACAACATAAACTTCTCAATAATTTTCTACAGAAAAAAGTGCTGTCTTGACAAATATGAACTGAAGATAATTACAATTTTTGTGCATATCCCGTAGTTATCAATAAGATCAAGTAGCTCAGATCTTCCGGAAATAACCAGTTAGACATACGGTTCTAATATTAGGTGTTTCAGCTTCTTACTACTAAATTAAAATACTAAAATTGTAGTTGGCAAATTGTGGGCCTAGTGCGCCTGCATTTTGACACTCTTCGGGGCTGCAGATGTGAGTGTATGTATGTACTAAAGTTAATCGATAAATCGATGACTGTATGCAATTATGTATGATTTTACCTTAAGTACAGCGACATCGGCGGCACAGGAGGCTAATTTTTCCAATCCATTCTCGAGCCGCAAGATCATCATTTTAAGATCTCTGTTCTTCCCGTTGAGAAGTTTACCGTAAAGCGCTATCTGCTCGAGAAAGGTTTTGGGCGTTGTGTAATTGTACCGTCGCTCGTTTTGAAAGTAGATTTCCGACATATTATTTACGCTTTGATGCACGTGAGACATGAAGTTTGAGACTGCTTGCACTAGGTGTGGCTGTAACAAAGTTGTTACGTTAACTTCATATTTTTATTTTATGAAACCATCAAGATTATTTTAAAGTATATGAATATTAAAGGAAATAGTTTTAGTGTCATATTTTACTAATGATGTAGCATCGCTGGAATGGTAGGAACGTTCTTCTCAGAGATGAGAAATTGGTGAAAACGAATAAATAATATATATATGTACATATAAATCATGAAAAAATAACTACTTGTCATTACCGATATTGCCAGTAAAATTGCTAAACCTAAGTGGCAGTGAGCGGGGCACATTACACGGAGAAACTATGGCCGATGGAGCCATAAAGTTGAGTGGAGTGGTGACTGACTGGAAAACGCAGCGTTGGTAGGCCACTTTGTGGGGACAAAGTGGTCTAAGGACCTGGTGAAGGTCGTGGATAGCTACTGGATACGGGTGGCACGGGACCGGCTGTTGTGGAGAATCTTGGGAGAGGCCTACGACCCGCAGTGGACGTCTTTTGACCGAGATGATTATGATCATGAAGATGATTATTTATCCAATCTTTACTGTAGGGAATAGATGCAGTTTTTGAACTCTTTCGTGCGCAAGTTATTTGTATGTGACTTATAACTAAATTTGTTATCACTGACAAACTGAATTATACTACTACTATTATATTACTATTTATTACTGTTTAGTATAAATTAAATCTATTTTTTTTAAGTAAAGCGTTTTATTACTATAAGTAAAGCGGATTATTTCTATAGTATTGTCAATGTATTAACCGGCAATGTTTCCACTTCCGCAAGAAAACGTTGAGACACAGATCGTAGAGCTTCTTGAGGCCATGCATGGAACCAATTAATTGCACTGCAACTTACTATAGATGGGAAATTTCGAGCGCGAATGCGCAGAGTTGCACCCACCGGAGAAAAACATAATACTACCTGTAAATTATATTATAAATTAACACTTGCATAAGGATCAATTTGGTTTACCGTTGCTAAGCTGTGCAGTAATGAGCTAGGTTGATATAAAAAGTGGGTTTGTGCCGTGAGCTGAACTGTGAAACCACAGCTTCATACAAAACCGGCCTATCCTAATTCGTATTGACGTATTAAGCAATCCTAGCTTGCTATGCTCTTTACCGAGTAAGTAACGAAACGCACTTGTTTCTCTTAAATTATAGGTGTGTAGTACAGGTAGCGGTAGTTATTTAAAATAATCACATTTCTGATGAGAAACAATCGAAATTGTAACAAATTAAAGATCGGTATATTAAGTGAATCGATGTTTACTTCTACATAGACAGATCCAATACTAACCTTCAGCATTGATCTTACGCGATTGATAAAGAATTTCCAACAATTCTCACGTGTATCAGGAACTCCAGTAGCTTTTGTCTAAATTAAAAAATGAGGTATTATTTTCACTATTAAAAAATACGTGATTATACATATAAAGGTCACTGAAATAAATCACTTACCTCTGCTCTAACACCGTTGATAAGGTTTTCTAATTCATCCTCAGCGAACAGGTCTGGTATTTCACCGGACGCTAGTAAGTCATTTATGAGTACCAAAAATCTTTCTTCGGCCACTTGACTGTCAGTCATTAAGAACATGCAACCAATATTCTTCAAACCCACTTTTAAATTCAATGCAGCTAAATTAAAGATAGAAGAATATATGCTACAATTGTTTAATATTTTAAATATCAGTTAATAAATGGCCGGCCTTTATAATCCATTAACGATAATAACTAAAATTGCGAGTAACATTCCTAATTGGCTGGTTGAAAGAGTCAATAAAAAAAATTTTAGGCAACATTTGAAGAATACTAGGATGTTACAGGACGTTAGAGTAATCCTTATAGCCATTCTTTTAAACGTTTTCGTACGGAGTTAAAAATAACTTAAATGTCAGTAGATATATACCTAAGTCAACTTTCAAATCATTTATGCTATATCCTTTACGGAGCTGTATTTGGAAAACTTCGAGTGAAGAGATGAAAGCGGATAGTCGAGAGAGAGACTGTTTTCCAGAACCTCCCACGCCAACCAGTAGCGCATTTCCACGAGGAGCCTCCATAATGCGATTAATTCTAGAAGCAGAAGAAAAACGACAGATATCATAATGATGAGTTTTAGGTAAATGACGTCATTACTTCCAGTTGTTAACATGCGAAAAATTGTAAGAATGACTCGCTTCTAACCTGCAAATGTGGTACATTGCATCTTCGAACAACACTAAGTTCATTGTAGCGACAAGATCGTTGTACGCAGATAATGATTCGTCAAGTAATTTTTTTATATGTGGCCAGTCTTTAATAGGAAAGTATTTAGGGTCGCCGACGCCTTCAGCAAAGTGACAGTAAATTAGGGGTTTCGCAAACACTACGTTTTCGTCGAATTCCTAAAAGTATTGGGTTAAATTTATTGATGTAGGCGAACCAAGAAACTACTTTATACCATTCCTATGTTGTTGTAAACTATAAAAAAGTTAATTAAAAAAACACATTATATATTATTATAATGTGTTTTTTTTTAAATTAATTAGTTAATTTCCTCTGGATCTAATAATAATTAATCGAAAGTGAGTAAGTAAGTTAAGTTAATCGTTGTTAGTTAATCGAACAGATGAATTTTTTTACTACATACATTATTAATAAATTTAAATATTTCATATATTTCCGTTCTTATCTTCTTCAGGAATGTTATAAAAAAATGTCCTGGAGAGCGGTACAGTGGAGTAGATCTTAATCCTATAAAAACTCAAAAATTGCAATAATTCGTACAAAAAGAGATTACGTTCGTGTCAGACAATTTGTTGTTGCCCAATATAAACGACCTTAAACAAGGGACAAGTATCTTACTTCACAGTTCTTCTTTATAACCTCTACGGCTAATTTGGCAAATATATCATTGTCAGCAGCATCTACAAGTTTGTCCGAGTAAACGCGTGTTGCTTCGTGCATCCATAACCTTATTAAATCGGATGGAGTTTTGATAACATCACCAGTAGTGAATAATATGCCCTGTTGAAAATATTTAGGTCATAGTGGGTAGCAAACTAGATATAACTAGAAGTCGCTACTCGTTTAAAATTAAAGTGAAGGACCTTTTACTGGGTGAATTGGCGACGTCTTAGTTCATCACCTGGTATTATTATATGTTACTGGGGTAACATGTGTGCACGGATACGTATGTGTTATAAGTATGTATGTGTAATATACATGTATGTGTATTAAATATCTATGTGTATTATATACATATGTATGTGTTTATGTCCGTGTATTTGTTTATTTATGGTCAAACTAGTCTATATATATTAAATCCTTTGTCAATTACTTCTTGTCCTCAAGTGCACCTACCTTATCTTTTCTCTACATCGCCCAACCGGTTGACTGGCAAAAATGCCTTAGGCATTAATTTCGCCGATGCATGTATTTGTGTATAAAGTTGTAAATAAATAAATAAACAAACTGTATATTAATAAAACTCTCTCTGAGACTCTTATTTATAAAAGTAGTTTCCACTTTTTACTTGGCTACAAGTACAAATCTAAAAGACACTTTATAATATGATTAGCTCTTTTATCATGGGCTGTACTATACTTTAGTTACTATTGATTGAGAACCATTTCGAAACAAAACTTGCAATTAACAAATTTTTATTGTATTTATATATTTTTAAGGTCATTTCAACAATACACCAATTTCATAATTACCTGAAATATATTAGATAAGTCCCTCAAATTAAATAAGTAGTGGAACTTGATGGCAGTAGGCAAAAACGTGGTAGCTAGCCTACTGTGCAATAAGAGGGCTGTTGAAACCAATGTTTCGACATAACGAATAACTGGAGTTCCATATTTATTACTAGCATTGCTTAAGTGCTGTGAGAGAATCTGTTTATAGATGTGGTGACAGGCATCCATGCCTGGAAAGCTGAAAATAAATATAATGATGAATTTTAATATGTAGGATGGGCCACGACTTAGTTAACATTTGAAAAAAACGTATAAAGAAAATCATGCATATATCATATTATAAAAATTGTTTATTTACCAGAAGCTTAGTTAGTTTGAACTTATTTTTTAAATATTATATAGTCTAAATGACCACCGTTTCGACGTTTGCACTCTTCTAAGCGAGCACCGAAATTTTCGAATATTCGTCGGTAAAAAGACCGCGAGATTGCGGACATTTCTTCGCTATTTTTTTCTTTTAGTTAACGTAGTGTATTTGGTTTATTGATGTAGACACGATTCTTCAAATAAAATCATAAAAAGAAGTCTGCTAAGGATAGATCTGGACTTCTGGGTGGGCATGGAATATCGCCTCGTTTGGAGATCAGTTTTTCCGGAAATATGTCTTTGACCACCGGTAGAGACTCATTGGATGTGTGACAAGTGGCTCCATCTTGTTGAAATCATGTGTTACGATTATAACCAGCAAATTCCAGTAGCACCAGTCCCAAGAACTCCCTTAATATGTTTGCGCGGGATGTTAGATTCAAATGTTAACAAATTCTTGGCCCTATATAATAGGTATCAGGGGATAAGAGGTTTAAATGGAAACGTTGAAGAAAATGAATTCAAAGCCCTATTTTATACGCTCCTTTTATTTAAGTGTACATGTTATGCACTGTGTAAATCTTATGTCTAACATTAATGAAGGATATTTCGACCAAGCTAGATGCTGGCAGGAAACGTGCCCTACGGTTCATGTTCTATTGTTAAGACGAGAACGTCGAACTTTTTTCAGAAATCTGTATTCAATCCCTTGATCAGTGCGCTCTGGTAACGGTTTCAGAGTACATTATTCGCTGTATGTGCGAGTCGTCAATCTTCAACATAGGATATTAGCATACAAATAAAATAAAATATAAGAAAAAACATAAACTAGCTTTACAATTATGTTTTAGCCCTTTTTATTCTCAAGATTGTTTTGGGGTTGGTAAGTTCAATCAGTAGTCGCAATCCTGAGGACTGACTTTAAAAGTCTAACTAGTTGTCAGAATATTTTAGGGCACAAACTTCTCAATAACGATTGCCATAGATATTCATGACAACTGGCACCTACGGCTTAACGTGTTCTTCGAGGCACGGGCGTGAAACACCACCAAACTTCTATACTCCGGACCAACGAGGCAGTTTCGCAATAATAATATTAATAAAAAGTAAATTAATTGTTGTTTCAAAATTCATAACCTCACGCTTTAAGTACTTACTGTATTACTATTTTTACAATAACTAATTGCGATCGTAACTGAATAATTTGTACCTGATGGCAAAGGTACAGAAATGTCTTTGTAGTCTCGAATCAATAGTAAAAGAACCAGCTGTTGGATTCATGCACGCCAAGAACATACAGTGCGATATATCTTTTAGTGTTAATTTCTGTCTATCATACCTGCAACAATCATGAATATTTAGATCGTAAAACGATTGTTTTTCATCGATCTCTTTCAAGCAGGCAATGAATTAACAACTGATTGTACAAGTTACCAGTGTCGATAATCCATAAACTGTCTAATAAGTGTATGTGGTTGCACGGTGCCGTAAGTATCCACCTCTGGCATGTTCATGTCATCCACGAAGTAGATCATAAACTTACCACCGGGTGGACCAAAGTTTCGACCAGATTTTTTCTCTAAAGGCTTCTCCAACACTTTCTGGATCATTTCTGTAAAATATTTATTTCTACTTATTTCCAAGTTATTATTTAAAGTGTACAAGTACAAAAATCAAAATTACTAGTATGTCGATATCATTTTAATATTATTACTAACCTGATGTAGTATAAAAGTTTAGAGGAACATTGGTGATCGCGTATGAATCCGGTAACGCGTTGAGCTTTGCAGCCACAGAGACAGACTTGCCACTCCCTGCGCTACCTACTAACATTACTGGTTTGGCCTTTGCAATTAATAGATCCATGAAAAACCTGGTTCGAGTCGTCTCAGATGTAGATACCAAACATGACTGAAAAATTTATACACCTCAGGACTTTACTCTTCAATACAAATTTTAAAATTAAATGACCATGTTATACCTGAAGTGGTAAATCGGGATCTAATTCAAAGCTTTCTATTTTTTCAGACCACGGCAGAAATTTCTTTGTTTCTGGGTCTATGAAAAAACTGAAGACGTTACCGGTGGTAGGAAACTTAATTTGCTTAAACTCGTTGCTAAACCACTTGCTAAATTCATTACGCCAGTCAACCAATTGATCTTGAAATAAAGCTGATCCGAAACCCCAAACCACAGCAAATACGAAGTATATTTCGTACCTGTAGGCAGAAAAGTGCAAAAGTTAAATAACACGCTATAGAATAACATACCGAGACCAGAGACCCATGCAGGGGTGACAGTTGTCGTGGTAAGTCTGTGCAATACAATGCCACGATGACTGTCATGTCTTTTACGTCCCCCAAGGGAGAGGTGAAAAAGTACCTTACTAGGTCGCCATAGTGGGGGTCCCCATACTGCATTGTCTATATTCACAATGAGTATGTTGATGACAACGCCTGAATCCTATTCATGCTTTCCATCAGGCAGAGTAGAGTTACTTTGGCAGGTTATTAAAATAAAAATAATAAAAAAAAGAGTGTGTGTATTCATGTACGCACGTAAGACTTATATATACATTCACCGGCACGGAAACTTGGCCAAGTACAAAACGTATGACAACTTCCTTTTTTTTTTCACTTAGCTCTACAAATTTTGCCTAATTGTTATCGGAGTCTATCCAGTTAACGTTCCTGATCACTTCTTTTCACATTAAAAGGTTTTTCGGGTTCATAATGAAGTTTATGCAAAAAATCACGTTTTCACAAAATTTTACACTAGAGTTAAAAGCACTACGAATTTAAAATTGTTTGATTTTTTGTCGCTTTCTGTCCTTTTTAATAGCGTGTGTTGCCTGCTCTAGCCCTAATGACCGCCTGCATTCGGTCTGGCATGCTTTGGATGACGTTCTTGATGTTGACTTGTGATAAGTTGCGCCAGGCAGTAAGTGCAGCATCTCGAAGCTGGTTAAGGGTTTGTGGTGGGTTCGATGATAACTTTATTGCTCGTTTCAGTTTGTTCCATACGTGTTCTATCGGATTTAAGTCCGGGTTGCGAGCTGGCCACTGCAATTTTTGAACACCAACCTCTTGAAGGTAATCATTCACGATGTGAGCGACATGTGGACGGGCATTATCATGCATTAAAATGAATTGGTCATAACCAATAAACCCTTCGAAGGGCATAACATGATCTTGAAGAATTTCTTCGACGTATCGAGTTGCATTTAAGGCGTTATTGACGATGACTAATTCCGTACGAGCATCAGAACTCACGCCACCCTATACCATTATAGAGCCTCCGCCAAAACTGATCGTCGGTGTGGTTGTCATCGCCAAATAGCGTTCCCCTTTCCTTCTCCAGACACGTTGTCGACCATCAGGTGCATTTAAAGCAATCCTGCACTCGTCTGTAAACAAAACCCTTGCCCATTGCTCAAAAGTCCAGTTAGCGTGTTCGCGGGCGAAGTGAAGTCGAGCTACTCTGTGCTGTGGGAGGAGCTGTGGACCACGGGCTGGTCTTCTTGCTCTCAAATTAACTTGCTCCATACGTCTTCTCACCGTACGCTCGCTAACATTCACACCTCTGGAAATTTGAAGCCGCTGACAGATCTCAACAGCGGTCAGGAAGCGATTTCTTAAAATCTCTAACACAATAAAGCGGTCGTCACGAGCTGATGTGCATCTTACACCGCCACTACCTGGTCTTCGGGTGTAGCGGCCAGTCTCTTGATACCGTTTTAGTGCATATTGCATCAAAGAACGCGGCACGTTTAGGACAATAGCCACTTCACGATGGGTCAAACCTTGTTCGACTAATGCCACTGCCTGTGCTATCTGACTTGATGACAAAGGCATTGTATATAGAGTTATACTTCTTTGGCGCAACTAACTCCAGATTGTTATTTTTTTCTGTCGGTGTGCGCGTGCATCTCTCATTTTCTCTTTCATCTCAATTCACTCTCATCAGTTTTCCCAATCGCGCCAAAAGAAGTATAACTTCGAAAAGATAACAAATATAATAACAGAAAAATAAAAACATACATACCATTCTTTGGGACAATCAGAAGGTAACAAAGTTTTATTTAAAAAGCATTCAAGTAAATAGCACGTTAGTTGAATTTGCTGTAGTTCCGTCAATGGCGTAATACGTTTATATTTTTTGCACGACTCAAGTAACGAAGGTATGTATTTATCGAACATCACCGTCAACATCGCTTTTTCTGATTCGTCATCACGTGTTGTGTCTATCCACGATGCAACATACCTGCATGATAAAAATTAAGCAAGTGAGAATTACAGATGACTTCATATTACAAATTGACAACTTCTACTTACGGATTCCATCCCAAATCTTGAGGGTTAATATAAAGAATGCCCGCACGTGATACCGTCGCAGGTGTGGCTGTTCTCAAGTTAGAGATCTCGAACAACAGTCTCATAGTTTTAGTTAAAGCAATACGTTCGTTACTTGCTAACGTCAATACCTAAATAGAAACATTATCTTGTTTTACTTTTATAAATACCTTAACAAATATTTTACCGGTAAGCTATCAAAATCAAATTCAATCAGTTGATTTTTTAAAACAGGGTCCAATATAATAATTATCATACCCAAAACCTCAGCAACAATATAGTCTAGGATAGGTTTTGTTAAACTTTCCTATTAGTTCAGGAACCTGGGCCCATTTTGGCATTTGAATACTATTGAAATAACTTTTCGCAAGTAGCTTTATATTAAGTAGCCTTATAATAATTTTCGTTTGTGGCAGCTAATAGGTGTAGCAGGGATAAAATATGTCATTGTTTTAAAAAAGTTGAATTGAGAACTTACGGCAAATTTACAAAATAGGCATGGGACCCTGAACTAATAGAAAAGTTTGTGCATGTAAATTAAATAAACAAAAAACCAAGTAGAAAACATATTCTACTTTGTAAATTTGGCGCACTTACTTTGTTATCATCCATTAACGTATTTAGACTTTCAATCCACATGGGATCAATATCTCCATCAAGCACAATCCACTTAGGACCATCTCCAGGCATATTGGCCATGTCTCTCATGATCGTCGAGAATAAACCATCCTTCCATTCTCGCGTCACTGGATTGATTATGCCGAATAATTCGTCATTCGTTACGGCCTTAGGATCTAAGTCGTTATAAAAAGGTTTCATTTTTAGCATGTGATAAGTCTTGTTGAGACACTGCCACACCATAGATTTGCCAGTTCCAGCAAATCCAACTATGAAAACTGAATGTCTCACAGCAAATAATTCTACTAGTTGCACCATCTAAAGTACCAAAGATAATTAAAATTTAGCTAGAATTATGTAACGAATTCAAAAACGCACGTAAGAATATATACTTTTAAAATAAATCCAGCTTCCGGTTGTAGCTTCATGGATAAAGCGCCAGCTACTAAGTGTTTTTCGAAATCAAAATCACGTTTTCTCGGGACATCAAGGGCAGGAAACAGATCACCAATTAATCCCATAAAAACTGGCGTGTCATCAGTAACAATTTTCGGTACGTTAAAATCTCTTAAAGCTCTCATAAGTACCTGATCCTCTGGTCTGAATCGGTCACCTCTCTATAAGACAGGTAATAATGATGAAACACATTGCAAATGTTTGCTAAGAAATTTGAACTAATGAAGTACCTTTAAAGACCCAGCAACCACCAACACAGATTTGATAGCTCTCAAGCCCCAGTCATAATGGTCCTGCTTCGAAAGCAGTTCTCGACACAATGTATAAAGTGTTATGAATTTGCGAGCCAACAAACGGGCTTCTTGGAAACCTTCTGCTACTAACATGATCTCACAAATCAGCTCAAAATCTGGGACGACCATAGCACATGGCCTGTTGAAATAGTTAAATTAATAAAGTTTACATAACAAAAAATACTTTCTAAAAATGAAATATTGATAACAGTTATTAGTGTACCTGAATAGAGCCTTCAAATTCTCAGGCAACTCCGTTCTACCGGCATAGCCCGGGTTCATAGTGATAAACATGCCTACAGTAGGTATTAGAGTTATGTAAGTACCCATAAAGTCAAACTTTTTCTTCTTGGCCTTTATTGCATCTAGCACACTCTTTACTTGTACCGATACCACAGATAACACTTCTACAGAGATCCTATTGAATTCGTCAAAGCAGCCCCATGCACCGGTCTGACAGAGACCTTGAAAAAATACATATTTATTGTAGTTCATCAGTGTTTAATAATTGCATTAAAAACTTTCTAAAAAAAGACCTTTATAGATGTTTCCACAAGACTTGTAATCCATTTGTTCGGAACAATTGAATACGTAGACCATAATGCCTAAAGCTCTGCCCAAGTCTTTGGTCGTCTCTGTTTTACCGGTACCAGCAGGTCCAGCTGGAGCGCCACCCATGATTAAGTGTAAACTCTAAAATGAACAACAGTATAGATTTTACCGCTTGTACATTATTTTAATTGTACTCGTACATTTGGTCTTGTCACCACCACAATGATTGTCATGCCCTTAACGTTCCCAAGCGGGGCGTGAAAAAGTCTCTCACTAGGCCGCCATAGTGTGGATCATAGTACTGTATTGCCTGCATTCACAATGAGTATGATGACCACAACTCTTGGATTCTACTCATACCTTCCATCAGGCAAAGTAGAGTCACTTTGGCAGGCTCTTAAAATAGAAAAAAAAGTTATATAAATACCTGTGTTAATGTGATATAACAACGATCAGTTAGCGGTGTGATGACAAGTCGTGGTGTGTTTCCCAAGTATTCATAATCATAGACGAATTGGGCGTCACAAATATTTGCAAAACAATTATTAACGATATTACACCAGCGATGTCTAAAATAAAACAAAGCTTAATATATGACAAAAGGGGTCAAGAAATGACCAAAAAGTGAAAGAAGTACGTTATAAGTACACAAGCTAGACGTTTATGAATTACAAAAATATTGGCCGACATTAAGACGGATGATTGTCTAGCAACCGTATCAAGAGTTCATTACCAACCAGAGCAACAAAATGAACAAATATATAAAAAAAAAATTATTGAATTAAGTCACTATGTATGCCCTAAAAATATTACCTTAACTGACTCTGCCACTGAAAAGCATTAGAATTCTCCACTTTAGCTACAATAAGTTTAGCAACAACATCTCTCGAGTGTACGTCGATAGTACAGATTGTCATGATCTTCTGTCGGTCACCAACGCTCAAATCACCCAAGAGCAAAACGATCAAAGCGTTCAATTGAGTTATTTGCTTCTTTTGGTAATCTTTCAAAGCATTTTCATAACCTTAAATGATAAACAATTGTGTAATAGAGTCTAAAAGCCATAGTATATAATATACGGTTATCGTGGTTGGTTTTCATCCAGTGAGTCATATTTATCGTTAGTCCATTAAGTTCTAAGACTATTTAAAATGATAGAAACCTTCTTCTAATTTTTCAAATGCCTGGTTTGTCTCAGTTGTCCACCAGATCTGGGTTCCGACCAGCGCTGGTTGCGCCGGCCAATCGAACACCCATTCGTCCCGAGGCTTTTCATCGTAAGATTTCATGCTGTGCTCGAATATATCTCGAAGAGTGTAACGCATACAGTCTGTCACTCGATTCAGCCATGTTTCGACCTACACCAATGGATATCAGTATTTTTATTTAGTATATATTGAATTCAGTTTTATTTATTTTAAATATTCTATTTAGTTTTTTTCTGTCCTTTTCTTTTTAAAAGTAATTCAACGCTCTAACAAATATTAAAAAGAGATGGAATAGAATAAAAGATCAGTTGATGTTTCTTTTGTAGTGGTCTCTACAAACACAGGATGGACCATGTCAGTGACGGTACACGCAGATGAAACACATGGATCTTATTGTAAATGCAATCTCAAACTCACTCGCGTATTTCTATTTGTGATATTTATTTTTCTTCCTCCAATTATATAAAGTAATGAAGGAAGGTAGTTCCTTCCTTTATTACGCCTAAACTTTATTACACTCAGGAAGGCTGGCCTCAGGCTCTAGTGAGCACCAAAATAAATCGGTCAAATTAAATGGATTAAAATGAATAAAATAATCTTTACAAATTAATATTATAAACGTGAAAGTTTGTGAGAGTGTGTGTATGGATGTTTGTTACTCTTTCACACAAAAACACTTTTTTGTTTTGGCTGTAATGTAACGATAACTTTTAAGTACGTGTAAAAATGCCTGCTGTCTGAAAAATAGCTTGACGTGCGCTACCGAAACCAATGGTGTTACACGATAAGTATATGCGATGAAATTGTGTTAAATCATTCTGAATAAAAGTTTGCGACAGCTTATACGACGTTTCATGTGGAAGCCAGTATATTCTAAATAGTGAGCCATAGACAACAGAATTAGATACTTTTTTATTTGTTGCTTTCAGTATTTAATGTAGATGAAATTTGTCTTTTACACTCTGTTATTTGCATTAGTTTTTAAAGGCATCTCGATAAGATTGTACCGAATAAAGTGCTATTAAGCGGCTACCAGAAGGGAGGACGGCGTGGTGGGCAGTTCCTGTAGTTTTATCTTAGTATGGATGCGTAAGTTATTCAGTCTATTTGTTACGGTTTCACCAGTAAACTGCTGCACCAATTTTAATAAAATTTGCCATGTAGATCCTTTGATTCATTAGGAAGGTTAATATTCACCGTGATAAAAGATAGGAGGAGCCACGGCTAAAAGTTAGTTAAGAATACTGTAAGCAGTCCTTGCAAATAACTATGTTTATGTTTAATTATTCAGGCCAAAACCTCCTTGCTAAGGAGCGGTCTATGTCCAGCAGTGGACTGTAAAACGTTGTTGATTATTATTATGTTTAATTATTAACTTTACATACCTTTCCAGAACAATCACAGCATGGTGCTTTAAAAGGTACGTGCTCCTCATTTTCTTTGGAGATCATCTCGAACGCTTGCTTACTGCCAGGCTTAGTAAATACCAGTTTTGCTAAGTTGTCATACAACTTAGTAAGGTGACGGGATACAGCCGGAGGGTTGTTACCGTTTGACAATATGTCTGTGAACAAGGGCCGTATAAGGTGATTTAATAAAATTAGAAGTATAAAATATATCGTTAAATATTTAAATTTGTCTTCAAACATTATAACATTAGCGTCTTATTGTGAAACTGCCTTAAGCTTATCTATCCTGATGGTTTTCAGGACGTGAGGCAGCCGATTTAGTCGGTTACACATTACACGATTTCCAAACTCGATATTTTCAGATTTGTTTGTTAGTAATTTAAACTACAAACGTTGCACCAAAAAAGAAATAGATATTTATACATTACAATTAAAAAATATTATTTAGTATTTAAAATATTTAAAACAATTAAAAAATTGAAATAAAAAATATTATTAATCATTTTTGTAATAATAATCTACTATTTTATATATTTTAAAACATATTTATACAAAGAAATAAAAAAATATACGAAAAAATAACAAATTATACATAGGTGTAGATACAAAGATGTACGTGTCAAAGATTGAAAAGGGTATGCTTCGATGGCTTAGCCACGTAGAAATAATGGATGAAAGAAGATCATAAAAGGAATTTATAAAATGAATGTCAATGGAAGTGTCAGAAGACGTGGCCCACGGTGAATATTTACTAATCAAATTGATGATGTTCTAAAGAAGGGACATGTGAAAAGTACCAGGTACTTGGTATAGGAACAGATGAATGTGGACGAAGCAAAAGAGGTGTGTCAGGACTGTAGCAAATGGAGATCAATTTTCTTTGCTTATCCCTATGGGAAATAGGCGTGACTTTATGTATAATTTATACAACTTACATTCTTGAATCATTAAAACCAACGTACCTATTTCAAAATAAGGATGGATACGATATTAGCATTATTTTACCTTGTGACTCTTATTGTCACAAGACAAAATAATGCTTAAAATATTTGGCAATAATTTATGATGATTTATTTATTTATAATAATTCATACTTTTTGCTTTAATTTTATTTTTTATGATGCAGAGTCAGCACATTGTCCCTGTTACAAAATGTATTATTTTGTAACAGGGACGTTTATCGTAATCTTAATAAAAAATAGCATACACAGGCAAGCTTTCACGTCAGCCACTGTCGGCAGACAACGACGTATTAGTTCATTGGTTAAGCGTACCCCCACCCCGCGTCCCGTAAATCATCAGGAAGATCAAGTTTACAGCAGTCTATCAGCAAAAAATGTTGATATCAAAAGCAAAAAAAGTAGCAATAATGCTATAATATTTTTATTTTGAATAGTGGTACTGAACTTTATTTAAATTACCAAGTAAATCGGCAGAAGACACGAAATAGAAGCGAGGATAAGCTAATCGTTTAGTCTCGAGGTAATCATTAAGCGCCTTTTCACAAAGGTTCAAGGCTTCCATCAAGTCGTCAAGCTTTTCCAGTAGTCCCGACTTGTTTGTAGCTTGAATGACATTTGGAGTACTTTCTATATCTTTTAATAGAACCTGTAAAATAAAATAATTAAACCAATTGTATGAAGTGACGATGAAGTGTGAATTGAAATAACGCATTAATTAGTTAGGTACATTAATAGGGAATAAATATGTTAAACTGACCTTGAAGTGCAAATCGATAGAATCGAATCTTTTAGAGTCTTCAGGTAATTGAGCTCTGATGTCGTCGGATCCCACGAAAATGCTCTCCAAGTATTGCCACTTCCGTTGCACCTCGAACCACAATGATATAACAGCGTCTACCAAACCCAGCTTCTTCTGCCAAGCTGTCACTTCTTCCTCGTAAAAACCGACGAACTTTGATGACATCATATTTTGTATTTGGTTCTGCGAAAAATTATATTTTAATTAATAAATATATTAAAAAATTTATTTTGTGATATGAGGCTTAAACTATATTTAACACTAAAGAAGAAACTGTCATGCTATCTATATCATCAGCCAATGTAATTATATATATTGACACACGAAATGACGCTAAGAATCACGACATCAGTGTCAAACAAGTTGTGTCGACCAAGTTTCTAGCCCGTAGGCACACAGAGTTCTTGACAATTTGAAAATAGTGTAGTAGTGAAAAAATATACTGGTTGAATAGGGTAAACAGATGGTTAAGGCACTCTATCTAGTCAAAGTAGAAATTGATAGATAGAATATCTGACTATAAACGGATGCCCTCATATTATTATGAAACGAAAATATGAGCACCTACTTGATTATCTTCTAGAATCTCAATAAGTTCTTCGCTAGCTCTTGGCAATTTAAGTCCAGTTCTGTCATGTATAGTAGAATCAAACTGCATCTGCGACCAGGTTACCTCTAGTTCCCTGTATACACAATATCAATAGTTAAACATAGTAAAAATCTGTATAAACTTACGTTCAGAAAGTTATTTGTGCATATTTTTAAAAACAATCGCTATTGGACTAAGTAAAATACTAAGTTTACGTGCATGAAATACTCGTATAGGTTGCAGTGTAAACTTTAAAAACATATGTGTATAGGTACGTGAAAGCGCACACCAAACTACCTATTACGTAGTACCTAAAATAAATTTAAAAAACGTTAACCTAAGATCTCGGCGAAGTATCAATTATCCATACAAATTTAACACCAAAACCAAAAGCAATTAGAGGCTATTTTCACTACATTATTAGCTGTAGCTAGCATAAGCAATGACGCTAAGAATCACGCCATCAGCGTCGACCGGTTTGTGATCTCTAGGCACACCGAGTTATAGACGATTTTAAAATAGTTTTGTATCCAAAATATAATATAAATGACTTCTTGTACAGTGAGTCCAGTACGTCAGCTAAGACATCCAGTTATTAAAAAATAGCATAAAATATCATCAGTAAGTAAATAAAAATCATAATAGTGTATTTTAAACACACCTGAGTTCAACATATACTGTGCAAACCACTTTAATTGTTATTATTACTTGTTTTCCTTATTTAGTAAAAAAAGTAACAATTTGCAGTTTAGTGGACGAAAGAGATACTGGAATAAGACAGGAGCAGATGTAGCTTTTCTAAGCTGACACCAACCTAAAGCAATTATTTAGATGGTGTCAGCATATTTAGACATGCTTAAAGTAAATAATAATATTATTCGAATTATTTATGTTTACCTGAAACTCGTCGGCTATACCGATTTCCTCTCAATACCACCAAGACAAAACAATGACTTAAGTACTCTGCTAGGTTTTCTCAACAGGGCTCAGATCTCGAGTTTTCCTCATATATCGAGAAAGCTAGCTATATATACTATATGTAGCGTGTGAACTAATGTTTGTTTATTTTATTTTAATATTTCCTAGTGTTATTATTATTATATTACTTCTCTGTCTTTCATCGTAATTGGAAAAATTGTTTTTATATACATTTATAAAGTATTAAATACGTTAAGAAACAAACGGACAAACAACCAGACTCGTAGCTATGCGAGTTTCTTGGAATGCGGTAAGCATGGTCGATTGTTGCGCGGTCGCAGACTCGACGATCGCCGGCTCACCAGTCGGTTCATTACCTCTCGACGCGACACCCGCTATCCGCTTGTTTCTTAGCCATAATTTCTCGTGCTCCTGCTGTACGAATAATTTATTCTAACCGCTTTTCGCTTCTCTCATTTCCACGTACTGTACTCTTTCTGCCTAACTACTATAGTGTTGTGAACCTTGGTTGTAACTGACATTAAACCTTAAACTTAAGAAGTGCGATTTTTTCATTCTTACACTACCTACAGCCAACTAGTAACTACATATATAAGCTTAGTAAAAAAGTGATGAGTCTAAGTGATCTCTGCTTTCAATAAATAGTCGTTAACGCGACTTACCGTAGAGTTTTTTCCATAGCAGCCTCTTTGACAGACTTGTCAACAATAGTTTTCACCTCTTCTTCGTATTTATGGAGATTAAGTGCTAACAAATCTGCTAAAGTCGTATCATCATCTATATGGAACTTAACCTGCAATTAATATTATGATTGTGAAAATAAGTTTATTTATTTTTCGAATACTTTATTACGGATTAAGTACTGAAGTTAAGCAATATTACACAAAACAGTTATTTTTTTTTAAAATAATTTACCAATAATGGCTTAAAAATAGTAAAAAGAAAATTATTTACCTTAGTTGCCATCATTAGTTCCAGCCAATGTCTGTCCTTAATAGCTGGATTTTGTAAATCAGTGACTGCTCGTAATGATGTCATCAAGTTCTTTATTGTAGATTCAGTTGCCGTGTATGGTTCCCTGGAATCATCATATATCTTTAGAGTTGTGTTTCCACCATATTTAAACATAGTCTGAGATTAGATTAAAAAATTACATACGTTGTAAGAAAATAAATAAGTTATATGTAATATTTATTTTCAGTTGGTGGAAAATAGAAGTCAAACGAATCATGTGATCGTTTTCCCTTAAGAGAAATTTGTAGTCTTATATATAAGTTGAAATAAAATTTTACCGTTGGAACAGGTGACCTTAAAGGATCGTAAATTTGAAGATTGAAAAAGTACACGCTATTAAAAATAATTATGTTTTTCTTAATTTTGCACAATTATAGTCCTGGTCATAATCTTTGTATTGAAAAATACAGCTAGATACTTCATTCTAGATGTTGGAGGCTCGATAATGAATGACACTTTATTAAAAATAGTATGAGTAAATGTTTCGTAAAGTCACTATAAAAGTTTTTCATCAAGAGACTTTAATAGTCTGTTGCTGTATCTTTCGTTATTTTATACCAACAATCTTTTAAAATCATCTTGCTGAGGAGAGGTGACAGTTTTTGCCTATGAATGATTGAAATTAATTTTAAGCTATTGAATACCATGTTCTCATCTCTTTGTCTAGCTGTCTTAAATCCTTCGTGAATCTTTTACACTCTTGGTCCATTCCATCGGCATCAATCTTCTTCCACGGTGACTTCTTCCAAAAATCAATAGTTCTCAATACCAAGAAGTAATAGTCCCACAGTTGCTGTAATAATGTATATTATTAAATCACATCATAAGTGTACACGTCTTAAAGAAATTTAATACATTATAATGTACCTTGATAAGTTTTAATTCACGCTGACATAGCTTAAGATTCTTTTCCTCGGTTGGTTGAATATCAAAAAGACCGCAAGATGTCTTTAAACTACTTATAATTTCTTCATATCGTACTAACTCTTTATTAATGTTATCAACAGCTCTATAGGGCTCTTTGCATGATTCTAAAAATACCTGTAAAAATAAACCAAATTTAGAATACGCAGTGTATTCTAAATCTGGTTTGTTATATATCCCTTTTCATCCTATGTAGTTGCTGTAAGAGCCGAATATGGGGGGCTAACTACGCAACACAACAGCACTGCAAAGAGGTAGAAAGGTGGACACCTGCTTGGTATGTGTGGTATAGTAGACATATAGTAGGTCTATGTCTAGTAGCAGACTATTAAAGGCTGATAAGAGAGAAGAAAGAAGGCCATGATGTCAAATAAGGGTTTATTCGAGTATTATGGGGACATATTGCATTTCAAAGATCCCATGATAGAATCAATAAAAGTTATGTAATAACTAATTAGGAAACAATGTTTCCACTTTCTGAGTCAGTGAAAGAGTCGACTGGAAATATTATATTTAACTAGTGGTCTGCCTGCATGTACATCTACGAATTGTTTTTTTCGTAAATCAACACCCATAATATCTGATGTTATCTGATTTACTCTAAATCTGAAGTTATTTGTGGAAATGCCACTAGAAATAGGTATGAGTAATTTTTATTATTACGGTTTTGCTTCTGAAATTTTCCCTATACATGATTAACCGAAGATTGATAAGCGCCACGCGTTTCGCTATGAGTGCAGCATGTGTGGCCTGTAGCGGTGCCACATTATTCTTCACGACTGTTGCAAGTTTTACTAAGTTCCGCCACTTTTCAGGTAAACAGTCCAGCTAGAAAAAGAAAATAAGTCGTAGAGTATAAAAAATTTAGAAAATATGAATACAAAATAATCTGTAATCTACCAATATTTACCTGGTCATAAGTTTCCTCGTTAAATTCAACACCGTACTCGTGAAGGACATACATAATGTCTCTCAATGGCTCAAAAATTTGATCAGTGCCACTATCTTGCTTAGCGCGTACCTCATTTAATACAGCCATAACTTTAAGTAAGCCGTCATAGTCATCTTCCCCTAATTCGACGGACAATTCTTTTGTTGCATGTTGTATGAAATTCTCCAGGTCATCGAGACTAGAAGAAAATTATCACTTTCTGTTAACTAGCTACGTTACTAAACCATGATCCTCATTTATCATTTGTGAATCAAACAACACAAACGTGTGCATTTACTTTGATTTGGTTGCTAACTACCTCAAAACTGATATCCTGCTCATTTTTGATCCTGCATATTAATTAAAGTATTGAATCAATCTTATTGGAAAAAATTATAGTCTAACTGAGAATAAATACTAAATCTTACCTGATTATTGAAATAATTTTCAATAAAAAAATCATAAATTTCTATTTCAATTTTATAAAACAACCACAGAAGGCAATGAATATTTGTCTATACTAATTAATCTTTATATATATACAATATAGTACTATGTACTATGTGATTTGAATTTATAATTATTTTTATTTTTCTGTCATAAGAAATCAAATTCTCAAATATTTTGTGCGGGCTGACGGGCCACAAAAACCAGTCGCGCTTCGGCGCTCGTAAGGCTACCTGTCAAAGATGTACCTAAGAAAATATAGGCTAGGTGCACCGATTTCGCAAACACTTGACGCATTTTAAACATTTCTATAAGCTACATAAACAAAACATAAATTTATAAACATTATATATTCTTTAAATAGTTTTCAAATAACACTCAACACAGTTTGAAACAAATGATTTATCTCAGATCGAAAAGAATAGATCAATATGCAAGATGGTTCAGTGGTGTGTAGTTTATTGATACATAAATTGTTAGTTTGAATCTGGGTGTTGTTTGTGTTCTTTTCATGTATGTTTATAAAGTACCCCGCGAGACAAGATTACTCCTAAAATATTAGTACTTCACGAGGCGCTCAATAATAAGTTTAAGTAAGTATTTTTAGTTTAATAAGTCAAGTTTTTGTAATTATTTATTTTTGTTTTCCAATCAAGAAAATATAATTGTATTTTGGAAATTAGTTTTGAACATAAACTGTTGGATCTTCTACTCAAACTATTTCAATATTTTTAATGACTCTTTAATTAGAAGGAGTTGCCTGGCTACGTGCAAATATCTTATGTAAAATGACAAGACATCCAACTGCTAGCTATGATATATGTCACATACTGATTAAAAATATACTGATATTACGGGTACTTGTAGCTGAAGGGGCTAAAAACAATAAATATTTAATACTATGAGACCAAACGTTTAGAAATTATCGAGTCTTTAAGATACATATTTCACATAATATACCAAAACCTGTAACGGTAATCAGTAAAATAAAACAATTGATTATTATTAACCTTTTGTGAACATGTGCTTTTAAATTTTCTTTGTACAAGTGACTCCACTTGCATGTTATATTCATAATGGCTTGGTTAAGTTTCTTTAAATCTAATTTCAACCATCTGTTACAAAGATATCCAGAAGGTAATGCTGCCACTTCATTATACAATGCATTATATTTATCAATCTGAAAGAACTCGGTGATATAATTTTACTATTTTGCATCCATTATTTACTTTTATTTCGATCACCAGCGTATTAAATGTATCAATTAAGGTAAACACACGAATTCAATATATATATATATATATATATATAATTTAAAATTCATATATATATATATATATGAATTTTACGATAACATAAAAATTGGTATAATAGTTACCTCCTTTTGATATTGTTCTAGTTTTGGCTTTTCTTCTGGAGGGTCAGTTCCATTCTCAAATCTGTATTTATCTAATTCCTCTGGAGGTATAAAACGACCATATTTTAAAAACCCCGCAAGTACTTCCTGTCTGTCCTCCATCCATAAGTAAGTATATGCCTCGTATTTCTAATAAATAATAAAACATGTTATTACTTTTGGACAGGAACACAATGTCGGTTATAAAAGCAGAAATATGTTTTTATATTATACTGAACGAGTCATATACTTGTTATACTTATTCTACATTATGCATACCGAAGAATAAGTTACGATAGCCTGAATACCGGTTTCAATTCTTTTCAAAATTTCATGGTACATTTCGATCAGGTCGTCTTCATAAACTAAATCATCTGCAAAATACCAGTGGTTTAATACACTGTATTATTAAAGTAATTTGTGTTAATAAATAGTTAAATAAATTATTGTTACCTTCATATGTCTCTATGGGCACTATTGGGCTTATTCTAGGGAAAAGGGTAGTTTGCAGGAACATATCTTTCATCATTTCCCTCATTGTATCATACAACCCATCTGGTTCTTCTATGTCTAATGAAGGACTAAAGAAAATATCTGTAAAAATGTTATAATTTGCATAATTATGTCCACCAACCTTAATAACTAGTTTTCTGTTGTATTTCGTTACTCATGTTTGGTAATATCTCAAGTTTATTAATGTAGTATTTTTAGGTGCATTTTACACTAGGTACCTGGATCTCTCAATTCAGCTACAATTTCCATAAATGCTACTCCTGGTCCTTTTTCTAAGTTAGTTTGAACCTCAAATAAGTCTACACTCGTCTGCACGGCCTTCATGATTTGTTTAGAAACCTGTGTAATATAAACATGTAATTTAAAAAAATATCTACTTATTTTTATTTTATTTGGTGATGCACTAGATCTCTGAGAGTGCACCCATTTCCAGGTTATTATCATTCATTCGTGATTGTCCCTTTTCGTTCTTTAAGGATACTATAAGAAAGCGTATAACGACCTCACCAGGTGGTGTGCTTTCGGCTGGTGTGTTTAAATTGTTCTCATGTTAAATATCATAAACATGCAACTAATACAAACATATTGATCAAGTTTGGCAACAGCACGGGACGTGTCTGTGTCGGTGGTCTATTATTTTTTATATTTTTAAATATGTATATGTTTGTATGTATTTAAAAATGTAATTAATATGTATATATAAATGAAATAAAAAGAATAATAATAATTTATTTGTTTATCTCATTTACAAAGGTAAGTACAATTTATCGGATAGGTACAATACTAGTTAAGTCACTCTAATTCTTTTGTGAGAGAGTGGTGTCTATAGTAGGAAAACCCTGTGTCACAGGTCATTAGGTTCCCACCTGCTGGGTAAATGTTAGTAACAATTAACAATGAAATTGGGAAATACCATATATTTTGATTTATTTTTAAGTTATTTTATACAGTAACGGAAAACCGTTACTGTATAAAATGTACAATAGTGAATACATGTTTGAGAAAAAGAGTGAGATGATAACGCTGATACGTAAGCATTAATGTTAACATTATGAACACCACATGAAGTTACGTAGGACAATTATAATGCATTCTCTGAGATGCTGTGTTTGAAATTTTGTTGAGTTAAATCTAGTATAATTTGAATACTATAGATATTTTGAGAATATTCTTACTTAACGCAAATATAGGATAATTTAAAAAGACATTAGTCTTACGAGTAAATCGACGTATTTAACATATTCTGGCCAACGCTCCGCCCTGAAAGCCTCTTCTTCCTTTTCAAGCCTTTCAGCTTCTATATCAGCGAGCTCTTCCGGATCTGTTATTTCCTCAGGTTCCACTTCTTCCGTTATACCTGTATATTTTCAGTATATAGATTAACAGTAACACGAGACATATATTTGCTATGAAATAAAGGAAATAGCACAAACCTGCTTCTCTTTGTGCTTCTATTTCAGCTTGCCTCTCAATTTCTCTTAACCGACGTGCTTCTCGTCTCTGTAACTTTAGAGATTCTGCTTCCGCTTTCAGTCTCTCCCTATCTTCTTTAGCTAACTGTCTTTCTATACGGCGTTGTTCAATTTCTCTGATTTTTTCTGCTCGTGCTTCCTTTTCGTCATCATCCAAAGTTGTCTCATCCACTACTTCTAACGTTTCTTCTTCAGATTCTTCATCTTCTTCATCTTGTATGTTGAAATATAATTTGTAATTTTCTTCTAAAATATCTTGAAAGTCTTCCCAGCTTTCAAGTATCTTATTGCGTCTGTCAAAATTATATATAATGAGAGCATTAATAAACTGAATAGATAGAACATGACGGATATCCAAGTACACTATAGCTGGTATTATACATACAATGTTATAAAGAAATAGTAATAGTATAGTACATTAAGGTACCCTGCTTACAGTAATTATCTACTTTAATATATTTTGAAGGGTACATTTTTTTGGAACTTAGAAATGCCAAGTATGTCACTTTACAGCAGTTAACCGGCGTCACATTGACTAAAACTACATAATCTTTCATCACAAGATTACTCGGTACACTGTAGCGAGTAATATTGTAAAATAAAGCAGTGATATCTCCCATATTGTCACTATTTATTTTAGACTCAACCGAGTCGGTCTCTGTACTTCTGCAACTACCGCTGTAACCTTAGACTTACTTTTAATTATTTTTTTTGATTTGAAAACACCGAATTTGTACGTCCCTAAAATGAATAAGTAATTGATCCTCATACAAATATCGCTAACCTTAAGATTTATTTATTTGATATTTATCTCAATATAAATATTCATGAAAACTAATCGAGTAGTTCAGGTTTTTTGTTTAACTACCTCTTAACAAATCGTGGATGTCGTTCGTTGACAGCGAGAAGTTCCAATTTATCTGGGTTCATTTTGCGGTTGTGCAGCGGTATTTTACCCCAGTTTTCGATATCTTGAAGTCCCTCTTTCACATTGTTTTGAGCGGTTAAAACGCGTTCCTGGAGCGTATTGATAGCTGTATACACTTCTGACATCCAATTTGTAACTGCAACGAAAAGTATTAAAGTAATGGAAATATAAATCCTTTTTGAGCGATGATCTTCATACACAATTATTTATCCAAACACAAAAGGCATAGGTGTAAAGTGTCCTATTTCATATCATAATTAAATCTGGGTTTAAATAAAAATCAGACCAGTGCTCTACAGTTTCTAAAGTTTTTTTTAAGTTCTTCATTGCCAGCTAAGTGTAACCCATGTATCTTATTTTGAATTTAAACATTGTAGTCAATAAGACTTAAAATCAATTTTTTTTATTATTTAAGCAATAAAAAATACAATTAAAGATAGCTGTTATCACCAAATGTAAGAACTATATAAAACTATGGATACTTTCCTACTGAAACTTTGATACTTTTTCTGGTTTCGTGGTTTTTAAGGACCGAGTTTTTATAAATAAAAATAACGTCCACATTAGGAATATATTTTGGTTAAGGAGGACTGTACAAACATTCAAGAAACGAACACAAGGAACACCAAAACTGAGAACAATTATTTGTGGATCATACAAAGTGTAGTCCCATGTGAAGTTTGAACCCACAACAATTAGCGCAGTAGAGAGGGACGCGGCGTGACGTGACGTGGCGTGGCGTGGCGTGGCGTGTGACAATGCATGCAGTAACAAAACCACGAATGAAACATCAACTCTAAAAATTTCAACATTTTAATATATTGCTTTTACTTACAGTCATCATTCCATGTAAGTACTTCAACACCCCGCCCTAGTAAAGCGTCAATAGCAGAAATTTCTTTTTCTATGAGTGCTACTTCTGCCTCATGGCTACCTTCTCTAATCGCGTTATACCATGCAATAGCTCGGTTTAAAAGGTTTAAATCATGCTGCAAGTTAGAAGTATGTAGTGTGTACAATTATTATCTGTCGGTCCAGTAGTAAAAAAAAACATTTAGGAAATGATTATCTTTTGCGTATATTTATAATATTGTTTAGAATTTACCTGTAACTTCTCATTCCTATCGTATAGTTCAAGACCCTCTGGCGGTATGCCTTGCTTGTCTAAATATTTCATGTAGCGTATTTCTCTTAGTAAAGTTTGTAACTGCAACATCAATCGTAAACTGCAGTATTTGATTCGATTTTGTATACATTCTAACCAAATAAGATTCTATATACACTCTCTACAATAATTAGCTTGCTCCGTATTGATCATGAACGAAATCTAATTACTTATAAACGAATACAGACATTAAAAATGAAATAAGGCAACAAAAATGCAAGTGACCATGGTCAAAAAGGTTAACCTCCACAAGCGACTTCAAGGATAATTAACGAAATTTGCTCAAGTTAATCTCATCAACTTTATTCATCTCTATAAAATCGTATTAATGACGAAATTGTCTAAAATGGCAAAATGTCGCAGATAATAAAAGTCAATATTTACTAATTCATTATTATAGGTACATTTTTTTTTTATCAGGCTACAAGAAACCGTGAGAATCTTAAAATTATAATAACGAGAAAATTTAGTTTAAAAATATTTGGCAAGTAAAAATATATTTTACCTCTGGACTGAAATTATTTCGTACAAAAGGAGGCTCCCTGTAAAGTAAGTTTTTAGCCAGTTGCAATTTGCATATTTGCGGTACCGTGTTACACCATGCTTTGAATTGTGAGTCTGCAACAGTGTTTAGGTATCCGAGCATTTCGTTAACCTTCTGCTTCAAATACGTTGCGTACTCCGTCTCTATTATCCTATAAAAATACTTGTTTTTTATTAGTACTAAAGACCTAAAGATACCTTAATAGATTGCCTTTGTATATAAATATATAGTGATTACATACGGGTCTTCAAACAAGATAAACTCTTCCATTGGCTCTTGTATTCTCTGGCGCAATTTGTGAATCCACCACAATATACCCGCAACTGGCGGTAGATAAGGATCTGTCATAGATTTTTCTTTATTACCTTTCATTTTCTAAAATAATTATAAGTACACCATATTATATATAATATTAACTTATTAAGTAAAAAAAATATTACAACACTTACCGCCATCTCTTCGTCAAATATTTCTTTTATTTGATCTAAGTTACTATGCATTAAATCAAGTAGCTTAGGAAGTAATGGTTTTAATTCTGCTTTTATTATAGGGCGATGGAACAAATCTCCTATAATTTGAAAGAACTGCAAAAATATAAAATTGTTATATACTTACTAGATAGAAACAGTTACAAGACCAGTCAGAGATATAGAATAATTATTATGTACTTTAAAGAAATGATCTAAATCATTACATTCCTGTAGACCTTGTGTGAACAACGATGCAAGTTTGCGATCAGTGTCGTTTAGTATTGCTTGAAACTTATCGTAATCTTCTGTAAAAGACTCATCTTCAGGATCAGCGGGGTCGTAAGCTAAAGTACCCAACTGTGCATACTTCAATTGATATTCTTCAAATACCTGAAAAATTACCCTATTGAGTCCTTAAACATTAAAATAAATATTAAACAAAAATACACTTAAGAACACTAATTATTGTTTAGGTATTTGAGGTGTCTCTTACTTTTACACATTCTCTGCTCAATGTCTTGCCTCGTAATCCACTGAACTCTACTTTTTCCAACTTTAATATTTCCACTGTAGCTTCCAAAATATTCTCAATCATTTTCAAACGTTTCATGTAGATATTAAACCGCATGAAGCCTCGATCAAATTCGAATGACCAACCCACTGGCATCACACCGGGTGGAAAAAACGTCGCCACTTTATGTCTATTCATTTCATACGTTTCTCTGAAATGTTAAGATGAAATTCGGTATTATATTACGTTTCAAAAAAAAATATAATAACTCCACAGGTAATAAATTATACCAGAAATTATCAAAAATGTCTTAAGAGAGATAAATAACAAAATTTAAGAGGGTTAATGGTCAAAAACAGAGGTGAATTTAAAAGGCATCAACTGGAACATAAATAGTAATATTCTTGTTAGAGGTTATAGACATTTAGCCATATTACATAATCAATGTATTCCTGAATTGGTTAAAGCCTACAGCACTGGTGGGGAACGGTTAAGGAAAAAATCTATTTCAATTTGTTAGTAGACAGTGGATTTGCTATAATACTGAATAGAAACTGAAATTAAAAATACATTTGAAAGGCCTAAATGTGACGGATTTAGAATATAGATTCTTTTACTCTCTTACTTTAATTAATAGGTTTAAAAATTAACTAACATGAAATGATTTAATAATTTTAAAGCCTTCCTTAGTTTTAAGAGTTGCTCATCTACATCCCCTTGAAAAATCGTAGGTGGATCAATAGAATTCGTACATTGCTGAATGACTAAGTTGCATACTTCACGGAGTAACGCTGTAAAGACATTTAGAAAGTGATTATAACATAATTAATTTCAAATACAAAACAATTTATTTCAATTTTAACTTAAGGATGCTTCGCAACACTAGTCTTTTGTTTTGCCTACACCAAGTACGGGAGGTGTAAGGACTTTATCTGCTGTTTGTTTAGGTAAGTATAACAAGATAATTTCCTGGAGTTTGATAAATAAAATCAAACAGCTTTATTCCTTATTCTGTAGCCAAAGCTTCTACAGAACGTACTGTCATGATGTTTTATTTGATGATTACTACAAAACAAATGCTGTGCCAACGAGATCCCACAATGTCATCATCCTGTTACAATAATTTAGAAGAACTTGATGTACTTGAATGGAATAAATATGGGTTAACTTTACTTATTGGTTAACAATATTTTTGAAAAGAAAATAGTGAATTTTATTTACGTATTAGCTTCTCCACGTTGCAATAATATCTAGAGTTACCCCACAACATTCCAATACAATGAAACATTGGCCGAATAAGACGTCCGGCGTCTAGAAAGTCCGTAGCTTCAAAGTTTTCAAAGTGAGGTACTAGTGGTCTTTCATATAAGCATATATCGCGACATTCAACAACAGCTGGAAATAACATTCATTATTAAGTAATTTCAGAAAAATTCTTACAATAAATGTATACAATACTTACCCAGTTTTTCTTTTTCAAGAGACAACGTCCGCATTTGCAATACATTCTGTGTCGCGGAGGATTTTACAAACATAAAAGAAACTGAAGATAAAAAACACCCGGATTCAGAACAACATACCGCGACTTCCACATTACAGCACAAATAAAAATATGCAACAGCACCATCTAGCGATGATACATCGAACTCCGAAGTATGAACGAAACATATCAATGTAATGAACTATGATGCAACTACTAATCCTATATCGCGAAATAGAGATTCGCGGGGCAATTAGCATATATACAACATCCCAACATCAACCGTTGGGCCATGGCCCGCCAGGCATGATCACCTCGCTTGGTCCGAGGATCCTCCCTTTGTGTCGGAGGGACATGACACCTCATTCCTCCCACAAAAAATTTGTGGATCGCACAAAGTATTGTCCCATGAGGGTTTTGAACCCACAACATTCAGCGAAGCAGAGCGCGGCGTGACGACCGCTTAAACCACTTTGTTTTTTTTCTTTAACTTGTGGAAACCCTCTCAGGTCGTCGCCCTATCAGGGTTTACGGCGGGTGGTGTGTCAGAATCGGACCGACTAAAACCACACGGTGTGCCACTCTGCGCCTGACTTACGAGGGATCCGGGAACAACTGTTATTACGACATCCAAATCCCTCCTAGCGCCTGCCCGCTACCGCGGGCACGATCTGCGGATAAACTCTCTATTTAGGCGATGTACGGCACGCGCGCACGTCGCCTCCTCGCGGCTGACCACTATAGCGGATGGAGGGGAAGATCCATCGCGTCCACCCGCGGCCACACTCAAGGCGGCATGAGGCGCTGGAACGCGCGCCTCGGCCGCCCGGTTCACCGGTGTCGAATTGGGTCTGAGTGGAGGTCGTCCTCCCGGGTCTTCTCTGCCGCCTCCATCCTCGAAATTATGTCTTCGCAAAAGGTTGCGACCATTATAAAACAACTGTCGCTACCGACCATGGAGCGTATAACGGCCGGTAGCGAGAGAACTCAATTTCCTCCTGGCGATCGACGGCAGATGCTTCCCGAAGCAACCGTGCCTGGAAAGAATCAGCATCAGTCGGAAGGAAAGGGTCCCGTGCTGTCGCCCTGACCACTCAGCGATGACCGGCTGGAGAGCCTCCACGGCAGCAAAGCCAGCACGTGGGACCTCCAGCTGGGACGACCAACGAGCCATTGTAGCTCGACGAGCGGCCTCACGCCACTCGCGTATCCCTTCGGGCGAGGACCGTATGCCGCCCGGAAGTCAGCCGTTCGCCGATAAACTTCGACGAGCACTTCCGCCTCCAAATCCCACGGAGAAGTTCCGGCCAAGGCGCACGCCGCCTTCGTCGATACGGTGCGGTAACCGCATATGGCTCTAACCGCCAATATCCTCTGAGGGCGCCAGAGGCGAGCCCTATTCTGGGCGGTCAGAGCCGCCGCTCACACCGGTGCACCATACAGAGCCATGCAGCTAAATGGCAGACTATAGTATTAAATGCGTTGGCGATGTCTAACGACACCGCCAACAGCACGCCGCCACAGCTTACTGCCTCTTCGGTAACGGCCCTCAGGCGCTACACAGCATTGACTGTCGAACGCCCCACTCGAAAACCGAATTGGGCGTCCATCAGATCGGGGCTCACCTCGCAGAGGTGCTGGACGATATGTGCAGAGAGTATCCTCTCAAACAATTTACCTGCCTGGTCCAGCAACACAATGGGCCTGTAGGCCACTACCGAATCGGCAGGCCGACCCAGCTTCCTTAATAGGACCAGCTGCCCGCTTTTCCAGCACTCAGGGAAGCGTCCGGACGACAAGCTAGCGTCCAGGATCTCCCTGAGGCGGTCCTACATATGTTCGAGGGCTCGAGCCAGCACTCGGACAGGTATCCTGTCTGGCACAGGGGCGGTGTTCTTAGAGCGGCCGGACAACGGGGGCTGGAGGCAACCTCGCCTTCAGGCCGGCGAGACGCCCGTCTATCATACGCAACACTGCGTCCGTAATTTGGCACAGATGGACATCAGAGATGGGATCGAGATTGGAAGACGGAGCTGGTTGAGACGTTGACGGGACCGGATCTTCTGCCGGTCGATGCGCCCGGAATTGGGTGAACTGAGCGCTGAGCTCAGCAACTTGACCCGTCAGGTGATCGTTGGCTGCCTGCCGAAGAGCCAAGTCTCCGATGAGGGTATCCACGATCCTCACAATAGCGGAAGAGGTGTCTTTAAGGGCTCTCACAAAAAAGCCCTTAAGATTACTTGACTTGGTGGCCACTTTGTGAATAATGGTCAACGCCGCGTTCGCTCTTTCCTGCATGATCGATGGTGTTTGGGGAACTGAATCCCCCACCATCTCACTGGTAGGGGATTTTTCATCATCACCATTTTCAGCAGAAGATCAGCAATCTCCTACTCCGCCAAGATTTCGCCGTCTGCCCTGACTCGTCTATAGGCTTCCGCTTTACAGAAGACGGAACCTGACGGGGCCGAGACCGGGGTTCGTCACCTCCTTCTACGGCTGCTTGCTGCCTTAGGAAGTAACATCTCTTGGGATGTATCGCTCTCCTCATCCCTAGAGCGTCTGCGTTTCCGGTTGTCACACAGTTCCGTCTCCATAAAGTCCAACATGTCCGTCCTCCCACTGAAGTGCGCAGTGGATCTAGAACGTAACCGTTCTGATGTTCTTCGGCTCCCAGTAGCCATAATGGCTTCTGGGAGCCCCACCGAGATAGGCGTTTCAGCCAATACGTCTTCCATATTGCACGAAAAGTCGTCCGCCCTCACAATTCCCTATTTCGTACTCTTCTTCTCTTTCTGTCCTTCCTTTTTATTTTTAACTATATTTTTTAAATGTAAAGATTTCATGTTAGACCCACGAGAGGGGGAGAACTAAAGGTCGGCAGAGATCCACCAATACCCGGGCAAGCGTAGATTTATGCCCAACCGAGGGGTCCGCAGGTACCGCAGGAATGGCTGAAGAGAACGGCCTCCTCTTCGTATTAGAATATTAGCCGTTGGCGGTGATGCCAACGTTTCCAGGATGCACCACGTGGAGGTTTTCTAACCCGGCACCCCGACCGCTTAAACCACTGGGCTAACCGTGCAGTCAATGTTATTTTACCTTAGTTATTGCTCCTAACTTGAACATAACATTGAATTGACATTCAGTGCTAAAAAAATTCTTATAAATATTTCAATACTTCTGAAGAATATACTTAAATACTTTTTAAAAATGTTTGAAAACACAAATCACTCAGACTAATGTGAATAGTCGGACTGAGAGAGAGTAAGAGAGAAAATTACACTAGCCTTGCGCCATATCACGTCGTCCTAAGTGGCTTGGTGGTAAATAAAAGATACTAAGTATGTAAATGTATTACGTATGATAAGAATTAACTAAAATTAGGAGTAATAAAACAAACCAGCAACGATATTAGTAAGCATAGTCTTGAAGCAACTGAGATAAACGCTATGAGTATCTTCGAGGTAGTGTGCCATCCTCTTGACACGAGGGTCTCTTAGTTGTGCATATATACCCTCCAAGTTGCGTAGACGTTGTACGTAAAAGTTAATATCCGCAGCTGGTAGCGGGAAGGAAGTTCTTTGGAACGCTGGAAAATTACGTATTGCGCGAGTGAAAAAATCCTTTTACGTGATATGGAGTCTATGGTATGCTAACTTAAAATAACTGCTATAGATAAGGTACAGTTGAAATATTATTTACATTTTATAAAAAAAAAAAGTCTTACTAGTGAACCAGAGATAAAACATAAACCGTGATTTTTATAATAAATTAACAAAGAAATAAGTCAGAAACTAAACTTGAGGTTCTATTAAAGATTAACTAGTGTTAGGTTTTTAAATATGAACCTATGTATGAATCCTCTTCCAATAAGTCGTGCACTTGTTGGGTCCACGTTATAAGGGCTCCTTCTACATTTGTTTTTAAAAACAAATCAATATCTTCTCCATTGCTGTAACGTTAATAAGTGTGTTAGAGAGTAACCATATTTACTAAATGAATTGAAATGAATGAAACTAGAAATTGTCACAAACTTAAAACTTCACAATATTTGTAGCTTAACCTGTATGCTGACTCATCTATATATGTCATTTTCACAAACAGTAAGACATGCCAATAAAATTTTATGTTAAAAATTGCACTGACATATGATCATACAATAATTTTGTTACTTTTGCCTCATCCTGGATCACCAGGATAAAACAAACAGAGTGGTGAGCTAGTCAGCGATTATGTAATGCTAGACCAATCCCTAGATTATGTATTTATATACCTACACTCTTGGTTCTTCACCGTTGGATAAGTATAAGTAACTTCAGTTGCAAAAGGTCATTCAATGCGTCATTCAATTGATATCTAAATAAAACAACTTGATAGTTCAAAGCTAAGGCCGACGTGACATAACGAGCACGCATTAGAAGAGATGCAATGGCTCCGAAACCATTCATGTTAACAGATCTATCGACATCGAGATTTATTAATATAATGGAATAGTAGCAAATTTCTTATTTCTATAAATTTTTAAACTATTATTTTTATTACTTCATACTTTTAGTAATTTGAGTCAAGATTGCCTAATTATTGAGCTCAATACCTTTCTTTGAGTCTTGTTTCCGCGTAATAGATATTTTCGACTCCATCCGGCATTGGAAGTACAACTTGACTCGACATTTGTCCTTTTAACTGAAATGTAATATGATTACACACTGCACACACAGACATAAGTATACACACTTGCTTTTACATGTAATTACACTTTATGAAACTTGACGTTGTTATTTATAGTACTAAGAAGGAATGTTACATTTATAATTTCAGCAGTATTAAATTAAAACACTTTATTTCGGAATTCTCCTACAGAGAATCTTCGAATAAAGGTGATTAAAAATATTATAGTATGTTGTATCATAAATAAAAAATGACCAAGTGCGAGTCGGACTCGCCCATGAAGGGTTCCATAGCAGCGATTTATGATGTATAAAAAAAACTAATTACTAGATCTCGTTCAAACCAATTTTCGGTAGAAGTTTACATTCTAATGTACATTATATATTTTTATCATTCTCTTATTTTAGAAGTTACCGGGGGAAGGAGCTTGAACACATTTTACCACTTTTAAGTGTCTCTTGCGCAAACTATTTACTTAAGAAATCTTGGGATTTCTACTATAATCTCCAGACCTATCCATAGATATCCCACACGTATGGATTTGATGAAAAATCTGTTTCATTTCTAAGTATGGGAAACCCCCAAAATTTATTATTTTTTCTATTTTTGTGAAAATATTAATGTGGTTCACAGAATACATCTCATTATGAAAGTTCAACTCTTTCTCTTTCTTTTCAACTCTTATAGTTTCGAAAAAAAGTGGCTGTGACATACGGACAGACAAACAGACATGGCAAATCTATAAGGGTTCCGTTTTTTGCTATTGGTTACGGAACCCTAAAAAGGTATACAGTGGACCCCCAGTAATTCGACAAACGTTTTGCAGGGTAGTGTCGGACTATCGAATTTGTCGGATTATAGAGTACTGCTTAAGTCCCCCCTATAGCCCAGATTTTTTTACAAAAGAGTACCGTATAATCCGACAAATTACAGATAAATGATAAGATTGTTTATGTTGTTGTCTTCTGGGCTTGTGACGACGTTACTACGTACGTATACGTAATACACAATGAATAAACAGCAAACCATGAAAGCATGCTAAGCTGCACCGCTATCACACGTTGCCAAATTCAAACAAAGCAATCGGAATTAAAACAATACCTACGTGTCGAGCACAAGTTGTAACCTGTTCAATCATGCACGATGTACATTAGCCAAAATTGTTTGATTGATGTGAGATTACAGGGGGGTCCGAATTAGGCAGGGGCCAGATTACCGAGGCTCCACTGTATTGTAAGTACATATATTGTACCATTCTAAAAAGTACAAACCTGTTGCATTAAATTCTTTAAATTGTGCACGTGCATTTTCATATCATTCTCTACTATTTGAGGCCATCCTATTTGATTCTCAGGGTTACAGAGAAGTGCACCAATCACTTCCTCAGCTAGCACACCTATATCCATCAATACATTTCCAGACATTTCGCCAATTGTCAAAATCTTAAATAAGTTATAAATTTGATGTGTTACTAGACTTAATGAACAATTATACCAAATGTATATTTTATATTATTATATTTTAGGACAAACAACAAAATATAATACATGTTAAAAATATTATTTACCGTACGAAAATTGTGTTGATTTATTTTCTCTCGTTGATTTCTTAAAAAGTATATCACCTTACCTCTGCTGACAGGTGGAAATACGAAAGAGCAAGTAATCAAACCCGCCGTATTCATACGAAACACAAGCAACTCATATTTAGGCATATCAAAAAATCTCGTTAAGATATGCTGAAACAATGAAATATTCACTTAGGTTTTTCTTTTATGCACAAATAGTAGTCAATGTGCAGGATACCTCGTAAGAAACCTTGTGGCACTCTGTTCCATATAAAACCTTACAAAACCAATGTCTATATTTTATTACTACATTTACTGCGATTAATCATAGAATAAATACACGTTTTCTTTCCTTTTAAAAAGACAACTACTGCAGGTGTAATATTTTTTGTCGCGGGGAACTTTACGACTCAAAACAACTGACAGACAACAATTTGTTGATCAGTTTTTTCTTACTACTTTCTGTTGTGACCATGACGTGATGTTCACAATTAGCTAGAGCCACGCTGAGTTTAGGTAGTAGAACCACGCTGATTTTAGGTAGTAGAGCTACGCTGATTACAGCACGAACAGGCTGGCTCGACCGTGGCAGTACTACTCTCCCACAGAAGACCAACATAAAGCGACAGCACCCGTGCGGTCGTGTTTCGTTGGTGAGTGCGAGACCGGAGGTCCATTGATGCAGGGTGACAGTTATCGTGCTAACTGTGTGAGCCTTACTCTGTCACCATGACTGTCATGCCTTTTACGTCCCCAAACGGGGTGTGAATAAGCTTCTAACTAGGCCGTTATAGGGTCACCATACTGCATTGTCTGCATTTGCAATGAGTATGGTGACGACATCTCTTGGATTCTATTCATGTTTTCCATCAGGCAAAGTAGAGTCACTTTGGCAGGCTCTTAATATAGAAAAAAAAAGTTTTAAATATATACCTAAGTCCAGGTATACAAGATATATATAAAAATAAATGCGGCGGATGTCAGAATAAGTCAAAAAGAAGTATTACCCGGTCATCGCTTGTCATAAACTTGTGCCATTTGTCAAGTTTTAGTTTTAATGTTTTTAATAAATATTCGCTGAAGAATTCAAGACGAAGATCGATATCGTCGTTTTTCTGTAAATAAATTGTTGTTAAAAAGTTATACAATTTATATCGTTTAGGCTTATAACTTAGTACTACGTGGAATATTATAGTAAAGTAACAATCGTAGACTAGTACTCTAGTATAAAACATAGTCTGCTTAATTTAACTACTTACTTCACCCATTATGCACACTTATTGTACAAAATACAAAGAAATAGGGCAATAGTTCTTTATTAAATCATTTCGAACACAAGAGCAAAACATACACTTTAAAAAACTTATTCTTTACTTCGAATTACTATAAATCCGCTTTAAAAACACGTCTGTTTCCCTGGTAACTAATATATTAATGTTCTGAATAAAAATTTAAATTTTACTTTTAATTGCTGGCATATAATGCTACCAAGTTTCTTGTCATTATCTTCTTTTTAGACCTCTTTGAACAAAATCTTATATTCCATTTCATCATTTATCTTTCCATCCACTGCACTCTTCTCAACATTTGAATAAAGTGGAAATTGTGTAGTGACACTTTTATTAAAATTATTATTGCTTTACGAGTATGTGAATAGCGGTTTACATAAAAACAAACAAGTTAGACATCATTTAAACATCGATTTTGGAATCCGAGATTTCTGTGGCATAACATCAACAGGTAAGCAAGTGGAACAGGTGCCTTGGAAATTGTATTCTCTTATAAATTACTTATGTATATGGTGCCATATTACTACGAGGCCACCCTATGGTGGCCTACTTATGCTCTACTGGTCATTTATTTATTACTAGATTTTCTCTACAACAAGACAAAATAATGTCCAGTACGCTCATATGTAGGGCCAGGTGCGTGTAGCTTAGTACTACGATTTTAAATAAGTATCAACGGCATCATAAAGAGAAAATAAGGATAAAGAAATAATAAAGAAAAGAAATAAAGACAAATGAAAAGAAAAATAATCATAATAAAGATCAGTTAATAATAAAAAACCCTGTAACATCTCACACACGGCAGTTTGATCCCAAACTACGCAGTCTGCTAATATTTTTTTCGTTTTTAAACATAAATATTGTAGACAAATTACACTCGGATACAGCATAAATGATTATGCTCTTCACGTAATTATTTGTCCTGAATGGGAATTGAACCTATTATCTCTGAATTAGTAAGCACTAAAGTTAGAAAGGTGAAAACATATAATAGTATATGCGCACACAATTTGAAACGATTATTTTATCAAGTCAGAACAAATAAAAATCCGTTCACAAGAAACTAAACATTTATTATTCTAAGAACATAATATAATAATATAAGAAAGAAATATTACTAGTAAAATGTCTCATTAAGTATGGACTAGAAGTATTGGAAACGAACCTAAGCACTCATACTATATATTACGTAATAATAACTTTTTTATGACTAGGAAGTTAAACGCCGAGAAGTAGAGCCACTCCTGCTAGCGTCCAACGGGTTGGCTTGTCTTTAGTCTTCAAGTTGAATGTCCACACGAATGTGGGACCGCGCATTCTATAAAAAAAGACCTAAGTTACATAAAAGACATTATATTGGTATAGAATAATCTGAAAATCAATATCTTGGATGCAAGAAGAATGGATGCTAAGACCGAACCAAATACAGTGAAATTGGAGTTGTTTATTCCTGGAGTAGACTGCGATAAGCTGATAATGATAATAGAACAACAACATGAATGATAGATATATGATAGACTAAATTTTATTGTACATCGTTTAATATTGTTTAGCATATATAATATTGTATAGCGTATATAATACAGTTTTGTATTGTATAGCGTGGCACCTAAGATTATTAACTAATGTAATTCATACTGATACACCGTGTTGTTGCATTTGTTGGAAAATGTAATAGCATGGTTCCCGACTTTTCGGAGAAGGGAAGAGGGAGAACATTGTACAAAATATAGGGTGGGCCACTAATAAGTTAACATTTTTGAAAAAATCGTCTTGTAAAAACCATTTGACATATTATAAATTGTTTATTTACAAGAAAGCTAACTAGTTGGAATTTATTTTTTAAAAATTACATCGCCTAAATGAACACCGTTTCGGTGTTTGCACTCTTCTAAGCGAGCACTTCAAATTTTCGAATACTCGTCGGCAAAGAGAGAGTCGCGAGATGTCAACATCTCTTCGCTGATTTTTTTCTTTTAGTTGACGTAAGGTTATGTTTTATTGATGTAGACGTGATTCTTCAAATAACCCCATAAAAAGAAATCTGCTGGAGATAGATATAGACTTCTGGGTGGCCACCGAATGTCGCCTCGGCTATATTTGTAACCATGTGATACAATTGTAGCCAGCAAATTCCAGTAGCATCAGTGAAGAAGAACTCCCGTAACATGTTAGCGCTGGGATTTTTGATTCAAATGTCAACGAATTCTTGGTCCACCCTATACAATATAACTAAAATAAGTACGTTTAATAATCCTTAAATTATATTTTCTATGAGGGCGGTATATACAAATTCAGTTGGTCAATTTTGTTTTTCTAGTTTTACTAAATCACCTATCGAGCTCACAGGCCCATGAACAGACTCCACAGATGGACTTTAATTAGTTTTAACAAAATTTTAGTGACGATAAAACTAACCGAATCTTGTAGACAGGGCACTCATACACGTTGCGAACCTCTTGTTTGTCCTGCGTGACTGCCTTGATAAATATGACAGGCATCATGGGGAAGAGTTCCATCATACGTGATTCTACAATGCCGCCGGTTGTAGTATCCCAACGAGCACCCTCCATGTACAATCCGTAGATGTTCGCACCTTCACGCGGTGGAGCACTAAAAATGGAATTAATCCTTAAGTTGCTTAATTTATAACTATGGCATAACCATCAGAGACGGATTTGATTTTTCCAACAACAGTTTTTCACATAAACTCATTTCATTCATTGTTTAGCATATTATGTAACAATTTCTTCAATTTAATGTTGAATAGTCAAAAAAATGTCATAGTGGCAGTGGGCGGGGCACATTATACGCAGAAACGATGGCCGATGAGGCCATAAACCTCTGGAGTGGCGACTGCATACTGGGAAACTCAGCGTTGGTAGGCCACCGGACCACCTTATGGGGGCACGCCCGGGAGGACGATCTCCACTTGGACTCAATTTGCCGCCGGCGAACCGGGCGGCGGAGGCGCGCGTACCAGCGTCTCATGCCGCCTTGAGTATGACCGCTGGTAGACGGGACTGGTTTTCCCCTCCCTCCACTATAGAGGCCAGCTACGAGGAGGCGACGTCTGCGTGTGCCGTACGTCGCCTAAATGGAAAGTTTATCCGCAGATGGTGCCCGCGTTAGTGGGCCGGCGCTAGGAAGGATCTGGATGTCGTAATAACAGCTGTTCCCGGATCCCTCTTATGTCAGGCGCAAAGTGGCACACCGTGTGGTTTTAGTCGGTCCGATTCCAACACACCACTCCGCCGTAAGCCCCGGTGGGGTGACGGCACGAGGGGGTTTCCACACGATAAAAAAAAGGCCTATGTCTAGCAGTGGACATCTTTTGACTGAGATGAGGTGATGAGATGAATAAACTTTAGAGATGAATAAATATAGTCAAACTTTCAGAAGAAATTTAAAAAATACCTTGAATATTTAGTAAAGTCAAAGTAATTTTTAGTCTTACTTGAAGTCTTGTCTATTCTTCTTAGTGACGTCACAGTTAAGACACATTTTATCTAGCGGCCAATCGTTTTTACGTGCCGTCTGCTGCATAATGGCAGTTAAGAATGACTGAGGATTGAAAAATCCTGCCAACCACACCGCCGGAGGTAACTGAAGTAATTAAGAGAATAATTAAGTAAATTAAATTGAATAATAAAAAAGGGGATCCTAGCTAAGTGATAACTGAATAGGTTAACACATTGTAAAGTACATCAATCCTGATCTGGTCAGTTTATGAATGGGATCTAAATATATGGAGACTCCTAGATCCATTGGACTGTACGTAACTGTGGCCAGTTCAGTTGCTATAACAACATCTTTAGCAATCGTTAAGGGTAATTGGAGCTCAAAAAATTCCAACAATAGTCTTACTACAGAACTTAAGATATTGCCTATTATTTGGTTTGTGGAGGTCTAAGGTAGTTTGGTAAAAGGCTTGGGTGAAAAAACATAAAAATGCAAAAATACAAAAATAAAATTATCAAATACAGTACTGAATGTTAATTTACTCGATGATTTTGTGAGGAATTACTTTTAAACGTCGAAGTTCTAACTTACATTGAAATCGCCAGACCAATTCTCCAATTCAGTTAACCTCATACAAAGATCAGAGAACCAAGCAGCGAGACCCAACAAACTGGGATAGGCCAGTTTTGTCCATAAGTCGGGCACCTTGTCCATGAACAGTGACTCCATTAGCTTCTCCATGTCACTGCTAATTGTCAATTCACCCTATTGGCACAGGTTATAGTTAATCTTACGATAAAATTTAATGATACATAAATTAGAAATGTAGAAAAATGTATACCTTAAGACCTAATTCTGTTTCCTTTAAAGATCGACGGATCTCTGCCATAAGACAGTTCATTCTCTCGCACTCTTGCAGCGCAACGATGGTATAAGGAGTTAGTTCTTCCACTTTCCCCATCAACTCTTGAAGATTGAACGGCTCTGGCACTCTATCCAGGAAGTCATCCAAAAGCAAGCGTATCTTTATAAGTAAACAGATAATAAAATGTCAATTGTTATATTTTTGTTGTATTTTATATTTTAATGTGTATTTTTGTAACTTTGTAAATTATTAAAGAAGAAAAAAGTAAAAAGTAGTACGTACTAATAAGTACAACACTAATAATAAATACTACTAAGTAAGTTAAACCAATGGTAATCTAATTAAAATAATATGTGAAAATGTAATAAATAAATTTCAAGAATTTATAATTATTTTAGAAATAAAGTTACATATTACGTTTAAAAATGTTAGATTTTCTCTTAAAAAAGGAAAACACAGCAAAACTGAATTCAGAGACTTGACTTGAACTAACGTGTAAGTGATAAAAATTCTATCATGTGCAAATACCTCGCTTCAGTCACTTATGTAATTTGTATATCCTAACTAACTAATTAATTAACTATGTAATTAAGTCTATTTAAAGCGGTGTGTTTCCTACATGTTTTTGAATTTTAACTACTAGAAAATGAGTTAGAGAATGATTCAGTGACAATTTACGATTATATTATTTTTATAATTTCTTTCTACATACTTCATGTGTATTTTAGCCAATCACTCACTATTTCTTCCTTGGTAGCTCCACCACCAGCTTGTGCACCTGTATCTCTTGGTTGCATTTCAAATACTACCTAAAATGATATAAACATCTATATGATTTTCGGAGTTGAAGACATTATTTATTCTAAAAATATAACTTACAGCAAATAATCTTTCAGATACTGTGGTCAAATAGCCGATCTCAGCATTAGGATGTAGACCATAGAGATATGGAGTTTCATCTGGCAAATAGTCATCAATGTAGGCATGATAACCAACATAGTCAGAGTTAGGAGGCGATATGAACCCAGGTGCCAGTTGCAGTTCACCGTCCACCTTAAACAATGTATAAGCATATGGAAGTGAATGACAAAACGAAGAACATATGTAAGTTACTTGAGTATGGTTTAACATACCAGTTCTGGTGCCATGTATTCAAGCAGGAACGTACGACACAACCGCCTATCCCAGTCATCGGTAATATGTCCTCCGTACATAATCTCTCCAAACAGATAGCGCAAGTCCTCCCAGGGCACACGAGGGTTTGCTTCCAAATAGTTGTATAACACGTAGACACAGATTGTCAGATCGCCGAAGTTGAATGGATAAACTCTGCGGGACGGTTCAATGTGATTTCATTCAAAAAACACCGAGACAATTGATATAGTACACTATTGGTAATTCATAAACATTTGATATAACACATTTGTACATTCATTAAACAATTTCAAATAAAAGGTATTACAGAAGTTTACTCTATAACATTACTATGAAATATGAATTGATTAAAAGCAGTTTAGATCTCTTTTAGCAAGATACTAAAGACTCACTCATACCTGTTCCAGCCTTGTGGACCAAACTTGCGTCTCTCCGCAACGACGGCATGGAAGTAACAGAGAGCGAACAAAACAGATTTGAACTCCGCTTCCTTACTGCACATTTCTAACGTCTCCTGACTGAAGTTATCCAGAGACTGGATAAAATTAATTCAATCACTTATAAATTACTGTAGTAAGGTAATAATTATTCGAAAGTAGGCGAATCTTTATTATGAGTACATAAATCAAAACTGTTGCTGCATCGATTTCGTGTTGTAGCTTATAAAACAACAATTCGTGAACAGCACGAAGCGTTTTCCCAAGTGCGATTTGAACCTACAGCACTATGAGTAGTATGAAATACACTTAAACTATTAGGTTATCCGTGCAATATAAATTGGCTTCATATTTATAAATCACTACTACAGACTGTAGGAAAGTGAGAGGAAAGCCTTACATTAAAAGAAACAATTACATTTATAAAGTGATGATAATCATAATATTTTTGGTAACATACCTTGTGCAAGTTCGCCCACATTCCAATTGGCGGTTCATTTGTTATTTTAATTGCAGACTCTAATATGCCTTGTGGTATGACATGGTATGCAGCGTCAGCTGCTGGCTCAGCGCTTAGATACAACCTTTGAACAACATATTGGCTTATTTTGTACAAACTTAATGGATTATTCAAAACTTTTTGAGATCACTTACCGATAGTCCTCTTCAGGGTTTTCGAAACATTCCTCCATTTTCTTCTCTAATGTCGATAGCCATTTAGCAACCAAATGAATATTTTGTAATATAACCCAGTGTCCATTAGCAGAAGCAATACCCATAGCGGCTTCAGCTACTACTTCCTGACCTTGACCCAATGAGACTATGTGGAAATTTTTCTTATCAGTCGCGAAGCCTAACTTGCGCCCTAATTTCTCTAAATCCTAAAATTACAACATGTAAGATTTTTACAGCATAAAGGAACTTTGCAAAAACATTAGCCATAACCAGTTTACTCTATAACATTAACCATATGTTCAAAGAATTCCAAAATATGTATTTAGTTAAGAAATTTTTTGACACATTAAATAATTATTTTTGGAAACATACTATCAAAAACAAGTTTTGCAAGCTACATACATGTGATACATAAATCATATTTACCTTCAGTGGGTCGACACCAGGTGATAGGATGAAAAACATAGCAGTTTGTGAATTACTCTCTTGATAAGACTTCTCCAAAGTAGGAGTACGGGCCTCCACAAACTTGGAGCCCAAATTTTCCTCACAAAATGCGCTGTTACAAACAAAACAGTGATAACCAAAAGAAATATTATAGTATTTCATGTGAGTTAATAATTTTTATGTATAAAGTCGAAAGACACGCAGGAACCGAGTGAATATTTTGTAATTGAGAGCCAGTACCCACAAGCAAGCTTATTACCAACAGCCACTATTAAATTACAAATGCGGTTGAGAAAAAATATAATAAATAAAATCTTAAACATTATACTATTAAAATAAATTTAATAAATAAGGCCACAGGTTGTCCTGCTCGCCAACTCCAAAGGCCGCTCTACGTGGCGGTTGAGAACAGATGCAAAATTTTATCACAATGACCACCAGTGACTGCAGTTTTAGTAGTGGTTGTTGCAAATAAGTTTCATTTATTACATTGATTGCCAATCGTCTCTGGCGGCGGTTGGGAAAAATGTTGCCCCAACGATCACCACTAAAACTGGTAGTCGTTAGGATAAATTAAACCCGCTAGCAGACTAAGTGGGGGCCTATGCGATAAGCTGATGATGATGTTGATGGAATCATATTTATCAAACGTTTACCTGGAAGCATAAGACATTCTGTCCGGCCGCAGCGCTCGCATTATACATAAACGTTGCAGGGCAGTTTTGTTTTTCCAGTCACCTGGCAGTTTGTCTCTTTCTGGAGCTTCTCCTTCCGTATATTTCTGCCATCTACAATATAAGATCATATACATATGATTTCTATCTATAATTATTTTTGACATTGAAAATACAGCTTTTTTGAAATATTTATATAGAGCTCGTTGTACTCTGCCAGATTTCTGGCAGGTTATAACGAGCGTTGTGTACACGTAGCATATTATGTAGTACACGTAGCGTGGCAGGGTACACGTAGCACATTGTGATTGCACACAATAGATAAAAACCATCTTTGAGGTTTATTGTATATCGTATTCAAACTTAAGCTTAATCATTGCAGAACTTTTCGAGCCTTTTTAAGTGTACACAAACAACAATATAACAAAACATTTTTTTTGTCCGTGTGGTTATGAATGAAGAATACGTAATTTCATCACCTCTATTCAAACCGTGGGTATCGTAAGAGGCGACTAAGGGAACAAACTATTCAGGAAAATATCACTACAAAGACAAGAAAAGCTTGAAACAAACTTTATTCCAACCCGTCTGGCCAGCGTGGTATAGTAGGCCAAAATCCACTAACTAAGAAGAGGCCTATGTCTAGCAGCAAACTGTTAAAAGCTGTTGATGATTGTAGATTAAGAATATTTGTCACTATTGCAGTAATTTCTTTGTTATTTTTCAGCAAGACGGTGACATTACCGGAGTATTAAAATTATCAGCTTTTGCCCTCTATTAATTATAGAGGACAAAAGCTGATAATTTTAACATTATAATATTCTAACCGCAAATCCAAAAATGGACAAAGATGCTGTAAAATGAATTTTTAAATTTATGTAAAAGATTAACATTACGATTACATTACATTATTACGATCATATGTCAATAATTTCTATATTTTTTTTCAAAATGAGGTCACAGTCTAAATGTTATTTAAGTAGATTTTTATGTATAGTTTACCTTTTAGTAGCACCTTCTATTTCTTTATCAAGGTCTTCAAAAGCATCCATTCTGGAGAGTGCTACAATGCCACCCCAACAGTTATTAGATAACCAAGGATACGGTGAATTTTCTGGTGCCACAGCGTACTTCAGCAAGAAATCTAATTCTCGCAAATTTAGCCTACCCTCTGTTTGAAGAACCTTGTAACAAAATACATTTGTGTTATGCATAAAAACATTATTTCTCTTTTTTAATAATTATTAATTGAATAGCTACTTGTTACGAGTGTATTATCAGAAACTGTTAAAAAAAGACGTATGATCTTGGATGATCTTATTGTTCATCATGATTAGAAGATGCGTGTGACTAATATTTGTAGTAAGATTAGATCTAAAATGTCACCGATGGCCGTTATATCTGTCGTTAAAGATAAGGACTATTTTTGAGAACACCACTATACAGCGTCTACAGGAAAACCAAAACGTAGTGACTTCTCTCAATTAATTCTTGCTAAATGTTATTCAAGAAAAGATGAAATCACAAGAAAGTAGTTCTTTTGACGATATGTTAAAAAAAAAGTAAAGTTAAGTTTATTGGTCTGAAAAATATAAGTACCCTTATCATCTATCCTAGTAATCTCTGTATGTCTGTATCCGAGTGATATCTATAGTCTCTGTTCGAAAAAGCAATGTCACTTGATAAACTAAAACTTTATGTGAGAGTTCTCAGGAAAGAAGAAATGGGAGTGTGAAATTAAAGCAGTCAGATTAATTAGCTCCACCAGGCCTCAAACGAATTTTCAAATTCAAAGAACCTGCCAAACGTAATCAACGAATCACCGTCATAGGAATGTATTTATATATGAATAGAACTTAGCCTTTGCTGGCACTTCTCTTGAGTTCTATCTCTAAACCATCAAACTTAGCCACAAACCAGGTAAAAAGAGTCTTTCTACCTGTAACTATATACTTGAAGAAAAAGCGCTCTTCGAGAAATTGACATCTTATCCAGTTAGAAATGAAGCGTCAGCGACTAGGTATTTTAACTACAAGTAATTTGGATATGCTGCTAAATGTTGCCGTGAAACTAGCCGATTTTGTAATCACTGTCGAGAGCTGGATCATTCCGCTAAGTAATGCAACTACAAATTTGCACCAACCCTTTGTGAAAAAACTAAAATGGTGATAAAACTTGCCCAGTAGGGAAATGTGCTGAGGATATATGATAATTTTATTAATAATATAAATAATAATTGTAAAAAAATATTAATTCTATAGGCTACGAGAGCCAGTGATTTGAAAACGTTGGTACTTAAAATTATCATTTGTTATATATTATATTTAAATTCCTAATTGATACCCAGGTAATTTTTTTGTGTTTGAAGATGCATTATTGTGAAATCAAAGATTGTAGACATGGTGTATCAATTATTAACATTCTACTAACACAAATGTAACTGAAATTATTCATAACAATTATTATTTAATTTATTTAACTTTTGTTTAAATGAAAATATGTTAGAAATGATTATATCAGACTGAAATAGCTGTTAACTATTATTGTTTTTAATTAGTTTAGCATGCGTACATTATGTTATATTATTATTTTTCTGTTTATCTGTTATTATATTTCAATATTAATATCTAAATGAAATTTGTTTAAAACTTAGTCAAGTGATTGCCGAGATTATAGGCCTATCTTAGTTTAGACATTCAGCGATTCAGCGAAAATGTCTTTACACTTTCATGTGTAATGACATTTATATAAATTATTAATATCTTAGTTTTATACTGGTATTACTTGACGATTAACGAACCTACTGCTTAAAATATGTTTTAAAATAAAATTGCCCTACACTGTATCTTAAAACAAAACCAAACGTATCTCAAGAAAGCCGAAAGAAATGACTTTCCACAACCAAAAACGTTCATTCTCACGTAATGTTCTTATACTAACTCACGCTACGTTTTTTTTTATTTTGAAGTTATACTTCTTTTAGCGCGTTAGGGAAAAATTATGAAAGTAAATTTTTACAATGCCCGCGCACACCTTTAAGAACAGCCTGGCTTTTTTGACTGGAAAACGCAGCGTTGGTAGGCCTACCACAAGGTGGTCCCATGACCTGGTTAAGGTCGCGAGAAACCGTTGGATGCGGTCGGCGTGGGACCGGCTGTTGAAGAAATTTGGGGCAGGCCTATGTCCAGTAGTGGACGTCTTTTGTGTTTAAATTACATTTTTTTAACTAGATAATGCGTTATAATGAAACTTTCTTTTAATGTATTAAATATCATTATTTTTATTATTAGATTAAATAAAAATTTTAGAAGGATTTTTATCTTGTTACGCACGTAAGAAGTATAACTTCTTACGTGCGTACATAAGTACACATACGTTTTTTTTTTCAAATTGTAGGCTATATTACATTTTCAGAATGGAGTAGAAAACCAGAGGGAGGTATGTTGTGGGGTTCCCCAAGGCTCTGTACTGGGCCCATTGCTGTGGAATCTCGCATACGATGCGGTCCTTCGTATCAGTCTGCCCTCTGGCCTAAGTGTAGTCTGCTATGCGGACGACACACTTATATTGGCTAGAGGGTCACGCTTTGAGGAAGTGCTTTGGCTTGCCGAGCAGGGGGTGGCCTGTGTTGTAAACAAGATCTGTGAGCTGGGCCTTAGGGTGGCGCCTCAGAAAACTGAGGCGATATGGTTTCATGGCCTACGCAGACGCCAGGAACCACCCAGCTCATGCCTTCGCGTGGGTGACGCTGAAGTCCAGGTGGGCCAGTACATGAGGTACTTAGGCCTTATCCTGGACAGTCGATGGAGCTTCGAAGAGCATTTCGGGCGATTAGTCCCCCGAGTGCGGGGGGTAGCAGGTGCGTTGCATCGTCTGTTGCCCAATCTCGGGGGACCACGGGAAGATGTTCGCCGCCTCTATATGGGGGTTATTAGATCCATGGTCCTCTATGGGGCGCCCGTTTGGTTTAGTGACCTGGCGGGTGCCTCCCGCTGCCGGGCTCTACTCAGGAGCCTTCAGCGGTTGATGGCCATACGGATCGTGCGGGGCTACCGCACAATCTCCTATGAGGCGGCGACGATCCTGGCACGATCTCCGCCCTTCGATATTCTGGCCGACATGGACGCGATGGTTTACGACCAAATTCGTCGTTCTGTCGGTCGGAATGCTGAAGAGGCCGCGCCAGATCATGAGCCCGGAATGCTACGGCAGAACGCGCATAAGCAAGCTCTGGTGGCTTGGCAGGCACGGCTCGAAACTGAGGGCTGTGCTAGCCAACGCGCCGTCGGAGCCGTTCTACCGAACTTCGAAGCGTGGATAGAGAGGACCGACTGTGTCACCTATCGATTGACTCAGATACTCACCGGGCACGGCTGCTTTGGTGAGTATCTGAATCGAATAGGACGGGAGGCTACGGCACAATGCCACCACTGCGAGTCCGAACGGGACTCCGCCCAGCACACGCTGGAGGACTGCCCAGCTTGGGAGTCTGAGCGTCGAGTCCTGGTCGGACGGATCGGACGAAACCTTACGCCATCAGCACTGATCACGGCAATGCTGGCGACTCGTGAGGGTTGGGAAGCCGCGGTCTCCTTCTGTGAGCATGTTATGCTCCGAAAGGAGACCGCAGAGCGAGATCGGGAAAGGGCCGATCCCGCTCGAAGGAGGCGGCGAAGGGGACGCGGCAGAGGTCGCTAGTACCCTAATCGCCGTCTAAGGGTCGCTGCGGTCATATCTTGGGGCGATGTGACTGCTGCAAGTGACCCGAGACAGGTGACACTCCGGTGCGGCCGGGGAGTGTTGTCTGGGGCGGGGCGCTGTTCTGCCTCTTACTGTGCAGGGCGGAGAGAGGTGTGATAGCGTCCTGTCCTTGGGGCATGAGGTGCCCGGGATGTACCTCACTTGTGAAGTACGGCAGGGAGGACTCTAGAAGCCGCTAATGCGTTCCTGGAGCTCCTTCCGACTGCCGAGGTAGGCCGCCGCGGGGTTTAGTGGGTATATCGGTTTTCCGGGAGTCCCACACACGCCCTTCGTCCCTCCGGAGGGTATGGTGCGAAAAGCATTCCCTGCGTAAAAAAAAAAAAAAAAAAAAAGGCTATATTACATTTACTATGTATTCTATGTAATCTTAGGAATATATAAATTAAAAGGAGAACACACAGCGTGAAAGTGACCGATATTACGTCTACCATGTGTAATACCATAAAACCACCAACCACCAAAATGTAGTGTAGTATTACATTATAAAAATGTTTTACGTATAGCCTAATAATGAGGAGATAATGTTTTTGAAATAAAATAATTCTATATTTAGCTCACCTGTAGCGTTACAAGAAACAAAAAAACGAGTTTGTCCCTTTCAAATAGACCTCGACACGTGTACACGTAGACGGAAAATGTGATGCTGTCAAGCAAGTTTCGCACTCGTTTCTCCAAATCGTCAGCCTTTTCAGCTGTACGCAATGCTTCCTTGAAGACCACACTATATGCCTTCAGTGAGAATTGGTACATCGGATTTATCTTGCATATTTCATTTAGAATAAAGTACAACATAGACGCCCTTATAGCAGCACGTCTATAAATAGAAACGAACGAGTCAAAATTATGAACAGTTAGAACAAATTAAAATAAACAAGAATATATGTATATATAAACATATTTTATATTCTGATTTTAATTTATATTTATTTTAGGTACACCAAAACTACATGTACAAAATAATGATTTAGGTTATAATTATATTAAGATTTAGTTTTTACGTTCTCACGTCGACAAATTGTTAAAAAAAATTGGGGTGTTCAAGCACCAAGTCACGCTGAGAGTGTGTATTAGAGCATGGTGCACGTACTTTAATGATACTGCAAAACACGATAGAAAACTGTCAAATATGCAGGTTGCCTAAGTCTACATTTTCCTTAACTTTTACTGTTTACTGCTAAAGGAAGACAATATTCACCTGTATCTTTCTCGAGCGTCATCAATCTTGACGGCGGTAGCTTTACCCTCCTCTACCTTGATCTCAATATCAGCGGCAGTCTTTTTAGTGGTTTCTAAGTTAATAACCAGAGCCGCATCGCTTAAAATATCTGGGCCTGCAGATGACAATCGCTTAAGCAAATCGTCCTCCAAAGACTTCAGTGTGATCTTGAAATCATTTTGTTGTTTGGTCAAACCGGCTCTCAAAGATTCTAAATCCGGACGCTCAGCCTTTACTACTTCACCGAGAAGCTGTTCTTCTAAACTGAAAATTTATGAATTCCAGTCAAAAAGACGTGTTTAAAAATATTTGTGTTTTTTAAATTCTAACATTTAACATACAGTCACATATTCAAGGTCAGTATTTATAAAACAGGAGTGTTGAAATATACATATCTCACCCATTTCTTGTTACTGTGAAGTTAATAAGAGTGCACTGTGCCTGCATTTCCGGTTGATAATGCGGATTGGCCAATTTTGTTTGTAGTAAAAAGCGGAAACATGGATGATAATCTATCTCCCTGTCTCCTATCTGAAATATATATTGTATAATGTAGGTAACTAAGAGAATTCAGAGATGTTACTTCACATGAACAACAACGTGGTTAATTATATTCCCACCAATGATAAAAATTGTGTAATATGTCTATGTTTGTATATTCTGTTTCATATACTCGTATGTATTTAGAAAAAATAGGTTTTTATTTGAATGCTTAACGTGATCCATGACGATGAAATCGATGCGAATGCGATGAAAATGTTACGCTAATTATGTTTTTAAATAAAATTGTTTCTGAAATAATAAACTCTTAGAGAAACAAAAACTATATTGATTTGATGTGGACAGTATTGTAGAATGGTAATTTTAGATATAAATATTTAGTTTATGAGTATATTTATCAGAAGTGTTGTTATTATAGGACATGCTTTGCTTAGTTTGAAATCAGTCAGTCTTGTATCAGATGTGCAAAGAAAAAAAAATATGATAACTTAATCATTTTTTTTTTTTCGTAACAAGTACCTTGAGCACTTTTCCTTTACGTATAAGGACTCTCCCAAGAAGCGGTTCGAGTACAGCATCCACGGTCTCGCCAATATTCTCCAGTAGCAAAACGTCTCCATTAGAGACACCCCTCTCAATTCGGTCTAAGTAGTTGCGTTGAGTTAGACGAATCACCACAAGACCATCGCCGAATTTGGATTTTATCCATTTAATCCCTTGACTGTTCGTAATTAAAATTAGTAATATTGTTAACGTTTTCTTTAACTTACAAACTGCACGGCAGATAAGACCGCGAAAAATGAGAATATTCTAATATAAAAATATACTGGTCCCCTGCCCCAGTACGTCAATGGTATACCGAAAAATAATATCTTTTTAAAATAAATCAACTTTTATCAAACTTTCGCATTTTGGTACCGTATGCCTTATGAAACACAGTTTTACCTTTGGTTGAACGAAACAATAATATAAACATTTGTAACATATAGTTTTTCGTGGCTGGACAATCCAATGGTCAGTTCTTATATTCTATTAAGGAACTTATTTTACCCTTGCAACGGGTGTCGATTACTCTGCCCATGTATTTTAGTTTTTAAAAATTTTAACTATTTATTTTAATAACCTACTGTAAAAACAATTAAACGTCTGTATAAAATACGCAACATATTTAACGTACTTAATTGGATAAGGATTAATATCATATTATATAACATCATATTATTATAATTACTTTGAAAGTATGATTTTGTCGAGGAAAATCATTCCTAGAAAATATAGTGATTAAGGCAGTTATTAAATAAAATCCATTTACTGACAGCTGAGGATCAATCATAAGCGGCCAGCGCGCAGAGTTGGTTAGAATAGTAGCATTCTCTGTACTCATAGTGTCGGTAGGCAGACCCTCGTTGTTCCAAGTTGCTATTTGAGCATCGTCCGTTAACATCGTTAGTGGGTCAAGACCCTCCGTCGTTTCTATTTTAGGCTGCAAGAGTAAATGAGAGTTTTCAAATTATAAACAATAATTTGCATGTTAAACCATTATCTGGACAAAAGTATTTCAGTTGTGCTTCTGTAACATAACGTATTAACTTACATTCGTTTTAGCAAGCGAAGGCACCCAATCTTCATACATTAACTGAAGACGATAGCTTCGTGTGAAGCAACCAACATAAGAAATGAAAGCTGACACCAATAGCACGTCACCTGGTAACAACACTCCAGACTCCTTCATATTAACTACTGTTGATGACCATCTGTTAAGAAGGAATCACGATCGCAATAAGTTATTAACGTGACACATAAGGAGTTGTAGATCTAATATCGATATATATTACCTTATTTTCTCCGAAGCAAGTCCATTAACAAGCCTGTTAGCCAAATCAATTGTGGCGTTAGTAGCGTCAGCTTCAGCTTGGCATTTCATTTTTTCATTCACAGCCTCTTGGAATGCTTTCATCAAAATTCCCAATTTCTCCTCTAGTTCCTATAATACAGAATCAATTTAAATACAAAATTCATTTCATAAATCAAAGCCAATAATAGGTTATACTTAAGTATTTACAGCGATTTGATCCGTGAGGAAAGCTAGCTTATCCCTGGCTGCTTGGAGCTCAGCATTCGCAGCGTTGAGGGCACGTCGCTTAGGTTCGACTACTACATACACATCGTAGAATTTTATAATATTGATCACCCAAGCGCAGAGACCAGCGGCAGCTGCTGACTTCGAGCGAATTAAATCTGGATGAAACTCGGGATTTTTGAGGTACGGCTGAACAGCCTGTCCGAGAAATGAGAACAGAGACATTTATTAAAAAACCGATTTTGTTCGTTGGAACGCTCTAATATAAATTTAAACTTTTCTGTTTTATTAATATATTTTACAAGGTATGATTACTCGCCTTAACCACGTCGGGATGAATGTTTTCTTTATCGTAGTAAATCAAATCATATAAGAACTGATCCACTTTAGCCATCATTAACTGAAACATGAAAAGATGTTCAAGTCAATCGAAATAAAGATACAATTGAATTGTCAATGTAATTCAAAAAAAAATGTCGATAAATAGGACAATTATAATAAAAAGTTACTTCATCAGCCTATTACAATCCACTGCTGGAAAAGTCTTAAACAGTTACTTACTTTACATGATTTCCACGATCTATCCTTCGGTAATTTACCCTTTTTGGAAAATAGTACTAGTACTGCAGCCGTGACCATGACGACTGCTTCTGGTGGTGAACCGAAAGCCTTTAACTCTGTTAGGTTATTCTTATTTAGGGTGTTTAAGGCTTCTTGGGCCGCAATCAATGCAGGTTCCGCTTTAGCCAAGTCATCTGCGCAGATCTTAGCCTTTATTGTTACATCCTCTTCTATTACCTTTACTTTTTTTTCCTCTTCGGCAGCTGTTCAATCAAATCAAAATAAAATACGTATATCATTAATATATAATATAAAAAACCAACAAGTTATTGAGAAAACACAAAAAAAAAAAGATCTGTTGACTTCACTATGTTGGCACTTGACCGTCATCGACTGCGATCCAATAAAGATTCGGGTAAAGGTTCCCTTATCACGTCGTTGTAGGGCGTTACACTTGTAAAATACTTATATGAGTAACCACACCATATATTCTGTATTTATAAGCTCGGGCTTATTTCGAGGCAGGAGATTAGCATTGAATGAACAATATTGCATACCAAATGCCTTTTCCTTTGAGACTTTTTCGCTTTCAGCGCCTACCACGTCGATCAGTTCCTCCGCTGCTTTGTTCTTTTCTTTTAAAATAATTTCTTGCTCAGCTAATGTTACCTGAGTAAACAAAAAGTTGACTTTAAAATTAGTAATATATGTAAATGAAATATGTATTCCTTTTACCCGACTGCCAAGAAAGGGTTATGCTTTTCGAGCGTATCTTGTATATACATATATACGTAAGTACGTAATATTCTTTATAATTTCGTATGTTCCAAACCTCAGCATGAATTTATTTAATTAACATATCGTTAGATTCGTTTTGGTGACCCAAGTATTCTTAGATAAGTGATCCGAAAAAAAAACATGACGTCTGTGAGACACTGTACTTAATATATATATAAAAAAATCAATACTACAATATGTGTATCAACTTATAGGGCTTTTCATGAAGATTTAAAATGATATATTAGGACTATACTCATTTTATATGTATACTCTCAGGGTACGTGGTCAGTGCTCTTGACCCTAAAAATAATTTAATATCCACACACTGACAATTCTTTATAATCATTAGACCGCTTACGGAATTTGTAACAAAAAAAATATATAATATTTTTCAATAAAATGTTTTTCACTTGCCAAAAACTAAATCTATAAAGTTTTTAAGTCAAAAATAAAAAATATAAAAACAACTTGTATTTTGATATTTTTGTTTGTGTATTAGAGCAGTTTTAAGCTAACTTATTTTCATTAACCTTGAGAACAGCGACGTCGGCAGCACATGATGCTAGCTTTTCCAGACCATTTTCAAGTCTTGATATCATCATCTTCAAGTTCGTGGTTTTCTCATTAAGTAGTTTGGTATAAAGAGCTATCTGCTCGAGGAAGGTCTTAGGTGTGGTATAATTATACCGCTTCTCGTTTTGGTAGTAGATTTCTGACATTCGATTCACGCTTTGGTGCACATGTGACATGAAATCTGATACAGAACCGACCAATTCGAGCTGTAAATTCGTTAAAATCTTGTTAATAAATCTATTTGAATTTAAATCTTAATTCAAGGTAACATTTTAATATTTCTAGTTATCTATTAGGTATCTTAAACAACAAAACACCGTATTGTAATATTATGTTTTTAGTGTACATTCATAAGTCTTTTTACTTCTCGTCACAAATTATTTCATTAGTCATAATTAGAGGTGTCAGTTGAATCTAAGTTAGAGCTATAAAAGTTAAATTTTTGTTAATAATTAGTTTTTTGCTAATTACTTTGATCATTTTCTTTGTTCCTTTTTAAAATCAAGATAAATTATAGAAGTACAAAGACTATGTGTAAGCAAAATATCAATATAACGTTTGTAATATATTAACCGGCAATGACTGTACTTCAGATAAGAATCGTTTGGAGACAGACTGCAACGCCTCTTGCGGCCATTGATGGAACCAGTCGATGGCGCTGCAATTCACTACAGACGGGAACTTGCGTGCACGTATTCGCAAAGTTGCACCCACCGGAGAAAAACACAACACAACCTGGACAAACAGACATTATAAATATTTAAACTAGTTAATATGTATTTGATTTAAATTTCGCACGGAAATGAAGAATAAGGCTATGCATTTAGGCACCAGAGCCTTAATGCCTTTAGCATTACCAACATTACATTGAAAGTCTTTTAATAAGTGCCTTAGTGCCTTTAATAATTAATAATTAATTAATTATTAATTAATTAATTAAGGTTAATTATTCTGTGCCACCATTATTATTTAAGTAATCGTGCGGTTAAAATCATCACTGTAGATATAAAAAACGAATTAAATACTGTAGATATAAAAATACAATAGGGAATTGCCCTACTTAGATTTTCCTATGAAAGCGTTTTCCATCTACCAAACGATAGTAAATTCACTTGTATCGTTCTGTCAATGTTGCTATGTAGTTTGACTATCTCAAACTGAGAGTAAGATGAGGACGTACTCGGTATTTTTCGAAATAAAATATTTTGCTGTCTTTCAAGTTTTAATCAAATTCATTCCTTAGCTGCTCTTTTTGTACAAATATTTATTTTATTTTTTTAGTGACACCATTAGTGGAAATGTCTATCAACAGCCCGGCACACAAACATTTGACTAACACTAAGTGAGTGGAAAATTAAAAAAAATGTATTTGTTTTCAAACCCATGTAATATTACTACTCATATCATAGCAATTCGGTTCTCCTTATCACCCCATTCCCTTGAGATTGGCATTATCAATTTAAAAGTCATGTTTATTCCCTAATAAATACGATGTCTTATGATATCCTTATACTTTTTTTCTCATTTCACTTTTACGAAAAGCTAAACATATTCAATTACATTAAGTGGTTTCCATATTTTTACAATTAAAATTTCACGCTTATCCTATCGCCGACCACAGGTACTAATCGACCACCAGAAGTCCCTATTCTCTGGCGGCTAGCGGTCCTGTCGACGGCTCATAACGCCGCCGACGTCTTCTTCACTCTGTTCTTCGATCGGGAGAGGGCCGATCCCGTTCAGCGGTCTCTTTCTGAAGTATAACAGCTTCGCAGAAAGAGACCACAGCGGCCCAGCTCTCGTCACCCGCCAGCATGGCAACAACGATTGCTGGCGGGGATAGGTCTCGTCCTATTTCATCGACTAAGACTGCGCGTTCAGATGACCACGCGGGGCAGTCCTCCATCGTATGCTGGGCGGAGTCCCAGTCGGCTGCACAGTGGTAACAGTATGCCGTCTCCTCGCGTCCGATTTTATTCAGATATTCACCGAAGCAACCATGCCCGGTGAGTATCTGCGTCAGTCGGTAGGTGACGCGACCTCCCTCCCTGCACCGACAGTGCGTTGGCGCGCATTTTGTGGCTATTCCAGCTGCGTGCGCCATTGTGCTACTACCTGTCGGTGAGCGTTCCGGCGCATTTCGAGCTCGTCCTGGCCTTCCCCACTTTCACCCCGGTGGATAGAGCAAATAAGTTTATAGACCCTCGCGTCCATATCCGAGCTCACTTAGCACGTGTTACAGCGTCGGTGCTTCCCTGTTTAAAAAGGTGTAAATCTGTTTTCATTGTGTGTTCCGCCAACTTATTATATTTCCAACTCCTTTAGTTTTCTTCCGATTTTCTTTTCTGGTTCCCAGACAGTTTAATTCTTTCTAGGACTTCCCAAATGACATAGCTTGGTGTGTTAGTGGATCATTGCTGTTGATCCTGGTGTATGCGAGTTACAGTAGCATGCATAGTGGCGGAATCAACTCCGTACAAGACATATAAAAATATTTTTTTTTTTTAAATTCTTCAGGACGGAATCCAAAACAGATTTCAATATCTTCGTATGATTATTTTATTAATACTAAGTTCTAAAGCCCCTTGATATTTTGTTTCAATTACAGAAAGTTTTGCCATCTAGTGGTAAATAGATGTTATTATGTTTCAAAAAATAGGTTATAAAAACACATCGTTTTCTTCTTAATACCATGAAAATGTGCTGATTTGAGATTTTCGACATAAGTACACAGTTATAATAACTGTACGCTGACAGTGCACAGTCGCTTACGTCTTCTCTTTCTTGTATTGTTCCGTGGTAAAAATCTTTACGTTAATTTTTAAGCACATTGTAATTTAAAAAATAACTTTCATGTAAACTTCATTTAGGATATATGGAACAACATAGAAATCTATTGTAATGAAAATTGTTCAGAAAAATATATAGAGTTTCGTACTCACCTTTAACATAGATCTTACTCGATTGATAAAGAATCGCCAACAATTTTCACGTGTGTCTTGGACACCACTTGCCTTCGTCTGAAATTATTAAATGAGATTAAAACATATTCAAAAGGGAGGTAAGTTGTGAAAAAAAAAATGTCCTTATATTATTTTACATGTATACATGTTTTTTTTCTTTATTTTTGATTTTTTTTTAAATTGTTGCGAAAAAAATCTAATTATTACGATTGGTTCTAATTGAAGTGGGAGTGGGCCAAGCATGTCTCAAGACGAACCGTGTGTCGCTGGAGCCGAAATGTGCTACCGTGTACTGGAAACCGTGATTAGGAAACCGTAGTGTAGGATCCTGCAGCACGATGGACCAATGACTTGAAGAAGATGGCTGGCAGTGGATAAACGCGGATCTCTTTGGAGGTGACTCTTGTTTAACAATGGATGGCGATAAGTTGATTAAGGTAAATAATTGAATAGGAGCTGAGACCAGACCTCTGCTTTAACGCCGTTTATAATGTTTTCTATTTCATCATCTGCAAACAGTTCAGGTATTTCCCCGGAGGCTAGTAAGTCGTTGATGAGCACCAAAAATCTTTCATCAGCCACTTGACCGTCTGTCATTAAGAACATGCAGCCAATGTTCTTCAAGCCCGCTTTTAAATTCAATCCAGCTAAAATAAAAATTTTAGTATTAATGTTTTCTATTTAAGTATTGTATTCTGTGTGATAATTCTGAATAAATATTATGTTGCTTTACAATCCCCAATTCAAATAGTAGTAGGTACTGTTTGATAAATTTCTGTAGGTATTACAATCAGAATGACTGGTGGTATCGTGTTTTAAATGAATCCATCGACGTCACACGTACTTCATATTAAATAATAGTCACTAGTGAATAAGAAATACATGTACCTAAGTCAACTTTTAAATCATTAATGCTGTAGCCTTTCCTAAGCTGTATCTGGAAGACCTCCAACGAAGAGATGAAGGCTGAGAGTCTAGACAGGGATTGCTTGCCAGAACCGCCCACACCAACCAATAATGCATTACCTCGAGGACTCTCCATGATGCGATTGATCCTTAGTACAAGAAAAAATATGTTTCTATTATTCTACAGAGAATGAAAAGAAAATTATGAGCTATTAAACATTATTTTTAGTCAATAATATCAATGATTTAAGAGTGAGTGACCCTCACCTGCAAATGTGATACATTGCATCCTCAAACAACACTAGGTTCATTGTAGCAACTAGATCATTATACCCAGACAGGGATTCGTCCAATAATCTTTTTATTTGCGGCCAGTCTTTAATGGGGAAGTACTTGGGGTCTCCAATTCCCTCCGCAAAGTGACAGAATATCAATGGTTTCTCGAAAACTACATTTTCATCAAATTCCTACAAGTATTTAAAAATTTATTTACATGGTTACATACATATATTCTGTTATTAATCCAAAATACTAAATAAAAGCTTAACATGACTCGTGATTCCTGATTATATAAGTAGAATAATGATTTACAAGTATTGTATCCCAGTCCGAGTATCACAGTGGTATTTTTATTTGTGCCTATTTATTTTCGTTTAAGAAAGTTTAAGTTTATCAAAATAAAATTTGTTCATTCAATATCTTTTCCTTCAGTATATATCAGACAACCTATCAAATTGAGTCAGTTTGTGCAACTTGGTTTTCTTCTTGAAATCATCCCTACTAATATTATAAATGCGAATGTAAATTTGTTTGTTAGGGTTTCACGCGAAAACTACTCAACCGATCGTCATGAAATTTTGTACACATGTTCTTGGAGGTATTAGAAGTAATATAGGATTTTTATTAGAAAATATATATATATTTATTTAAAATAATTTGTTACGAAACACATTAAGTGGCAGAACAAATTCCAGGCGAGCGAAGCCACGGGCAAAAGCTAGTTATCTATAAGTGCGTGGTCCGTAGACTCACGGTACACACACACACGGTACACAGAGCTGCTCACCTACAATATTTTAATTTCTATCTACCTTTTTTTTTCTATTTTTTTGAATGTCTTTGCAATGTGTAAGCCTACGTGCTCTAACCACTGTGTACTTTTTATACTTTACTATTCGATATTCGACCGAATATTGTGAACTATTCGGCACAATACCGAATAGTTGCCAAATATTTGTGGCATCTCTTGTATATTGAATCAAACACGTAAATTTGTTTTTTTTTTTCACATTTTACCTATCCCATTACCGTAGTCATAATGCACACCGAATGTCCAAAGACCAAAAACGCTTATAGAAGGAAATAAACGAAGTAAAGAGTCGTAGAAAATAAAAAAAAAAGAGAATTTTGGTTGAGTACTAGAGTACTGCTGACCTCATATATAATAGCGGCTTTTCTTGAACTGCATAACACATATACACATAAGAACAGAGGTTTATTTAAGACCGCTTAGTGAGTTATTAGTCTAATCTTGCGTTGGTACGTAGCGTTGTTACTTAAAGAATTATATGTATGTTACTTATATAGCAGATTTTCTATATCTTTTTAAATTTTGAAATTTCGTGAAAAGACATCTTACTAGGGCACCATAGTGTGGTTCACCATGCTGCATTGTCTTGTACTTATAATCAGAAAAACTCAAGAAAAAATTATACACCCTTCAAGACACTTGTGAATGCCAAATGTTTTTGGTCTTCGAACAACCGTGGTGTATTCAGGCTACTTTAACAAGGGTAGGTAAAAATATAAAAAAAACATAAATGACCGTGTTTGGTCAAATATTTAACATGGAGTACTTACTTCACAATTCTTCTTTATGGTATCAGCGATAAGTTTGGCGAAAGTATCGTTATCTGCAGAATCTACTAGCTTATCGGAGTAGACTCGTGTGGCCTCATGCATCCACAGTCTTATAAACTCAGATGAAGTTTTGATCGCATCTCCAGTAGTGAACAATATTCCCTGCAGATCACGAAATAGATTTGTGTTGCAATATATGGATTCAATTTTTTTACATAGTATTTAAATTAAGCTTTACTTTTAAATTATTAGTGGTACCTGGAATATATTAGACAGGTCCCTCAAGTTGAACAGGTAGTGGAATTTGATAGCAGTAGGCAGAAAAGTAGAAGCTACTTTGACATGCAGTGCCAGAGCAGTATTGACCAGAACATCGACGTAGCGAATGACTAAAATTCCGTATTTGTTAAGCGGATTAGCGACATGCTGCGACAGAATTTGTTTGTAAATATGTTGACAAGCATCCAAACCTGGAAAACTTAAAGTACCAAAATAAAATATTAGGTTGCTTTTGTATATTGTATATTACCAATCATGAACAGTCTTTAATAGTCTACTGCTGGACATGAGAAAGAAGGTTTTGGACACACTGATCAGAAGAACCGTTTGTGTATTTAATCATTTAGCCATTTAGGTAGTAGAACCACGCTGATTTCAGTACGTACTTACCAACTCGACCGAGACAGTACTACCCTGCTACAGAAGACCAACTTAAAGCGACAGCACCAATGCTGTCGTGTTTCGTTGGTGAGTGCGAGACCGGAGACCCATTGATGCAGGGGTGACAGTTATTGTGGTAACGGCTTAGACTACCAAGATGACTGTCATGCCTTTTAAGTCCTTAAGCGCGGCGTGAAAGGTATATCACTAGATAGCCATAATATGAGTCACCATATTGCATTGTCTGCATTTGCAATGAGTATGGTGACCACATCTCTTGGATTGTATTTACTAAATTAATTAGAATCACTTTAGAAGACTGTTAATATAGAAAAAAAAAGCGTTGACATAGATTACAGGACCCTGCGTAGTTTACTCCTTTTGCCAATTCTTACATATCCCACGAGAAAAATAGAAGAAGTAAATATATCAAATTTGTGTGTGGCAGCCTTTGTTGAGCAAATGATATCCGCAAACATAAAATTTATTCTAAGAAAATAAAATAAATTGTATACCTGATGGCAAACGTGCAAAAATGTCGTTGTAGTCGTGAATCTATGGTAAAAGATCCAGCTGTTGGGTTCATGCACGCCAGAAACATGCAGTTTGATATATCCTTCAGAGACAACTTTTGCCTGTCGTACCTGGAACATACTCTGAACGATTAATTAGGAACAAAAATAAGGATTTTCCAGAATTGTATCTAGGGGAATAATTACCTTTTTCAACGTTAAACGTAATTTCATCATGATTTAAGTAATACAAGTTATATTTATGACTATTATCTGTCAAAAATATTTGTACATCTTATAAAAATATGTAAAACCATTTCCAATTGTAAACATAAATTGGACAAGTGTGATGAAACAAAATTTACCACGCCTATAGAAAAACACTATAGAAGATAAATATTTCTATAAATATATATAAGAAGTTAGTCTAAGGTTAATGGCCAATTTAAAACTACAAAATTATCAATTACCAGTGTCGATAATCCATGAACTGTCTAACAAGTGTGTGGGGTTGCACTGTGCCGTAGGTGTCGACTTCTGGCATATTCATGTCATCCACGAAGTAGATCATAAACTTACCGCCCGGAGGGCCGTAGTTTCGACCTGACTTTTTCTCTAATGGCTTTTCCAATATTTTTTGGATCATTTCTACAACAAAGTAATTTTTTACTGTAAGACTAAATTTCTAAAAGAATTTACACGTTAAATGTTTGTAAAAATGAAAAAAAAAAACAGTTAATCTTCATCGTAGTAGGCTGAAAGCCGACTCCAACCTAAGTTGGGAAAAGCCTCAGGTGAAGGAAGAAATTTCCAATGTCATTGTTTCAATCCTCTTAAACTAATAATTGTGTGACGAACATAGCCATTTGTTCAGTGTTTAAGTGTTATTTATCTGCAATACATATTTATTTAAAACTATACGTAGAAATCACAGAGTATGTAAGTAAATATTTTTTTGCTTTTAATATGGAAACAATTCTGCATAATTTGTGATCAGGAAATGTGGGACGTGTAATGTTGTTATGATATAAAAACGTTGCCACATTTACACAGCAACTAATTCAAGAGTCGAAATCAATGTTCCTTCCCTACAGTTTTCGAAATTTCAGTCTTTAACCAGCTGTATCTAAATTTTTTTCTTTCGTCATGTTAGATAATTTAAAAGTAATATTTTAGGTTAGGAATTTTCATACTTATACCTGATGTAGTATAAAAGTTGAGCCCTACATTAGTAATTGCATAAGAGTCAGGCAACGAATTGAGTTTCGCTGCCACACTGACAGTCTTGCCGCTGCCGGCACTGCCTACTAACATTACTGGTTTCGCTTTTGCAATCAACATATCCATAAAGAACCTAGTGCGTGTAGTCTCAGACGTTGACACTAAGCATGACTGAAAAAATAAACTTAAGTATTACAATCTTGTTTCTTTTTTGTACAAAGATTTACAAAATCTAAAATGAAATAGGTATACGTTAATACCTGAAGAGGTAAATCAGGGTCCAGTTCAAAAGACTCAACTCGCTCAGACCACGGCAGAAACTTTTTCGTTTCAGGGTCTATGAAGAAACTGAAAATGTTTCCAGTAGAAGGGAATTTAATTTGTTTAAACTCACTAAGGAACCATTTGCTGAATTCATTACGCCAGTCAACTAATTGATCTTGGAATAAAGCTGATCCGAAGCCCCATGCCACAGAAAATACAAAATATATTTCATACCTGCAAGGCAGAAAAACGTATATATATTTCTGCATGTATTTGTATATCATTCTAGTTAATATGCTGGCAGATATTACCATTCCTTAGGGCATTCAGAAGGCAGCAAAGTCTTATTTAAGAAGCATTCAAGCAAGTAGCAAGTGAGTTGGATTTGTTGCAGCTCTGTCAATGGTGTAATTCGCTTATATTTCTTACATGACTCTAATAGTGGTGGAACATACTTGTCAAACATCACCGTCAACATAGCTTTTTCCGATTCGTCATCACGCGTCGTTTCTATCCATGATGCTACATATCTATATATGAAAAACATAATTGGATACATAAAACACATATATCCACTTAAACAAAATCCTAGTCTGTACTACCTGTACTAACTGAGATAATGTCTATTGCATATTTATTGAAAAACATTTACTCACGGATTCCAACCCAAGTCCTGGGGATTGATATACAAAATGCCAGCGCGAGATACAGTAGCTGGTGTAGCAGTTCTAAGATTTGATATTTCAAATAGCAGTCGCATAGTTTTATTTAAAGCGATACGTTCGTTGCTCGCTAACGTCAATACCTTGAAATAAATTGTCAGCATACAAAACTTAAGCTATGATAATTATCACTTACTTTAACTAAAATTATCAATTGTGTACTTCATAATATTAAATCACGTTTTTTTTACAATCAAAGTATTAGCAAAAAACTAAAACTACTAATACTAACTTTATTATCGTCCATTAACGTATTTAGGCTCTCAATCCACATTGGATCAATATCCCCATCAAGCACAATCCATTTCGGTCCATCTCCGGGCATATTGGCCATGTCTCTCATAATCGTTGAAAACAGACCATCCTTCCACTCCCGTGTTGCCGGATTAATTATACCAAATAGCTCATCATTGGTTACAGCTTTAGGATCTAAGTCATTATAAAACGGCTTCATCCGTAGTAGCTGATAAGTTTTGTTGAGACACTGCCACACCATAGATTTGCCAGTACCGGCAAACCCATCTATGAAAACGGAATGCCTCACAGCAAACAGCTCTACAAGTTGTACCATCTAGAGACAAATACATATATTCCCATTAAAAGTAAGTAATCGAGTAACAAAACTTTAAATGAAAATAATGGTACCTTTAAAATAAATCCAGGTTCTGGTTGCAGGTTCATCGATAAAGCGCCAGCCACTAATTCTTTCTCGAAATCGAAATCTCGTTTCCTTGGTACGTCTAGTGCGGGGAATAGATCACCGATTAATCCCATAAACACGGGCATATCATCAGTAACAATTTTTGGTACATTGAAATCTCTCAATGCTCTCATGAGTACTTGGTCTTCTGGTCTCAGTCGATCACCTCGCTATAAAGATAAATATTACACAATATCAAGTTATTCTTTCTTCTCAGTGGTTTTATTTTGTACAAAAATTACTTTTATTTAAAAAATAAAAACTTTATTAAAACAGCGCGATCAGATATGGTGGCCCTGTCGAAGAAATAAAGAACTTTGCCTACGTTAAAATTTAACTTTATTATAGAATAGAATTGCATTTCTATATTCTGAACACTCACAATACATTTACGAGAATCTTTTGTATGTTCATAAAAATCTGTGTAAATTTAAGAAAAATAGTGATCTCCATCAATTTAATTTAAGAAATAAAAATAAACTTGCCTTGCACACTACTAGGCTCCATAAAATATCGAATTCGTTTGTGGGTCAATGTATACAATTTTATAACAAATTACCAAACAACATAGTATTATTATCTATTAGTAAATTTAAGAAATTTGTTAAGCTGAGGTTGTCCAAAAAGGCTTATTACTCAGTTTCAGACTATGTCACAGATTTAGATGTTTGGAAATGAATTGCTCTTTTTTTTAAGACCTATGATTGTGAATATAACTGCTATTTTAGTATTAAAAGATTTTGAGTTAAAAGAGTGGTGGTGAGTTTCTTTCCTGGGTTCTTTTCTCACCACTCTACCATGAACAATCTGCGAACCCAGCTAGCTATAATTTTAATCGACAGATTGTTCATCTTTCATCTTTTATTGTTTTTTTTTTATGACGTTCATAAGTGTCTTTTGTGACCTAAATGAATAAATGAATTTGACTTTGACTTTTGACTTTGACTTTGAATAGTCAAACATTTGTTATAGATAATATAAAAATTAAAGATAAAAGTGTGACAGATATGGTGGTATTTTCTACTTATAAGGAACAAAGCAATAATGATGAATGTAGAAAATCAATTAAAGTGTCACCTTTAAAGACCCAGCAACCACCAACACGGATTTGATAGCTCTCAAGCCCCAATCATAATGATCTTGTTTAGAAAGCAGTTCACGGCACAAAGTATACAGTGTGATGAATTTTCTCGCCAACAAACGAGCGTCCTGGAAACCTTCGGCCACCAACATAATTTCACAAATAAGCTCAAAATCGGGTACCACCATAGCACATGGCCTGTTGAAAAAATTATAAATACCTATTCAGTAATTCGTTGTAAACTTATGGTGGCTTCCGCAAACAGCGCAAACAGAGACATACTACCCCGTCATCTAGTGAAGACACACTAATTTACAGAATAATTGATCCTGTATCGCGATATAGAAATTCTCGCACCGATTAACATATACTTATACAACTTTCCAATATTAACCTACGGGCAGGCATGAGCACCTCGTGTGATCCTCCGTTTGTGTTGGAGGAACATGACACCCGTTTTCAACTATTTTATGTGTAGATTTAGTGTTAAAAAATCATTACATGCATCTTTAAATAGATAAAAGTAAGAAACACAAATAGATAACACAATAAGTTACAGAAGAACAGTAGTATTTATAGCTTCGTTCATTTTTGTTGTACAGCGAGATTTATTATTATGTATATATACTTATTGTGAAACAAAATAGTGTTTAATAGTTCAAGTATTTCATAACAAAGTGTTTAACAACAAAATAATTATTTAAAATAAAATATATAACAAAACTATGTGTATGTGTAAAAACAGCTACGTTTATTTTGTCTTTCTTTATAATTCTAGATTTATGTTCTTAGCAATATCGGTATTAGTCAATTATTAAATGATACACAAATTGTAGAATGTGGGCTGAATGCTGTGCCAGTCGACTTTGGAATTCCATTAGTTTAAAGTGGGAAGGCAGTAATTTTCTTACATATTCTCATATCTATTTACATCCACTGGCAGTTGGCTAATTATATAAAATTAATAACATTCAATTATTTATGAATTAAGCATGTTCAAAACGTTCTTACCTGAATAAGGCTTTCAAATTCTCAGGCAACTCTGTCCGACCAGCATAACCAGGGTTCATAGTGATAAACATGCCTATGGTGGATATTAGAGTTATGTACTCCCCCATGAAGTCAAACTTCTTCTTTTTGGCCTTTATTGCATCTAAAACACTCTTTACTTGCACCGATACTACAGACAAAACCTCTACAGAGATCCTATTAAATTCGTCAAAGCAGCCCCATGCGCCGGTTTGACTGAGACCTAGGGACAAAAGTGTTAGAATAGGTTAAATTATTTAAAGATTCAATGCACTTTGCAAGTGATTGTAAGTCATAATGTTAGATCATAGTAATCATGTTATCCTTTCTACCAGTGATTCGCGGTACATGTCATCTGTTGTACGATATTCGATTATAATTTATTGATTAAATATAAAATTAAAGTTTTTGTGAACGATTATTTTACAGTTGTTATCAAATCAATGTAAAAAAAATTAAATCTACTGACGAACAGGAAAGTTTTTGAAGTGAGACTCGAACTTGGTCTTTTTATATCTTTAAATAGATAATTACTTCCATAAAGTAATACAAAAAATAAAACCTTTATATATATTTCCACAGGACTTGTAATCCATTTGTTCGGAGCAATTAAATACATAGACCATGATACCCAGAGCTCTGCCCAAGTCTTTGGTTGTCTCTGTTTTACCAGTACCAGCAGGTCCAGCTGGTGCCCCACCCATCACCAAATGTAAGCTCTGAAAATTAATTATTAATACAGAAATGTGTGATAATTTTCACAAGAGTAAACTTTAAAATTCAGATTACAATGAGCCTTATAAGGAGGTTCAAAGTCACCCAAAGATCCATAGAGAAGGCAATATTCGGACTTCTTTGTGGGATCGAACCAGGAATGATGAGATTCGAGCCAAAGTCACTGACATTGCCTTGAGATTTTAACAAAATTAACTCCAATATTAATTAATTCTAAATAGTAGCCTCTTTCAAATATGACGTATTAGTAAGTGAATAATTAAAAATATAAATTGTATCTAATTTTGTGGTGTTTACAATATTATCTCAAAACGCACAATAAGGATTAAATAAATTCATACTTTAAGGATAAGTAACTATTAATTCAATACAACTTCATAATGTGTTTAATATATGCAGTGAAAAGTGACGTTCTAATTAAAATGCAAGCGAATGCATACGTTTTTTTATACTTTTAGATATTTTTTGTCCACCGACCTGCAACAGTCTTGAATTATTTTTAAACTACTGTACATATTACCTGTGTCAAAGTGATATAACAACGATCAGTTAGTGGTGTGATGACAAGCCGGGGGGTGTTTCCCAAATACTCGTAGTCATAAAGGAATTGTGCATCACAAATATTTGCATAGCAATTGTTAAGGCTAACGCTCCAGCGATGTCTAGAAGCAGAAAGAAATGCTGAGAATATTTTGTGCTCATGGCAATTACTCCTTACAGTTTCTATCTTTACCTCAGTTGACTCTGCCACTGGAAAGCGTTGGAATTCTCCACCTTAGCAGATATGAGCTTAGCGACGACATCTCTCGAGTGGACATCAATAGTACAAATGGTCATGATCTTTTGTCGATCACCAACGCTTAAATCACCCAACAGCAAGACGATCAAAGCATTTAACTGCGCTATTTGCTTCTTTTGATAATCTTTTAGCGCGCCCTCATAACCTTAAAATGTTTTAGAAACAATTATATTTTGAAATTCAACTTTAAAACTCAAGTTATTCTTAGTCCATACTGTAAGAGTATGACTAGGTATAGAGTGAACCTGAAGTTCCTTGTATATTTCATCAATTCTATGCTGTAAACGTGCTATTTAAATTGAATATGGATAGTTGGTTAGTAGGAATTTATCTCGCATTCTGACTCTGGGCACAAAACCGATACAAAATTAATTTTCAAGAAGTCAAAACAAAATCTAGGGTTCACATTGACTCGTTTACCTTTCTGGAGTCTAGATTGAATTTAAGACATTACAAAAATTACAGTAAAACCGTTTACGGTTATTTATTTTTATTTTGAATAGCATGTTTGTCCAGTAGTTAGTAATCCTGACTTTTCTGGGTTCGTCCTCCCTTTCGAAAGTTGTGTTGTATTATGTGACAAAAAAATCAACATATGAATCTTCACAATTTTTTGTTACTTTCAGATTCTAAAGTCTCATACTACCTTCTTCTAATTTCTCAAAAGCCTGATTCGTCTCAGTAGTCCACCATATTTGTGTGCCAACAAGCGCGGGCTGAGCGGGCCAATCGAATACCCACTCATCTCGAGACTTATCCTCATACGACTTGACACAATGCTCAAATATGTCTCTTAAAGTGTAACGCATGCAGTCTGTCACTCGATTAAGCCATACCTCTACCTATGTGAAATGGACATATTAGAATATTATAAAATAAGGATGGTAGAAAATTTCATTTTATTATTTACTGTACTATGTGTGAGAGCATGAACTATGTTTATATTAAAGAGGACAATCGCAATGCAAATGGCCGCGGATACCTGAAACTAAGGAGGATTTCTAGAAATGAAAAGTGAACGGTGCAGGCATCATTGCAGTCGCGCCGACCTTGAAGTGTCACTATATTACATACGCTGTAGAGGTAAGAATTAATTCTAATGGTTGGGATTACAAACTATAAAGCTACGAGTATATGTCTACTACTACCTACGACAATGGACTTATTCTTAGAACGAAAATTATAAAATTTGCCAACCTTTCCAGAACAGTCACAACATGGTGCTTTAAAAGGTACATGCTCCTCATTCTCTTTTGAAATCATTTCAATTGCTTGCTTGCTACCAGCCTTGGGGAACACTAACTTCGCTAAGTTGTCGTATAACTTCGTCAAGTGCTTAGACACGGCCGGTGGGTTGTTACCGTTAGACAATATGTCTGTGGGCCAAGATTTGTTATCAGTAAAAGGTATAATGTCTAGGCATAGATATGAGCTCCTGCAAATGATTAATGTATCAATATTTGAACGGTGAATTAATACTTTATATTAGTCTTGGGTCTGTGAACAAAACAAATTACAATATATAGCAGTTAAATTTGTAAAGTGATTACCGAGCAAGTCGGCAGACGACACAAAGTAAAAACGAGGGTAAGCCAATCGCTTAGTCTCAAGGTAGTCGTTAAGCGCCTTTTCACACAGGTTCAATGCACACATTAAGTCTTCTAGCTTATCTAATAATCCTGGTTTGTTGGTTGCTTCAACGACATTTGGCGTAGTGCCTATATCTTTCAAAAGTACCTGAAAGAACAACACCTATATAAGTATTACGTTTATGATTTAATGTATACAATAATAAATATGCTTTAAATTACACACATTAGTCATTAGACTCCAAGAACTGCTACGAGGGCCTTTAGTGATTGGTAAGATTTTAGTGTGGACCAATCACAACGCCGAACGCAGTCACCGTGACGATCGATTATTTACTAAACAAACTCAGATGGGCCTCAGCTTGTATATTACTCTTTGAAATGTTAAAGAGGTATTTAGAAAGATAGCTACTAAAAATGTGTTATTAAACAGAAATAAATACAAATACAATATACAAATACAAATAAATACAGTTTCTACGTGTTCGTTGTGTCCGTTTCTTGTATGCTTGTAAAGCACCCCGTTACATACGGTATACTAGTACTCCTAGTGCGACGTTGTCTTTTTTAAAAATAGAAAATAAAAATAATTATGTAAAGAGTCTCACCTTGAAATTAGAATCAATCCAATCAAATCTCTTAGAATCCTCAGGCAGTTGGGATCTTATATCGTCAGATCCTACGAAAATGCTTTCTAAATATTGCCACTTCCGCTGGACCTCAAACCACAACGAAATTACAGCATCTGCTGTCCCCAGCTTCTTTTGCCATTCAGTCACTTCTTTTTCGTAAAAACCAACAAATTTGGATGATATCATATTTTGCACTTGACTCTAAACAAAGAACAAACTATGTAACTATAAAAAATTGAAACGATTTCTAATATAGCTAATGAAAGAAACTGGCTATATTAATAAAACTGTGTTTAAATGTAGCTGTAAACTTAATACTTATAAGCATTCCGTTACACGTGATCGTTGCTTCACATCTAAAAGAAAAATTAAAGCATAAAAAGAAACAAATACAATACAAAATACCTAGTAAGACGGTTACACTCGCCGCTCGAATTCATCGTTCCATTTTAAAATAGCAGATACGTACAAGTTTAAACAATACTTTACTCGTATTTTAGATCAGAGCCTTTTGAGTAGACCTACATTATTATCCTAAACTACTTCACTATACTTTTATGACTTTTTTTGTTAACCCCTGACGCAAAAAGAGGGGTGTTATAAGTTTGACGTGTTTGCAAGTGTGTGTGTGTCATTTTGTCTGTGGAATCATAGTTCCCAAACGGGTGAATTGATTAGAATAATTCTTTTGCTGTTAGAAAGGTGACTTAATTGAGAGTATTCGTAGCTACGTTTTATGAAAATCTGTGCAGCCATTTGAAGGTCATCAGTTCTTTACCGACATGATGTAGAGGTGATCATTCATTTAATGGATTCTTAGTACAATTCTACTGCACTGATTGAGTTGAAACTTGATACATATAGCAAATCATATAACACGATAATAATATAGTGACCTTGACCTGATGCTGCAGGCAGGATAGCCTGCAAAGTACCTAAATTCTCGATAACTAACACCAAATATATCGTGTTTAGCCTCATTAAAAAGGGCTCGATGTGTGGATAAACATACTGTTAGTCACAAAGACCGAAGTACATAGAAACCTGTTGCTGTAGCAAAGATAATCTAATACAGTCTAAAAAGAGTAAAATAAAAATTAAATTAAAAATTAAAAAAACTCCGACATAATATAACACTTCTAAAAAGTAAACAATAAATACGTGTTAGCCCTTATAGTTTAAATTAATATTTTTTTTATCCAGACATCCTCATCTCGTCGGGGTTTAAAGGTTTCGCGTTTCAAGGAGTAGATAAAACGGAAATGTAATTATAAACGCGTCTATTTTATTATAATAAATACTTTTGCCAACCCTCAAGTTGCATTCACTAGCAGGCTATTTATACACCCACATGTCGGACCGCCTCAGGGAGGTCTTGGACGCTAGCTTGTCGTCCGGACGCTTCCCTGAGTGCTGGAAAAGCGGGAAGCTGGTCCTATTAAGGAAGCCGGGACGGCCTACCGATTCGGTGGCGGCCTATAGGCCCATTGTGTTGCTGGACGAGGCGGGTAAACTGTTTGAGAGGATAATCTCTGCCCGCATCGTCCGGCACCTCTGCGAGGTGGGCCCCGATCTGTCGGACGCCCAATTTGGTTTTCGGGCGGGGCGTTCGACGGTCGATGCTGTGCTGCGCCTGAGGGCCGTTACCGAAGAGGCGGTGAGCTGTGGCGGCGTGCTGTTGGCGGTGTCGTTGGACATCGCCAACGCATTTAATAGTCTGCCATTTAGCTGCATCAGGGAAGCACTCCACTACCACGGGGTGCCAGAGTACCTGAGGCGGCTTGTGGCAGACTATCTTGAGGAGCGTACCGTCGTGTACGAGGACCGAGATGGTATTCTGAGGCGGCGGCCCATGTCGTGCGGTGTTCCACAGGGGTCCGTCCTCGGATCACTCCTGTGGAATATGGGATACGACTGGGCCCTTCGAGGTCGTCTTCCCCCCGGGCTGGGCGTAATTTGTTACGCCGATGACACATTGGTCACGGCCCGGGGGGCGAACTTTCAAGAGGCGGCGCGTCTGGCCACCGTGGGAGTCTCTTTGGTGGTCGGGCGCATTGAGGCGCTGGGTTTACGGGTGGCCCTAGATAAGACGGAAGCCCTTTTGTTTCATGGGCCCCGTCGTGGTCCACCCCCCGGTGCCGGTCGTTGTAAATTCGGTCCTCGTACCGATTAAGGCCCAGATGAAGTATCTGGGCCTAATCCTCGACGGCAGGTGGCTCTTCGACGAGCACTTCCGACAGCTTACTCCAAAGCTGGTCGGCGCTGCTTCTGCTCTTGGGCGACTTTTGCCCAATTTGGGTGGAGCCAGCGTCGCGACGAGACGGTTATACACGGGGGTTGTTCGGTCAATGGCGCTGTATGGTGCACCGGTGTGGGCGGCGGCTCTGACCGCCCAGAATGGGGCTCGCCTCTGGCGCCCTCAGAGGATATTGGCGGTTAGAGCCATACGCGGTTACCGCACCGTATCGACGGAGGCGGCGTGCGCCCTGGCCGGAACTCCCCCGTGGGATTTGGAGGCGGAAGTGCTCGCCGAAGTTTATCGGCGGACGGCTGACTTCCGGGCGGGTAGCGGCATACGGCCCCCGCCCGAGGAGATACGCGAGTGGCGTGAGGCCGCTCATCGAGCCACGATGGCTCGTTGGTCGTTCCGGTTGGAGACTCCACGTGCTGGCTTTGCCCTCGTGGAGGCTCTCCAGCCGGTCATCGCCGAGTGGGCAGGGCGGCAGCACGGGACCCTTTCTTTCCGGCTGACGCAGGTCCTTTCCGGGCATGGTTGCTTCGGGAAGTATCTGCACTCGGTCGCCAGGAGGGAATTGAGTCCCGCCTGTTACCACTGCAACTGCAGTGAGGACTCGGCTCAGCACACGCTAGCGGTTTGTTCCGCCTGGGCGGCGCAGCGTGGGGTCCTCACTGCAGTTATTGGAGGAGATCTCTCGCTACCGGCCGTCATACGCTCCATGGCCGGTAGCGAAAGTTGTTTTACCGCGGTCGCAACCTTCTGCGAAGACGTAATTTCGCGGAAGGAGGCGGCGGAGAAGGCCCGGGAGGACGATATCCACTCGGACCCAATTCGCCGCCGGCGAGCCGGGCGGCGGAGGCGCGCATACCAGCGCCTCATGCCGCCTTGAGTGTGGCCGCGGGTGGACGGGACAGGTTTTCCCCTCCACCCGCTATAATGGCCAGCCGCGAGGAGGCGACGTCTGCGTGTGCCGTACGTCGCCTATATAGAGAGTTTATCCGCAGATGGTGCCCGCTTTGGCGGGCAGGCGCTAGGAGGGATCTGGATGTCGTAATAGCAGCGGTTCCCGGATCCCTCCTGTCTCAGGCGCAGAGTGGCACACCGTGTGGTTTTAGTCGGTCCGATTCCGACACACCACCCCGCCGTAAACCCCGGTGGGGTGACGGCCCGAGGGGGTTTCCACACGTTAAAAAAAAAAAAGGCTATTTATACACATTTTGGTGCTTTAAGTATGTCTCATAATTGTTATTTTTATTTTAATCCTAAAAAGTATCTCACCTGGTTGTCTTCAAGAATCTCAATAAGCTCCTCTGTAGTTTTTGGAAGTTTGATGCCAGTTCTGTCATGTGGTGCATATTCGAACTCCATTTGAGACCAGGTTACCACTAATTCTCTATATAATAACAATAGTAAGAATTAAAAAAATCAAACTATAACAAAAATATATAATATACTCACTTTAGAGTTTTTTCCATGGCAGCCTCTTTAACAGATTTATCAACAATAGTTTTTACCTCTTCCTCATACTTGTGGAGATTCAGTGCAAGTAAATCTGCTAGAGTTGTGTCGTCATCAATATGGAACTTAACCTGCAATATTTTTTTTTAACATTTCATTCTTTTGCTTTAAGTATTTTACTTTCTGTTCAAAGTTGCTTAAATTTTTTTTTACGTTTAACAGTGAGTATCATTTTTTTGCAAATTTAAAGAAACGCTCGGGTAAGTTTGAGTAAACTTGGTGTCGCATACAAAAGCATATAATAATACGAAAATAAGTTTGGGGATGTACTTAGGAATCGATTCGATACGGAAAATTGCGTACGCAACAAAAAAAGTCACAGAAGCGAAGAGGTGGTTCAGCATCAAAGATTTTTTGTTATGTCCATAAAAACGTACAAACCTTAATAAGCATCATTAGTTCCAACCAGTGTCTATCTTTGATTGCTGGATTCTGGAGCTCAGTTACAGCTTTTAGGGATGTTATCAAGTTCTTGATAGTCGATTCAATTGACAGGTACGGTTGCCTAACACAAAAAATAGTCTTGGTAATAAAAATTTTATGTTATCAAAATAACACAACATTACGTAAACGTTTAATTAAATAAAAACAAGCACATGTACACACACTGATACACATACGAACACGCATACACGTGCGCTTGTTCTCACACGTGCATGCATATACACGCAATCACGTACACACACACACCCTCACATATTTATCGCACGTACTAATAAAAGCAACCGACATACCAGCAGGGGTACGGCAAAAATTGACACCAATTGTCACAAATACATGTATAATCATATTACCATGTTCTCATATCCTTGTCGAGTTGCCGCAGGTCTTTAGTAAATCGCTTACATTCCTGATCCATACCATCGGCGTCAATTTTTTTCCAAGGTGATTTCTTCCAAAATTCAATGGTTCCCATAACCAAATAGTAGTAATCCCACAGTTGCTGTTAACAAATTTCCATTTTAAAAAATGACTATGACATAGTTATTGAAAAAGAATCTTAATTTTCATAAATTCAATAACGGTTATCGTTTACGCACCTTGGCAAGTTTTAATTCCCGTTGACACGTTTTGAGATTCTTTTCATCTGGCGGTTGAATGTCGAAAAGAGAAGACGACTTCTTCAAACTCTTTAAGATATCGTCAAAATGCGTTAATTCAATGTGAATCTTATCAATACTTGTATAAGGTTCTTTACAGGACTCCAGAAATATCTGTTAACAAAATAATAACTAGTATTTATTTTATCAAAAACGTTTTTGTTTTGATTGATTTTAGTTGTTATAATTTTTGTATAATATAAGACTGAATGTACACTGAAAATTATATCTCGAGATATACTTTTAACATCGTCATCATTTTATTTATTAATAATATTTCTCAATAGTGTCCTTACGTCTTTTAGTTTGAACTGTTCTCTGTACATCGTGAGTCGCAAGCTTATGAGCGCAACACGTTTAGCTATGAGAGCAGCTTGTGCAGCCTGTAGAGGTGCCACATTGTTCTTCATAACTGTAGCAAGCTTTATTAAATTTCTCCACCTCTCAGGTAAGAGTTCCAGCTGTACATAAATAACGAACATTTCAGAATTAAACAACTTGAAATTTACGTAATAGAAGCTGAAATAATAAAGCGAAGGTACTAAAGAGATCAAGATACTAAGACCGAAATAAAAGTTAACAAATCAAATAAAATGACACATGCTTTTCTGAGTTTCGAAAAAATGTATACTTGGGAACTTGCTTGCCCTGACAGGCTGGTAGATTCTTCAAATCAATCAGTTGAATACAGAGCTCTTGAGTCCACAAACTTAACATTCGGCAGCTGATGTTTTCATAATATAAGCATCGGCTAAGAAAGGGTTTTTGATAATTGCATCCCTAAGGCCTAAAATAAGGGGCAAATCGTTGTATGGAGTTCAATATTTTGAAATTTAGAAATAAGAAATAGTGTTTCGAGGGAAGCCACGGACTATAGCTAGTTTGTTAAAATATGAAAGTTAACACGACAAAATATAGAAGTACAGTGAAACATAATAGGTCTTACCAAAGTGTATACTGAATATTTGTGTGCCGTCGCATCCTTATTTACCCGTAACGTGAGCATAAAATAATTGATTTTAATTAGAAATACGTCTTACACTTTGCTTACATAGAGAAAATAGTTTTTAGTAACAACGATAACGATAGTATCTATTAACTATGCACATTGACACTAATTAATTCATTGCATATCTTCATATAATTAAGTTACATTATTTACCTGTTCGTAAGTCTCTTCGGAAAATTCCACACCATACTCTTTAAGGACATCAATAATGTCTCTCAAAGGTTCAAACATGGTATCAGTGCCGGCGTCCTGCTTAGCACGAACCTCATTCAGTACCCTCATCACATTCAGCAACCCTTCGTAGTCATTATCGCCTAATTCTACATTTAACTCTTTTGTAGCGTATGCTATAAACGCTTCGAGATCATCCAAGCTAAGAAATTATGATCATCTTTAATAAATTGCTCGTAAGTATTCTAAACGTTATGTACATGTGTACGTTAACGTTATTATACAGGTAAAGAGTTTCTTTGGTTTGCACTTGCTTATCTCAGGAACCACTGGTTCTAATTGTCATTTTTTTAGTAGTAATAAATAAATAAATTATAAATAAATATTTCAGACATTTGACACGCGTCATCTAGTTTCAAACTAATCAGAGCTTGTGCTATGATAAATAGAATGACAGATGGAACACTTACATACTTTATTTTTTGTAAATGCATACATACTATAAATAGAAAATACCCAAACTTCGAAACAAATATTTGTAGACCACACAAACATTTGGTCCGACCCAGGAATCGAACCCGAGACTTCAAGCACAGCAGTTGCATTCACTACCGCTGCGCCTAGCCCGTTTTAGAGAAAGGACAAACTATGTCGATGAAACTGAGCATCGACAAAAAATTAGGTAAAAATGAGGAAACGCAGACAGAGGTTAGCTATCAGATAAGTCAAAGATTTAACAAAACTTATTACAAACCTCTTGTGAACATGTTCTTTCAAGTTTTCTTTAAACAAATTGCTCCATTTGCAAATAATGTTCTTAATAGCTTGATTCAAACGTTTCAAGTCTAATTTTAACCACCCGTTACAAAGATGTTCTGGAGGTAACGCTGCCACTTCCTCATATAAAGCATTATATTTATCAATCTGCAAACATACTCTAAATGTGTGTACCAATTTCGAGTTACGGGCGATTAACAAGAATTGCAATTATACGTTGTCTTTATTTTTAATTATAGTTTATTTAATCTAAAAGATATCGTTTGACATTTCATTTGACATTTGACACACTGCGCCATCTTTTTTCAAATTAAGCAGAGCTTGTACTATGACTTATAGAATACTTATATACTTTTTTGTAAATATATATACATAATATACATAGAAAACATATAAACTCCGAACCAAATATTTGCAGATCATACAAACATTAGATCCAATTTGAGAATCGAACCCGAGACCTCATGCACAACAGTCACAATTGCTATCGCTACGTCATCGAGACAGTTCTATTATTCAAGCCGTTATAACTTTATATTGGTGCAATTCACACAATTTTTTTGGTAAAACCATGAAATTATGTAGCTATTTCCAATTATCACACTTGTAATGTTTAAAATTAAATGTAATTCTTTAAACTAAGCAAAATAACCAATATGCTCAATAATCGTTAAAATATACGAATAATTTAACTTTTTATTGCCTGCTGTTGTAAATCCAGACTTATTTTAGTACTTACATACAAGTTTGCGCCAAAGAAGTTGGCTGCAAATCGAATTTTGCACAGGAACTCTCACAGACAAACTGGCGAATAAAAATACATTGGACGAATTGTTTGCGAGAAATAATTATTTTTATTACATTTCTATAATATAACTAGCTTTTGCCCGCGGCTACGCTCGCGTGGAATTTGGTCTGCTACATTAAGTTTCCCGAACGTTCTAGTGTGCATGCTTCGAGAAGAATCGATTGATCGATTGTCTGAAATAGTGGCTCTTGAAGGATCGAGAAGGAGCCAAGACTTTAATAATTCTTCAACAAAAGTAGTACAAAATTTTTCCTGTTAACAATGATAATAATATTGTAACATAATACACAGTTTAATTATGAAAATATCAGTCACAAACAATTAAAATAGCACGGTTATATCGTGAACATAAATAAATATCAGCTAAAATAAAGGAATAAAATTTGTATTCTAAGAAACAGAACACAGCACCATCTATTGTGTGTATTTGCATCCTAGATTTCGAATGATGTTAAAGAATTTTGTCGTTGAATCAACTTACACCGCCATCTATGAGAAATTCATAAAACTAAACAGTAAATGAACACTTGCTTAATAAACATTTAATTTATACATTAAATTTGTTTATACGCAAATAATTGACATAAAAACTGTCTTATCCCGTAAGTTAGATCAAATTACGGGTACATGTGAAATTTGATTGGAATCGGTTCAGTAGTTTTGGAGTTTACTGTCGACATACACCGTGACACGAAATTTTTATATATGTATAAAATAAGTTTTGTGCTCTTTTTTGCTTTAGAATAGATTCATTTTCGGACAAATACATTAAATGGTAAATTGACTTACGGCAGAAATGGTACAGTCGTCGCAGAAATTGTCTCCGCGTAGTTTTACTTAACTTAACATATACTTATAACTTAACATATAGAGATTACATAAAATATCTGCAAGCAATGATAACCCTTAAAGATATTTTCCAAAGACGTGCCTTTTGGCGTCTATAAATAATGCTGATCACAAATCATAGAAAATTTAAAAAAAATTAGAGATTGTGAATGTATATTAAGTTGAAAATTGTTTGCACATATTTCTTTATAGTTTAAATGTGATGAGTATTGAAAATAATTGTTGTAAGCAATTTTTAACCAAATGAAATTCCTTAACATTTAATTTCTTTAAGGTCAAAAATTGTGTGTAACCACCATAAAATGAGGTGAAAGGTGTATTTATGATCTATTTTAGCAGTCATCATCAGCATTTATTATTCATTTATCTTTACTTAAAGTAAAAACAAATGAACATTTATTTAAAAAAATGGAATAATAATTGTTTTTATAGATGTTCATTTGTTTACACCGAAAATAGAATAAGAACCGTAAAATTTGTATAAATCTATATTCTATCTGGATTTTACTAGTAAATAAACCCTAACAGCTTTAACAGTAACATACGTAAATCTGTTTAGCAGCAATCAATTTGAAAATACAAAGAAATTATATCATATCTCTACAAACGAATGTTTTAATATTCTTTGACCTCCTCCCTATTCTTCAATCTGTCAGAAATGTCGTACAATACTTTTTAGATTAGATGGACCATAATGTTAATAATAACTGCACACACCTTTCACAGTCTGATCTCAAACTAGGTAGTGCTGTGATTACGATACTACTGACAAACATATTTAATTATTTCTAAATATATACTTAGTCTGGCCATAAATACTGTTACACTTAATTATAAAAAAATATTACATTTGAATTTCGAATCTGTCATTTTTATACGATTGTTCATTGTGTTTTCTCATTTTGGCGCCAATACATTGTAAAATATTTTGCGATATTAAAATGGTGTGGGGTGATAAAGAGAACCGAATCGCTGTGATAGCATTACACAAAGTAGGTATGGAGCCAAATGCAATTTTTAAAACTCTCCATACACTTGGTATTAGTAAAATGTTTGTGTACCGGGCTATTAATAGGTACAATGAGACCTCCTCTGTTTGTGACAGAAAAAGATCTGGCCGTCCACGTAGTGTTCGTACGAAAAAGGTGGTCAAAGCAGTAAGGGAAAGAATTCGAAGAAATCCTGTCCGAAAGCAAAAGATTTTATCTCGGGAAATGAAGATAGCACCTAGAACCATGTCGCGTATTTTAAAAGATGACTTAGGACTTGCAGCCTATAAGAGACGCACTGGCCATTTCTTAACTGATAATTTAAAGAAGAATAGGGTGGTAAAATCGAAACAACTACTGAAGCGGTACGCAAAGGGAGGTCACAGAAAAATTTTGTTTACGGATGAGAAAATTTTTACAATTGAGCAACATTTTAACAAACAAAATGACCGTATTTATGCTCAAAGCTCTAAGGAAGCTTCCCAATTAGTCGACAGAGTGCAACGTGGACATTATCCGACTTCAGTGATGGTTTGGTGGGGTGTTAGCTATGAAGGAGTGACTGAGCCATATTTTTGTGAAAAAGGTATCAAAACATCGGCACAAGTGTATCAAGATACCATTCTTGAGAAGGTAGTTAAGCCCCTTAACATCACCATGTTCAATAACCAAGTATGGTCCTTCCAGCAAGACTCGGCGCCGGGTCATAAAGCTCGGTCCACGCAGTCTTGGTTGGAATCGAACGTTTCGGACTTCATCAGAGCTGAAGACTGGCCGTCGTCTAGTCCCGATCTTAATCCGCTGGATTATGATTTGTGGTCAGTTTTAGAGAGTACAGCTTGCTCTAAACGCCATGATAATTTGGAGTCCCTAAAACAATCTATACGATTGGCAGTGAAGAATTTTCCCATGGAAAGAGTGCGTGCTTCTATTGATAACTGGCCTCATCGTTTAAAGGACTGTATTGCAGCCAATGGAGACCACTTCGAATAAGCTTTTTATATTTTTAATTGTTTTATATTTATGTATTAAACTGACACACTGTAAAAGTAATAAATGTTATTTGCAGTTAACAATTTTCTTTTTTCTTTATTACAATATTTATGGCAAGACTAGGTATAACATAGGGTGGGCCAAGAATTCATAAACATTTGAATCTAATATCCCGCGCAAACATGTTACGGGAGTTCTTGGGACCGATGCTACTGGAATTTGCTGGCTTTAATCGTAACACATGTTTTTAACAAGATGGAGCCACTTATCACACATCCAATGAGTCCTTGCCGGTGGTCAAAGACATGTTTCCGATAAAGCTGATTTCCAGACGAGGCGACATGCCATGGCCAGCTAGAAGTCCAGATCTATCCCTAGCAGACTTATTTTTATGGAGTTATTTCAAGATGAGTGTTCACATAAAAAAGTCAAATATACTACGTCGATTAAAAGAAAAAATCGGCGAAGAAATGTTGGTGATCTCGCGTTCTCTTTGCCGACGAGTATTCGAAAATTTGAAGTGCTCGCTTAGAAGAGTGCAAACGTCGAAACCATTATCATTTAGACAACGTCATTTTTAAAAAATAAATTCCTACTAATTAACTTTCATAGAAATAAACTATATTTATTCAATTCATTCTAATTCCAATTCAATCTAATTCATAGCCCGCCCTATATTATAAATTACACCCAGACACACAGATATAGTATAGGAATCGAACCCACGACTTCTAGTTTAGCAGTTAGGGTCATTAACCATTAGGCCAATTTGTCTGCATTTATTATCGCCGTAATCCTCATTAACTAAATAAAATAATATCAAGATTACCTCTTTCTGATACTGTTCTAGTGTAGGTTTCACTTCAGGGGGGTCACATTCATTCTCAAATCTGTATCTGTCAAACTCTTCGGGTGGTATGAAGCGTCCGTACTTAAGAAATCCAGCAAGAACTTCCTGTCGGTCCTCCAACCACAAATATGTGTATTTTTCATATTTCTGACCATAAAACAAATAAAATCTTTTGTAAAAAAAACTATTTTTGCGAAAGAAACATATAAACAAACATACATATACAGTAAAAAGTGTGGAGTATCTGTAATATTTATATTCTCAATCTAGGCAATTTTATTCCTTACTTCATTTAAAAATTAACAATCTTTAAACGATATTAAATCGTGTACACGGTCTACATTACCAAAGAGACAGACAGTGAGCGTGTTTTCCGACACACAATCCGCCGAACTTAGTAATATACTCGTAGACTCTATACACAATTTAATATCGTTTAAAAATTGTATCTCGAAACCTCAACACTTCTTTTAAACTTTAAATTGCAATTATAGCACTACGATTACTGTTTCACTATTTCACATTTAAATATTCGTAAATATGTATATTGACTGAGTTGTTTTAGAAATTATTAAATAATTTTAGCCGTAACTAATACCCATTTGTATACTAAAAAGTAGTTTTATAATCAAAATATACTTCAAATTATTGTTACCCTTTTTGGTTTTTTATTATGTCTGTAAATATAGGTACTGTGTATTCCAACATAACCACCTTGTCCGTGGGGACTTCCGCACAGAAAAAAAAAGGTACTCTGTGTGTGTATTTAAATTTATATAGTGTACAGAATTACTGTATTATGTAAGTTCTTACCGAAGCATAAGTTATTATATCATGAATGCTATTTTCTATTCTCTTCAATATTTCATGGTACAGGTCTATCATTGCATCTTCATTAACCAGATCATCTTGAAATGCAGATATAAATTATTTTAGTACAAAAAGTAATTTAAAAGAAAACTCTAGATAATGTAAATATGAACTATTTTACCTTCGTAAGTAGCTATTGGTACTATCGGGTCTATTCTAGGGAACAGTGTAGCTTGAAGAAACATATCTTTCATCATTTCTTTCATCGTATCGTATAATCCATCCGCTTCCTCGACATCTAATGATGGACTGAAATATATATCTAAAACAAAATTGATACAAATTTAATTTAACTAATATAATTCTTGAAGATAACATTATATAGTTTTTAGAAATAGTGTCTAGACGTTGAAAATGTACGATATAATCATTTATCCAAGTGTGATGTGCTTCTGTGTGCCATATAACATTAATTAACATTCAAAGACTTTAGGATAAAAATCAAATATGATATTATTGACATCGGATGTTACTTTAAATGAAAGCCTTTTATTGATATTTATATACGTACATGGATCCCTTAGCTCTGCTACAACTTCATTAAAAGCGACTCTGGGCCCCTTCTCCAAGTTAGTTTGAAGCTCAAACAAATCTAAACTCGACTGCACGGCTTTCATTACTTGTTTAGAAACCTGTAAACAAAAACATTATTGAAAAATAGAATGACGTGGCCATGCCCCTGCACCCCCAGGTAGAAAAGAAAATACATAGAAAAATACATATTTTTAACTAATTTAAAAGTCGATTTCATAGGCAAACATCCTGTATAATACTATATTTTACATTGGTAAATAGTATGTGTGTTGGTTTATAATGGTAAATAATATATGTGAGTGGCAGTAAATGTGTAACCCTGAAAATAATTTTGCAAAATCGGTAATAGTTAGGAGGCTGAAAAAGTAATGTAGACTACTTTTTACCGCGATAAAAGATCTCATTTCCATGGGAAGATCCATTGTGTCAAAATTTTATAAATCACGATTTTTGGGTTTTTTGCTGATTGCATAACTGTACGAAATCTGACTTTATAAAAAATACCCATAGTTTCTGATAGATGACGCTGTACTCAATAACGTACCATTTCGTACGTGTCTATCGATAAACTATAAATATTATAAATGTTAAAGTTTGTAATGATGTATAGATTTTTGTTACTCTTTCACGCAAAAACTACTGTACGGATATAGATGACACTTTACAATTTTTATAGCAAAGACTACTATTTACTGCAAAAATTGACGTACACACGGACGGGCGGAGCCGCAAGCAAAAACTAGTAGTAGCTATATTTATGTAAATTTTCAATTTTATTAAATAAGAAAAAAAACAGAAATACGTTATTATTCAAAATTTTAGATAGCATTTTATTTAAGCATTTGAAAATTGTAGAAGTGAATATGTAAATACATTAACTAGTAATAACAGATGTCCATAATATCACGTCAAATATACTATCCAGACAAACACCAGCTATTGAGCAAGGATCAGCCTCGATTGTATTAATACAGGTTCTTTTCAGAGGATTTTTTTATGGAACTTGATGAAGACCTGTTTGAATTGTTGTTTGCACTTTGTTCAGAATTCCTATGATATACGAGTATTCTTATAATATAATTACTTATTAAAAGTAGTTACTAGTGAATCAACGTATTTAACGTAAGCCGGCCAACGCTCTTTCCTGAAAACCTCCTCTTCCATTTCCAATCTTTCGGCTTCTATATCAGCCAGTTCTTCGGGATCCGTTATTTCTTCTTCTTCTTCTTCTGCTGGTGAGTCAATCTCCTCACCTTCAAAATATAATAATATATATCTTATATATATATTGATATATTTGTGTCCATAAACCAAATTCAAATACTTTATAATTTGAGGTAACATACCTGCTTCTCTTTGCTTATCCCGTTCAGCCTTTGCTTCTGCTTTTACTTCCCTTTTTATCCTACGCGCTTCTCGCCTCTCAAACTTGATCGCTTCTGCCTCAGCCTTTATCCTTTCACGCTCTTCTCTAGCCATTCTCTTTTCAAGTTTACGCTCTTCAATTTCTGCGAGTTTTGCTTCTCGTGCTGCTTTTTCATCATTGTCTAAAGTGGACTCATCCACTTCTTCTAGTTCTTCTTCTGATGATTCTTCATCTTCATCGTCTTGAATATTAAAAAATAATTTATAATTCTCTTCTAAGATATTTTGAAAGTCGCCCCAGCTCTCTAGTATCTTGTTGCGTCTGCCAATACATATATTTTCAATATTAATCACTACATTGTGGCTCACACGTCACTCAATGATAAATATTTAAAGCACATTAGATACTACTGTATGTTTTATTAAGTAAGTAACCATTCAGTACATTTATGTATTTACCTTTTAACGAATCGTGGATGGCGTTCGAAAACGGCAAGTAGTTCCATTTTGTCAGGATTTTCTTTGCGATTATGCAAGGGTATATCCCCCCATTTTGCAATGTCGGCAAGACCTTCTCTAACGTTATTCTGTGCAGTTAACACCCGTTCTTGCAAAGTATTAATTGCAGCATACACTTCGGCCATCCACTCCGTAACTAAAGATATCAATATAGAAGTGTTTAATGAGCATATTCGGTAATAGTAATACGGTTATTATTGTTTATTTCTTAGTTGTCTACTTATACAATTTTATTAACATTTAATACTGTTTCAAATTATGAGCAAAGCCAATTCGGCCTTTCCTCACAGTTTTGTCGAACCTTTTTACTAGTAAAGTTCCATTAGTTTAATCGGATTTAATTAGTGATGTATGTGTGTTTAGTGTGTGAAGTTTTCTAATATTTTCTTAGATACACTTTAATATCCCGCACCATAGTGTAATATATTTCGTACTATGAATTTGTATTTTTTTGCCCTAATATGGACTTGAAAATTTTAAAACCGTTCACATAATATGTTTTGGGTCTACCTCTAATTATTAATTATTTACACACAAGAGTCGTACAACCCTCTTATTTCATCCTTGAAACGGTAGACATACATCCCTCCTACAATAATACGTATAATATTTTATTTAATTTGTCGATAGTGTAGTTTCCATAAGAGCTCTGTAAGAAACAACCTACAAGGCGGCCAAAATAATCATAAAATAAAACATAACAAATAAAAGATAATAGAATGAATACAGTCATCGTTCCATGTGAGTTCTTCAACACCCCTTCCTAGCAGATTGTCTATTGCGGAGATTTCCTTTTCAATGAGTGCAACTTCAGTCTCGTGGCTTCCTTCACGAATGGCGTTGTACCATGCGATAGCCCGGTTTAAATGATTTAAATCGTACTGTAACATATAAATAAGACATTTTATAGAATTAATTCTCTCGGTTTTTAAAATATCCTCGTATGCAGGTATGATTTACCTGCAATTTTTCATTTCTCGCATATAACTCCATGCCTTCGGCTGGTATTCCTTGCTTATCTAAATATTTCATATAGCGTATTTCACGCAACAATATTGCCAACTACAACGATAAAATAAATATTAAATTCAAAGAGCAGTTTCGGGACAAGATACTTTATTTACTGGGTTAAACGAAATTCAGCGCCACGTGGATGGCACTTAAATAAACCACCATTTTTGGTTACGGCGCTTCGATGAACCCAAAAATATTTTTACCTGTCATATTTTTGAAATATTTTTCTTTATTTTCAATGAATTATCATTAAAAATAAAGAAAATATATCATCATCATATTAATGAAAAAGACACAATATCGAGAGACAGTAAATTTTGCCTCTTAGAAAAAAATCTATGGGTTGTGACTGGGAAGAAAATAAGGTAATTGCTGGAAGTTTCTTATTCCATTTCGCGTTTATAAGAAGGCTATTTTATTCCTACAAATAATGAATTAAAGACAAGATTTTACCTCAACACTGAAATTATTTCGGACGTAAGGAGGATCTCTGTAAATTAAGTTTTTCGCCAGGTGCACTTTACAAGTGGGCGGAACAGTGACACACCACAACTTAAATTCTTTGTCTTCTACTGAATTTAAGTAACCAAGCATTTCATTGGTCTTCTGTTTCATATACAATGCGTATTCTGACTCTATTATACTGTAAGCAATTGTTATTACTTAATACTTGCAACAATGAAAAAAACAATATTAAGAAACATATAATTAACTATTAAAATACGTATGCAGAGTGCTACATACAGATAGTACCTTTTTTTTCGCGGGGAATGCTTTTCGCACCATACCCTCCGGAGGGACGAAGGGCGTGTGTGGGACTCCCGGAAAACCGGTATACCTACTAAACCCCGCGGCGGCCTACCTCGGCAGTCGGGGGGAGCTCCAGGAACGCATTAGCGGCTTCTAGAGTCCTCCCTGCCGTACCTCACAAGTGAGGTACATCCCGGGCACCTCATGCCCCAAGGGCAGGACGCTATCGCACCTCTCTCCGCCTTGCACAGTGAGAGGCAGAACAGCCGCCCCCCCCCAGACGACACTCCCCGGCCGCACCGGAGTGTCACCTGTCTCGGGTCGTTTGAAGCAGTCACATCGCCCCAAGATGTGACCGCAGCGACCCTTAGGCGGCGATTAGGGAACTAGCGACCTCTGCCGCGTCCCCTTCGCCGCCTCCTTTGAGCGGGATCGGCCCTTACCCGATCTCGCTCTGCGGTCTCCTTCTGGAGCATAACATGCTCACAGAAGGAGACCGCGGCTGCCCATCCCTCACGAGTCGCCAGCATTGCCGTGATCAGTGCTGACGGCGTAAGGTTTCGTCCGATCTGTCCGACCAGGATTCGACGCTCAGACTCCCAAGCAGGACAGTCCTCCAGCGTGTGCTGGGCGGAGTCCCGTTCGGACTCGCAGTGGTGGCATTGTGCCGTAGCCTCCCGTCCTATTCGATTCAGATACTCACCGAAGCAGCCGTGCCCGGTGAGTATCTGAGTCAATCGATAGGTGACACAGTCGGTCCTCTCTATCCACGCTTCGAAGTTGGGCAGAACGGCTCCGACAGCGCGTTGGCTAGCACAGCCCTGAGTTTCGAGCCGTGCCTGCCAAGCCACCAGAGCTTGCTTATGCGCGTTCTACCGTAGCATTCCGGGCTCATGATCTGGCGCGGCCTCTTCAGCATTCCGACCGACAGAACGAATTTGGTCATAAACCATCGCGTCCATGTCGGCCAGAATATCGAAGGGCGGAGATCGTGCCAGGATCGTCGCCACCTCATAGGAGATTGTGCGGTAGCCCCGTACGATTCGTATGGCCATCAACCGCTGCAGGCTCCTGAGTAGAGCCCGGCAGCGGGAGGCACCCGCCAGGTCACTAAACCAAACGGGCGTCCCATAGAGGACCATGGATCTAATAACCCCCACATAGAGGCGGCGAACTTGTTCCCGTGGTCCCCCGAGATTGGGCAACAGACGATGCAACGCACCTGCTACCCCCCGCACTCGGGGGACTAATCGCCCGAAATACAGATAGTACCTTTTTTTTTTTTTTTTTTTTTTTTTTTTTTTTTTTTTTTTTTTTTTTTTTTTTTAACGCGGGGAATGCTTTTCGCACCATACCCTCCGGAGGGACGAAGGGCGTGTGTGGGACTCCCGACAAACCGGTCTACCCACTAAACCCCGCGGCGGCCTACCTCGGCAGTTGGGAGGTGCTCTAGGAACGCATTAGCGGCTTCTAGAGTCCTCCCTGCCGTACCTCACAAGTGAGGTACATCTCGGGCACCTCATGCCCCAGGATCAGGACGCTATCGCACTCCCATCGCCCTGCGCAGTAAGAGGCAGAACAGCGCCCCGCCCCAGACGACACTCCCCGGCCGCACCGGAGTGTCACCTGACTCGGGTCGTTTGCAGCAGTCACAACGCCCCAAGATGTGACCGCAGCGACCCTTAGGCGGCGATTAGGGAGCTAGCGACCTCTGCCGCGTCCCCTTCGCCGCCTCCTTCGAGCGGGATCGGCCCTTTCCCGATCTCGCTCTGCAGTCTCCTTCCGGAGCATAACCTGCTCACAGAAGGAGATCGCGGCTTCCCATCCTTCACGACTCGCCAGCATCGCCGCGATCAATGCTGACGGTGAAAGGTTACGCCCGATCCGTCCGACCAGGACTCGACGCTCAGACTCCCAAGCAGGGCAGTCCTCCAGCGTGTGCTGGGCGGAGTCCCGTTCGGACTCGCAGTGGTGGCATTGTGCCGTAGCCTCCCGTCCTATTCGATTCAGATACTCACCGAAGCAGCCGTGCCCGGTGAGTATCTGGGTCAATCGATAGGTGACACAGTCGGTCCTCTCTATCCACGCTTCGAAGTTCGGCAGAACGGCTCCGACGGCGCGTTGGCTAGCACAGCCCTCAGTTTCGAGCCGTACCTGCCAAGCCACCAGAGCTTGCTTATGCGCGTTCTGCCGTAGCATTCCGGGCTCATGATCTGGCGCAGCCTCTTCAGCATTCCGACCGACAGAACGAATTTGGTCGTACACCATTGCGTCCATGTCGGCCAGAATATCGAAGGGCGGAGATCGCGCCAGGATTGTCGCCGCCTCATAGGAGATTGTGCGGTAGCCCCGCACGATCCGTATGGCCATCAGCCGCTGCAGGCTCCTGAGTAGGGCCCGGCAGCGGGAGGCACCCGCTAGATCATTAAACCAGACGGGTGCCCCATAGAGGACCATGGATCTAACAACCCCCATGTAGAGGCGGCGAACTTCTTCCCGTGGTCCCCCGAGATTGGGCAGCAAACGATGCAGCGCACCTGCTACCCCTCGCACTCGGGGTACCAATCGCCCGAAATGCTCTTCGAAGCTCCACCGACTGTCCAGGATGAGGCCTAGGTACTTCATGTACTGGCCTACCTGGACTTCAGCGTCACCTACCCGGAGACATGAGCTGGGTGGCTCCTGGCGCTTACGCAGGCCATGGAACCATATCGCCTCAGTTTTATGAGGCGCCACCCTCAGGCCCAGCTCACGTATCTTTTCCACAACACTAGCCACCCCCTGCTCGGCGAGCCAAAGCACCTCCTCGAAGTGTGACCCTCTAGCCAGTATTAATGTATCGTCCGCATAGCAGACGACACTTAGGCCAGAGGGCAGACCGGTGCGAAGGACAGCATCGTATGCGAGGTTCCATAATAATGGGCCCAATACCGAGCCCTGGGGAACCCCGCAACATACTTCCTTTCGATTCTCCATTCCATTCCGACCGATAAACTTCACCGTCCTGTCGCGCAGATAGGCCTCAATAACGGTTCGCAGATAGAGCGGCACCTCGTGATATTCGAGGGCCGCCCTAATTGCCCGCCAGGGGAGGGTGCCGAAAGCGTTGACTATATCAAGGCTAACCGCCAACGCCACCCCCCCCGATCGGACTGTTGACTCCGACAGGGATCGAACGCACCTAACAGCATCTACTGTCGAACGTCCCCGTCGGAATCCGAACTGACAGTCCAATAGGTCAGGGCCCACTCGCGACAGATGCCCGCTAATCCGGTCAGAGATTATCCTCTCAAAGAGTTTCCCTGACTCGTTCAGCAGGCATATCGGTCGGAACGCAGAGGGAGAATCTGCAGCCCTTCCGTCCTTTTTTAAAAGCACCAGTCTTGCTTCTTTCCAGCCGAGGGGGAAGATACCGAGGCGGAAACAATCTGTGAAAATCTGCCTCAGTTTGTCCCCCAGTACCGACAGAGCTATCACCAACGCCCGACCCGGAATGCCATCAGGTCCAGGCGCGGTGTTGCGGGAAGCGAGCCGCCGCGTGGCTCGGTCAAGTTCACCCTCCGTCACCTCATAGTCCTCGGACCACATTTGGCGGACCGATTGGGATGGAGGAATCGCAGGACTGTCCTGGACCCTTGGGAAGAGTGTGTCTAACACTCTTCCCAGAAACTCCGGATCCAGAGTTTCTGTTAACGGTGGGACCCATGGCTTGAGCTTGCCCAGTACCATTTTGTATGGGCGCCCCCATGGATCCCTATCCAGTCCCGCGATGAGTTCTTTCCATGACCGAGCCTTGGCCTCAGCGATTGCATCGCTGAGATCCTTTACTGCAGCTCCATATTCCCGCCGTGCTCTGTCGATCTCCTCGACTGTGGCTCGCCGTCTTCTCCGAGCTCGAAGGTACGGGCGGCGCAATCTCGCGACTGTCATTCTCAGCCGCGAGATCTCCGCGCTCCACCAGTACACCGAGCCTGTTCTGGCCGCCTTGACTCGGGGCATTGAGGCATCACATATGGACGCCATAATGTTCCCAAACCAGGCAGCCAGTGCCTCTGGATCGGACGAAACCCTTTCCTCTGACCAATCCGCGACGTGGGATGCGGCTACGACCATATCCCGGTTGAGCCGCTTAAGGGACCATCGTCGCGGGGGTTCTCTTTCCTGGTGTAGACGTTCTGGGTGACGGAGCGACACATCGAATAAGATGTGCCGGTGGTCAGAGAGGCTAACCACTTCCTCCGCCACCCGCCATCCCGATACCATGTGCACTGCAGAGGGAGTAGCCCATGACAGGTCGACAATTGACTCCCCCTGCCACCGCACACATGTGCTGACTGAACCCCGATTGAGAAGTCGGAGGTCCAGTCCAGCCGCCCACTCCAGGATGGCGTCTCCTCTCGCGTCGTCCCGGGTATCGCCCCACTCTCTTGAGTGGGCGTTGAAGTCACCCAAGACGAATACCGGACGGGCAGTGTAGCTGCGTATGCAAATTTCTAACCCGTGCAGGTATGCCTCATACTCGGGTAGGCCGCGATTGGGAGAGAAGTAACAGCCTACCACCACTGTCACTCCCCACTCCACTGCCACAAAGCCTGCACCTTTCCTCAGGAGAGAGCAATGCAGGTTTTCCCCCCCCGACCAATATATGGCCACTGAGCCATCGACCGCCCCGAACCACCGTGGATGATCTGGGACTGTGTAGGGCTCTGCGATTACTGCCAGGGCAACCGACTGCTCCGCAAGCGTCTGGATCAGAAGGTCCTGTGCTGCGCGACAGTGATTGAGATTGCCCTGTAAAATCCTTGTGTGGGGTGGGAATCCTAAGTTTCCATTGCCTCTCCCGTCGTGTTACCACTCGACACGGACTGCCCCGATTGAACAGAAGCGGGCCGAGGCTGAAGCTGTCCCGTTTTCTTCCTCTTTGGAGGGCAGCAATTTTTGCTGCCCAGCCTATGGTTGGCGGCCCGGCCGTAGTCGAGACACACCGGACACTTCGGTGCGCTCGCTGCGCAGGCTCGGGCCTTATGGCCTAATTCCCCACAGCGGAAGCAACGCCCACTTCTGTCAGCGTGGCCCGTGCATTTTACCCTGACGTGCCCCATTTCAAGACACTGGTAGCATTGTAGGGGCCTCGGTGCTAATGCTTCGGTACGGACCAACGCCCAACCCACCTGCAGACGTTGGGCGGCCGCGACTTGTCGTACTACCGCAAGTGGGCCACGCACCCAAACCGTTCCCAACCGGGCTGCCGTTTTGCGTATCTCTCCGACCTTGATGTCGGACGGAGAGCAGCCACCCGCTGCGGCTATTGCCTCTGCAACTTCGGTAGGAGTGATGGATTCATCTAAATCCATCACTCGTAGTTCGGCCGTTTTGCACGGCCGCGTAAATCGCACATCCATGTCGCCCATGACTGCACGCAAGCGTTCGGCTAAAGCGTCCGCTTTGACAACGCTATCTGGCCCGGGGATCTCCAGTATAAGGTCCCCTGTGATCGCCTTACGCTGCCGAATCCCGCCCGTAATTCCTAGTTCTGCCAACTTTACGCGGGACTTTGCTGCTTGCATTATTTGTGCAAGTGAGTTATTGGATTCTGGAGGTACCATGACCACGACGGCGGCGTTGTTGGGAGGTCGTGGTAACTGTGGCCTCTTCTCCTTCGGGGCGAGTGCAGCAACTGTGCTCTGTCTCACAGCAGTAGCCTGGGCTTTTCTCCCAACAACTTGGGCCCAGGTTCCCCCTTCCTGCCTTACTACTGGTTGTATCAGGGTCCCTGATCCCAATGCCTGCCTTATTAGGGGTTTTGCAGGGATCAGCACTTGCGCAGTTGGCCCGTTCAGCTTCTTCTTTTTCTTCTTTTTTTTACTCTTCTTTTTTTTCTCAGAAGAAGAGAGAATTGTGGTTGCAGCAACCGGCTGCTTCGCCACTGGAGCCCGTCCTTGACCTAGAGGAGGTCTAGCACCTCTCTCTGGGAAAAACCTATCTAAAAGCCCGGACTGGAATCGGGCAAATTCGCGGTTCATGATAACCTCAATTTGTTCCCAGTCCGGTTGGTTTGCCCTTGCTAGGGCTAGTGGCCCCGCTGAGCCACTTGTTGAGCCCTGTTTGGCATTGACAGAAGGCAACGAGTTTTCTCTTGTTGTCTTTGTGGCCGCATCACTTCGCATCGTGGCCGGAGATGGTGCCACTGACTTTACCCGGGTGAGGGATTCGATCTCCTGTTGGAGATCCCTCACCTGGTTAGTCAGTTCTACTATCCTATTGGATAAAGTTTGCGTCTGGTTCCCGACAGACGCTTCTTCGCGCTCGCGTGACACCGCTTGATTGCAGAGCTCCTTAATGCCACCCTGCAAAACTCCCAGAGCCTGGCGAATGGAGCTCGTTAATTCCACTTTGGTGCTACGAGGTCTGTCCAGTATCTCCTGGACCTCAGCCAGACTAAAGAGCATTTGGGCGCCGATCTCTGTGGAACTCAGCTTGGTAGTTTTACCCTCTGTATCTGGCTGGTTTGCGTCACTGACACTGTGTGCCCGTTTCGCATGACCAGACTCTTCCTCGGCCTCGAGTTGCGAACTCCCGCGCTTCCGAGGCTGTCGACGTGCCTCCTTCTCTGACCTTATCGAGGCTGAGCTATCGCTCTCTTCCGCTCGCTCACCTCCATCTACAGGAAGCGGAGTAGTGGATCTACTTAAGACTACTTTTAGTGATTGTGACCGAGGCCTCAACCGCCGTCCTTCATCTTCTCCCGCCTTCTCCGCTCTTGATCTCAAAATTCCAGTTTTCGTTAAGCCAGTATCATTGTTAAATCGATCCGTTATTGTTTTGGTTTTGCATTCATTAGAGTCCATATCTAATCCCACGAGTATGGGGGAAATGCGGTCCGTCCGGGCGGTGCCCCCTGCACCCGGATAAGCCTATATACTGTGGAGGTCGGCCAGTATCCACAGGTTTTTACGACTTTGCTGTCTGGTGTTATAGACTGTCCTTGTCATGGGCCGGCCAATCAAGGCAAGCCCTCCGGTCAGCAGGTTCTCAGCGTACCCTCCTAGAGCCACTAGTTGGGTCGTTGATGAGCACCTGTTGATTACGGAACGCGAGAGGGTGGCTAGTCCTCTCTCACCGGCGGCAGCACTAATGCCTGTCCGTCCCTGCGTGAGCAGTGGACCGACCCGCCCCTGGATTCCCTATGAATCCTGCCTCGGCCCCTACCGTCACTCGTCTAGTCTCTTCTGATTGGACAGAAGAGTACCGAGAGCGTTTACCCCCCTTTGAGCCATCCTGCCCCTGTGGTTTTTTATAGAGGTTTTCTCCTCGTGGCCCGTCTCCTACGCAGGTTAAAGGCCCCCGCTCCCAATAAGTTGGCGTCTGCGGGTCGGGCCGTCCGTTTGCTGGTGTTCAGCATTGACCACCGTCAGTCATTCCGCTCAGTGCGAGAACTTCAACGGTAGTCCCGTCGCCCCTCTCGTGGCCGTCGAGCCACTCTACGCATGCCAGGAACCACATTAGCCGCGCCAGTAATATAAGGTCGCGTGTACCACCTTCCGCGTGCAACTGGTGGTCGTTGCATTGGACGCCGTGGTTTGGTCTTTGGAAGGCATACAGATAGTACCTACAGGCCTCAGACCTTGAAAAGAAAACCCTCATGTCATTATAATCAAGGTCGAAGTCTTTTACTTTTTTTATTACTTTTTTTTTATTCTCTGCGAATCAAAGTGACTCTAGATTGCCTGAACGAAAACATGAATAGAATCCAAGAGTGGTGGTTGCAAACAAGTTTTTACAAACATTTTTAGATGTTATGTCATAATAATAGTTAGTAATATAGATGGCGTAAGGAAGTACTAGAGCTTGACTTTTAAGGTGCGACTACACATCGACTTTGTTGACTACTCGTCGTGTTCTTAATATTTATTTATATAATTATATACACCGCAAGAAAAGTAATTCAAATCACAAGTATACTCACGGGTCTTCAAACACCATAAAATCTTCCATAGGAGACAAAATTCGTCGTCGTAATTTGTAGACCCACCACATTACCCCTGAGACTGGTGGAAGATAATTATCTACCATAGGCCTTTCGGTACCTTTGCCTAATTTCTGTAAAACACGAACAAATATTTTTTTATCATTGTGTACGTAAATAATATGATTCAGCTTTTCGCCAGCATGAAAAAGCTTTTATTTGAGATAATTTGGAACAGACTTAAGAGTGGTATACTATCATATACAAAGACAGAAAAGGTATTGCTTGATATATCAACTCATGTCTTAGCCTGTAATAATATTTTTTTAAAAGAATACGTCAATATTTTTGATAAATCTTATTGTTAAATGTGAAAAAACTAGCGATCTAAATCTTGTCTGCTTTATTCCAACTGTACTTTGGCTCATCTTTATTTAACAAAGCAGTCAACAACTGCTTCGTTTTTAGATCATCGTAATAAATTTAAGTATCAGTATCTCTGTTTATCATAATCGCAAAACCATAAACGAGCTGTGACAAGATTACTTCAAACATATCTATCACATCACTGCACAGATTTGCGTGTGCAAACTAAATATCGCCAAACCAAGCGCCTCTGGAACGTGATCCTATTAATATAAAATCTTGTAAACGTTACTGAATATCTTCTGTTATTTTTCGTCTAGATTTTTGAAATTTTTTCAATGTATAAACATTGCATTAATCTGTCATTATTTAGTTTTAATTTCTTATTTAATTTTTTATTTAATATTCTGTCATTAGGTTCTATAACAGAACTTAATGACAGATTAATGCAATGTACTCATGCTCTGCTACATGCTGAATAAAAATTTACTTTATCTCCTATTTATATCTAACCTGTATGTATTTAGAAATATAAAAGTAAATCCAGTTGACGGCAATAGAACTGCCCCTTATTACGTGAGTAGAGCTAAAATTATAAATGATTAGCAAAATGTGGACATTTAATGTGGATCCTCTTGACAACTGTCAAGGGTTCAGAAAAGGACTCAAAGTACCAAAGCTATAAGCAAATAAATAACTAACCGCCATTTCTTCGTCAAACATCTCCTTTACAGCATCTAAGTTGTTATCCATTAGAGTAATTAATCTGCTAAGTTTAGGTTTCAATTCGTTTTTTATTATTGGCCGATGAAACAAGTCACCCAGGATTTGAAAGAACTGAAATCAAAATAAATATTAATGACCATAATTAACGAGACATTGAAAAAGTATAGTCATTTGGAATGTATACATGAAAGTAGAGTATACGAAAAAGAATTGTGATTTTTAACATCAATCTCTTCAATATCAAAAGATCGATCGATATCTTTATAAGAACGTAGAAAAACATTAGTAAATAAAGGAAAGCTCTTATAGTTATGTATTAATATTAGTACGGTTGCGTAAAAAATTATTAACGACTGTTTGACTTTTAAAACTGCTGACCTTAAAGAAATGTTCAAAATTATGACATTCATCAAGTCCTTGTGTAAATATGGATGCCAACTTGCGGTCAGTATCTTCAAGCACACCTCGAAATTTCTCATAGTCTATCAGAAATCTGTTACTTTCAGGTTCAGCTGGATCATAAGTCATATTGCCTAAAATCACATACGATTGCTGGTAGTCGTCTAATATCTGTAATCATTACAAGAAAATGCTTTTGAACGCACAAATGAAATCACAGAAATCAAAAAGATATCTAGCTCTATAGTATCTTTCCACCTCTTTCCTAGCACGTCGTGTGGCACCAGCCAAACAGAACAACGACCTTGAAAAAACATGTATGACGCAATAGATTGGTGATCTAGCTGTTTCCCACCAAACTTAGTTAAAATAGCTGCATCGGCACATCACACAGATTACATAACTATATATATATAATAATATATATATAAGAATAAAGGCACTTGTACTTAGGATAATTTAAGGTATAAGCACAATTGTGTTACAATGAAAGTATTCAAGCTAGCTAGCTAATAGCAGTGTGGTGTAAGACACCTTCAGCTTTAAACCGTCTTGAGAGTCTACTTGATGCACATTTGGGAGAACTCGGTGTATTGCTAAGTAATATATAATAATAGACTGGTGGATAATACGTACCAGTCCCTACTTGTGATTAAGGTTAGTTCGGTACTGTAAGTGTAACATGGGGTACTTGCACAGATTAGTACACCCGGGTCCTCGTCTAAACCTGTATAGTATCTATATATTACATACATATATAATGTCTATAGAGCTATTACCTTCATGCACTCACGGCTTAACGTCTTGCCTCTAAGTCCACAAAATTCAACTTTCTCTAACTTGAGAATCTCGACTGTAGCCTCCAAAATATTTTCAATCATCCTTAGGCGTTTCATGTAAATATTAAACCGCATAAACACGCGGTCGAAATCAAACGACCAACGCACAGGTAACACACCGGCAGGGAAAAACGACGTCACTTTATTATGATTCATTTCGTATGTTTCACTGAAATAATATACAATTAAAATAATTTATCTTAAGGCCAGTTTTCTTAATTCGTGATAAAGTCTAAGATAGTTATCCGTCACATAATACTAGTTAGCAGATAAAACTCGTTGATATATATATTTATATTTGAAATATGATATTGACATCCAAGACGTGCGACACCAAAATATGTAGTTTGTCTTACATATTAGTTGAGAATAGTCTATCAAATGCTTGAATTATTATATTGGATATGTTAAGATAGATAGTTACTAACATAAAATGATTCAGTGTGCTTATAGCTTTTCTTATCTTCAGTAACTGTTCCTCCGGGTCTCCTTGAAATATGGCGGACGGTTCTACTGAGTTTGTACACTGCTGTATGATTAAATTGCACATTTCCCGGAGTAGCGCTGTACATAAATTTAAATAACTACATTAAGGGCCGGTTTCACTAGTTACTGATAAAGTTTCAGATAAGTATCTGTCACATAACACTATTAATCACAATTTTTCATGATCTATTTAAGTATTTCTGACATAAATTTCTATCCAAGACATGTGAAACCAAAATCTGCAATTACCTGGCAAATGAGTTAAATTTAGAAGCTGATCCTAAAAGTGATATTTTTAATACCATACTTCTAAAATGACAAATAATTTCATAATTTCTAGTAATTTTTAATTTCTAGTGATGAATATAATTAACTCCTAAATTAAAGTCAATCTACAATTTAAAAGTCATCAACATTATCTTCTTACTCCCATTTTCTTTTTTATCTTTCTTCCGATCGGTTTCATTCTAAAAAAGTATTCCCAGTTAACATTCGAAACTTTCTTGTCCAGAAATTCACAAAAATAAAATTTAAAAAATGATGAAACAGAGTTATACTGTTTTTATCTGGCATTTTATTTGTTATGAATAAAATAGTCCATAGACCATAAAATAATAATCAAATTTGATAAATATGACTTTTTATGGTTCCAGTGAATCACATTGTTACTGTAACTTACATTCACATTATACTCTAAAGGCTATAATTTGCTAATACATTTCACTCACGTATCATTTTCTCCACGTTGCAAAAATATCTAGAATTGCCCCACAGTAGTCCAACGCAATGAAACATTGGTCTGATGAGAGGTTTGCAGTCCGTAAAATCTGTTCCTTCAAACGTTTCAAAATGAGGTACTAAAGGTCTTTGATAAATATAAATGTCACGACACTCGACAATAGCTGAAAAGTAATAATCATTTTTAAAGTAATAATCATTTTTAACAAAAAATAAGTGTACAACTTAATCTCAACCAACATATTTTTATTTAATTTGTGGCTTATCGTCCAAATCACAGTATACGAAAAGAAAACTGAAACGTATATTGAGGGCAGTATTGATACTATTTATGCTTTCATCAGGCAGAGTAGAGTGACTTTGGCAGGCCCTAAATAAAATATAAATATTAAAAAAACATTAGCAGAAGAGCTTAGAGATGTGACTATAAATATTTGCAAATAAAGGGGCAAGTGCATGGAAATATGTTCTAATAACGCAAGAATAGCGTATTTTTCAGATCTACTCGTATTCATAATAATAGCCTGCCGTATGGAAATTTCGCGGTGTTTAGCATCCGTGTCTCGGAGAGCAAGTTAAGCCGTCCGTACGATTTTCATGAATAACAGGCAAGTCAGTGCCCTTAAATATACTGATAACTAGAGTGACCTTCGAATTCAGTTCGCCCTCGGTCCGACGCCAGTCGTTGAAAAACTGATTTTCAGGTGAAACGGATTTAAACAGTAGCCGACCCCAAATATTCGTGTTCATAATGTTGATTTTTATGTTGTATGTTACTGCGGACAACTATCTCTGTAACCTCAACCTTACAAATTACAATTATTTTGGTAGTTTTTCATTTCAAACAATTTGTACAGTGTACAATTTACATTATAATCATGTTTATAATTCACTTGGTACTTTACTAACTATACTACAACACCACGGTTATCGCAAGGAGTCTCCTATTTGAGCAGATTCTTGTGGTGCGCAATCTTATATTTATAAAAACTATTATATTTGTTTACGAAAACCCTGACTAGTGTTTTTATGCAGCTGTATCCTGTAAAGTAAAAATATTTAATATCGTGAATTAACAACCTGCCACCACATTAGTCAGCATAGTCTTGAAACAAGCGAGATAAACGCTGCGTGTGTCTTCGAGGTAGTGTGCCATTCTTTTGACGCGAGGATCTCTCAGCTGCGAGTAGATACCTTCTAGGTTACGCAGACGTTGGCTATAGAATTCTACATCCGCAAGTGGCAGTGGAAACTTAGTTCTCTTGAAAGCTATAAAAAAAACATACAAGATCTTTACCTTTTTCCCGTCTACCACCATCGCAACCGGTTGTATGTAAAATTATCCCACAGTTATATACAAAGAAGTTATTTGTATAGTTTCGATGAAAAAATCTTCGACCGCCTTATAAGTCTTAAAAAACTACAAACAAGAATGCATATTATGTTCTACATCCACAATACACTTAACCGCTAACATTACATGTACATAGATTTACCAAATCAAAGTGACGAAATTATTTCCAACCAATGGCTTACTGCAAGTTGTAAAATAAATAAATGTCTAAACAGGTAACCCCTTTTATGGGACAAACGTAAGAGATGATATTGTTAAACATTCACAAAAAAATAATTATAAGTAAGCTTTATTTTATGAATCATGAGCTTGTATACCAAGATTCAGTAAAATATAACAGCATTTTCTGCCTCACACCTACACTTTGTAACCAATAGGTTACGTAACAAGAAAATTGGTTTGACACTGGTTTCGTACAAAGATTTTTTTTTCTCTTTCGTTATTCGTTACTGACCATCGATTGTGATGACGTCTTAAAGGCTTCTTTTTCAACATTAACATGATGAGAATGTTTGTTTAAAAAAATTTAAAACTTAATGTCACCTCGTTAGCCTCAGTTAAAAACGTCTATACGGTTCTTTCTAACTATGTACATACATTACATACGGTAATAGACGAGTCGTCAGAATTACAATAAAGTAATTCAAAGTTTAAACCCCACCCACAGCACTATCGAGATGAACTAACTTTTAACAGAAGCTTTTAGTGACCTATGATGAATTATTTAAAAAAAAAATAAAGGCGAAAAAAAATACAGATATACATACTTACTTTACATCATAAATCATATACTACTCACATTATCATCACATCACATTAAGAGGCTTTAACAATCCGCTGCTGGACATAGACCTTTCCTTAGAAAAGAAGTTTTAGAATACTAGACTACACTGGCCAGATAAGTTGATATAGGGTTTGTTTCAACATATACTACTCACCTAAATATGAATCCTCAGATAATAAATCGTGAACTTGTTGGGCCCACTTTATAACAGCACCTTCTATGTTTGTCTTTAAAAATAAATCAACTTCTTCTCCATCACTATAAAAATACCAGAGTATTTAAAACCTCAATTGGCGACATAATTACTAGTTTCTTAATATAACTACAGTGACACTACAATCAAAGCAGGCGAAAACAAAATCAACCCAAATACCAATTGCGTTTTTGCAATATGCATCATTTTAGATTAATACAAGAGCAGAAGGAGACTTCACTATGATTTAAGATTCTAAAATTTAGTTGTTTTTCAACTATTGGATTTGGATATGGGCAAAAATTTGAGCTAAACCTAATTTGACGGGCAAAATACCTATTTTTTATTTATCCAGTGACAGTACCGCCACTGAGTTTAATATAATGATGTCAAATTTGTTATGATTTTATTCCATTGGTTGAACTTCAAAAGAGTCTTAATTTTTTTTAGTTATCTTCAATTATTTGTTGATACGCTGATGTGACTTTTATTTTAAGTGTATACTTTATGAAATTAAAAGTTTAGAAGCGTATAGATTTGTCTATAATATCCAAGTATATTAATATATACACTCGTATGTGTATGTTAGTCGTAGAACCGTAGAATCTACAGGCGAATCTAAATCAATTTGGGAGTAGACAGCTGCGCGTGAGATGTATGAAGTTATTATTATAATTATTATATTTACGTTTCTTTCAGCCTCGATTCCGCAAGATAGATATCTTCTACTCCAGCTGGCATCGCCAAGAGCACTTGACTAGTCATTTCGCCTCTCAACTGAAAATATTATATTTTTTAGCAGCAAGCAAGTAGATCAGTAATTCCAGCAAGTAGTTGCCTTAAAGACATTCTGAACCTTAGTTAAATCAAAGAGACAGAAAACAAATAATTGTTGGGTGGCGTCCATGTTAGTTATTTCTTAATTAATAAATAATTTTATATTTCGAAGAATACCTATAATCCATCAACAACAAGTAAAAAAAAACTTATTTTTAAATAAGCTTTAATTTAAACGTATTAAAAGAATAAAATAAATTTTCTCTTGAAAACTTTTACTATCATTTCATAATGTCACTACATAATGTATATGATGCAAAAACTTGTCGTGAAATTTAAGCACTCATATTTAAATAATTTAAAATTTTTCGAATAAAAATGAGTCAGATCTAATTGTTTAATTTATTTATTCATCTAAATAGGTTAATCTCGTGACAAGTTTTTATATAATATAAATTTTGTAATAACATTTTTAGCTATCGTGGTACAAATTTCTCAGTCTGTTCACCACGGAATTGACGTCCATAACAGATTTTACTAACTTATTTCCTATAAATTAACGGGATTGCATACATATATTTTCTAAGACTAAAATGCTCAAAGACGAATCAAAAAACTCGAAGCTATTACGTCATTTTATTACTGAGATCCTTTAGCCATCCTCCAGCTGCATCATCAGATGAGGTTCAGGTCACCATTATAGTGCAAAATTTCAGCTCAACTGGCTGAAAATATCTGCTTCAAAAGTGAGTTGCAATGTTCCAGCCGAAAAAATATAGTTACACACATACATACATATGTACTTTGTAAAGTTCAATAAAAGCTTGTAAGAACCGAAGCAAACTTATATGCAGTCAAATTGCAATATTTTTCAATAATAAATTGTCATTAGCGTCCATGTGGATCACATTGGATTCGTTTAATTGCTGAGATACTTGCTCATTAGATGGCATCCCGGGGATGAGAGTCAGCTCATCACCAAGTGGTTCTGCGATCTACTTAGCTTTCGGAAGTCAATCTCAGTTATGCTAGCACATTCGAAGTCAAGCTTACATAAGCAATATATAACACCATCAGTTGTATTTTTGCAAAGCGACTCCGGAGTTGGCATAAATTACGGGGTCGCTTGAAACCGCTTGAAACCTTGTGTTAATAGGTAGACTAACAACGTGTGTAACATCAACTGAATTAAAATAATGAATGAAATTTATGTACCCATACTATAAAGCACAATTAATAGTTCAGTACATATTTATACTGCTGTTTAAGAAAGACTCACCTGATGCATCAAATTTCTCAAATCATTCACATGTTTTTTCATATCATGCTGTACTATCTTGGGCCACCCGTTCTGATTCTCAGGATTACACAGTAGTGGCCCGATCACTTCATCCGCTAACACACCCAAATCCATCAATACATTTCCAGACAGCTCACCCATGGTCAAACTCTACAATCAATCAAACCCAGCTGTATAGTACAGTCGTTATAAACTTTATTCTCAGTAACAGTAATCCTAAAAGGTTTTAACAACTCAAATATTAAACAAATAGCCGATATAGTTTCTAGCCAAGACACTTACTAAGTTCTAAGGGAGGTGGCCCCTCGGTCATTCTGAAATTATTGTAACAGAGAGGAAGGGCTTTACTGATTATATTTCTAAAATATTAATATAATATTAACTGAAAATTTCTCGGCAATCCTAAGCATACATAACTCGGCACTCTCAAGCCCACTTCGTTATACCTGAAGACTCCTAGGCAACATTGGCCATCAGTGTACATCTGTGCATAGGTATGCCGAAGGATTCGTGTTGATAGTAAAGGCCGCATCTTAAGGTGTTTTAAAAAATATACTTACCGTACGAAAATTTGTAGCTGTGATTTTATCAGCTACATTTCTTAGGAAATATACGACCTTGCCTCTGCTAATGGGCGGAAACGTTACGGAACAAGTTAGCAGGCCCGCTGTACTCATACGAAACACGATCACTTCGAATTTAGGCATATCAAAAAATCTGAATAATATATGCTGAAACATAAAATACAATATTATAATTTGTATCTACACATGGTAAATATAAAACGTAGCGTCGTCCACTGGAAGTAATAATTAGCAAATTATCGTGCAAGATTCCGGTGTTGGCACATCTCGAATCGATAGGGTTGATACCACTCACACGAAGAAAACCGATGTTAAGTAACTCTTCCTAATTAAATGAGTGAGCTTACTGGACGATCAACTGTAATTCCCCCCATGGAAAAGTCACACAACGAGTTTAACGCACGTGTATCTCGTGAGTTGAATATGTCCAAGGGCGCCAATTGTTACTAGCAGATGATTGCTCTATCTGCGTGTCCACTATACCATAAAATGCCAAATAACGTAGTTATAGATAATAGGCTGTCATGCAATAAAAGTCTTCATACTAAATGATAACTAAATATACCGTATTTATCACAAAAACCTTTTAAGATTTTTTTTTTCAGAGCTACTTTGCAACAAATCAGCACAAATCATGTCCCAAGGATCAACGTCAAGGTCGGTAGCATGAGTAACAGGTAAACGGCCAAGTCATGACCGTTATGAGAACAATGTATACTGGGTCATGTATCTATGTATATTTATTTATTTACATTTGTAAATAAGTTTTATTTACAAAAATAAAAATTACCCGCTCATCACTAGTTATAAACTTAGTCCATTTTTCAGATTTCTGTTTCAGCGTACGAAGTAAATATTCGGAGAGAAACTCCAAACGAAGATCTACGTCCTCTTTTTGCTGTAAAAATAATATAATGGTGTGTGATTCAGATACATATAGTTAAAGATAAAAGAGATCCTGTTGGAATATCCTTTGTTTCCAAAAAAATATTAAATCAAAAAGTAGACTACTACTCTATCGTTAATTTATATTTTAACCAAACTGCCTTTATAATTACTTACGTCACCCATTATGTGTTAAACAATATACGAACAAATATAATAACACAATTTACTCTATATTAGGTCATATTATTAAGATAAAACTTGTCTAATAACGAGAGTTCCCAATTTGTGTAGGTATTATGGCGTATATTATTGCCGTATCCATGGTAATATAGATTTTGTGTTAGCATTTAAATTGATTATACTTCTTGCCAGGCTCTATTGGACTAAAAGCTAGACCCGTATCTACCTCTTTGGGGCTAGTTAAAAATAAGTACCTAAATTAAAGCAAAGTCGTACGAGAGATTTCCCCTTAAAATGGAGACAAGAAGCTGTAAACTAGCATAAGCTTTTATTTTAACATTCTAAAATATGTCTCAAGAATCTCGTAAAATCTCGTGTCCACGTGATACAATATATTGAAGGCCATAAAATTTTAATGAAAGAGAAAATGATTTCAAAGAGAAAACTAATAATAATATATATCTTCATACATTTCTTAAACAGTTTACAATCTAATGGTTCGGGCCTCCATATAGCAATGAGAAGTATGTGTTAGGAGACTCCGCTCTTCTTAATGTTATTACAGCAGTGTATAAGAAACAAAAAGTGCAAATAAGTTATATATATAAACCAAACTAAAGAATCATTACACTATTTATAAGATACACTGTAAACACATTACATTCGATCTATTCAAACATATATATTCATATTCATATTAACGCATACACACACAAACACACAACTTGTATTTAAATATATACTTACATTAACTATTTATTATTGTTACAAAGTTCATATTTTGCTAGTCTTAAGTTTAAATGTAAGTAGTATTTTGTGTAAATACTGATCGAGTTCTGAAGGTATGAAGCGTGTGCATCAAAGATATTCCATGTAAGTATTGAGTTACAGTGTGCTTAGATAAAAAGTACAGCAGGTACGACGATATTATATTATTATTATTTAGGTGATATTCTAAAACATAAAATTCACTGAATTGTGTCCACAATTATTATTATTTTCTGAGTCGATGTAAGCCACCACAATAGTTACAAATCAAATAAGCACTCAGACGCAGCATGGCGGCATACTCCTTTAGAGGCGTACAGACGTGGTGTCATATTTTGTAATTGTAAAAACAATCATATGTATATTGACTGCGACTGAATTGCTGTCGTTTATCGAAGAGTTCCATTGTATGTATCCGAAAATTTCCATTAGTATTCTCACGAAAATTCTCGGATAATAAAGATATTTCATTAGTTTAGAAAAGGACCACCTCGATATATTACAATGCAATTATTAAATAGGTTTTTGAAGGGTCGGCAACGCACGTGATGCCCCTGGTGCCGCAAGAGTCCATAGGTTACCAACCGCTTACCATCAGGCGGGCCGTATGCTTCTTTGCCACCGTCGTGGTATAAAAAAAAACAAAATGCTCCTCTAAACCATCGCATATAGTTTTTTGAAGAGATAACTTCTTATAGGAAGGTAAACGCTTCGTTATGTAACGCGTTACGGCGTTAGTCTGTCTGGTTTCCCTTTCTCTCATGCATATGATAACGGCAGGCAGGCCTCTCTTCTCTTAATTTAACCCTCAGCGCTAGCCGTTAGGATTAAATAATGATAAATTCTAATGTATACATTTAAAAATTGCAACTAAGAATAAAATAAATTTTATAATCAATAAAAGATTTTATTCATAAATAATCTTTTCTTACATTATCATATTAACATATGTAAAATATAACCTAAGTTCTTTCCAAGTTACACAATTTCAAAATTAAATAGTTCAACTTAGATTAGTTTAAGTTATCACTTCTCTCGGCCGTTCCGAGACGTACATACATGTTTTTATTATTCACTTAATATCGACAAGTGAAAAATAGTCAGAATAATCAACATCGACAAAATTAACAATATTTTTTATAAAATGCGCATTATTACCACTAACTTAAAAACTACTAGTCAGATTTCATTCAGATTTTAAAAACAACAAAAATGAATCATTAGAATTGGTACACCCAGTTACAAGTTTGTTACAAATAAAACAAAACAGTCGTATTAAGAACTTCCTCCCTTCCGAATTCGGTTAAAAAAATTGATATTTGCAAATATCCCGCTACCTATAGTTATAACGCTAAAAACCACTTCATCATAAGAAATTGTAAAACATAAAATTGCTTACAAGGCATGAAACATTTTTTGTGCGCTTAACTATTTTTGAGAAAGAGTAAACGCAAAACGCGCATCACTCAGGCATCGCTCAGTTAGACAATTCAAATAATTTGCGTTGTCTATTGGATAATACATACTATTTTAATTATTTTTTTTTTATTTTTACAAATTCAAAATTTTATTCTCTTTTCTTACAATTTTCATAAGAAGCAAATAATAATACCTGAATAACTCTTGACCATATTTAGATATCGATTTATGTCACCTGTGGCAACAGCCCTAATATAAGCTTTCAGGTTTTTAAGGTCTATCTAAGTATAAGTTAGAACTCGTTCTAAGTTTTTCAACCTTTAAAATAAATAATTAGAAAAAAGCTTTACACTCCGTCTCACAAAAGAAGTCGCGCATACACAGCACTGCAGTTAGCATTAGAATCTTGCCAGTTTTCGCTATTGACTCAACAAAAACGACTAGTTAGAAACTAAACTCCCAGTAGTAAAGGAAATTGAACACTTCGTTCTTATGTGTTTATTTAAGTGATCGAATAAATTCTAATTGGAAAGAGATCAAATTAAACAGATTTTTAAATTTTTAGTTCTAACATTTGAAGAACATAATTGTATTCACTGATTGATTTTACTCCAGACTTATCAAAGATTATTCTCAGTGTTTTACATGTTTGCACTGTACATACCAATCTCCTAGTGGCAAGCTTGAAAAAGTTTTTTCTGTCAATTTTAAAATTGTTTTCGGATTTTAATTTTGTTTGATTAGTTTAAAGATAAATTTATTTAAAAAAAATTTTTCACACAATCACTGTTATATTTCAGTTTTCAAGCAATAGAGTCGATAACCTATAGATAAACACCATACAAGTCAAATGTAAAAAAAGGTCCCAAATAAAATGGTAAAATGGCATACGGACATTCCTACAATGAAAATAAATAATCTAAGCTCAACGTTCAAGAACTTACGTTTAACTCATATTTAATCTGACAAAACATTGACATAACAAACGTCAATTTTACGCGCTAAAATCGGGCTCGGCGTTTAAGTTTTTGGTGGAGAGCGTCAGTGACTTTTAAAATTAATTAATAATTCATAAACAAATAGCTTTATACAATAAATCCTGACAAACATGGAAGGATTTGATGATCCCGGTGTATTTTTCTCTGATAACTTTGGCGTGGAGGAAAATGAATCTCAAGATCAAATTAACCTGCAAGCTGTAAAAAAGAAGTTTAAAGAATTCATTCGCCAATTTCATACAGGAAATTTCAATTATAAATATAGGTACGGTCACTCTTTATCATTAGTATTACCTAAAAATACCTGTGATAACAGTTTAGTTCAGACACTTACCTCTGCTGCTTTTTCAGAGATGCTCTTAAACGCAATTATAACTTAGGCCACTATTGGGTAGAGATGAACATTGAAGATCTATCTAGTTACGATGAAGTATTAGCTGAAAAACTTTACAAGAAACCTACTGAACATCTACCTGTTTTAGAAGAAGCAGCAAAAGAGGTAACTAAATTTTGAAAGCAGTAACCTAAGAAACATCATAAGAACCTACAAAGCTCTTTCATATAACTATATGTTTGCACACTTCCCTATGCATGACTTTTAAACTAGTCACATTAGTTGTAAATAAACCTCTTTTCAAACTTGCTAGTCTTTCATGGTTCGAATTGTAAATATTGTGTAACTATTATAGTGTATATAGTGTAATGCAATTATTATACACAAAAGTCATTCTTGTAGAGAATATAATTATGTGTCTCCTACAATGCATCTTTAAACTTTCACAGCTAGCTGATGAGTTGACCGCCCCACGGCCTGACGGAGAGGAAAAAGTTGAAGACATTCAAGTTCTTTTAACATCAGATGCACATGCTGCTAATTTAAGAGAATTAAAAGTAAATAAATCAAAATATTACACACAATCACACTTGACACAAGTTGAATAATTCATCATACCATAGACATAGCTATACTAAAAAAATCTGTAAGAGCCACATCACAGTTCTTACGAGTATATCCCTGACAGTTACATGTTACTCATAAAAATTATGATTTATTTTGAAGTTGTTATAAGAGTTTGAAGTTACAAATTTTAAATTTATACTTAAATGTATAGAAAAAAGTACACTTGAATTCTTTATTTGTTATTTGTGTGTATAGTTAATAATTAAAAGTAATTACGTATTTTTAGTAATATTTATTTTTTTCAGGTCTTAAAATTAATTAAAACTCCTCTTGAATAAAATATATTGTTAAATTTGATGAAATCATGAGAAAATTGTTGAAATTAACTAATGAGAAATGTAAAGGATATTAGAAAACTAAGAATACTACTAACTACTAACACTAGTAACTAATGTAATAAAATTACTAATTTGGAACATTTTGTATTTCAGTCTGAAACTGTATCCAGGCTGGTTAAAATACCTGGCATAGTAATATCAGCATCTGGGATTAAAGCTAAGGCAACCAAAATATCAATCCAATGTAGATCATGCCGTAACATAATTCCTAATTTGCCTGTAAAACCTGGCCTCGAAGGATATGTGATGCCCAGGAAGTGCAATACGTAAGTATTTGGATCACTTAATATCTCAATGGAAACTGAACTTCTGGGTCACACAATTTTTGGGTTGCATGTTTTGCCTCCATTTTTCACATATCAAACCCAGCACCTGCATGGCGATCCCATGAGGCAAAGAAATTTGGTCACCTAACATACAATAAAATTTAATAATAGTAGTCATAAGATAAGAAAATGACAAAATTAGCAGGTACACACATTATATTTTCTTTGTTTTACAAGTAACTATTATTATGGAAATAAAAACTAGTGTTACTAATGACACTACAGCTGTTGAAAAGTGTAACTTATGATTCAGAGATTTAATAACTTAGGTTTATCTTGCATTATCTTTAATATATTTTAAACTCAGTCCCTCAGTTTTACAACTGGTTTGTCATCATTTGTTTTCGTTATACAACATAATAACTGATTTACTATAAGTGTGTAATATGTAGTATGCTATATGTAACATTAATGCACATAAAGTGTATAAATAAAAATGAATTTGCAGGGAGCAGGCAGGCCGACCCAAATGTCCTTTGGATCCCTACTTCATAATTCCGGACAAATGTAAATGCATTGATTATCAGGTATTTGGAACATAAATTTTATTGTTGAATTTTACAATATGTTTACATGCAAATTGTTAGAAGATTGAAATATTTAAATTCAGGTGTTAAAACTGCAAGAAGCTCCAGAAAGTATTCCACAAGGAGAAATGCCGCGTCATTTGACTGTATACTGTGAACGAATTTTGTGTGAGCGAGTGGCGCCTGGGGCTAGAGTTATAGTACTTGGGATTTACTCCATCAAGAAAATTGCTAAAACTGGGGTAAGTAGCTTACATGCATTTATGTTTAATCGTAATGCCTTTTCATATTATTAAGTCACCAAAGCAACTTTGTATAACATTTTTTTTTAAAGTTGGCAATTATAACAAATTACAGAAAACAATATTTTTAATTTTTTATTGTTGATACTATTCCTACCATAGTTTCTCAAGGCATCTAGTTAAGTATGTTAATGTTAAGGATGCCTATCACATTAAAAACAAATCTTCTGTGCTAATATTTAATTAAAACCCCTGCACAAATTGACGGATGGGGCCAAGGCTTGTCAGATTTTTCTGGCCCTTCTGTCCTTCTAATTCCTAATCCAATTAGATTCCAAGCATTGTATTGTCATTCATGTTCGATTCTGACATATAACTTTGGTCCGGTGAGAAGATGATGATCGGAGGTGGTTCCCACATGCCACATGTACTAAAATCAAATTTTTAATAATTACACCACTAAATACTAATTCTAACACTGTATTGTTTTATAGAGAGAAGGCAGAGATAAAGGTTCAGTTGGCGTTCGATCTTCATACTTGCGTGCTGTTGGCCTTACAGCTGAAGAAGGCGTGACTGGAGGGCTTCGCCCCTTCACTGCAGAGGAAGAGGAACAATTTCGAAGATTAGCGGCATCTCCTGACATATATGAACGTATCGCAAAGTCAATAGCACCTAGTGTATTTGGTGCTGTTGATATGAAGAAAGCTATTGCTACTCTTTTATTTGGTGGTATGTACTAGTTTTTTTAAAAACCTGCCAAAGTTACTCTTTCAGTTTCATGGAAAGCATGAATAGAATCTGAAAGTTGTGTCAACATACTCATTGCGAATGCCGACAATGCAGTATGGCGACCCACACTATGGCGGCCTAATGAGATGCTTTTCATCCCCTGCCTTGGGGACGTAAAAAGCATGACCAGTCATCGTGGCAGTATAAGGCTCACACATTCGCCCCTGCAACAATGGACCTCCGGTCTCGCACTTACTAAAGAAAGACGACAGCACAGATGCTGTCACTTTAGGTAGGTCTTTTGTAAGGAGGTAGTACTGCCACTGTATATACTTGTTCACATTAGTTATGGTGTTCAAAATATATTTTGAATCGGTCTTATAATTTATAATTATTGTAATTATGAATAATTTATGATAACAGGCTCAAGGAAAAGATTACCAGATGGCCTTACTCGTCGAGGAGACATAAATATCCTTTTATTGGGTGATCCTGGAACAGCCAAGTCTCAGCTTTTGAAGTTCGTAGAAAAAGTTGCTCCTATTGGCGTCTACACGTCAGGAAAAGGTTCGAGTGCTGCTGGTCTTACAGCTTCTGTCATCAGGGACCCTGGAAGTGTAATTATATTATTGAATATGTATGATTTTTGAAACAGAATTCAGATTGACTTTTCACAACCTTCAAGCGTCGCTTTTATTATTTTTACAGCGTAATTTTGTAATGGAGGGCGGTGCAATGGTGCTCGCAGACGGTGGCGTCGTATGTATTGATGAATTCGACAAAATGCGAGAAGACGATCGTGTGGCAATACACGAAGCTATGGAACAACAAACAATTTCGATCGCCAAGGTACAACATAACGATACCGAAACCTATGTATTTATTAAATATTTTTCGTTAATTGATAATCATTTATCCGTTCACAGGCCGGTATCACAACAACACTAAATTCTCGATGCTCCGTTCTCGCAGCTGCTAACTCTGTGTTCGGTCGATGGGACGACACCAAGGCGGACGATAATATTGACTTCATGCCAACTATTCTGTCAAGATTTGACATGATCTTTATAGTTAAAGATGAACACGATCAAAACAGAGACATTGTTAGTAAACAGTTAAAATAGTATTGAGTTGCTAGAATAAGATTGCATGAATGACATAATAGTTTAGGCGGTCTCACGCCGCTTTCTACTGCACTGAGTGTTATTGAGATCAAATCCCACATAGGAGTACAATTTGTACAAGACAGTTGTTATATTCATAATGCGTGAGTTGTCTTTTTAAAAATAAAAACAAAGAATCTGCAAATTTGTGTTGCAGACACTAGCGAAGCACATAATATCGGTGCACATGGGCGGGGACAGTGCGGAGCGCGAGGTGAGCGCTGGCGAGCTGCCGCTGGCGTTGCTACGGCGCTACGCGGCCTACTGCCGCGCGCGCTGCGGCCCGCGCCTCGCTCCCGCCGCTGCCGAGCGTCTACGCGCGCGCTACGTGCTCATGCGCAGCGGCGCCTCGCAACACGAGAGACAGGTCGACAAGCGCCTGTCCATTCCCATCACAGTCAGGTACCTTGCATCACTATCCTCATATACACTCACAGCTATGAAGTTACAGAGTCATAGGTTACTACAATTTAAGAAAAGTAATATAAAGTTATCAGGTTATATCTTATATCAGGTTAAATATAACGCATTAATTAAAATATATCTCTTCAAAGAAATACCATTCCTACACCGTAGGCAATGTAGTGTAACAACAAACAATGTTACGACGACTGTTTTTAGTAACATTGTGTACGTCCACTGGTTTTGAACTGACTTCCAATCAGGCATATTATTATTTTCAGACAATTGGAAGCTATCATAAGAATATCTGAAGCCTTGGCCAAGATGCAACTACTACCGTTTGCGACCGAAGCCCACGTCACTGAATCGCTTCGATTATTCCAAGTTTCAACTTTAGATGCAGCAATGACTGGCAGCCTAGCTGGTAAGTTTAAATTTGCCAGTTTTACACATTATTCCATTATTTCTAATCTAGTATGGAAATAATATCGAGTATAGAGAATAATATTATTAACACTGGAATTTACATATTGCAATAAGCAATCCAATCCAGTGGCTTGTCCAGTTAGCTCATTTCAGTGTCACTTACACACACACATAAATAAATGTAAACAGCAAATCCAGTGTTAGATCAAATATTGAACAGAGAACAAACATTAAGTTTATACTCTCGATAGTACTTTGTGGGACTTGTCAAAGGACATTCATGAAATAAAATTCACTTTTATTTTATTCCACTTATATTTATTTAAAATTAACTTGACGCATCTCGGCCTATGACATTATCATATCATATTATGTGTATGGCATGTAACATTACTTAAATAAGTAAAGTTCAAGTGACTTTGTATCAAGAATGTATATTGCATTTATATTGTCGTTCAATCATTCATAAACAAAGTTGGCTCTACACGAAATTCTCCAATTTATTTCATTGTTCATGAATAAGTGTATGAAATATTCTGTTGCAATTTTATTAAATTTTATTAAAATGTGAGTAATTTCAACTGTCTCTAATATCCAGCCGACTGTAACTAAATTAAAATAGTAAAAATAAATTTAATCTTGTTTTCTCTTTAGGAGCAGAAGGTTTTACTTCAGAAGAAGATCATGAGATGCTATCGCGTATTGAAAAACAATTAAAGCGCAGGTTCGCCGTAGGCTCACAAGTATCGGAGCAGACCATTATTCAAGATTTCTTAAAACAAAAGTACCCAGAGAGAGCTATCCTTAAGGTTATTCATACGATGATAAGACGTGGAGAATTACAGCATCGACTTCAAAGAAAAATGCTTTACAGGCTCTCATAATATGATAATACTGTTTTCTTAATCATTTTTGTACCTTTATCGAGTGTAAGATACCAGTTGAAATAAAAAAAAGCACAATGTTACAGCTAATTTATTTATTAAAAACAATAAAATATATATTGACAAGACTAAGTCCTATCGAAATCTGCTTAAAGCAAATGGAAAGCTGCATTTTAAATCAGTTAATCTGATCGAATTATTACTTTAAAGCTAGTCAGAACAATAATTGAATTAATAATATTCAAAATAATATTTATTTCAACTAACTACATAGAATCTAATGATCTGTGTGTGTTCTAGACTTCAACAGTCTGGGCCAACTTAAAAGGATATTCAGGATGATTTTCGACTCCTTTCCAAAACAAAAAATTAAAAATCCGACCATCTTCTCCCTTGTCTAAGGTCCTCAAAGAATTCATTTCGTCTGATGTTAACTCAAAATCATATATATCCATATTTTCCTAAAAAATAAAACAAATATCAAATCGGAGATATAGCTCACTGGTTAGTGATTTTTAATCGTTTTAATTGTTTGCAAATCGTACATTGTACATTTATATTATTGCGAAAAGAAGCACCAGTTGGTTCGGCTTTACAATTCTAAAATAAATACTAATCATAATGTATTGTTCCATAGAACAATGAACTTTATATAAGGTGGAATATAGATAGATTGTCGAATGGTTGGCTTGCTTTTATTCGAAACCATTTCTCGGCAGCGTTCATGTCCGAATGTTGTATTAGCAATTGGAACTTTCGAGAATAAACGCTTCGACCTCGGGATAGTTCAGTTTGAGCTCTGTAGCTGTACGTACTTACGTAGCTTCAAAGTCCTTCAAAGATTATCCCGTCAAAGTCCCGATACATTTAAAGGGTTTGTAAACAAATTACCTTTAGTCTGTGCTCATTTGTACTTTTGGGTATCACCACAATTTGTTCCTGTATTAAAAAATGTAGCAATATTTGTGCAGGTGTTTTCCCATAACAGTCTGCAATCGTTACTACTTCTGGTAAACTGAATAAGTCTGGAAATGTACTAGGACTGAAACAAACAAGGTCGTAAGAATCTATTCATTATAAAGTCATTATGGCTGAATAAACCGTCATATTCATACCTGTATTTGTATTTAGTTACAAAGTGCGTCTTTGCTCCAGGGCTACCGAGAGGCGCATATGCAGTTAAAACTATGTTATTGTCGTGACAAAACTTGCGAAGCTGTAACTGTTGAAAGTAAGCATGCAATTCGACTTGTAAAACTTGAGGTTTCAACTGAGCGTTTTTTATAATGTTTTCAATTTGTGTCTCATTAAAATTCGATAAGCCAAGGTTTCTAATCAGTCCTTCTTTTTGACACTGTTCCATGACCTTAAAAAGGAAGCATACTATAAGTATCGGCGATAAAATATCTCTGTCCCCAAGGAAAGCTGTACACAAATCGATTAGGTATATACCTGCCACGTTAACCCATGATTGGTATCCATGTCTAATTCATAATCTCCAGTTTCTTTGACAGTGGGAGTCAGAGATGTTGGATCACATTTAAATCCAAAAGGCACGTGGATAAGATACAAGTCCACATATTTCATCTGCAACCGTTCGAGTTGTAAATTAAGAAATTTTCGCACATCTGATGCTCTGTTCCCAACATGTGGAAGCTGGAAATAATATTGATTCCAGTCAGTCTTATTGTAAAATATTGACTAGCAAGCTTATGATAAATGCGTACCTTAGTAGTAATAAACAAATCAGATCGCGCACCTTTCCCGTCATCGATCCATTTTGTCACTGCTTTTCCAATAGCTTCTTCGTTGTTATAATTAAAAGCCGTATCTATATGTCTGTAACCCAAATCTAAAGCTTTATTAACAGCTGATTCTACGACATCTGGCGGTGCCTAAAAATATAAAGTTGCTTATCTAATTATTAATTTTACATTATACGAAGATAGTATTGCCTAAAAATTCGTACCTGCCATGTCCCTAAACCTAACGTAGGCATTAAATCGTTGGTTTGAGACAATTTTATATATTTCATATTCTTTAAATTACTACGACAGTGGTAGTGTATCATTGAATTTCCAAAGCACCACTACGCTCGAGACGTAAATTCAGAGACTATGGCTGAAAGAATACTGACAGAATTAAATTTGGCAGACGTCCAGCAAAGTTAATCGCAAATTGTTTTAAAGACCGATACATTGAAAAAATAAATACATTGAAGTATGCATATAGATCGTCTATTGTTAAGATTATTTCTAGTAATAAATGTTATCCATGTAAATAGCATTATACTTTTAATAAATGCTCAACGTCATTGATTTTCACATGACGTAATATTAAATATTCAAAATTCGCGGACATTCCTTACTAAAGACAATACCATAAATATTAGAAACTAGGCTTGTAGACGCAATGTGTACGAGTTACCTAGCCGATGAAGGACAAAAATTGTGTTCGAAACATCATGACATAACATGAACGAGCTTGATGGTATAGTCATCCTTACCGGTGTGCTTAAAGTAGTGGGTTCGAATTCGTCACATAGGCCAAATGCATATTGAAAAATCTTTTACCACGATCGTATCCCACTACGAAGCTGTCAGCTCGTAAAAGGAGGCTGTGAAGAGGGTTTCTAAAGAAGATTTCCACTCAGACATAATTTGTCAGCGAACTAGGCTGCGAATGGTGTCCTATATAGTGACCAGTTTTTATTTCGGAAATAATCGCATTTAATCGAAAAGTACGAAGTCCTAATTCGTCTCGATTTAGATGTAAACCAGGTGGGTACTATGGAGTAGACCCCATGTTTATTGTTTTAGCCATTTATGTTCACAGAACACATATACATACTCGTAGCGGATGCTTACACTTCAAATCATTCAACACAACCGTTCATAATTGTTTTATATAAACAACCTATTGTTTTTACTCTGTTAAAATATAAGATTAAAATGAAATGAAAAAAAGCAGTACCCGTTTATTTATAATAAATTATCTTTCATAACCCGTCTAGGTAAAATGCTCACCATGACCGATGTCACTCTCGAGTGAAAGAACGAAGGGTCAGCGCAAACCGAAAAGAACGTGGCAGTAAGAATTTCTTTAAGACGCTTGGAAATAAATGTGTTTACGTTGAAAAATGGTACAGGTCGCTTTGAAGCCGCGCGAGCATATTTAATCCTTTTGTCCTGAGTTGACCTCTAAATTACTTTAATGTAAATAATAAGTTTTTGAATCATTTATTAATAAATTTTGAAAAAAAAAATGTCTAATATTCATTAGTTTGTAGGCTGGCAACGATGCGTTACTTATCAATTAATTGACAAATAACAATAGTGACATTGACAAATGACATTTGTAACAACATTAATCTTAGCATTTTAATGTTTTCCCGCCTATAATAACTTTATCTAAGATTCTAATCCGCAATCGTGAAATACGATCGTTAAGTTTTGCAAAATGGGAGTAAGTTCATGTTTTAACTGAGTGCTTCATTATAAATGCACTTCTTTACGAGACCTTAGCTATTAATTTTTATCAAAATGTACAATTTCAGAAGAAAGCACCGGCAAATGTCAACAAAAACAAAGAAAAGCGTCAAGCACGCAAGCTTGAACAACGTCGTATTGCAGATGGGATGTCTCATGTTACTTCAGCGAACAAAATGAAGGACCTAGCATCGCTGTGCAAGGAGCTTTTAGTCTACCGGAACAAAGATCTCGAAGTCGATATGTACATGCAACGAGTCACTGAACTCGACAAAAATGTTCTCCAGTGGGCTATAGACTTGACTGAAAGAAATATGAGACAATTGTAAGCATTGGAGATGTAAAATATCTTTTTGTTTGATACCTACAAAAAAGAATAATCTGATAAACAACCTGACTAGATGATAAGTGTGGCTTAGTTCAGTGAATAGAAAGTCATTCTGATAGAGCAACTGTAATAAGTACTTTAACAGATACAATAATAACTAGATAACCTAGAGACTAGTTATCTACTTTATTATCATTTGTTCTGCTTGTGTTCATATGCTGTCGGTTTTAGAATATAAAGTATTACCACCCCTATTCAACCCATGGGTGTCGTAAGAGGTGACTAAAGGAACAAGCTACATAAGATATATCGTTGCAAAGAAGCATAAAACTGGAAATAAACCTTATATCAGCATATATGACCAGTAGTATAGTAGGCCAAAACCTCTTTTTTATAGAGAAGCCTATGTCTAGCAGTAGACAGTTAAAAGCTGATGACGATGACTGCTCTGCTTTAAAGCTGGTTCCTTGCAACTGCTTCAATCAAATTGATGCAGCTTGTGATCCTCGAATTTCAAATCCATATCCAATCTACTGTAACCCCATTACTGGTTGAATAACCTTCATAACCCTACTCAATTTTTTCTTTTGAATAAATATACTTTTGATAACTTGCTCAAGTTTCACAAAATACTGATACGGATTCTCATATATTTTTTTTCAAACATTTGCTAAACAGTTGCATTTCTGTAATAGTATGTTGGATCTCTTTACATGATCTATTTATTAACAGACATTAAAACATTATATTAGTTATATTGCTCAACAGTTTAAAAATACTCAATTTTCATTGGTGGACAGTAAAAGTTAACACAATATAATATCTACCTATGAATGAAAAAATGTTTATGAGAGGCTATGTTTTGTTTTATCTTAAATTCCTGTAGAACAAAATGTAGAAAAGTAAACCTTTAAAAAAACCATTCAAACCAATACCAACATCAATCAATTTCAGGCATAAGTAAATTATTTAACTTGAAGGAATGACTTATCAAGTTCTTAATATATTAATTTATGATGAACAACACAGAGAAATGTCAACAACTGATAAGAAATTATAATTTCAGGTATGCTACCTGTGCTTGGGGTTGGAATAAAGAGCGCAAAGTAGAGGAGATGACAGATGATAGTGCATGGTACCTTATTGCTAAAGAAAAGAATGGAACACTTCTAGCCTTCTCACATTTCCGATTTGACATGGACTTTGGAGATCCTGTGTTATACTGGTAAGACTTTAAATATATAAGTTTAAATAAGAAACAATACTTTGTGTGGTCCACAAATGTTGTTCCGTGTCGGGGTGTTCTTTGTGTCCATTTTGTACATGTTTATTAAGTCCCTGCGACACAGAGTTTATTCTCTATTGCCTATTATGAATAAAAAAAATGGTGAGTAACTCCTACTGCTCATGGGCACCTGCAGCTTAAGAGTCACGAGTGTGCTTCTGCCCTTTCAGTCTCTCTACCAGAATTTTTCTGGTTCAATAAGCTAGTCTGCAGCTGAGCTAGTTGCAGCTTTAGACAGTTTTTTTTTTTGGTGAACTGTCTTTATTGCTGCCTAAATTAAAATAATCTTATATATTAAAGCACCACATGGAATATAATAACTTAATGCACATGCTATAAAATGAAAACTTCTTCATTTTAGTTACTTAATTTTAATAATATTTATATATTTACAATTAACATAATTATAATACATGAAGTTGAAGCTAATTAAAAAATTAAATTCAGTTTGTCTTTATTTTATACTTCCATAGGATGCATAAAAAGAAATTAATATGTCTTTTTAACAGTCTTTTCTCAAATACCAATTTTCCTGTTGGGCGCCATTTGATGCACCTGGTACATAAATATCTAAAAAGTTTATGTAATATGTATATAGTTAGTAATGCTATTGCACTTGCAAGTGCAACTACATCAAGCAAAAGATATTGGGAGACAGTCAGGTCGAGCGCTGGTGATCGAAGATGTGTAGCCCCTTTGTGTCTCAGTACATATTCGATCCAGTAAATTCCCAAATCTAGAGGCTTCATTGGCCGATCGAGGAAAACTTCTCTTAATTTTATTGCATTTTCTTTGTATCTGAAAGTTATTAGAATGCTTTTAATTTAAGTGCATGGATATATACTTGTACCCTGTCATTTAAACTATCCGTTTAGGCAGACTAAGACTACAATTTCATTTTACTTCGTCATGTCTGCCTCACACATAAAAATCATAGTATAACAATATATGTTTGCATAATATATGCATTGTATATGCTTGCTTCATCATCATCTCAGCCAAAAGACCTCTACTGCTGGATACAGGCCTCCCCAAAGTTCTCACCAACAGCCGGTCCCGTGTGCTTGCATCCAACGGTTTCCCACAACCTTCACCTGGTCGTCGGACCACTTTGCGGGAGACCTACTTGAAACTGGAAATTTATGTCCTCATCGGCCATCGTTTCTGCGTATAATATACCCCGCCCATTGCTACTTAAGTTTAGCAATTGAATTTTTTTTTTCTTGCATAGTATAATAATAATATAATTCTAAGACGATAGGTATGTACAGTACATTAACACACTCACATTTTTTAAATTAAAAATGTTATAAATGCATACAAGCGTGAATATATATAAACGTACAGCTTTTAAAGGTACTAATTAAGTAGGTCATTGATCTAATTTAAATGACCAAAGGTTATCTTTTATACCAGTTATTGTCCCTTAGAAAACTTGTAAGCATTATTATAGATATAGATTTATTATACTTTACCTGCAGCTTTATTGACATGCAGGTTTATTAGATGGGCTGTATCTATCTCTACCTATAAATGGTCTCCACCTTAAATTTGAGGTAGACAGGGGCGGAATGGTAATGAAATGGGAGTAAATTGTTACAAGTGAATTCACAAAGACGTATTAAAGTACATTTTAACCACAACATACTGAGGTATTTTGTAAACCGATCGATTTAAACATCGATTTTACACCTACTTTGGATCAGTTAATAAATTCCGTAATTGTTTTCTCCAAGTGTTTGCATCTGTCTCGTCGAGTTTTACTATTTCTGCTACGCCTCGGTCAGCCATTTCTCGTGCGTTAAGCGCTTGATCAGCATAAAGCGGGACCATTAGCATCGGCACTCCGCAAGCTACAGCCTCTTGTGTTCCAAGTAAACCTCCGTGAGATATAAATAATTTTACGTTTGGATGACCTGTACAAAAATGTTGTTAAATTTTGCACTAAATCCTGCTCATTATCAGCAACATAGTAAATATCGAAATACACGAAAGATAAGGAGCGTTATTACACGGTTTAAAAGTTAAAAAGTTCTTACACAATGTAGCTTGTTGTGGTATCCAATTCATATCGTAGACATTGTCAGGCACGGTAAGATTCTGTGAGAGCATCCTCCTGTCCATTTTAATGAGAACTGTCTGAGACAATTCTGAGATCACGTAAAATATTTTTGATAGCACGTCGTTCGGTATAGTCTCAATTCTGGACATCGATCCGAAACTCCAGTAGACTACATTTTCCGTTGCCGCGTCTAATAGATTTTTTAGTTCCTGTAAGGAAAAACCATTGTAATTTGCTATGTTTATATTATTTTGTGGTCATACGTTTTCCAACTTCGGCTATGGCAAAGAAGTTAAACTACAAATACAATGCGACAATAAATTCTCTAAATAAAACAGTCACTTAGGCCCGTATTTTAAACGTGTCTCAGTCGTGAATTGTGAGAGAGATTTCACTATAGAATATTAACTAAAACAAAATTCACCGATCCATACTCAAGTAAGTGATAGTTTATTACAAAACGATGTTTATATCGAAATCTTCAGTCAGATATATTATAGATTTTATCAGATGTGATCTTTACTTACGTGAGACAAACTGAAACTAGTCTCAAGTCTCAAGTGGTAATTTTTAAGACATTTTAGAGGAAATGAACCTGTTTTACGATAATTCGTTTCTGAATAATGCTGAAAGGTTTACTTTAGCTTACTCTACTCACGAAAAAATTACTTATCACGTGTTTAAATTCACCTTAAATAACCTTAATTGATATTCAATTCTCTTAAATACATATTTATATATTTGTTTACATTAAAATCACCACGACCTTTTGACTTATGATAAAAGTATTACATTATTTTAATAATATTACTATAAAATTAATAAGATAGTTTTTTGGGTATGCACGATTTGTACTTAAGGCAGGAGCAATAAAAGCTTAGGAAACAATTTACTGGTGTACAATATATTGGCATTTCGTAAAACGAAATTTGGATAAGATAGGTATAATGAAAAATAGTATGGATGAAAGCTTGTATATATAATTTTATTTGATTTTTCATAATGAATTCGGATAAAACATGATAGATATCTTGCGTTTTGATGAACAATAGCAATGTTATTGAAATCGAGAATGTTATTGAAATGTATATTCACGTTATTATAAATTTTTAAGTCCAAATTTATTTACGTTAGGTTGGATGGCTAAGCATCCAAATCCTGCAAAAAAGATTGACAAGTATACAGACTGATGAGTTGGAGCTGTGAAATAAATATATTTACGAAAACTTAATACTAGACAGAGTATATTTTTATGGGAGCAGTATATGGATGATTTTATATACTCCGACGAAACCCGAAACTTTGACTGTTTAAGGTGACTGGATAGTTGAAAGAACCGAAACAGAAATCTGTCACAGAGAAATTCCCGTCGAAACTTAGGGAAGAATCAGGACACTCGACCTCTAAGGTGTTAATTTGCATAGATTTCATTCCCCTTACAACAATTGTAAGTGACTAAGATTGAATTATATTAACTTATTGAAGTCAACCATTATCAAAATCGCGAAAATTCAGATCCATCCGTTTCTACTACGGTAACTCCATATTCATTCCTGAACAATCATTACTTATTGTTACGATATTATACACCTGGGTGACAAAAGTCCTACCAGGCTCGTCATGCGCATTTCTACTACACTTACACTTCTGATTTTTACACAAATAAATAAAAAATAATACTTATATTTAACAAATTATCTTACTAACTTTATACAAATTAATTATTAAAATTTTATGATAGCCAAAAAAAATGTGTGGATGTGTGACAAGTGGCTCCATCTTATTAAAATCATGTGTTAGGATTGTAGCCAGCTACTTCCAGTAGCATCGGTAACAAGAAGTCCCGTAACATTTGAACGAGAATCTTCTAAAGTAGGGTCCAGTGATTCCTTTTGCTGAAATTACAGGCCATACCTTGGGAGAATAAAGTGACCTCTCGTGTTTAGCTTTGAGATTTTCACTGCTCCAATTCTGTTTGTTTACTTGTCTGTTTAGATGAAAATAGGCTTCGGAGGAATAGATGTTGTCAAAATTACTGAATCGTTCTAAATTTGTACAAGTCGTACGACTTGTACTAATTGAAATCATTAGGTTTTAGTGCCTGCACCATCTGGATCTTATATGAATGTAATTTCATAATACGGCGTAATGATGTGGAGGATAACCATAATTCAGTCGAACGTTTGCGCGTCGGTAAATCTGAATTACGTCGAACTGAAGCGGAAACTTTTTGCACGCTCTCTTCGGTCCGAGAAGCCCGCGGACCTCCAGTTTGCTTCACATTAAGCGTAGATCCCGTTTCCTCGAACTTCTTCACCCATTTCTTCATTAAAGGAGTTCTCGGACACTGGTTTAAGTCGTGTAAATCATATTCAACACAAAATAAGCGTCTCACAGTAATAAGCGAACTGTTATTTAAATAAAATTGTTTCACACAGTCCCGTGAAGCAATCCATTGCGACAAAATTTCCGAGAAGCGAGTTAACGAATTCTTGGTCTACCCTGTTCTTAAATTATTAGAACATTAACGGCGGTAGTAAAATATTTGTTATATTTTTAGATTATTTGTGGTAGTTTGTGATAAATGTCAAAGAAACGTTGAAAAGGGAATAAGAGATAGCTGTTAGTATTCACTCCCGCAGAAGACGCTTACCTGAAACGGCTGCCAGGTTGTCTATTACTTTCATAGAAGTAGACTCGTTACGACAAAATCGGGAACTGGGCTCGTGCTAACGCACGATAAATTAACATTTATCGTGTGTGGTACATGAAATAAATAATCCAGCCATCATCAAACTCTGTGTTGCGGTGATAGTAAATAGGCTTAAAGCACAAACAATTCTCAAGTGAATCATAATTTGACACTATCTGTTGTTGCTGCTCTTAGGTCCTGGGTCAGTAAGATAGCGATTTTCCTACTGCACTATCTAATTTAGGTTAATTATCCTGTCTCCATATGTTGGCACTAACAAATACTCGTAAATTCCTTGAATAGTAAATCGTGACAGAAGATATGTAGACCAACAATAAGTTTGAGGATAACTTACTTAATATTTTCACTTGTAGTGCAATATATATAGCTATTTAATCTTTAGTATGATTCATGTAAATGACCTTAACTCAATTGAATGCTATTTGTTTTTAATAAAAGTTGAGTCATTGATGTTTTTGTTTTTTTATTACTTTGGTCAGGTGATCCGTTAGTGATTCGATTGAGTAACAATTCGAAGATAGGAATAATTTATAGGGTTTCATGACTGACAAGGAACAAATAACTTATAGTTTGATCGTGTCCTTCCATTTTCTGTGCTCAGACTGTTTCTACTAGGAGGATTTAATTTTGCGTTTGTGAAATAAAAATTAAGACACCCACACTAAAAATAGTGATTGATTTAATGATTGATAGATGATTTCTTCTCTATTCTAGTGTGTCGTAACTTCATCAAGAATTTTTCAACGAATAGGGAATTAGAAAAACAGTTCTTTGGTTCAGAGATGTTTTTGCGAAAGACGTACCAACTCTAATTCCTCCTTTCATAATTATAACAAACTATGAACAAACTATGATGTTAAAAATTTACTACTGTTACGTAGCCACGATGTTTAAGTGAAAATCTTTTTTACTAAACAGACTTATTGCTTGAAAGGTTCATCGTTCATCACTTATAGTCAACAATAACTTTATCAAATATTTTTATATTTGTTACTTGTTATTGCCATGTTATTATTTCTTCGAAGAATGTACTTGCAGTGATATTGAATGACTATTGTTGATTTATTGTTATACTTAATTTTATGCGTTAATTAAGCATGTACAATATTGTTCTGTAATTTCTATGACTTCGTTTTAGGAAAAGCTATAAGGAGTCTTGTTAATATGTATATACATGATGGGGCACGAATTAGTTAACATTTGCAAAAATTGTGTAAAAAAACCATTTGATATATTATAAAAATTGTTTATTTACAAGAAAGCTAATTAGTTAAAATTTATTTTTTAAAAATTACATCGTACAAATGATAGATATATTTTGACGTTTGCACTCTTCTAAGCGAACATCGAAATTTTCAAATACTTGTCGGCACAGAAACCGCGAAATCGCCGACATCTCTTCGCTATTTTGTTCCTTTAGTTGACGTCGTGTATTTGATTCATTGATGTAGACACGATTCTTCAAATAACCCCGTAAGAAAGTCTGCTGGGGATAGATCTGGATTTCTGAGTGGCTATAGAATGTCGCCTCGTCGGTAGAAACATGTCTGGCAGGGACTCATTGGATGTGTGACAAGTGGTTCCATTTTGTTGAAACCATGTGTTACGATTGTAGCCAATAAATTCTAGTAGCATCGATCCCAAGAACTCCCGTAATATTGTCACATATTCAGCAAGACTAACAGTAACTCCAATGATTGCTTTTGCTGAAATTGCAGCCCATACAGTCACCTTGGGAGAATGAAGTGGCCTTTCGTGTTTAGCTTTAAGATTTTCACTACTCCAATTCTGTTCGCTTACTTGTCCGTTGAGGTGAAAATGGGCTTCGTCAGAAAATAGCATATTGTCAAAATTACTGAATCGTTCTAACATTGTTTCGGCACACGAACTTTCGCAAATTGAAATCATTAGGTTTTAATTCCTGCACTATTAGGATCTTATATGGATTTAATTTAAAAATACGGCGTAATGATGTGCGGGGTAACCCTAAGTCAGTCGAAAGGTTGCGCGTCGATAAATCTGGATTGGATCGAACAGAAGTGGAAACTTGCTGCACTTTCTCTTCGGTCCGAGGAGTCCGTGGGCCTTCAATTTGCTTCACATTTAGCGTAGATCCCGTTTCTTCGAACTTCTTCACACATTTCTTCATTAAAAGACCACTCGGACACTAATTTAAGTCGTGTAAGTCGTATTCAACGCAAAATAAGCATCTCACAGTAATAAGCGAACTGTTGGTTAAATAAAATTGTTTCACACAGTAAGAGCGCTGCGGCCTCGTAAAGCGATCCACTGCAACAAAATTTCCAAGAAACGAACTAGTGGCCAGACCCTTCACCGCGGGTCAGCGCGACATTTGTTTGCACGGGATGTTAGATTCAAATGTTAATTAATTCTTGACTCACTCTGTACATGATACGTAGAAAGGGACTAAACTATGTTCCGATAACGCTCGTGGATTTGTATTCTTGAAAAATTGTTCACACATGGTACATATTTTGATACAAAACACTCCACTAAAGAAACGTGTTGAGGATGTGGATGATAAAATGATACGAATTTCGTTAAAAGTTGTCCAATATCTCCCAAATAAGAAAAAAAGAGTTTTGAGGTAACAAATGTAAAAAATATGCAAACGAATTGAAAGAGGAAAAAAGGACCCTTTATTGAAGTCCTGCCTTCCTTTACTTAACATAACGAAAGTTAACGAACTTCTGAAAAAGCGCAGACACCGAACATAATATCCAAGTTTATTTGATTTTTTCTTATTCGTAGAGGTGACAAATATTATGATGGACTTGTTATTTAAATGCAATATATTAATCATCTGTCAACGTATTAAAGGCTAGATAAGGAAATTATTACCACGAGTGTCACCTTCAGTCAAAATATCATCTAATCATGATCTTTATAAGGACACACAGTAAAATTATGTTAGGACTATATTTCTTTCCCTGAGTTTAGATTACTCAATATATAATAAAAATAATTTCTGTGACGCATTATAAATATTAAAAGGAACAATACATAAAGAGCAACTGTGCTTTTATATTCCTCCGTTATTCATCAATTACTCGATTTAGGATATAGAATCAACAACAACAATTTGTAATTTTGTTGGTGCTCAGGCCATTTAAATGGTCTGAATATTTCGTACGAAACAAGCTAGTTTTGGCTTGATTTGGACTATTCACGAAAACGATCTGTCACAAGTTAGTTCTATCAAAAGGTCTAATAAAAAACATAAATCTAATTAGTAATTACTAGAATCTAGTCCTTATAATATGTATTTGAATTATGCGATTGGCCGAACAATAATTAATGGTGATAAATAACAGCGTGCTCACTCATCCCGTTTTCTGAATGACTTCTGACTTAATGTGAAAATTAAGTACCTTCTACCGTGTACTAATTTCTCCCACAGCAGTGTATTTGGTTATTGTTTTGATTTTTTTCTTTGTGTACATAAAACACAAACATATGCATCGTAACACTGCACATAGCCTAATACCAACACTGGCTTTGTTACTTAGGTTTTCTCTTAATATCGTCTATCTAGGATAGAAAACATTAAACAATAAACAAACTATCTAGGATAGAAACATTGATCGTAAACACTAAAACGAGCGTACTATTTTTGTAGTAACTAAAAAATGTCAAAGAGAATCCTCTTAATTGGACAAGACAAGAAATTAACTCACTTTAGGTAGTATTGGTGAGTCGCTTAAATGTAATCCTCCGACTTCTACCAAAGCTGGAACCAAAGGACGTACTTCGTTAATACTGAAATGACTATTAGACAACACCAAACTGTAGTTCTGTGCCAACAATTCTAACTTTGGTCCGGGTCCAAAAAGACGATCTGCGATAACCTAAAAATTTCAAAATATGTATATTTCAGCTTAACTTTTATAATGAAAACAAGCATTAGACAATAGCTCGTGCTTAGCTTCACCATTACTGCTTTCAAGAAATGATTCTTAAAAATGAGTACGCTGACCACCACTCTCTGATTTATAATTAAATAAATTAAAGCATTAATATGCTTGCCAGCAAGCAGAGCAGTCACTTTTGCAGACTCTGGATAAAAGAAAAACAAATAGTTTCATAACTAACCTGCGAAGGAACTTGTGACTTGTAGGTGTATAAAACTTTGGCTATAATTACAGATATCGTATTTGAAAATCGTTCCCATAAAGTCATCCTTTGTCCATAGCTAACCATGTAAGAAGGCACATAAGATATAGCTTCTGGGTTACCTAATTGCACATTAACCCACGGGAGTGGCACGCTCGATAATAGACCGACAACAGGCGCTTTGTACTTAACGCCCAGTGGTAAGAAGCAATCGCTGCCGAACACTTCTAGTATAATTAGATCAAAAGTCTGCGATGAGTTAAATAATGCTTTAACTGCAGGCACTTGTGATACAATATCACATGAATCAACACATTCTGTAAATATTTGCTCCAAGTTTCGAATAAAATCAGGTTTTAGAGAGTCATGTTTTATGGAGTTCAGATTATTCTTGATTTCGGGTATTGTTCCTGCAACACTTATTTCTCTTACATTCGGCAGCGGCTTTTTCTGTAAACAAAAAAATTAAATTTCTTTATTTCAAGTCCATAGATATCCATATGAATATAAACCTTTCCAGAATGTTAATAAAAGCTTCTAGGATTTGGGACAATAATGACAAAAATTTTTTTTGACGCCGAAGATCTCAAAAGCATATCTTTTTATATTATTTTATATAATTTTGTCATTTTCTACTACGTTGACCTAGGATACCTCTTTTTTTTTGTTAATTTGAAATTTCGTAGAACTTAAATTTGACAGGTCAACGCTAATATTTTAGATCTATACTATTTTACACTTTAAAGATATGGCAATTGTTTTAGGTAAAACTGTTTGCTAAAAATATACTGTAAGGGAAGTTATTTTAATTGGTGTTTTATTTTCTGTAACCCTTTATTTGATTTTAAAGTTAATAAAAGTTAAGAAGTTTAAAATATTTTTGTTGCCGGTTTAAAAATTGGATGTCACTTTTTGTTTTATAAGTGTTAAGGATTTGAGACACCTTACACAATCACTTCTGTTCAATGCACTTTAGAAGTTGAATTGTTATATTTGCTAACAGAATTATATTGATGTTTGTCAAGATCTATAAACGTATGAAATTCTCCAGCTACTTTGAAAATCAGAAGAAAATTAGTTACACTTATACTATATGTGGCTGTACTTATATGTAATTGAATTGAAAACAGCTTTTAATAATTATATTACAAATTATATACCAGAGATTATTGTAAAAGTTTAGTTTTGGTCCTACGATTTAATCAGACTCTCAGAATGTATGAATCATGTTACCAGAATTTTTTTTTCTGGTCTGGAGTAATAATTTTTAGTTAGTACGAGAATAATTTCACTTTTATATGGAATGTATAAAAGCTAACAGTCACAATAAAGTATTAAGTACGTACCATAGGGAAATGTGTAATGACTGTGAGTTCGTGGCCTTTTTTAGCCAAAGCCTCTAATATCCGTCCGTACATGACATAGTGACTCTTAGTGTTTGTCGGTAACACGGCAAGCAACCGAGCTGCTTGCGCCACAGCCGTCCACCACAGTACCACACTTAGGAGCCGCGCCTGCATCTCTCTGCTGTTCGTCTCGGTTTGCGAGGCCGTGAAGTCTGAAATCGTAGACATGCTACTGATAAACACTGACATTATTGCTCTGGGTGTGAATCGATAATAGCGACGGTAGAAACCTCTGAACCGTTGATATCCTCCCACTCTCACCAGACAATGTTTTGTTGAGGTCTTCTACTTGACACATTGTTTGTTCGAATACCAATATACATTACTTTATTCTAAGCTACCTGGTATTAGAAATGTCTAGTTTGATATAATTTAAGATAGGTACTACATGTGAAGTTACCGTGTAAAATTTTCGACTTTCGATCGAAGAAAGAAGAAGTAAAGAAGTTATTTGATGTTTGAAGTAGTTTTAATGACACAGAATAAAAAATTGTGAAGTGATTTCCTAGGCTCTTCATTTAAATTTGTAAACGATTTTTAGTAAATTTTACATTTTCAAGAGTTTGCATCTTGTAGCATTCTTGTGATGTAAGGCCTGGGTTGTGCTGTATTATCAAGATAAGGACATTTTCTTTTAATTTGCCTTGTTTTTATAGGAAGTCCTACAAAACTTATATCCTATAGTCGTTAAATTAATACTTAAAATTGATAGAAAACTTAGTTTGTTTTCTGGCCGTTGCCAGGTTACAATCAATTTATGAAGTAGTCAACCTACAGTACCCAAATGGCATCTGACGAGTGTCACTTAGCCTAATCCACGAATAACAATTACCAATTTTTGGGCAAGCGCTCTTTTGGTTTCTTTTTTGTCATTTTTGTCCAAGAACACCTACGACGCCGCAGCCTAGTACTGGGATGGATTACAGGACTTAATCTGCTTTTCATAATAATAACTATTAATAATTAATACTTATATAATGTGTACAAGTCCTGAATCTTGATCACTTGAGAGATTAGCTCGAAAGTAAATATCTATTTTCACCTATTTCGATACATGTTTTCTTAAGTTCGTTCGTTTTGGCGATACGCATCGGCTGGCAAAGTGGCCCGCGTTCACAATATTTTATCGGCCTAATCTCTGATAAAATTAATGGAAAAACAAGAAATTTGATGGCAGATATTAAGCCGATGTTATTTTCTTGACAAAACCAAAGTTTTTCATTCATCAAAATAATTACAGCCCAAGAATATCAGATGACCTGACCACCTTGTATAAAAACAACAATTTTGTTGTTTCAATTCTCGGTGTAAAAAGAATTATTATATTGTTGTTAATTAAGTAGCTATTATGTTATATATTATCAATACAGGCCATAACACATTATGTACTTACCGGTTTACAATATAGGTGTACTATTAAACCGAAACAGAGTTTTTCAGTCCAGTGGCTCAATAGGTCAGGTTATTGGACTAACTATCCCCGTGTAAATATGTTCGATACATGCATTCGTCAATTGTGTGTGTTATTCACAGGTACTTATTGAGTGATATATTTATACAGTTTTTTTTTTATTTCTCAGACCATATCTTGAATACACAATACACTACTGACTACACAATTTTACGCAGAACCTAGTTTTTAATTGCAATTAACTCTTACTTGTGTACCCTGTGCCCCTAAAAATGCCGTCATTTGTATTTAAATACATATTTATCACATACATATTAAGTACATTCACCACAACATTGGCAGTATCTTCGTGTCTTGTATTGAACGTGGTGGCCTTAGATAAGAGTGCAAAAACTTCGAAGTTTTTGTAGCCATTAGATAAGCCTTTGTCTACAAATACTGTCGTGAATAAAAGAAAAGCTTGCATTAAATCTAACAAAGAATTTGACTATTGCAAACCTAGGGCATAGACAATACTAAGTTTACTGTCGTTACAATGATTTAAAGTGTATAGATATATTCGTTAGTTACTCTCCGACTAAAAATATATAAGTACCGAATTAATGTTACTATTATTAACATCGAAGTATACAAAATTACATGAATATGGTAAAGGAATCTTAAAGACTGGTGATGATTCCTTCAGTAATATATTTAAGAGTTTTTTGTAGATTGTTATAATTATTATAACATTTAAAAAGAATTAACCACCTGATAAGTGCACATTAACTTATTAGTACACTATTCATGCACTTTTATCTTGTACACTTAATTGCTATCGAAGTCAAAGGACAAAGAGTACCGACATCGTATACAAATAAAAATAGCAATAAATTAACATATCATTAAACTATCGCGAAATTCTAAACACATAAAATGAAAACAGCATAGTTAAACGAAATTCATTTATTTGATTTAACTAATAAATATACTTTGTTTTACAATAACATTATTGCAAAATATCTTATATCTCTGATGAAAATATATATAATACTACCACATGAATCAATATGATTTTCGTCCAGGTTTATCTACGGAGGACACAGTAACAGATTTGACTAATACTTTGTAGAAAACTTAGATGCTAAAAACAGATGCTTATGCATCTTTCAAGACCTCTTTTAAACATTCGTCACGGTATATGTACCTATTCTACACGAACAACTACAAAAGCTGGGAGTACGAGGTTTATCCCGTGACAATTTTAAAGACTACCTAACAAATAAGACGACCTGTTAAAATTGAGGGTTATTTTAGTGATAATAAATACGGTGTGCCTCCAAGCAGTGTCTTGGGACCTACCCTATTCCAGTTGTAGAGTAAGGATATCAGCACAACTCAACTACCTAATACCAGCATTTTTACCTACACAGATGATACAGCTATCTTTTTCAGCGAGCCGAATACTCTTCATGCAGAATTAACAACTAATCTTTTAACAGTAAATTTCACAAGGACCAATTACATAGCCTTTTTCCTCAGCAAATCCCCCTACCCTGCAAATAACAGCTTACAACTGCATAATTCACAATGAATGTAACTGCCTGGAAATTCCACGACTCGAAGGGGTGAAATACTTTGGCATACAAATAGATCACAAACTTAAATTCGCCAAATAGATTGAATTAGTCGCATCCAGAATAAGGCCTTTAATATGTATATCTCTTTAAATCCCTAAAGACACACTACACCATAACAAATTAATATTAGCCTATCTAACTCTTTGTCGGTCTGTAATACAATATTACTTGTACATACCAGTCCAGGGTGGAGCAAATATAACACACCTTATACAATTGTAGAGAGCACAGAGGGCAGTCCTTACATTGAGGACCGGTAAACCTTACAGACACTCCTCTTCATGTCAGAACTACTCGTATCTATTAATCTAAATATTTTTTTACAGTTATGAAGTTCAAGTAGAGGCCGATGGTCGTCGCCAAGGATTGGGACAACGGGTCCTGTCTGTACTCGAAAAACTTGCTCATGCTACTCATATGCGCTATGTACGACTTACTGCCCTTACACATAATCCTACCGCGTCAGCCTTTTTCAAAGCTTGCGGGTAAGTTGTATTTTCATGCGAATAATGAAACTTACCTACTGCAGTATCTCAGTTATCCGATTATGAGTATGCCTATGTTAGAAGTTAGTTATCAGCTAGTAAAATTTTAAAGTGTTTTTTTTTGTGTATTTACTACATATTTTTGAATTGCCCGGGTGTTCTCAAATGTTCTTGGAAGGTTTGTCTAATTTTTAATTTTCTTTTCTATGTAATCAACCTTATATTTTTTAAGAACCTACCATTGTGCTTAAGTGTTTTTCAAATCCACATTTTTTTTAATTTTAAGGAGGATAAAAACAGTTACAAGATGATTCTGGTTATAAAAACCTAATATTTTTTTATCCCCAGATACAGTTTAGACGAAACCAGCCCATCCAAAGATGAAGCTGCCCACTATGAGATATTGAGCAAGTTGACTGGTGCTCCTCAGGAAGAGACCTCACAATCTGATGACAAGTGTCCTCTCAGCGACAGCATGCGCGCTGTACAAGTAGACCAATGACATCAGCTACATAGTTAATTAATTTAAAAAAATCTCAATGTTTTATAATAAATTTGCATTTTATGCAGAAGTAAATAATTTTATCTTCGATAGATGTATGTGTAAATGTTGTATGTGTAGAAAAGTAAAAAAATATTAGTAATGTTTATCTCGAGAAGCAATGACGTATTGATTGTAATTATTAGGCACAGACACTAAGAGATTGAAATAGAAAATGTAAAACTGATCCGAGCTTGTACGAATTAGTTAACATTTGAAAAAATCATATTAAAAGAAACATTTGATATATTATAAAAATTATTTATTTACAAGAAAGCTAATTAGTTGGAATTTATTTTTTAAAAATCACACTTGGACACTTAGGTAGACCGTGGAAACACTCAAAACGATCAAAAAGATACTTTATATGAACTAGTATTACAAGCTTAGAATATAGAATAGACTTAACTTCACATACATAAAAGAATTACTATTTCAATACCACTTCCACGTGTAAAAAAAAACAAATAAAAACAAAAAAAAATTGAATGTCGATCTCTTTCAAACACAACATACGTAAATGCGGGAGTAAGCAGCATCAAACCCAAGCAAACTTATCATTTAAATAATCTAAAACAGTGCAGTAAGCCTTTTATGTGAAAAGGTTGTGTGTGTTTTTGTTTGGTTAAGGACTTAAATTTGTTAATACTTTGTTCTTAAAATTTGCTTGGAATTTTATTGTCGTATCACACACTTTGACATCGAAGACTTGCTCACTGGTTATCTAGTGTGTGAATATATGTACATATCCGGGAAAGGGACGATGCGACGCCCTGTTGGACCTCGTGGACGAAGCCTAATCATCGAAGACGGCAAAAAAGACGCGTAGTTAGCATAACTAAACCCCAACTATGAAACTAATTTTTTTTTAAACAAGATTTGTTACTAAAGCATAAAAAAGACCATTATATAGCACTACGCATGTTAGTGTTATGAAATGCTCAACAGAAACAGTGTGAAACAAATTGAAAAAAAGTCTTACTTTTTGTATGATCAATAAAACAACTTGAATAAATTATCACTGCGTAAAAAACATTTAAATATTAACAAGAAATGAGTTTTTGCATTTTTTCTACATAAATTTTGGAGCGCGTCTTATTTTAATTTTATATACATCAAAACACTTGGTTGCAGTTTTTAAAGCAAATAAAAAGCGATCCACAATCTAAACATTTTTATTACTCTAAAATATACTTAACTATTTTTATAGTTACTTAACATCACTCCTCATGTATCACAGAATAGTTTTAACACCAATATAAGAGTTGTTTTATAGTAAAATATTTAACCTATTTTCAGGCTTGCTACCAAGCTCCGATAGGTCTGCACTAGGTATTCGTCATTAGTCTTCAATCGTCTCGATATCTAATGGTAACTCGGAATGATCTTCATCCATAGACTCACGAAACGGAGACCTATTAATTCGCGCCATACCTTGAACATATTTCGTTTTTTTATTAAAAAGGCTTTGTTCTTCACTATTTTCAACGTTGTTGGTATTTAATGTTTCACTTGATACACTATTTCCCATCCAAGAACAAGTGGTCGGTATCCAAGTCGCGCCGGTAGTAGGAGGCAGAGTTACAGCCATTGGTGGTGCAATATTAACACATTTCTCCCTTCTTTCTCTCGCACGACGATTTTGAAACCAGATTTTTATCTGTAAGAGATATCTTGTATAAGTCTTTTTTAACACTTCAATATTCCAAAGCAATTTAATAAAAAAAAAGTAAATTTTGTAATTTAAAAAATCTAGGCGATCTTTGTTGTTATACAATTATCATACTGAATATTTGACAAAACAGATTGTTATTGTATTGATCTTAACTTTATGGTAAACATAACAAGAGACGATTTCATACAAATTTATAATATTTTTTATGAAATAAAATAAAGATACTTTGAGTTTGACTAAATCGCTGTGTGTTTTAATCTATAATTACCTATTTTGTGATAAAACACAATCTATGAAACCCACTTTTTCCATTTCACACTAAATAATAACTTGACTACATCTTTGGTTTCTTCATAAAAACTACTTGTTAAGAGTACCCATAAAGTGTACATTTCGACCATAGCCTTTGCCAAATACATTGCCTGTTTTTTGTGACATTCATAAATATCCTACACAGAAAAAGTGTTGACGAATATCTAAGTATATGAAAAACCTAAATTGATAGTAGATTGATAGTATAGCAACTGGCGATGCTTGTGTGTGTGCATGTAAAATATTAGTGTGTGTTCAATTACGATTTCTCATGGTTAAGGACAGTAATCTCAAGAGTTACTTGGTGGTGTCTTGAGATAAGTTTTTGGAGTATATTGCTTAATTTAATTATAATTAAGGAGGTAGACATACATTTTAAACATAGTCATATTTTATTTAATGTAAAAGTTAAATTACTAGTGGTAGTAGTAATTTAGTCTTAAAAATTCAAAACAAAGTCCTCTGCCACGTCTGTCTGTCTGTTCACGATAAACTCAAAAACTACTTCACCGATTTTCATGCCATTTTTACCAATAGATAGAGTGATTCTTGAGAAAGATTTAGGTGTTATAATTTGTTGACTTTTTATGTACATTGGCTAAATTATAACGATATTTGTTGAAAATGTCAGCAAAAGCTAAGCCATCTGTTAGCTTTCAACAAAAATGTCTTTTATAGATCTATAATAAAGTCAGCTGAAGTATATATTCGTCTTTTAACTTAATATATTCTTCATGTTTTAAGCAATTGATCTTTTTTTTTTTTTTTTTTTTAACGTGTGGTAACCCCCTCGGGCCGTCACCCCACCGGGGTTTACGGCGGGGTGGTGTGTCGGAATCGGACCGACTAAAACCACACGGTGTGCCACTCTGCGCCTGAGATAGGAGGGATCCGGGAACCGCTGCTATTACGACATCCAGATCCCTCCCAGCGCCTGCCCGCTAATGCAGGCACCATCTATGGGTAAACTCTCTATTTTAGGCGACGTACGGCACACGCGGACGTCGCCTCCTCGCAGCTGTTTAACCGCTATCGCAACCTTCTACGAAGACGTCATTTCGCAGAAGGAGGCAGCGGAGAAGGCCCGGGAGGACGATCTCCACTCGGACCCAATTCGCGAAAAGAGAAAAGGCGAAAGCGCAGTTACCAGTGCCTCATGCTACCCTGAGTGTGGTCGCGAATGGACGGGACGGGTTTTATTCCTTCATCCGCTACAGTAGACAGCCGCGAGGAGGCGACATCCGCGTGTACCATACGTCTCCTAAATAGAGAGTTTACCTACCAATGGTGCCCGCGCTAGCGGACAGGCGCTAGGAGGGATCTGGATGTCGTAATAATTGCTGTTCCTGGATCACTCCTATCTTGGGCGCAGAGTGGAACAGCTAGTGGTTTTAGTCGATCTGATTCCGACACACTACCTCGCCACAAACCCCGGTGGGATAACAGCCCGAGGGGGTTTCCACACGTTAAAAAAAGGTACTTGTACGCATTCGCAAGGTGGATAAACGGTGTAAGCAGTGCACGGTCTTACACGGTCAAGGTTATGATAATGGTTGTAATATGCGTGGAATACAATAGCCAACACAAAAAAAAATTGGAAACCAGTTACCGCACATTTTACGTCCCACGTTCGGCTAATAGTCCTAATTTGGTAGTGAATGATGCAGCAAATATTAGAAAATATGAATTTCTTTAATAAAATCCAAGAAATTAACGTTTTAATTTTATCATCTACAAAAAGGTTGTGAATAAGCTGCAAAAATTTACCAGATTTAAAATTAAAAGTACCACGTGATGGTTTAGCAGAATCGATGGTTTAGTAGCAGTTAAAAATTAAGGTATCACCTTAAAAAAATATTTGGTGCTTTATTTGAAATATCCGGTAATTCGTCGGAATGGGATTATATTATATCTCACAAAGCTCATTCGCGTGCATTACATATTCAAAATTATAGATTGATTTTGCTCGATTTTGTTTGATATTTTATACGAGATTAATGTCCTTAGCAAAATAATGCAGAACCCCGCGACGTCTATTCAAATCTGCATAAATGTGCTAAATAAGTTGATAGATAAGTTCACAGAATATGGCACAACCGAACACTTTGAAATAGTGTAAGCAGAAGTTTCCAAAGTGGCTAACGAACCCACCGTAAAAACAGGATATACGCACGTGAGTCCAAAATGGACAAAATACTGTTATTTGTAAACTTTTCTACTAAAAAATAGATCTATATTATTTTTGAAATATTTTACAATTTAATAGTGAAATTTAATAATTAAATAGTGGCTTTTTTTAAATACTTTTACAAATCTCTAAAACGCAACGATATTGGTGGAACAAGCATGCAGTTTTTTCATATAAAGCTATCAGTTTTAATTTATCAATTTATTTACATGAATATCGTACACGAACTTTTAAATAAATATACAAAATTATGTTTATGTAATAATGAAGTTACACGTGTTTTTATTTGTATGTATTGCATATATTACATACATTGAAAATATCTTCTATAGGGTGGGCCATGAGTTGATTAATATTTTAAAAAACCCTATAAAAAAACCATTTGGTATATTCTGAAAATTGTTTATTTACAAGGAAGCTTTGGTTGTTTTTGGTAATTATTTAGTTGGAATTTATTTTTTAGAAATTATATCGCCCCAATAAATACCGTTCCGACGTTTGCTCTCTTCTAAGCAAGCACACAAATTTTCGAATACTCTTCGGCAAAGAGACCGCGAGATTGCGGACATCTCTTTGCTGATTTTTTCTTTTAGTTGACAGAGTGAACTTGGCTTATTGAGGTAGACAATACGATTCATCACTATAAAAAGAAGTCTGCTGGATAGATCTGGACTTCTGAGTGGGCATGGAATATTGACTCGTCTGGAAATCAGCTTTTCTGAAAACATGTCTTTGACCACCGGCAGGGACTCATTGGATGTGTGACAAATGGCTCCATCTTATTAAAATCATGTGTTACGATTGTAGCCAGCTAATTCCAGTAGCATCGGTACCAAGAACTCCCGTAACATTTGAACGGCTGCGAGATTCTTCTAAAACTAGTGTCCAATGATTCCTTTTGCTGAAATTACAGCCCATACCTTGGAAGAATAAAGTGACCTCACGTGTTTAGCTTTGAGATTTTCACTGCTCCAATTCTGTTTGTTTACTTGTCCGTTGAGGTGAAAATGCAATTGATGTTGTCAAAATGACTGAGTCGTTCTAAAATTGTTTCGACATATGACTTGTACAAATTGAAATCATTAGGATTTAGTTCCTGCGCCATCTGGATCTTATATGGATGTAATTGCATAATACGGCGTAATGATGTGCAGAATAACCATATTCATACCATTCAGTCGAATGCTTGCGCGCCGATAAATCTGAATTATGTCGAACTCAAGAGGACACTTGCTGCACGCTCTCTTCGGTCCGAGAAGCCCACGGACCTCCAGTTTGCTTCACATTTAGCGTAGATCTCGTCTCTTCGAACGATTTCACCCATTTCTTTATTAAAGAAGCATTTGGACACTGGTTTTAGTCACGTAAATCATATTCAACGCGAAATAAGCGTCTCACAGTAATAAGTGAACTGTTGTTTAAAAAAAATTGTTTCACACAGTAGGCGTGCTGCGGCCCCGTGAAGCGATCCATTGCGACATAATTGCCGAGAAACAAGCTAGTGGTTAGATCTCTCCCCGCGCTCCACGCGGCATTTGTTTGAGCGGGATGTTAGATTCAAAAGTTAACGAATTCTTGGACCACCATGTATTTATGTATTGGTGCAAAATGTGGAAGAAATGATTGAAAAAGTATGTCCCGATATTATTAACATATCCACTAAGACATTTAATTAGTTTTAATAAAGGGCTCCTATCACCCACGAAATTCAAATCATCACAAACTTCTTGCTCAGTTAACAAAGTTGTAAAATGAGAGGTGGCAGTACATTATCCCTTAGTTTTTTTTGAAATTTTTTGCCACCTGAAATTTCGCTGCTCAAATTAATATTAAATATAAGTATTTCTATTATGTTAATAAGAAGTTTGAGTCCACCAAAACTATGTCAAGGCACAAGACTCAGAGTAGTCAATATAAAATAATTTTTGAACGAATGTATCACATTAACAAGCAATATAACTGGTGAAACTGTTTTATATACCTAGAATTCCAATGGTACCCTTAAAATTGCGTTTCTCAATCCAAATGGCTACAATTTCTCGTAAAATATCAGACAGGATCAAACATTAAAAGTTGCGGGAGTAAACTTAAGCACACAATGCTTTTCTCATGGGCAATTGTATGTTGCTATCGCGTGTAACTTCGAATCAAAAGTTGTTTCTGTTCTGTTCAAAATTGATCAGGCAGAAATTAATAATGTCATTTATATAGAAATATTTAAATACTTTTTTGCTAAATTAGTATCATGATTCGTAAGTTTGCATTATGTTGAATATAAATTAAAGCAGAGAACAAAAAGAAATACGTACAGTGGAACATAGGACCTCTTCCTTTTTAGAAGTCGATTAAAAATATTACGTCTTTGCAAAAATTGGAAGTAAATATTATTATATTTTATATTATCACAAATACAGCTAAATTCCGTTCCAGATTCTTGATCATTGTCGGTGGAAAGGTGCCAATTACACTTGCAGCATAACCGCGTTACGTGGCAATGGGCAACTTCTGTACTAGGAATGAGAATCACAACAAAACAAATCTGACAAATCAGCCATCTGAACCGAGGCACCATTTTTTTAAAAGGGGATTTATTTTACCCTTCTTAGTGTAAGATACGTTTGTAATGAGTAGATACGATATTTAAAACACGACGTACTGCAATATCTGTTACCAAACTGTATTGTGTCAGATATTAAATTTAGGTAGTTTAATAACTCTAGTATACTATTTTATTTAGATAAACTAAATAGTAAGATATTAAATTTGCATCTGAAAATAAATTGTTTTTCACATTTCTTAATTCCTTACCGTTTGGTAAATTATTTTTCTTTATGTTTTAAATGAACTAAATTTTGAAATTGGAAATTTTATTCCGCCAAGCCTTCTTCTCCAAACTAAGTTGGGGTCGGCTTTCGAGCGACCGAGACCAAGAGCTTGATGTGCTCTCCAAGATAATCACCCATCCCTTGATTGACCTGACTAGAATTGCTTAATGTCGCCACGCGAAAGTGTCACTTCAATAGAAGACTCGCCCATTGGGCTGCAAAAAGTTTATGGTGCATCGTGGGTAGTGTGGATAGTAAGATTCATTTCCGCAATGAAATCTTCAATCACACAACGTTGAACCATGTCGGTTTCGTGCAACTTGCCATGTCAGAATGTAGAAAATATATTCAGATATAAAGTGTTTAAAATGAGTTAGATGTTAGTTGGATATTTTACGCCAAATACAAATAAAAAAACGTATGATAACGCAAGGTACATAAATGTTGTGTTCTGTCCGTTATTTTAGAAGACCATTGTTAAAGTAAATTTTCAAATCAATTTTTTATTTAAACATGAGAAAAAGTAATCAATTACAATTCTTAGAATTGAGCGTAAGATAGTAAAACTTATAGCTGCATTTAGCTTTTCTGTTATAGTCTGTATCTAACAAAACAATAGTAGAGCTCTGTTATATTGTAGGAATAGATCATGAAGTAAGAACATGCTTATGCGAAAGAGTAACGTAAGTTATTTACAACAGATAATTAATATTTTCACACGAGTTCATTCTCACAATGTATAAGGTTAAGGTTAATAAATACCTAATTATCATATTCATGTGAAGACAGTCATGCATGAGAAAGGTTAGCTTCTGTTGACCCGAAATAAAAGAGTATTAAACAACAGCAACGTGATGGTAAGTATATTAAGATAAATGCCTGTCTGTATATATCAAAAATTTTGTTTAAACATTACTACGTTAGTAGTTTTAATTAAACATGTTTTGTGTCCATGCGTTCTAGAATTGTTGAATTTTTTTAGGTCAACATTTAAGAAAAATAATATTGTCATAATTAACGTAACGTACTTAATTGTTATAAACATTTAGTTGATTTTCACAGATCGCATTAACTGGAAAACTTGCACTTTTATATCTCTAATATTTTATCATAACTGTATTACCTCCCTTCTAAGGAAAGGCCTAGTTACGTCCAGCAGCGTTAGGTATTTGCAACTCTGAAAGTGTCCTCAAGTGACGCTAAATAATAGATATTTAAGGAAAAGTAAGTAAAATTTATTGAGTTTTTAGATTTTTAAATCTTTGTCTATTTATGTTACGTTACTAACACTAATATAAATCATATAGTAAGTATCAGTACCTGCACACGTACCAGGAAGAAGTGTATGAACAAATTATTTGAAAAGTATTTGTTTGTAATTACTTTGACAAGTATTTTGTCGGATAAAAACTACTTATCATTCACTTATTAATAGATTTCTTCTTGTTAGTGGTTAATATCTCTACTATGTTTATGATATAATATTGACAACAACGTTGACTTTGATATTTTGTGACAATTTATCTATAAAATCAAATTAAATATTGATTTAGCGGCGACATTACAATCTTTGAATTTTAGATTAGATACGTTATATACGTAAACCCACGCTTTTACACTTAAGATCACATTTGTTTCTAATATCTAACTAGATTTGTCTTTTGTATTGATCCCTATAAAAATATTAAAAAAAAAAATACTAAACACGTACTCTGTCATCTCGTAACTGCAAGGCTGCAGCGAGGGCGCGAAGTGCCGGAGGTGCCAGGTACGGCGCTCGTAAATAAGCAGCTTCTAGGGCCGCCGCCTGCGCTGCCGTGAAGGGCACCCGTGCGTGACGTCCGGATCTACGTGCTCGGCAGCCGCCACCGTTCATTCCACCTGAAACAAAAACCGATATTTACATTTGCTTGTAATAATGTATGCAAATATACATAAAACGAATGAAATAATTTGAAATTCTATCACAAAACTGCTAACGTAGGAATATACATCTAATTTCTTCTAAACTACTCGTTTCTTAGAAATTCTAATTTATCTTTCTTCGCTAAAGATATTTGAAGCTCTTACGTGGAAGACGAGGTGGTCGATAACGAGTACAACACAACCAATCAGGAACTTGCACATTTTCATTTCGACTAATTGTATGCCTCGGGTTATCACTACTCAGAATCCGATCTATGCTGAAATCGGACTTGGACTTTGAAGTTGACTGCCCTGGCGAAGTGTCCATGACTATTATCGAATAACTGACTGGTATTCATTCATTTCCTACCCTTGTAGCATCAAACACACAGAGGCGGGATGAGAGTAAGCCCCACCCTTTTTAATAAGGGATGTACGTAAATAGTAAACGTTATCAATGACCGCAATCTTTGTGTGTACGCATCAATGCCCCTTCGAGTGTTATGACATGAATTCATTCATACGTTTTGCAAATTGAATTGTAAATGGATACTGTTTGGACACAAAGGGGGATATTACTTTAAGGGTTTGTGAGAAAATTAATTTGTATTTATATTACACCGCTTTTGTTGGATGTTAATCGACTTGTAATGTGATATCACCACAATATGTGTTACTTATTAAAATTTTATTAATAATTTGCAAATAATCTCGTTTTTAATATCGAAAGCATAATTCGTTAATTTAAGTATACACAACCTATTCCATTGATCCTAAATTAAAAGTAAATATTAATTTTTAGGTACATACTTATGTTTCATATTTTTTTTACATTTTATATTAAAACATTTTGTTGTATCACATTCTTTCAATGTAGATGTAAGTTTTTGTATCGCTAAGGAGATTGGAGGAGAGGCTTGGAGATTTGTCATACAGGTTGCGAGCCTATTACAAACCTCAGCTCTCACTAAGATATATTATATGTTTGAATCTATGGTTGTTTAAATAAAAACAATACGGTTTTAAATAGGTACCTAGGTAGTGAATAGATACCTATCTGCAATTTCAATAAGACCAATATACATAATTGCACTTTTAATATTGAAGTAGAACAATTTTAAGTAGTTCATTTCAATTAATGTCGTATAATTACGCTTATACCTATTAGCCTATCACTGTTGCCTTCTGCTACATTAAATTAACGTAAATAAAGTTAAATTAACAATTTCTACATTCTTAAATAAATTAAAAAGTAAAATATATGTTATATATTTTACGTTTGCTATGGCAATACCTACAATTGTCGTAATTAAGTCACGCAGGTCTTATTTATGTGCCAAAATCAGTGGTTTTAAAGTAGATACTTATTACAAAATTAGTTTCTTAGTTACTTCATGGGCTTCTACTATTCGATTCCAATTGATAATTTTATCTGATTTTAACTTGGGTTTTAGTCCAAGATCCCGGACCTATTTTGATATTTGATTACTATCAAGCTAGTTCTCCGTGAGTAGCTTCAAATCAATTTTTGATGCTCCTGTTGTAATCGCCGCTAATACAAATAAGATAGGATTTCTATTCTTTACTTTTACAAATTCGTTTTTCACAATGAAGACGACACAAAAACAATAAATAAATAAATTATATTATTTTCGAAAGAGACTAAATTTTGATTCTTATTTGTTTGTATAATAATTAAATATTTGATGTTTAGTATTTTAGATGCTATCTTTTTTTCAAACTGCACATAGGCTTTAATCTGTCTTTCAATTACATACATCATTCATTACATTTTAGTATACAGTACAAACTTTTTATTCACTGGGTGTGTGTACCCGTAAATATGCTGCGAATACAAGGACCTTGAATATGAAATAGTGATTTATACCGGAGGCCCAGAGGACCGGAGGTCCATTGATGCAAAGGTGACAGTTGTCGTGCAAAAACAAAATACGAGAAATTCTATTTCATTGAATTTTTTGGCCATATAGAATTATTATTATCATCAAACTTAGGCTATTGTTCAAAGAATTTTATTATCTTAATTGCTTGGCAGTTTTTAAAAACTCCTTCAATTCGAAGTGATATCCAGCAGTGTCATATGCAATTTGCCTTTTAAAGATAGAGATACAATGAAAAGTGGAGACAATAAAACACGTAAAGCGGCTCTTAATAGAGAACGGAACGTCTGATATCTGGCAGCATTTATCGATATACTTTATGCATTGAGTCATAAGATTGTTTTTTGTTGTTAAATTTATTCTTATGAACAACTTCCACGGCAAATGCGACTTATTTAAAAGCAAAAACACTTAAACAGCGGCGATAGCATCTGACAATATACTTTAAGCATAGTTATAATAAGGTCTGTTTTACTCTTTTATTAGATTATTTACCAACACGTTATAAAGGATATTGAATACTTTTTATTAATAAATACCAATTTGATCCACGAATAAAGAAATTTTTAGCTGCGAATATAAGAATTGGGTCACTAATTTGAAAAGAACTGTGTATAAGAAACTTTTACTGTATTAACTATATTTTACTGTTTAGCATTATTAAATGCATATCCAAATAAGTAATTCTTATTTGCTATGAAAATATATAAAGTACTTTTATATCCTGTATAATTCCTTATATTTAGACAATAGATATCTATCGAAGTCCCACAAATTAGCGGGGCAGACATTACGTAGCGTAAGTTTATGCTCTTCGCGGTTGTCTCTAAAATAGAGTTGCCAGAAATAATGGTTGGATGGAATCAAGAGTAGGTGGCGGCTTCAGATGGGTCCAACAGTATAGTAATTTCTAAAGTGTAGTTATAAATCAAGAAGCTTATCGAAACTCGATTCCATAACATTTTTATTATTGTTATATTTTATATTGGTATATTTTATATTTTTATTATTAACCAAAGTTTCACTTTACAAACGGACGATTTTATTGTTAATAATTTTCACAATTTACGACACCTTTTTAGATTCGTCAACTCTTCGATCAGCAGTGGTAATAGGCTAATGATGAAACGACACCTTCCAAACCAAAAACCATCGGGCAAGCTTAAACTACTGTTCCAAAAAAAAAACAAACATACCTACAAAAAAAAACATTACCTTCCTTATAGTCAGGTAAATAGTCATGTATGGTGTAGGGTGGAGTATGTCACTAACAGACGCCGCTAGAAAACGTTAATTATAAATTTTATATACAATTATATATTTGTTGTGCAAAAAAAACCAGTCGCTACAAAAAGTTAATATAAATACAATCACAACTCAGTATATGATTTGTTCACATTATATTCAACCTCAAATTTTGATTAATAGATTTTGTAGAACTCCAAAGTCATATTCTTGCTGTTAAATAATAAATATACTTATAGATAGTACAGTGGTAAAAAAGGTGTATTAAAATTATAACTTATAAAAAGATTTATTTATAAATAAGTATTTTTTACACATTTAAAAGTTAGACTCATTGAAAATTGTATTTTAATTACGTCTTGTATACGAATAAAGAACACAGATTTGTCTGCAAACGTGATAGTCCGTTGACAATTCCATTGTGCGTTCGCAACAGTTTAACAATTACATGATTTTATTGTTGTACGTTGAATGACAAGTATCACAACAAGATACAATGGTACTGAACAACAGAATAACAATATAGTGTAGGTAATTTAACGCAACGTTTTGTGGCCACTTGTGGCTAAACGGCTAAACTGTACAAAGATTCACTGAAGTGATAAGGAACAGTGGGCGCAGATGTTTTTTTTATTGTATTATTGAATAGTGGAACAAATGTAACAATTGAATGAAACATACCTCAATTATTTTTTTGTCTAATTATAATTGTAATAAAATGAGTTTGGTTTAGTCATTAATAATGTTGTCGCTGTAATAAATATTAGTTTATATAAAATTTTCATAGTTACTTGATTACTTGGGTTTGTAACAGGTGCGTATAGTTGGATGCAAGTTTAATAGTGGCTCACAACACTGTGTGTTTCGATCCGCAAGAACACAATGTCGTTTTACGGATTGCACCTCTTAAGATGGAAACCCTATGGTTCCACAGGAAACATGAAGGTACCGATGCCACCGGCTTGTTTATTGGAGTAGAAGGAACGGAGGTCGAGGTTGATAGTTACAACAAGTATCTCGGCCACACCCTGGACAGTCTTTGGAGCTTCAAGGAGCATTCTGAGCGGATGATCTTCTGAATTCGGGAGTGGTGGGCTACCTACAGAGGTTATTATCTAATTTAGAGGGTCGTCGGGAAAAAATAAACCGCATCTACTATGTAGTGTCACGATCCAGGTCCCTATACGGGACACTGGTATGGCCCAAGCGCCTATCAGCCTCTTACTGGTGCCCAGTTTAGCTCAACCAAACGCAGCAAGAAAGAGAGCGCCAAAAGCGAGAAAGCCAAAATAAACAAGATTTTCATAATTTTGTGTTTATTCCATGTAACTTTATTTTTATATTACCACACGTGTATGTTATTTTTTGTTTGCAGCAGTTTTTTTTTTCAGAATCTTGTATAAAATAAGAATAAAATTAAATATTATAAGTGTTATATCATGTATGTATGTATTATATGTGTTATGTTAATCTATCATGGGCCATAGTATCATTATTTTTGTTCTGATGTTTGGCACGTACAGCCAAATATATATAAGTACGAGTATGTATCGTAAGTAATATAACTTTGTCAATAAGGAACTGTTAAATGCTTAAAATATTCATGGTCCTCTAAGCTTTCATGACATAATAACAATATTACACTTAAATGTTTACAATTCACTAAATGCAGGCCTTATTTGAGAGAAACCGGTATATAGAATTTACGACTAATTGCATTGTATGCTACAATCGAGGTCGACCAAGAACAGAAAAGTAACCGCTTCCCTCTGCCACTCTCCTCATTGTGTCGTGATCCGTTGACCTACAAGGTATTCTCATACAGTAAACAAACTGTTGTATCTTTTTTTCTTTTAAAAGGTATATAATATACCATACATATCTCTACTCAAATATGTCTATTTCTGAATGTATCGAATTAGAAGGAGGCTATCGCATGCCGAGAATCGGATTTGGCACTTGGCAAGTAAGTTTACGTACTTAATCTTATTTCAAACTTATTGATCTAATACATTTTAGAAAAAAATGTTGAATATTCTGTAAAAGTTTATTGTATACTTCTAAAGATATTAGAATTTTGTGGAATATGTAATTGGAATGTATAATTTGTAAAATTATCATGGCTTGTAAGTAGTTTGTAAGTAGAATATGAACATATAAGAACATGTGAACAATAAAGCTTGTTTACATAAATATTCCCGATCACGGTTACATAGACTGCATTGATTTTTACGTCAAAAAAGTACAAAAGGAAAAAATAAAACGTACTCAATATCGAATAGCCAAATCTGGTTACCAAACTCAAAACTCGAGAATGTCTAAACCAGTTTATTTTTATTTATTTCATTACGGCTTATCACTTATAAAGTTTTTGTAAAAAATGCACGTCGCTTTCAATATTTTTACTATTTAGTAAAAACAATATTTTTCTCTCCGTCTAAAAACCTATAGTAAAACACCAGACCCTAGCTGCCAAACATTTAACATTAATCAAAACAAACCAAAGATTTTCCTTTTATTTTGCGTTTGATATGATGGATATTGATCCTCTTTGTAATACGTTTTACTTATTTTTGGTATATATGCCAGATCCATGACAAACCTTGGTAGACTTTGTTCTCTTAAGTTAAATAATTGAACACATTCAGTTATTTAACTTACGAGAACGAAGTCTACCGTGGCAGTTGGTACTAAATAAAAGTAAAAGTTTATTGCTTTTAACAGTTAACCGTTCGATTAGCTGATTGGTCGGCTACATAGGAGCCTGTTTCTCTCAATATGTGATATTATACCAATATAAATATAATTTCAATTGATTAAAAAGTCTATTTTAACACTCGTAAATTGTTATTATGTATATGCGTGTAGGTATATGTACGCATTAGCAGTCAATCGCGGGTTGGTTAGGTAGTTTTTGATTTTAATACAAAATTGCTTATGATATACTCGTACATATCGTCGTATATACTCGTACTTAACTACTATTCAAATATAATTATAGCGGTTCATCGGCGGACGGTTAAGGATTCGTTGCGTGTTTGCAATAAAAGATGAATCCAACGTATTGTTTTATTTTTGCGTTGCTGTTTTGGGCAATAACAATAGGTAGCACAAGCTACCTCGACGGCATCCATTTCGCTTATGGACTTGACTAACACGCCTAATGATTCAACTGCTTGATGCAGTTTCAGTTCGATTTGCTGCCAAGGTAGTCAGCCGCTATTCCAACCGCGTGAGGTGGCTAGACGTTCATATGAACAGTCTAGACGGACGGCAACAATCTTGGGTCTCCTGAGTTGTATGTGTCTTTTAGCGACTGTGATCACTTATCATTAAGTAGCTCGTTTCTTCGTTGGCTTCTTATAGTACTGCTGTCTAATAACACTAATGTACTGTAAGCTACAAGACCGATTAATCATTCAGAAATAAGAATTTAAATGAGCGAGGTGAAAGGGTTTTAAACTATTATTTCGGAAAATATAATATCGGCAGTGGACTATAATTTAACTTAAATAAAAAACATGTTACATAAGGCATCCAGTGAAGTTCTGGAGCAAGCAGTAGCCGCAGCACTTGAGGCAGGCTACCGGCATTTCGACACAGCTCACGTGTACGAAAATGAGGCGACTCTCGGGCGTGCTCTCAACCGATGGATTGGAGGAAACCTTGACAAACGAAAAGAACTATTTGTTGTCACAAAACTACCGCCAGGAGGTAAGTAGATGTTTATTAACTTTTATTTTTTTTATAACGTTAGAAAAGGTTTTCTTTTAAACAATTTCAAAGAAGGAGGTGGTTCTAAATTTGATTGTATCTATTTCTTTTATGTTTTATTTTATATGGAATTCGATTCAATTTTAAAAATATTTTTTATTTGAAATTCTAAGGATAATCATAATTTTCAGTTTTACACAACAAAGTGTGTAATTTCTCCTTTTTTCTGTGTGGCCATCCTCCCGGATACCACCCGCTGATGATTACTGACCTGAATCGACCAAAAACTACATATAGTCTCGAGTACTAGTAGTCTGGAAAATAGGTGTACCTAAAAATGTAAATAATTGCACGAGTCGTCTGTCGTCTAAATTCTAAGCCCTTTCCGGTCCCGCTCTATCTCTTCCTTTGCAAGCATGAATTACTCGCAGAAGACAGGAACGGTAGAGTTCAAGGCGCTCTCGCTTCGAGTCATATCCACAATCATGTGTAATTTCTCCTGGTCAAATCATTATAGCAAATAACCATGGCGAGCACCAACACCAATAATAGAGATAATAAGATTTCTTATAAAATTATTACATCTCTGATGACTTGCCTTGCAGCACTTATCATGAATGGCCTATCAATGACGACGTAGTGAAAATCCTGAGAAACGATACTAAAAAACGTCGCAGCGTGCTAGTTTTAATTTCATTCATAAAATACAGAGATTGTTTTATTACCTTGTCGAGCACCTTATAAATAACTAGCCTTATAAAAAACTAGAGAGCGAGGTAAACTTAAGTGTTCCCGGGTTGACTTAGTAAAAAAATGTATAAATCACTGGATTACACCTGAAGTCGGTGGTCTACTATTTTTAACTGACTCAAAAGGAAATTCTCAATACGGTTGTATTTTTTTTGTGTTTTTTACATCTTAACCCGTCACTGGGCTTACTTATTTTGATGATTCTGTTTATATTCGAATGTTGATGATTCTCGTGTATTCACTGCGCTCCAAAGATAGGAACCTCTTCACTATACGTGCGATGTCAACGAGGGCTGCCTTCTACATCAAACCCTTAATCCAGTCTTCTAATACGAGCCTCTTAAGATGTTGGTCTAGGTTCTTGGCTATCAATCTGTGAGCAGATATGACTATCGGCACTATGATCACTGAATCTACATTCCACACACAGTAATCACGTGTATCCAAATACTTCAATTGTTTTTCTTTTTCAATTTTCGTTAGATTCTCACCATGATTAACGGCAATATCGACAATCATTGTGCGCGCGCTCTAATCATTCTATCACTACAATATCAGCCTTATTGGCAAAAAATAGTCCTATCTCTGAAAATAGATCGATCCCAATAGAGTCGGGTACATACCTGTAGTATGCTTCCTCTAAATTGACATGTTATGATTATTATTTTTAACATTAAGAAATCTAAACAATGTTTATCTCTGATGGGTAGTGTATGGTTCAGGAAGAATACCACACAAAGTTTCAATTAGTTAGTAGTTAGTTTTATTTTTACGATTCTGTGACACTTCTGTACCCTTAGGCTTTTGATGCTAATATTTCCTATGATTAAAATACTATTTTGTGATTCAAGTGTGACAAGATGTACGTTAAGATAATCAGTAAAGCTGTGTATGTTACTAAACGATGGGGATCGATAATTACACGATAAAATTGTTTAATAGTTCTAATTGGAGATAGGATATCTAAGGTAACTTTATTTCTTTTACTTTACATTTTAAGTACATTTAGTATAGACTACCATACTACCACTTTAATTTGATTATTGAGTAGGGGCAAAACAGGGAAAATAGGGAATACGCGCTGTAAGGATTATAAAAAAGTAATAAAATATATATATGAATAATTTTTATTTAGTTAACTGCACTTACTTGTTTTGCTTACAAACATCGAGGAAAATATAAGCTGCTTTACGAAAAGTTCTTAAGGATATTCTCAATATATATAATATTTAGATACAATATATACAAATGAAAACATATAAGATAATTGTTAGAGTAACATAATTTTGTCTATTTATGCAGAACTACCTGTACCATATTCTTGCAAATAAATTGAATAACACGAAATACTGACAAATTTATAAAAAGTTATCACAAACACTAGAAAAATGTAATTATGAGAAGTCATAAAAAAATTGATTGAGTGAAGACTGCTGAATTAATAAATTATGTTAAATTTAAAAAAATATTGTATAGGTATGTTTTTTTTATCAGGAGAGATTACAAATAAAAATATTATAAGTATTTTCGAGTCACGTGCTAGGTATGTATGTATGTATACTACAGGTATGTACCCGACTCTATTGGGATCGATCTATTTTCAGAGATAGGACTATTTTTTGCCAATAAGGCTGATATTGTAGTGATAGAATGATTAGAGCGCGCGCACAATGATTGTCGATATTGCCGTTAATCATGGTGAGAATCTAACGAAAATTGAAAAAGAAAAACAATTGAAGTATTTGGATACACGTGATTACTGTGTGTGGAATGTAGATTCAGTGATCATAGTGCCGATAGTCATATCTGCTCACAGATTGATAGCCAAGAACCTAGACCATGAACCTATATGTACTATATTGTTTAGTTGCGAAATTGATTTATATTGATTTCTTTATCCACTCTCTGTCAGGAATATTAAATCTGTATCAAACCTTAATGTCGATAACAATAACGAGAAATAATCGAAATTTCTAAGAATGCTCCTTCTAATATTTTGGGCAATGATAGTTAAATCACGTTTTACTTACAGAAATGCTTGTTGACGTCACAACAGTAAGATCTTTTACAAATTTTAATTTCAGTTTGTTCAATTTCATTGAGAATTTGCAATGTTTAAGCCATTTGAAATATAATCGGTAGAATGTGAAATCTAATAGAATTTGAATTAAACAATTTAATGCGAGTTTGTGTTTGGGAGACAGCTGTATTATATGTAGTTATGTTAATGTCTTGAAATATGCGGTTTATAATGTTAAATTGTATAATTATATGTATCTGTGCCCTGTTTTTATTAGAAAAACTGTCAATTAATAGTTTTACAAACTTAAACGAACTCAAAAAACTTTACAAACAAAATTATTTTATTTTTATTTTTGTAAATGAAATTTATTTGGTATAAATTTAGTATAAGATAAATTATAAAATAAATTTTGTGAGCATGATGAAATAAATTTTACCAATACTCTCCTAGGTCTAATCAATGCTAGCTGAATAATATTAGAAACAGTAGTAGAAATAGAAACCAAGTGTACATCTCCTACAGACTTGCATGAACACCTGTCAATAATTTTTATCATATTATCATTTTAACACACAGGCAATCAACCAGAGCTGGTCCAAGAATATTTTAATCGCTCTATTGAAGACCTCAATTTGCAATATGTGGATATGTACCTGATACACACTCCATTTGCTTTCGAACATGTTCCTGGAGATCTTCATCCCAAAAACGCAGATGGCAGCGCCAAGATGGATCATACAACTGACCTGCTTGCGTTATGGAAGGTATATACAATAGATATTTAGAAGAAACTTTTGTGACATTATAATGCATGTCATTGTAACGTTTGATTCTAACTAAAACATTATACTTTTCTCATTAGGATACAAATTATATTTAAAATTGTAAATCTGTTCATTGATATGTCAATATGCCTTTTTAATTTGCCCATTTCTTTCACAACAATATTTAAAGTCAAAAAAGTTCTTGACAGTATATTGCATCCTATCTTTAAAATTATAAAACATAAAAAATGGGAGTTTCTTATGCAGAAAAATATAGTAATGAAGAAAAGAAAGTAAAAGAACGTGATATTTTTAACAACTGTAATTTAAAATATGCAAATAGTACAGCTTTCAATGAATGTAACTATCTTCCATCATCAGTCAATTTATTAAAATGTACCAAAACCAAAAATTCTATCACAAATCCTTTTGAAGAATCGAAGAAGCACAATTCCCGTAACGGCAAAATATTTGACTCACAACATTCTTGGTCAAAGGTATATCATTCACCTGTCGAAAGGCAAGTTGAAGAAACTATGAATCACGATCACCAACGTACAAAACTTAATTATAACGAAATATTTTCTCAACCGCACTATTATTTTGGTATAACAAGAAGGAACGCAGCTACATCTACAAATTCTATCTCGAGGTCTAGGCAAAGTTTAATTAGAAAAGCTAAATTTTTGTACAATAAATCTGTTCCAAGATCATTATGTCCATGTTGTACTGGTGGCGATGATAACGATGTTGGACCGTATCGATCTAAAAGACCTCTTGAATCATTTGATAGTATTGAATTGAAACCCTTAGATTCATTAAATTTCGATGCTTCTGTAATGAATTTTTATCATATGTACCACAGTGGTACTCGAAATGTATCGACAATTTATGGTAAATTCAAAAACTGTGTTGCTCGCAGTGCATGTGAAATTGTTAGCAATTTTAAACGTTTATAGACAGATTCAAAATTATATTTCAAATAAAATAGAAAAGAGGCTTTTCTCTCCTAGAGGACAAAAAACTAGTTGACAAGTGAAGAAGTCAAAATGACATTCCGATTTCAGTGACTTAATAATGTGTTCACACTTCTTATCCATGTGTGAAATGTGATAATGAGAAACAGAAGTACCTAATATTTAAAGTAAGTTATGCCGTTTCTCAGGTATGGCTTTCACTTGCTTTATTATTACAATAACCAAGATAAGACGGCTACGTAATGAAACCCAATCATGAAAACAAGACTAACAGTCCTGCATTTGAGACAAAGTACTAATTACTTACATAGTTATAGAAGTCCTAAAAAAAGAGACTTTAAATTTTATTGCAAGTATATACTTACTTGTAAGTGGTATCATAAATTGAAACGGAACCAAAGTCGTCAAAAGCAAAATCATCATAGACGGCTACACAGATGCAACGTAGAGAAAACTGGATTGTATGCAGTAAACTACATAAAAAATCATAATAATATGTCATGCTATCGTAAGCATTCCAAATTTAATGTAAAACACACAATATTTGAGAAAAATAATAATAATATATCTAATGGTTTAATCAATAATATATCTAATCACTTGTATTACCCTGCGATAGTTTACGGTACTACAATGACTCAACATACACCTGAAACATTAATAACGAGTAGATGTGAACGAAAATCCAGAAGTAATCTATCCCTTATAAAATGCGTTTCTTTACATAACCTTCAAGGGTATAGGCATGTTCAGAAATTAGTTTCGAATGCTAATAGTCACGCTCCAGCTAATTCGAATTCTTCGAATTCAACAGAAAGTACTATACATAAAGTTTTAGCAAATATATTTTTCTGTTGTGTGAAGAAAAAACAAATTAAGGGAGTGAGGGCAACTTTGGTGGATGATGCAAAATATAAACAAACTGTAATGGATCTGTTCAAGAAGAGCACTAATGATTTCAGCTGTCAGTACGATGTAAAATCAAATCAAAGTATTGAAATCACGTCTCATTTGCTGTCGAAACCCACCTCCCAGGCTTCATCAATAAGAAGCATCATTAAAAGTGGAAATTTACTAAAATCAAAGATAAAGACATCTAGTGTTCTTCAAGTTATGATTTATACTTTAAGTAAAAAATTGAAACATCAACCTTCTAAAACTTCAGCTAGAAGCAAAAGAAACAATGTGGTGATTCTTCCAGTTCCTAGAAAATTCACTACATCAACCACTAACCCCCTGACTACGACCCACAATAGCACTAAATTAATTGTATCTGAAAAACCTTTACTACCAAGGATTAAATCCTCAGAAATTGAAAATGCAAACTGTGTGATTAAACCAAAAAATATGGAGTCATGGCAAAAATACCTTTAATCAGTACGTCTAAAGGTTAAGTAGCCTTCGTGGTCGAGGGTTTAAATTTATTCTTGCTGAATTATTTGTATACTTAATTATCTTTAGAACTCTTTTTAAGCCCACCTATTATTAATTACTTAAGGGGAGATATACACTAGGGTGTCCCTTATATGACAAAAAAAAATTTTTTTTCGAATTTCGAAATGCATACCCTCTATAATTTTTACTAATGCTATAAGATACTTAAATATAAAATTTTATCAATCTAGCATAATTGCAACCAGTGCCGACCGAGCTTCAAAATTTAGTAAAAAACGTGTTTTGTCCTAAAATTTCAGTCTGTTATAATTTCACTATAAATGCAATGAATTAAGTGAATAAAATTAAATAATAAATTAGATGAACATTAATCTTTAATTAAAAACATAAAGAAATAAGAATCATTCAGGGTAACTTCTTTTTAGAGTAGTTTTTTTACAGCCTGGATACAATTTTAGATGTTCCTGGACACAGCGCAGCAAGAACTGTTTTTGTTCTTCTTCAGCCGTGATAAGTCCGTTAAAATCTTGCATTAATTTAACAGCCCTTTCAGCAGTATCATTTACAACTCTCAAATAACTTATTCTTCTTTTAGCCTCCATAAAAGCAGCATTGTTATTCCAAGAAGATACATCTTCCTTTAGAAAACTGTCGTCGATCTGCAGTCGTGATAAAAATTGTTTGCTCTTTTTCGATACGAAATCATCCAGTGCTTTGTCTAAAAAAAAAGAAAAATAAGTTAAATAACAAATAAAAATCAACAACAATTTTGAAAATAAATAAATAAGTATTGGACATTGAAATTGAAATCCAACAAAAAGTCAATTTAACTTACCAAACAACTTTTGAGTCAGTTCTTCCTTCGACGGGTCGTTTGCTAAAATCCGAGATTTTGTCCCTGTTGAAGTTGGCAATCATCTTCTTCTTAGTTTGGTTGTCAACTTCATCATCAAATAGTGATAGAATGACTGTCTCTTCACATAAATACCACAAGTGATGGCTGAACTTGAACTCTTTTAACATCTTCAAGAAGCGCAAATCTTGATTAGGTGCTTTGGTCGCCACTGTACATTCGAGCCAAGGTTTAACATACAATATTACGAGAAATAAGCAAACTGCATTGTGACTGAAGTAAACATATTTTTAAAGAATAGATCGCTCTCGCCATCCAGCGTGCCTGATGTATAGCTCCGGGGGGCCTTAGTTTTAACTTTTCCTCTGTGTCTCCTCCTAAAAATATTACGCACAGTTCGACCAATTCGCGGTAATCATCTCTTACAAAACCTTTATCTAATTCTGCCTTATAAAATAGTAACAACGCTTGAATGTCTGTCTCGGCAACCCGTGCTTTTACGAAATTAAGAGATGGTTCAATTTTAGTACAATCAATGTTTTTCCAATTTTCTTGGAACTTTTTGAACATCGGAATATCTGGGCTACTAGTAATTTGCTTAATCTTGGTTTCAAAGACAGCTTTTAGGACCAATTCATAAACATGATGACGACAGGCGAAAAGCAACAATTCTCTTCCTAAAGTTTGCTCCAAAATAGCACAAGCTCCAATGAAACGGCCCATATTGGAAGCTGTTGTGTCGCAGCACATTATTTGCACTTTATCATAAAGGTTCCAATCAAAGAGAGCTGCTGATACAGCCTTCGCTTGATGTTTTCCAAAAGAACTTTCTAGTTTCGGCACTGCAAGAAGCTGCTCTCTATCGTCAAATAAAGCTATAACTGGCAAGCGTTCTTCTTTTGAACTCCGTACATCCAACCCTGGTAATAGTTTTCCATCCCAATGGACTGTGACTATGTCGGGTACATTGTTTTGGAAGTTAGCTTTTATTGCTTCTGCCCTTGATTTTCTAGTTTCAGTACGAATTCGCTGAATCGAGGATTTGTTAATACAGAAATCATCGCTGCTCAGATCAAGCGCTTCTACCACCGCATTAAGAATGTAAACGGTATCTCTAATGCTTAACTGGCATCGATCTAAAGCTGCAACTAGTTTAGGTGTTATAAGATTCTTTCTACCTCTTTTTGAACTTTGTTCATGGCAGGGAACGTCCGGCAAGCTGAGTTCAGAATCCAAGATCTGTTCTTCGCCTGAATCTTCTACACTGTCTCAGTTATTTGTAGTGGAAGTAGATGCAACAGCTAGTGATTCTCTTTGTCTTACAATCCTTTCCTCTTCTTCCAATCGTCGTTGTCTAGATCTTTGTTCTTTTTCCGCCAATTTTTTATCTACACCACCTAAGCATCCCGGTCGACCTGGCTCTCTCTGTTTCATTAAAAATAATTTATCTTCCTCTATTTTCATTCTCTCAAAAGCATCAGCATGTGCAATATCAAACAAATTATCAAGATTAATTATAAAATTGTTCTCACGACTCTTAAACGTAATCTGAGTTTTCTTACAATTTTTTTGCAACTCTCTCCAAACATGATATAAATCAATAAGTTTCTTCACGCAGTTAGGAAATGCCCTTGTTGGAATTCTTGCTTTTTCCCAATATATGATGCACTCCCTAATCACAAGATTTGCACTTTCACTAACAGTCAATTTAACCTCACGAATATTGTAAAATAGGACTGAGAGAACTTGTCGATTAAATGGTAATTTTGCACCATTTATTTGGCAGCTAGTCAATCCGATAAGAAAAATATTTTGTTTATCACTCCGTAATTCCACCGACATGTTTACGCACTAAACAATGAAGCACTAATAGTCTCAAAAATCACGTACGAAATGGCAAATAAAACATGTCGTAACAGGTCACCGGGCAGTACTTAAGCAACTTGTATCGACAAGTTAAAATAGCAAGTCGGCACGGGTTATCGTTTATATATTGAACTAATATTTTTTTCTAGACAATATAGGGTTATTACGAAACTTTTAAGAAGGTATGCGTAAAAAAAAATTTAACTTGAAATTTAAGGGACACCCTAATATACACCTAGGAAATTGAAAAATTGATTATTTTTTTTTTACATTTTCTAAAAGTTTAAGGTCTTTAGAATATTTGGTGAATAGTTATAACCGAGAACTGGAAACGTGTTCTATCGCGCCGAGCCAGGTAGGCAGGTATAGACAAGCGACCGTTCGAAAAAAGGGCTTGGATTTCTTTTGTGATAGAATTGTATTGTGTTGTTAGGCATGCTAATGGCTCCCCAGGTATAACAAGAATATTACTTCTGCTAAGAATGAATACGTGTCGTCAGTAGCTTGTCGTTCGTACAACTGTGCTCTACAGTGAATTTTCATCGCAAATAAATATAGAGAAAAATGGAGTCAAGAATGAAAGGTTCTCGAGAAACGCATCAATCCGGATCTTTACGCAAAGATCGAAGAAAAAAGAAAATACCACCCCAAAATCGATATTGTGCCGAAAAACTTTCCGACGTAGCATAGCGAAAGCTGAGTTGCAAGCACACACACAGACAAAAGAAGGTCGAATTCGTCGTCGGCAACAAGCTTTAGATGCAATGGGAATTTCTTCGACTGTAGAAGACCTACACTATGGGCCTGGTATTGATGATTCCATGTAAGTTTAAAATTTCATGATTTTTTAATTCCTAAAATTTCAAACGTGTTTTTCTCAAAACTACGTTTTTCAAAGCGGTACCCAAAATTTCTCAAAAACCAATGTACCGATTGCTTTGAAAATTTTTGTGGTCATTCTATACCCAGTATTTGTCATAGGATTTTTTTTTTCGTTACTTACTCTTCATTTTATAGCCAAAGTAATTACACGTTTAAGGCCCGAAAATCGTTACCTATATTCAAATGACTGCCATTTTGTTAAAAACCAATAATTTTGAATTCGGCTATGACAACTACTAGATTATAGTATCTTATTTAATAATCTTTTTCCTTTTCTTTTCAGATGATTTTTGGAGATACTGTGGGTTGGTACTGTGGGTGGTACTTTGGCCAGTGGGTACCGTGTGCGCCGATTTTTCAAGGACCTCCGAGAATCCTACGATATCCTTGTATCTTTTTGATATTTGTATATAAAAAAAATTTCACATATTATATATTTGAATGTATGTACTTTTAGATAATGAAAACTCTGATCTAAAATAAATGATTATTTTTCTTTGAAATATTTTTAAAATAGAACCTTTTTTTACGGCTCCTAGGTGTATATCTCCCCTTAAATTTATAATTTGAAATTTTCTTAGCTATGATATGGTATATCATTTACTAATATTTAAAATCATTTTGTGCTAACTGCTCTTGACTTGACTCGTATGTGTGTGTGTGTGTTTTATCTAAGTTGAGCCACATTTAAAATGAATCTTATTCACAACGTATTTCAGGCTGTATTAAAATTGAAGGAGACTGGTCGTGTTCGCCTTTTTGGAGTATCTAACTTTAATGCAGAGCAATTGGAACGAGTGTGCAGTATTGAGAAACCTGCTTGCTTGCAAATTGAGAATCATATTTTATGTCAACAACCAGAATTAGTTGCTGCTGCTAATAAATTAGGCGTGCCTATTGTCGCCTTTTCACCTCTTGGATCTAAGGGCTTAGCTGATGCAAAAGCAGCCCAAACAGGGTAAGATTATAGTCATTTGTGTTGAATCTGTCCTAAAAATAGGATTTACTTTACCAAAAATTTAAATCCTACAACCACTGTCTGAATAAAGCTTACATGCAAACAGGCGCGGATGTTGAATTTGTGGGGCTCTGGGTTAAAATTATTTGGCGGCCTTTTTTGGACAGTTTTTTTTGTTTTTATGATATAAGAGGGCAAACTAGCAGATGAGTCACTTGAAAGTATGTAACTACCACTCCCAAGGATAACTGTAACTCGACAGCTACAGAGAATTCTGCTGCCCTTTGAGTTCGTCCCCCTTTCGATGGGAGAAGAAGGGAGTATAGGTTTGAGTAACCTCATTCATTCGGTAAAAAGTTAATGAAAAATCATATCGTATCACTTCAGTCGAGCCGGCCTGTTAGTCATGAAGGGTAGTTCAGCAGTGGACGGCGATAGGTTGATTTGATTCTTTGTAATCTCAATGTTTACGCTACTTATTGCCTGACGTTTCGACGAGGTTTTCGCGGCTCAAACACTCCACGATTAAAGTCCGTTAATCTAATACTTAATAATAAAGCAACGCGAACGTTAAAAATCCCTTGCTTTACAATCTAAGTCTCAAAATTTTTATTTTCACTTAATCATCTGTTGGATTCCATGGACATTCGGGGTTTTTATTTCCACGGAACCCTGGGCTGCAGCCCATTGAGCCCATAGATAGATCCGCTCTCACATGCAAAAGCCATCTTAAAAAAATCGATTCATCTTGTTAACAGTAACTGTATATTGTCAGTTATCAGTACATTAAGGTTTTTCTACTAATTTCCTCTCTATATTTTTTTCTAAAGCCTTAAGTACCCCGACTTGCTGCAGTTAGCAGAAGTGCAGCGTATTGCTCAATCACATGGTCGTACACCGGCTCAAGTACTCTTGAGGTACAGTCTCCAGAGAGGGCTGGCTGTAATCCCGAAGAGTATCAACCCTAACCGCATTAAGCAGGTAACTTCTACTTCCGTAGAGCAGGTTATAAGTAAGAGCTTGTATTATTACACATTGTTACACATTTACATACACCTTAAGTTATTTCATCTCTTTTTACAATCTGATTATATTGGAATCTAAATGATCCAATACCTTGACAAACTTTATCCAAAATTCTGTTAAAGTATTTTACAAATTCAACGTTTACTACTCCATCCATTCGTCCGCAATACACCTTTCCTATCATCGCATCGCATCTAACTTTCGCTTCTGTTTCTGTGCCCGGATGTCGTCAATAGGCGTGACCCCTCATTATTTAAGTGTGACTAAAATTATAGTTACTAAAATATCTCCACCTATTTGACTGTATATTTGTATATATATTACGTCTTAATAATTTACACGTGTTCTAAATATATAAGAGTATTTACCAGTATTAACACTACTTTTCGATATACTCAAATAAAATACAATTATTTGGAGTAATCTAATAAATAAAAATCATAATTAATTGATTTTTGTAGTTTGTCTTGTTTTATATTATTAATTGTGCAATTGCTTTAAAATGAACAACTTTATTTGAAATTCGAATCTTAATTGATTAAATAATTTAGATTAAATTATAAATTGAACTTTCTTATTAGTGGTTGTTAGTTGAAGTTGTGTGGCTTAGGCGATAAGTTTAGTTTAGTTAGTTTAGATGTAGTATCGTGCATTCGTTGTTAAGTGTTTCGACTTTGGTAAATTAAAGATTTAGTTATTCGAGATCCCATTAAATATGCCTTCAAGGCTTTCGTGATAACGTGCATACCTTGAGATTCGAAATGGTTAATTTGAGATTTTCGTTTTTCGGAATAAAAAAAATATACAACCGAAAAACTTGCCTAGATTTTAAAAAGATAATATTACTTATAATAAATTTAAAGCCGATAATGACGCACCTATGTGAGAAACTAGTTTTTTTAACTTCATTCAAACTGCTAATTCATATTATTGATTATTAAATTAGTTACTTTTTTCAGAACATTTCAGTTTATGACTTTTGCCTGAGTGATTCTGAAATGAACGAGTTAGCGACACTAGACCGCGGTGAAAACGGGCGCGTATGCGACTTTACGTTTTTCATTGGCGCTGACAAACATCCGGAGTTTCCATTCAAACAATGAAGTTCATACAAAATTTTAACGTGGAATAAAACAAAACAAAAACTATACCAGTAAAATTGATAAAATAGAAAAAAAAAGTGTTTTCTTTTTCCTTGGAATATATTACATAATACAATCGGCCACTACATTTCTTTTATTTTATATAAAAAAAAAACACCCGCATTAGGAACAAAGCCTGTGTCGCGGGGGACTTAACAAATATACAAGAAACGGACACGAATAACACACAGACTCAGAACAACAATTTGTGGATCACACTAAGTGTTGTCCCATGTGAGATTTGAAACCACAGCACTCGGTTCAGTAGAGAACGGCCTTTCGGCCGCTTAAACTACTTTTTTTTTTAAATGTGGAAACCTCCTCAGACCGTCACTCCACCAGGGCTTACGGCGGGGTGATGTGTCGGAATCGGACCGACTAAAATCACATGGTGTGCCACTCTGCACCAGACATATGAGGGATTCGGGAACAGCTGCTATTACGACATCCAGATCCATCCTAGACTAGGAGTGATCTGGATGTCACATTCAAGGTGGCATGAGGTGCTGGTACGCTCGCTTCCGCCGCCCGATTTGCCGGCGGTAAATTGGGTCCGAGTGGAGATCGTCCTCCCAGGCCTTCTCGCCGCCTCCTTCCGTGAAATTACTTCTTCGCAGAAGGTTGCGACCGCGGTAAAACAATTGTCGCTACCGGCCATGGAGCGTATGATGGCCGGTAGCCCTCCTGACTGAGTGCAAATACTTCCAACCAAGTATAAGACCAATGAGCCATCGTGGCCCTACGAGCGGCCTCGCGCCACTCGCGTATCTTTTCAGGCGGGGTCCGTATGCCGCTACCCGCCCAGAAGTCAGCCGTCCGCCGATAAATTACAGCGTGCAATTCCGCCGCCAATTCCCACGAGAGAGTGTCGGCCAAGGCGCACACTGCCTCTATCGACACGGTGCGGTAACCGCGTGTGGCTCTAACCGCCAATATCCTCTGAGGGTGCCAAAGGCGAGCCCTATTCTGGGCGGTCAGAGCTGCCGCCCACACTGGTGTACCATATAGCGCCATTGACCAGATAACCCCCGTGTACAGCCGTCTCGTTGCGACACTGGCTTCGCCCAAATTGGGCAGGAGTCACCCAAGGACAGAACCAGCACCGACCAGTTTTGGAGTAAGCTGTCAGAAGTCCTCGTCGAGGAGCCACCTGCCGTCGAGGATCAGGCTCAGATTCTTCATTTGAGCCTGAACTGATACGACGACTGAATTGACTACGATAGAGGCACCCGAGGGTGGACCACGACGGTGCTCATGCAACACAACGCCTCAATACGCCCGAGAGTCTCCAGAGAGACTATTGTGGTGACCAGGTGCGCCGCCTCTTGAAAATTCATCCCCTGGACTGTGACCAATATTTTATTTACGTAACAAATTATGCCCAGGGGGAAGATGAACTCGAAGGGCCTAGAAGTATCCCATGTTTCACAGAAGTGGTGCGAGGAGGGGTCTGCCTTGTAGAACATCGATCGATCCTTGTACATGACGGTACACTCCTGTAGATAGTCTGCCACAAGCTGCCTCAGGTTCTCTGGCACCCCGTAGTACTGGAGCGATTCCCTGATGCAGCTAAATGGCAGACTACCAAATGCGTTGACGAGGTCCAAGCTCACCACCAACAGAACGCCCCTATAGCTCCACCTCTTTGGTAACGGCCCTCAGGCGCAACACAGGAGCGATTGTCAAACGCCACGTTCGAAAACCGAATTGGACGTCCAACAGATCGGGGCCCACCTCGTAGAGGTGCCGAACGATGTGGGCAAAGAATATCCTCTCAAACAGTTTACTTACTCGAGCAGCAACACAATGGGCCTATACCGATGCCGCTGCCGAATCAGCAGGCCGTCCCGGCTTCCTTAATAGGACCAGATTTCCGCTTTTCCAGCACTCAGCATGATAAGGGCGACCCCAGGGATCATGATCGAAACCCTAAAGCATCAACTTTCTCTTAACTGATGGTCAGTTTTAGAGTTTGACACGCCTCTCGATACTCCTCATGAAACTGACCCTCTAAGCCATTTTCACGGTGACGCCGCCGACTGTGAGTGTAGAAACTCCGGGTACGAAAACAGGCCGCGTGGAGATCCACCAACTCCTGAGACCACCCGCTTAAATCACAAGGCCAACCATGCATACAAGCAATACATACAATACAAATAATAAATACAAGTTGAATACTTTTAATAACAAATTGAATTTATACGCGGTCATTTTGGCACGCTTCGCACGATTATTCTGTGAGTTTAGATTACTCTCAGTCAGTCATAAAGTTTTTTATTTACAACGTTCACAAAAATTGAGTGTATTTCTTTATGTCTAAAGATGCATAGTATAACTAACAAGAGGTACAAGGTGATGAGAAGATGAAGTGTATCTTGTTCATTATACTGTGATGATAATCAATTTAGCGTAAGTAAAGACGTCAATAAAGTGATAAAAAGCGTAAAGCAAAGCAATGAAATATCATTGGTACCTACACATTACTTGTTTTGTTTACAATTCTTGAAGAAAACAACGTAGTTTATGAAACATTCGCATTCTTATTCTCAATATCTAATACATAGATGTATCCATGCATGTATTACCTACGAATGATAACATAATTTATTAGAAACAAATAATCACTAGAAACCATATAAACCGACTTGTTAGCAGTAGACGTGGATTGTAAATTGGCGTCAGGTTTTTTTCTATCAGTAACATTGCATTTTCAAAATTCACTTTTGATGATTGAATTTCACTATTAAATTATGATAAATTTTAAAATAACTGTAGAGTTGTGTATTGTTTAGCAATAATGCTTACAAATAAAAATATTCTCATGTGCAGTGCATTAACTCTAATGGATATAATATTAAATTATACCTACATGAAAAATATATATATCCAGGTGGTTAGGACTGCTGACTCCTGCTGCTGATCGAGAGAGCAAGCATTATTAGTTGTAATTACTACCTGTTCTATGAGTAGAGTAAATGTGTTTTTTTTTTCTTAGCTATGTTTTTTTTTTTGAATAAACAGAACTAACAGGAGACCTTAGGTACGGTAATAATCCCAACATTTTAGCAAGACAAATAGAACAAATATGTATATTTATGGTTTGCCTAACCACAAGCATAGGTAAAGCTAGAAATGAGATTATATACCTCAGTTTCATTTGTTTTATAATCTCAGTTATTTTTATCCGTTCCCCAAATACCTTATCTTGAGAAAATGAAATTCTAATGTCTTCAAGAGCTGATATGTAGTCGATACACAAAATGACATACTTTGATATGTGGTCAACACAGCAGATGCAATAGAGATCAGGTAAACAATATTCTTTATGTATCTCCACATAGCATCGGTGGGCACTGCGAAGTTTTTGCGAAGGGCTACTCCATGTGTTATCTGTCATATATTTGTATCAGTAATATCATCATCATCGGAAGCCTTTAACAGTCTAGACATAGGTTTCTTCTTAGAAAGGAGATTTTATCTCCTTTTAAGGAGAGGCCTATGCTGCTACTATTGCGACAAAATTTTCGAGAAACGAGCTAATGGTCAAACACCTCCAAGCACCCCGCGTGGCATTTGTTTGCGTGGGATGTTAGTTTCAAATGTTAACGAATTCTTAACCCACTCTGTAATTCTTCAAAACTCAACAAGAAATACTGTCCCATCCAACTTTACAATTGCTATTTAATATATAATCAGCCGCTCACATTCATCAGTTTACAATAAGGCAAAAGATTTCTTACGTAACTTATAGAATAGGAAGAAGAACTGTGTACGCTCTATAGATATAGAGCGTACACAGTTACACACACACACAATACACAGGATATAGGACAGATGTCCTATATCCTGTGTATTTATATTGTTTTCGTCGATATTATGATTGGTTAACGTAGAATATATTTTATAACCAATAAACAGCTCGCGTCAGATACACCTGGTTCTCTTACTGCGAATTATATTAGACATTACTTTATATTAGATAACGGTAACCTAATGTACACAATAACTCCATAATTTTTGTTACTGTTTGTTTATAATGTTTTGTGCGTGACAAATCTATTGAGCTTAGGAATGTCCAGGTTGCATGAAAACCAGCACTCCGACAAAACTACAAGATCGACGTATCTGCTAGTCACGTTAATAACGTCACAAGTTCCAAGTAATTTACACTTACGCAAGTAAATTTTGCGATAATATGTTTATTCATGATTAGAAGGTAGGTAATGAATTTCAAGTATTCAGATTACATTTCAGAGAGTCACAAAGAAAAACACTGTCTAAGACACATAGTAAATCATTAATTGCTGCGAATCTCTCACATCTATCACAGTCATATCATATTTCCAGCACGCTCGATATACATTACTCATTAAGCCGGACGCGTCTTCATAGTAAGGTTTACGAAACAGCCTACCCGAACAAATCTTTCTTATACGTACACCTAATACATATGGTGTTTTACTAGACTTATTTTTATTAGACTATATTAGACTTAATAAAAGAAACTAGAAAATTTAAATTTGGTGCCACTGTCACTTTAGTACTAACAGACACGTCACGAAGCGTAATGCCTATTATTCTAACTCTATATTCTTGTCGATACGTTTTTCTTGTATATGGGCGATCTTAGTGTTAGAAAAAATTTAAGGCAACCGGTACACTCGTGTACACAATATACTCGTAATAATAGAAACAAATGAAATCAAAAGATTAGACCTAGTTATTTTTTTTTATTAAGGTCAAATCATTTTCCTGTCTATCCACCAGTCCTGTGTCACCATCATTCTTCCTCAAAATAAAATATAAATATTACCACTTTTATTTCAACAATATTTATAATCAAGAAAATATATTTTTTTGTTTTTATTTGTGAGACACTCCATGACGTAAATCGGACCTGAGATTCTGATAATTTATGATAGTGACGACAATTTATTATTGAGGTATCTTTGTCTAAATTCCTTAACGCCATTTAATATTCTATTTTAATCGCGATTGAGGTCAAACCAGTAACAACCATAGATGTACTCAACTTAATATTAAGTCGGCATATGTATGTTCCTTATCTCGGATGACTGGATTGGAGAGTTAGCTGAACTGTAAGTCTTTTGTACATGTTCACAGAGGTCTTGTTTAGGTTATGTTCTGATGATACATGTACGTAAGTAATGTACGTAAGATGATACAGTATGAAATGCTTTGTTAACTTGATGTTCTCAACTAAAGATATTTCTTTAGTTTTGTTAAAAAAATAGGTTTACAATAACAGTGACTACAGCAAGCTTTGACTCCACGTCCAACGAAAAAAAGTCTTATCTATCACCGTCGACCTGTCTCCTTTATACTTATAAGTAAATACTTCTATGAGAGACATGACTCCAGCAGTGGCCTATAAAAGACTGTTGATGTGATGTGATACAACACATGCCTAATCTCTTAAGACCACGAGACCCCAAATGCCCGTAGACTCAACGCAAACCTCAATGCCGTCAATCAGCATGAGATGGTACCGCCAGCCATGCTCTTTCTAACGGAGACACAAATACACCGCCCTGACGACGCGTTATACCGCCACTATCCTGGCTACTTGGTCGAGGAGTGCTTCCTCGTGAAGGCGGCAATATGACTTTTCGTCTAGGCAGATGTTTGTTATCACAGTCTGCGCTGCCTTGAGGAGCCATCCTTTCCATCCTCTGCCTCCACGTAGATTTTGGATCTTTGAACTGAATCTACTTGTGCTTCTATTGAGTTGGTGGTTCTGTGCGATTTTAACATCCTCCATGAGTCCTGGTTGGATTCTTCCAGAACTGACCATGCGAATCGAACCGCCCACGTATTCGCTCTCACATATAAACTCACCCAGCTGATACTCCCATACCCATTGAAACACAATGGAACCTCCCTGGCCCATTGAAACACAATGGAACTCTGCTTCCTGTGGTAGGTAACAACCTGTGGTACAGGAGATAGTGTCTTCACCCCTTTTATTACATCAACTATACAATAAAAATATGTTCAAAATTGTGCTTGTGGGAGTATGCCAGTGTGTGTGTGCGTATGTGCGGATGTGTATATGTGTGTATGTGTGTATATGTGTGTGTGCGTATATGTGTGTATGTGTGTGTTGTGTAAGTAACTATGATTTTGTTTTGACTTTGGCTTCGTGTTTTTTTGAAGGTTTTATTTATTTTGTTACATGTGCGTACAGATTATTGTGCGCTTATTTCTGTTTTCGTAATTTATGAGTGTAATTTTATGTTGTAAAATTATTAGATTAAGGACATATAATTGTCTTACTGTAAGTAGAATCTGTATAGTTTAAAAGTCATAACCTTAAGTAGAGATTTTTGGGCTCTTTCTAGACTAATCATGTAAGCTTTGACCGATTGTGCTAAGACAACATACATCAATCGAAGCAGTTTAAAGTCTGCTACTTGCCGGAGCGTATGAGGTTTCTAACCCGTAACGTTGTTTGTTCAATTTGTGGTCGACAGTTCAAGTTTGCGTCTACTACAACTCTCAAATATCTTACTGTGTTTTTTTCGGCTAGTGATCATCTTTCTCACAAGAGTGGAAAAGCAGACCGTGTCAAAAGCCTTCACTAGGTCTAGGAAAACCCCAGGCATCTTTATTTAACATTAACTTTTCTCATAATATGATCGACCAATTGATTAATTGATCTTATTCTTGCTAGACCTACTGCTGACGAGTCGACCAGCGCCGTATAGAGTATTGGTTCTCGCCCCTCTGAGATCCTCCGATCACTGCCTAGTGTCCACTGTGGTGCCTCATGTTGACGGTGCTCGGCCACAAGACAATAATTATGGCGCTACTCGTCCGCAGACTGGGATGAAAATGTGAGATTAACGCTGCTTTAAAGACAGGGATCTGTCACAAAGTGCGTCTGCCTTAGCTGGCGATATTACTGTCGATATTGAATATTACATTCCCTGCAGTGAGGTCGCCAGCACGAAGGCCCGTCGCTGATTCAATCATGAGTGCACCCACGTTATTATACACAAGCAAGCGGCCTACTGCGCATGGATCAGGACCCGCGCTCAAGGCCAACCTGACGTTAATAAAAGCAGCGTATAATAAAACCACCAGGGAATGCAAGAGGACTTACATTAGAGCGGATGCCCAGCGTATTGCAGACTGGCCAAGAACTCGAACCTTCCTCTATAGGATAACAAGTGCTGGCATTGAAGGTCACCGTTTTAAAATGGTAGAAATAAGCTCCCGAACCGAATGTTTCGGCTCTTCCTTCCTGTGCAAATCTGTTGAAACCTGGAACTCATTACCACTGCGATCTCTAGGTGGAAAAAAGAATCTCACTAGGCCGCCATAGTGTGGGCGCCATACTGAATTGTCTGCATTCGCAATGAGTATGGCGACCACCATTCTTCGATTCTATTTACGCTTTCCATCAGGCAGAGTCACTTTAGTAGGGCAAGAATAAAAAAAAATATTTTAATGTCAAACATTTAAAATTTTAGTTGTAGTTAATAATTGAAAAAGAAATCAAGCATCAAAATTGCTAACATCTAAAAACCTTGAAACCAACACATTTGCCATATTAATAACAGCAGGAAGTCAAACAATGGATTGAAATCGCGTACTTCTTAAAACCAAATTATATGTTAATGTGGCAAAGTCACACAGGTCGAAACTAAGCATAAAATAACTCGTTTAGTGTTACGTTAATATTGTAAATACATTTGATCTTTGCTCTTATTTTAAATTCACAATGGTTATTCAAAGTAAGCCCCTAACCGCTCACTCAACGCTCAACGCATCGTTCAAGCTAACCATTAGGGTCGCGTCATTATGTCAACCTATACTTTGTTATTTCAATATTTTAATCTACGAGTATTAACTAGCGCCTGCTTATCAGAAATACACAACCATTTTCAGGTTTTAACAATCTGGCTGTTAGCTGTAAAATAGTAGTGTCCGACTGAAAATGGTTTTTCAACCGAAATCAAACTTTCGACCTTGCGCTCAGTTTCGGCCGAAACCGAAACTTACTTAAACAATTAAAAATTAATGTTATATACTGCAATTTTGTGTATATTTTATTCATTTATTTTTTATGTACATACAGATAGTTAAATAGCCTTAAAGAAAAAAAGATATTCATTAAAGTATGCAACAAACACATTTTTTATTTTATTGTGTCGCGATAAATATTTTATATCATATAAGTATTACCACATTTATTAGGGAAATTTAAATAACAGATAACACGGTTCAATGTAGGTCGGTTAAAAATATAAAAGAAGGGCAAAAAGAAAACAGAAACATGAATTTATATTAAGTTCAATAATATAATTCTGTATTAGACCATAATTGTTTACATGAGTGCCTAAACTGTAACTAGCGGCATGTCGGCGACATCAAAGCGACACTGCATCAGAATCGTGTGCTTTTTATAAATCAATCAATTAGATTTGGTTTTATTCACGTGTTTATTTCGGAAATGCTCGACTAGCTTTGGACCTGGCAGTATGCATTACTCTTTGAAAAAATAGGTTGTTTGGTTGTCGTAAAATCTTTGTACTTACCCTACTACCCTACCTACTGTACCCTTACAAGTCTGCTAAACTATATGTGTAAAGCTAATGAAGTGATTTGATAGCGTTATTCGTAAATTAAGACCCGTAAATAATCGTTAAATCGTTAAACTAAGTCTGTGGCGACTTCTACATACAGCGCAAACAAAAGACATATTACAGCGCCATCTACCGAAGACAAATCGAACTACGGAATAATGAACTACGGAGCAACTACTAATCCTCTATCACGATATAGAAATACTCGTGGTGATTAGCATATTCACCATATTCCAACATCAACCGTAGAGCCAGGGCCGCCAAGCTTGATCACCTTGCATGGTCGGAGAATCCTTCCTTTGTACTGGAGGGACATAACACTCGTTCCTCCACAAGCCCCTGGACTAAGCTTCTGCAGCTGTCTCCTTTATCATGGATGGCTCATGATTGCTCTGATGAACTCTTTACACGCCTACACATACTGGCTTTGGAAGTGACCGTTTTAGAGTGAAAACACACACTCTCAAACTAAACGGGGCGACTCTTCTTTCCTGTGCCAATCGGTTCAAACCTGAAATTCCCTACCCGTACAGATGTTTCCTTCCCACTTTGATTCTGGGTTTTTAAGCAGGGCTATAAAAGCGTCTCACTACGTCGCCATAATGAAGGTCACCTTGCTACATTATTATAGACATGGAATAATAATTGTTATTAACACACAGATCTACTTATGCTTACCATCAAACAGAGTAGAGTTAGTTGGGCAAACGAGTATAGTCGAAAAAAAAAATCATCATTTCAGGGTATTCCGGACTGTAAACGTCAATTATAGTATTATTAATGCTGGTACCAATGACCAAATAAAATCAAAAGACTAATATTGCACTCGTGACACAACTCAAGCTAGTATCAAAATAAAATTAGCGTGACTTGTTACAACATGAAGTCTTACGCCCACAGCAACATTTATTCAAGCCAGTCCTGTTTATTATGACAAACGCAGTAAGACAAAACAATTAAACACATAAATCAAACAAGTTTTTGAACAAAAAAACATTTGATGAATAACAAAATAATAGTATTACAAAAAATTGTCATTAGCGCATCTATAAGGACAGAATAATATAAATCATGCAGTGATTTGCGGTGGCTAAGGGCTAAGGAGTAACTGACTGGATAAACTAATTTAAAAGGTGTATTTTTACCCAGATGACGCAATAATCAACCTATTTCATTCGATTCGAGTCTAGTAAAAGCAGCAACAGCTAACGTGTAACATTACCGTGTCACATATGCAAAATAATCACTGCCTGAGGTGAGGTATATATACCTATGTTCAAAACATAAATGTTGTCTTCGTTCTAAATCACTGGATATTTATCGTTCTTACCCTAGAATATAGGCTGTATGTTAATTGTTCATATACAAAATTTTTTTTTTTGTTAACGTGTGAAAACCCTTTCGAGCCGTCACCCCACCGGGGTTTAGGGTAGGGTGGTGTGTCGGAATCGGAGCGACTAATACCACACTGTGTGCCACTTTGCGCCTGGCATAGGAGGGATCCGGGAACATCTGCTATTACGACATCCAGATCGTTCATATGCAAAACATAAGTTGACCACAATGTGATTAACGTTGAACGGCGGCGCGGATGGCCGAGCTAGAATAAGTTCACGAAGTTCGTTAACGACGCACGATAATTTACAAATATTCGAAGTTTAACACGGCTGAAAGGTTCGACCATTTCTGGCCGAAAATGAAACTAAAACCGACACTACATTTTTTGGCCGAAACTGACCGAAATCGAAACCACAACTTTCGGTTGATCACCAAACATAGTGAACTTAAAAATCAAGTAAAAAGGAAAAATTTAAATCGATAGTCCCTTCGAACAATCCCTTATCTACAAATATAACATTTTACAGGAGAGCACTTTGAAATCTTAAATACGTGAAAATCACGTTCTTTGGGACGTAAAGGTGATGAAATTTGACATGTAGGTTTAATATGTGATATATTTCATAAAACATATAAAGAAAAGTTATAAAAGTTCATTTTAGAGTATTCGTGATTTATATAATACATTGGAATTGGCTCAATTGAAAATTATTCAAGTAACACTTAAGTAGCTGACGTATTCTTGTATATTTTCCTATACGAACAATCGTAGAGCATATGATATATAATGATGATATAATGAGTAATATAAATATGATATAGATAGATATTTTTTTCTAAACGACTTGGTTATATAACTAATTAGTAAGCGTTCACCAGGTAAAATACATCACTGCCATCTCCCAGGCCCGCGCTTGTCCTACTGTCCCGCAAGTGGCAGTAACGGGTCTTGCTACCACGGTACCTTTTATAAAATAACGAAATTTCATTTACAGTTTCCATTTTGTGATAAAAACTGAGGTTTTTTTGGAAAATGTAACATAACCTCAAAAACATGAATATGTGAGTAATCAAATCAAGCTTTAAAGAACTTTTAAAGAACTTTTAAAGAAATTGATTAAATCTAATTATTTGACCTGGACGAGAATCGAATCCACGATACGAGTCAAAAAACAAAACAAAAAAAAGACATATGTAAAAATCAAACAGAATAGACATAGAATATATTTTTAATTTAATCTCGTGCTAATATATGTAAGTCATTAAATTATAGCCGTCGACTACTGAACGAAGACTTCTGCAGTCCGCATCCATCCGCTGCAACCTAAAAGCCATTTTCGTCAAGTCGTCTATATTTATATAAGTAGGTGGTAAAAATCCAGACTTAGATGTAAAAACTGAAACAAATCAAAAGAAAACCTGTCAATATAATTATAACACAATAAGTAGCGTCCTTACATGCAACGTTTACTTAAGGACTATTGATGATAAAATCCTATACATAAGCTATACAAGCACTTACATAAGCAATAATAAGTAGCAAAAGATGTCGCTGTAAGAGATAATCATCATCATTATAGATACAAGCTCACAAACTAATTCACATCCACACTTTGACTGCGGTACCTAGGCTCTATTTGGATTATTAATGAGTTCAGTAAAATATTTTTTGATTTGATAATATTGAAATTATTAAATTATCTGAAGAATCAAGAAACAGGTCAGTCTCTTATGTATCAGAAAGTCATAAGATGTGATTACTTGTGTAGGAGAGTCCATGACTGCAATATATTGATCATATACATTGATACATTAATCACTGAAGTAGTCACCAGTTCTAAAGAGCCGCCAATCGATTGCTTTTATAGTTACCGCACGTGGTGTTAGACATTTTTGATCAATTATTTCTACAATAAAATACGAATTACACCCAATACACACATAATTGTAAAATTCGTCGATACTCGTATCACACACACAAAGAGAACGTCATGGCGTTGCATAAAATTAGTATCGGTGATTGAACACAACCAAACAAATTAAATATAACGATGAATATCACAATCCCGGTGGAGAGAAGAACTCGATCAACACTGTAACTACAATATTTACAACACACTAGTTTGAATGCATACAAGGAGTAGCTAATGTCGCCACCTCGGCTTTTAATTCGGATTAAACATACTCTTTAGTTCCTTATTAATTAACAAGTTTTTGATCTTAATTATAACAAAGTAAAGTATAATGCAAAAAATATGAAGTCATAATTTTGTACAACAAACTCAAACCAGTTTAAATACGTCATTAAGTCATATAAAAAACTGAAGAAAGCCACCTATTAAAATTACTACTGCCCACTAAAATCAGCTACTTAATGTTACACTTCATATGTATTTGTCAATATCCAATATTATAACGTAGCTGGTTCACTTTCCTTAATTTTTAGTCAGTATCTATCGAATAGGAGTTTTCGATTAAAATAAAATAAGGCTCAAACATATATTCTTATTTATGTTATTGCAATAGTTTTGGATATATATAAAATCTTATTAATTTAAAAAAAATCTCTCATATTAAAACAGCATTCAGACTTCAAAAATAAAGAAAACTATTTTGATATAATTTTTATATCTGCGCAAGGTTCAGGGCATTCTACTTATAGCTCAATCAATTCCTGCATCCATCTATTCCCAACTAAGATCCAAATTGGTATGATTGTAATAACTAAAACACCTCTTGTCACTTGTCACTAGGCCCTCAATAGGCTTTACATTTAGGCCCGCCGTAAAGTTTTCACCATGATTATCGATTTGGCGTGCAATAAACTCTCACTGCCCTCTCACTGTAAAGTAGTTCTTTGAGTAGCTATATCGTTAGCTCAAATTCTCCCTTTAAAACCTTTTGAAATGAAAAAAAAAAACTGAAAAATATTGATATCCGTATCCACTTATCAAACTAAATAATGTAAACTAGTAAAACTTCAGTCATAAACAATATAATTAATCTTATACAAGCTACTACTAAGATTAATACAATTAAAGAATTTACGCTTTCATACCTTATCTACAACAGCTGAGCTTATTATAAAATTTTGAACTATAAAATAATTAAATTGCAAATGCCAGCCGCTCAGGATTAGCAGACATCGGTCTTACCACGAATGTTAGGCGTGGGTGTAGTAAACCTGACCAGAGCGGTAATGTTAGTAGGCCGAAACCTTCTTTTTAAAAAAAGACCTATATCCTGAGGTAGAATATTGATGATAACGATAATTACATACCTACATCAAGAGAATAAACAAATAAAAATAAAAGAGTTGATTACTTACCTTGTAGCTAGGAACGTTTTCACTACTACACTACTCACTTTCAATGAAATCAGTTTGTGTGACTGTACCCTTACAATAAAGTTTACTTCATAGCGTTTGCTTGTAGCTGACATCAGTTCATGACACGCTATCACACATGTTTAGTAGCCGTTGACAAGGTGCTTCTATTTCGTACTCAATAATCTGCCCAGTCATTATTTGTTCATGAAATTATGTCGGTAATTTTGAGAGGTGTAGTGAAATTGTATTATTATTTAAATGACGAAATACCAGGTAAATAATGTGGCTATACGTTAATCTTTTTATTAACTCCTGAGGCAAAAAGAAAAGGTGTAAGGATTTAACATCAGAATCAGTGTCTGTGTATCTGTGGTCTGTTTGTGGTGTCGAAACTATCTAAACGGTTGGACTGATTTAATCATTTTTTTGTTAATTGATCAGCAGTGTTCAAAAAACTTTTTTCGAATTGTTTAAAGATATTGTTTTCTACTAATTTTTGCCCTCGCCTCTGTCCGTATGTATGTCGGATATCGTGGTAAATAATTGTTTAAATTATTCACTGCCGGCTAGTGCCTTCCTTCACTGTTTTTATAAATACATCTGTGAAAGAGTTATAAAAAAAACATTTGTCACTGACAAATGATGTCAATATAGTTATAAATTGGTGAAAGAATTTTTAAATTGTGTTATTATATTCATCTGTATTAGTAAATGTAAAAAACAAAGTGCGACAAATATAACAATTTTGATAAGAATTTTAAAAATACTCTTAAACGTGCATTATTAAAAAAGTGTTAAATTTAAATGTTTTAATAGCTTCCTAATTCGAACACACTGGTTTTCACGTAAAAGATAGATATATGCTGTCGTGAAACTTTATTTAGTTGTTATCTTTTCACTATTTATAAAAAACGCATGAACTCAATTTACCATCATCAACAGCCTTTATTAGTAAATTACTGGACATAGCCCTCTCCTTGTAAAGTTTTGACGTACTATACCATGCTGGCTGGTTGGGTTGGCATATAATTTATTTCAAGTTTTTTTTATGTGGTTGTGCTGCGTAAGGCACCCTTAGTCGGCTCTTACGACACCGACGGGATGAATAGAGGAAACCCAATTGTCCCTAAGAGACATTTACAAGCAGCAAACTGTTTTTTTTTTTATCTTAACAGATAAGAGAACCGAGGACTGGTTCTTAATGAGATCACCATGGCCAGGGTTAGCCCTACTTACATTGTACTTGCTGTTGGTACTCCGATGGTTGCCAGACTATATGAAAAACCGACCAGCTTATGATTTGCGAAACGTAATGGCGATATATAACGCCAGTCAGATGATTGGTTGCATCTATATAGCTTATAAGGTAATTTTCTTTATAAATACAGGTTAATCCATTCATCTATTATACACACGTTTAACTCAATAGATTAATTTAAACTTCAAAGTCGCCAGTACATATTAAAATCTAATAGTATTTACAGTGCTTCGAAGGCTTCAAATACTAATGACTATGAGGTTTCTCACTGTCACATATAGATATAAAGGCCATATTATAATATTCATCACAACCGAATAGTTGTGAAACATAAAAAAGCATTCTCAACAGATTCGAGATTTTGCTAGTAGGTCATTTTATTATGAAAATTATTCGTGATGCAGTATGGTATACCATTCATTATATTACAAACGTCTACGTTTGTTAGCTATGAAAAGACAGTTATATAAACTATTGTTAATTGATTAATTGTAGCATCACATAAACACACGAAGCGCCTGGCATATAGCAAGCGCTTATTTGCAGTTTAAAACAAAACTACTAATAATTTTATCAGAAGTTCTGGTGACGAAAATTAAACAGCAGCATTTAAATAAATACTGTTTAACCATCATTTTACATAAAGGTATATTAATAGTTATGTATTAAAATTGTACTATAACTGAGTGTGGCGGCTTCTACATTATAAACTCAAAAGTAAATGTACAACGGCGCCATCTAGCGAAGATACATCGAACTACGAAGTATGAACGAAACGTATGAATGTAATGAACTACAATGCTACTACTAATCCTGCATCGCGATATAGAGATTCGCGTGGCAATTAGCATATGTACAACCTCCCAACATCAACCGTTGGGCTGTGGCCCACCAGGCCTGATCACCTCGCCTGGTCGGAGGATCCTCCCTTTGTGTCGGAGGGACACATGCCACACGTCCCTCCACACTGAGGCTCAGCAATGGCTCGCTCAGTTGACCGTAGTCGTTGATGCCTGTCGCCCCCACCTTGGTTCTTATGCTCGGGTACTTCAACGTCTGGTCGGAGGCCTGGACTTCCCGTTACACAAACCCTAGTAGCAGGGCACTGGAGAACTGGGCTGAATGATTAAGTCTAGTTATCCTTATTCGGGGTCCGTGCTTACATTCGTGACGGCTAGGGGCAGTTCTATTGTAGACATTTCGTTCGCGTGCCCCTTGCTGGCACACCGTGTTCAGAACTGGCGGGTCGTTCTGAGGGAGGAGACGGGTTCGGATCACTGATATATTTGGTTTGAAGCCGCCGCTCCCACAGATGGTGTGCTGGCTGGACCGAATCCACCTGTGCCACGTTGGGCGCTCAAGCGCTTAGATTGGGAGTTGCTCCTGGAAGCCGCCATCGTACAGACCTGGGCGCCCGTGCCGGACAGGCCTGTCGATGTAGATGCTGGAGCATCATGATTTCGGGAGGTCATGACTCGCGTCTGAGATGTGGTGATGCCTAGGGTTCAGCCCAATACTGCGAGGCGTCAGGTCTGCTGGTGGTCGCCGGAGATCGCAAGGCTGCGACAAGGCTGCACGGCTGCGCGCTGTCATTGGTCTAGGTTCCGCAGAAGGTGTCGCCGCCCCGAAGATGCTGCAGCCCGAGAGACAGACCTGTTGGTGGAGTACAGGGTTGTTAAGAGGACCCTTCAGGCAGCGACAAAGCGGGCCAAGAGCAATGCCCGCCGCGATTCGCGGGAGACACTGGAACGAGATCCATGAGGACGCCCTTACCACATGGTTAGGGGCAAAATGCGCCCATGGACCCCTGCGTTGACCCGGTGTCTTCAACCAGAGCTGCTCGAGAGGGTCGTTGGCTCCCATCCCATCGCGTATGGTGGAGCACACTCCACCACAGATGGTTCCACCTTCACACCTTCAACGCCTGAGGCGCCTAACGTGGAAGATGACGACGTACCTAAGATTTCTTGGGCAGAACTAGTGCTGGCGATGCTACAGCTTAAGACCAAAAACACCGTCCCAGAACCCTATGGCATTTCAGGATGAGCATGGGTCCTGGCTCTCGATGACGGGGCGCCGGCTTTCGAGCCCCAACTGAGAGGATTCTTGAGTGCATGCCTCGAGCAGAGCCAGTTGTCAAATTATGGAAACTAATTATGGAGGAGGCCAAATATGGAGGCCAATTTATTAAGACGGGGAAAAACGTTCTCATCCAAAAAGAGGGGCGCCCGGTGGACTCACCATCCGCTTACTGGTCCATAGTGTTGCATGACGAGATATGCAAACCCTATGAGAGAGCGATTACATGTCGCCTCGTCAAGTATCTCTTCTGAGTAGGGCCTGATCTGGCGGACAACCAGTACAGTTTCCGTCAGGGGCGCTCCACCGTGGATGCTATCATGTGTGTGAGGACTCTGGTGGAGGAAACCGTTTCCCGGAGCGAAGTAGTGTTGGCAGTGTCTTTAGATATCACCAGGCAACCCTAAAGGCCACGGCCAGTGTTGCCTAACTCGTGGAGCGAAACCAACGTTCTGGTTCTCAAAGTGACTCTGCACGAATTCGAGGCCTTGTTCTTCCGTGAGCCTTGGAGGACGGCACCTGATGGATTCAGCCTCATAGAAGGAGGCACTCGCATCGGCATCTAGGTCTTTATAAGGTATCTGGAGCTGGTACTCGACAGCCGATGGGACGTCGGACATCATTTCCGAAGTCTGATCCTAAAGTTGGTTGGCACAGCGCGTGCAATGGCACGTTCGCTGCCGAATACAAGAGGACCCGATGACTCCTGCAGGAGACTCTTCTCTGGGGTTGTGCGGTCCATGGCCCCTTATGCGGCCCCAGCATGGACAGAGGCCTTGAAGGCCAGCAATGTCATGCTACTTCGAAGACCGCAGCGTGTGCTGGCCATTAGGATCATAAGGGGGTACTGTACGATCTCCTTTAAGGCGGTGAGTCTCCTGGCTGGAATACTATCATGGGACCTGGAGGCGAGAGTCCTTGCGGCTCTTTATCAGTGACGCAAGGAGGCACAGAAGTTGGGTCGGAGTCCTGAGACTCGAGAATTCGGAAATCAGAAATCTCAACTCCGTCAGCTCCTCATACCAGCTGACGCAAGTGATCACTGGAAAAGTACGTTTAAGCGATCACCTGTGTCGGGTCCGTAAGGTGCCAACCCCTGAGTACCACCATTGCGATGGCCGGATTGTGGACACAGCGCTCCACTCACTGGCAGAATGCCCGGCATGGGTGGAGCAGAGGCGTAACCTTGTGGCGGCCACCGCAGTTGGGATTCTCTCGCTCAGTGACATGATTGCGGCCATGATATAGAGCGAGAGCGCGTGGAACTCTGCTATCTCTTTCTGCGTGCAGGTTATGCTTACGAAGGAGATGGCGGAACGGGACCGGGAGAGGTTTAAATCTCTCCCAGTCCGCCAAGCTCGGGAACGGGCTAAGTACTGCAGACTCAGTTGCCGGAGATCGTTAAACGATCTTCGTCCTCCATAAGCATAGGCCTGAGTGTGGCAAATGAGGCCATCTGTCAGCCTAGCAGAAGCAGGCCGGGGTGGCAATGCGAGCGCTACGGACTACGCTCGCCCTTTTAAGAAAGGAAGAAAAGGGAACATGGAAGCCTCCTCGTGTTCCCCACGGGGGACATCTACAAGTCGTATATAGCCCGAGGTACGGGGGTTTCAGGAATTTCCTTACTAGTGTGCACCTGGTTCCCCGACTACTGGTACCTAAGACGTCGTGTGGTTTTTAGTCGGTTCGAGTCCGACATAACCATCTTTCGGTGGTATTCATGGGAATTATCGCACAGAAAAAAAAGTGGCTCTTAACCGGTAGACGTCAGGTAATTGTTACCTGGCTTTTTACCAAGTGAGTGAGGTTAACGGAGCCCCAATTCCCACTTCCTCAAATTAAGGGCGGTTTCATGCAAAAGACGAAAACGTTTTATGTCTTTTTCCCTCTGTTTTTCAAGCAGTAAGCGCGCGTTTTGCGAATATTTAATAGACATAAGTACCGATACTTACTTAATATGGCAAAGAGCAATTATAGACTAGATTGTGCTGTTTTTGGTTGCATGAATTGTTCAAAACACACTCAGAGATAACATCTTTTAAGCAACCTAGATATTGTGTTACATTCAATTTAACAATAAAGCTTTTCGTACGTCTCGGTCGAGGCGTAAATATTTTTCAGTGTCAAATTTATAAAGGTGTTATATTTTTTGTTAAATATTATATACTAATAAAACCGTGTGTTGTCTGCAATAAAAAATTGTTGAACAGTTTCTATTTCATTCACAATGAATTTAATTTTTCCAATTAATAATATCATATTTAAAATCAGAAAACTAGAAAGAAACTTAAGTAATAGGCTGATAAAATTAAAATACCGTAAGACGTCGCCGAAAAACAGATTATAGTGAAAGAGAGCGCGCTTCAACGATTGTCAGACAAGGATGGTAATTACCAGCTATACGTGTTTTTAAAGCCACTGTGCATCAGTCAGTAAACCTCTCGCCCATGCCAAACATTAGCCGAAACGACTTTACAATTTTCAAAAATAATAATAATATATTTTTTTGGTTATTTACATTAAAAAGTAAAGAAGAAAGTTAAAGTGACCACCATCTTTGAATTCTACTTATGCTTTCCATCAGGCAGAGTAGAGTCACTTTGGTAGACCATAAAAAAAAGAATCATAACAAAACAATGATTTGAAATGAGAATTAATTTATCTATGCAGTGTTCCACATAGCATTACAAAACAATTAAATATTCAAAAAATACGACAGTTTCAGAGGTGTAAAAATGAAATACAATATTAAAAATAATTTATTTATTAAGAAAACCCCTATTTGCTATTTGACTTTTACATAAGCAGAGATATTTTATCAAGAACAGAAAAAAATTGCTTTTATTTAATATGTCAATGATGAATATACAGAATATACGTCATAAACGTATAAATGTAATAAAATGTTGCCTATTTAATATATATAGTCCATTGAAATGTTACATTTTTTAGGCCTAACCTTGCGTTTTTTAGAAGACGTAATTTTATTTTTTTGATGTGTAGGGGGGGTCAGTGTAAAGCTAAAACCAAGTTTGTGGGGTCGCCACCCTTGTCCCACGGCCGCCATCTTGAAAATAGGGATGAAACGGTTTTTATGATATATCTCTTAAACTATTTATTTGATAAAAAAAATTTGTTAACATTTTTTGTTGCAAATTAAATTCTCTACAACTTTGGTCCAGTAACTTTTTATCGTAGAACTATAAATAAAAAAGTTATAAGCGAAAATCTTCAGAAATTCGAGAAAAAAAATTATATTTTTCTATATTACTTTTTTTTATCATTTTACGGCAAAATAATAGCAGACCATTTTTGTAGATCGTTTTTTGAGGAATAACTTTTATTTGCATCATTTTTTCATTAAGTTAATAGCTAAGGTTTTACAGCGCTCCGAAGTGAGTACTATTGTTTAGTACTCTTAACTATACCTATATTATATGTGTGTACTAATAATATGTCATCGATTCTTGTTTTTTTTTTTTTATTTTGTTATTATAACTTTTTTAATTACAAATTTAGCAATATTATTAATAATTAATTATTGACTCTTTTCCCCACCACCCACGAGGTAGAGTCTAGAGGCGCGTTTTTCTTTACGTAGTATCCCCAATAGGCATAATCCACGGTAATTTTCTAAATTAGAACTACTTCGTCCTCAGTCGTTTCGATGGACCAGGCTGCGGCTCAGCATCTGATTGGCTTTCTGAAACTTCAAATAAACTCTATACTAACCCGTCTGGCCAGCGTTGATATAGCAGTCTTAAACCTCCTTTGGGAGGAGAGGCTTATGTGTCTTATGTAAAGCAGTTGACCAAGAAGTGATGACTACCCTCATCGGTTCTAATATTATGAAGCTGAAGAGCTTTGTTTGTTTCAATGTAACTACAGGTCTGAATTGAAAAGTTCTTTCAGTTTAAATAGAAGGTTATAAAATCATCACGCTGGGATCAATAGCAGCAGAGTATCAATGAAAAATATTGCAAGAACGGAGGGCAATTATTCGTTTTCAGAGCACCTATTGCGTGCGTTGCGTGAATAGTCAAATTTCGCAAAAATAAGGAATTATTCATCTTTAAAAGTTCTAAAAAAAATTCAAAACAGTATATGTCTGTCTTTTAAGCTTGGTTCTCTATAACCTTTATGGTAAACAAATTAATTCACGCTGTACGAGTATATCATCACGCTACGGGCAGGGTTAACGAGTGCACTATAAAAATCTTAAATTGGTTTGTGTGTGTGTCAAAAGTTCTTCTCCGATTGAGCTTAAATTTTGGCACGATATACAATAAGCTTTAAAGTGGTTTTTAACCACAATGTGCCACAGCGAAGCGTGGCTAGCGGCAGGGTACAACCCGTATTTTATAATTTAGATTTGGCGTCAGGTAGCTATTAACTTAATGAAAAAATGATGCAAATAAAAGTTGTTCCTCAAAAAACGATCTACAAAAATGGTCTGATATTGTTTTTCCGTAAAATGATAAAAAAAAAGTAATATCGAAAAATATAAATTTTTTTCTCGAATTTCTGAAGATTTTCGCTTATAACTTTTTTATTTATAGTTCTACGATAAAAAGTTTCTGGACCAAAGTTGTAGAGAATTTAATTTGCAACAAAAAAGGTTAACAATTTTTTTTTATCAAATAAATAGTTTAAGAGATATCATAAAAACCGTTTCAACCCCTATTTTCAAGATAGCGGTCGTGGGACAAGGGTGGCGACCCCACAAACTTGGTTTTAGCTTTACACTGACCCCCCCTACACATCAAAAAAATAAAATTACGTCCTCTAAAAAACGCAACCCCAAATGTAATATTCGATATTTTTTTATTTAAAATGCCTAGCTGTGAACCAACCATGACTTTACAATTTTTTTCAATATATTACTGTAAAGTGGATTTTAGTTTATTGTGATAACGAGTGAACGTATTTTTTTGGAAAAACGTTATTAATATGATAATTAAAAATACTAGCGGCCACATTTTGATTGACACCTCAGTAAAAACAAATTTCTATATTTGTAATATACACAAAAACTAGATTTTGATTAAATACTCTTTAAACGTAGTTATCTTACAGCTGGATCTTAGACTACAGGTGATTATTTCGAAAACAAAAATGAAAATTACCATGTCGATGGTAGTTGTCACAATAAAGTTTATGAGTTTGATTCGTCTGCTTAAGAAATTTAAACATATGCAGCTATGTAATTTTTATTTTTTTATTTTAGTTATTTATTTTAAGCCACTTATTTTTTTTTGTTTTCAGGGTCTAACACTAGGATGGTTAAACCATTATTCCTTAGTGTGTCAAGGCGTGGATTATGGTCCAAATGCGCTTGAATACGCATGGATTGTGTGCTACGGATACTTCATCCTAAAGTTTATTGATCTTCTAGATACGGTAACGCAAACTTTGAATTAATAAATTTTAACCCAAATTACTTTATAAATCCTGAATTCGAACAGTTTTTTTTCCAAATCATTTACTTTTCTAATAATTATGGCATTTACGGTTGAAAAGATATACCTACATTATAATAATTATAATAACTGACACATATCACACGGCCGTCTGGTGTCTGATCAAAAACTAGGCAGTCTGTACGAAACGGTAACTTTTTTTTTTAACGTGTGGAAACCCCCTCGGGCCGTCACCCCACCGCGTTTTGCGGCGGGGTGACTACCCGCAGTGGTAAAACCACACAAAGTGTCACTCTGCGCCTAAAATAGGAGGAATCCAGGAACAGCTATTGTTACGTCATCCGGACCTCTCCTAGCGCCTGCGCGCTGGCGCGGACATCATCTTCGGTTGAAACTCTCCATTTAGGTGATGTACGGTAAACGCGGATGTCGCCTCCTCACAGTTGGGCACTGTAACGGATAGAGGGGGCAACCGTCCTGTCCACCCGAGGCCACACTCAGGGCGGTATGAGGACCCGATGAGCACCTGCACCGCCCAGGCGGAACAAACTGCTAGTGTATGCTGAGCCGAGTCCTCACTGCAGTCACAGTGGTGATACGTGGAACTCACCCTCCTAGTGGCCGAAAGCAGATACTTCTCGAAGCAACCGTGCCCAGAAAGGGCGTGCATCAGTCGGAAGGAAAGGGTCACGTGCTGCCGCCCTGCCCAGTCGACGATGGATGGCAGAACGACGGATGACCAATGAGCCATCGTGCCTCGATGAACGGCCTCACGCCACTCGCGTTCCTCCTGAGGTGACGGCCGTATACCACTAGCCGTCCGCCGATAAACTTCAGCGAGCACTTCCACCTCCAAATCCTACGGGGGAGTTCTGGTCGAGCCATATTCTAGACGGTCAGAGTCGCCACCCACACCGCTGCAACATACAGTGCCATTGACTGGATAATCCCCGTGTACAGCCGTTTCGTCACGACGCTGGCTCAACCCAAATTGGTCAAAAGTCGCCCAAGAGCAGAAGCAGCGTCGATCAGCTTTGGAGCAAGCTGTCGGAAGTGCTCGTCGAACTTTATTGGCGAGCAGCTGACTTCCGGGCGGGCAGCGGCATACGGACCCCGCCCGAAGAGATACGCGAGTGGTGAGAGGTCGCTCGTATTAGGCGTAACAGCGAATTAGGCGTCCGACAAATCTGGGCCCACCTTGCAGAGGTGCTGGACGATGCGAGCAGAGAGTATCATCTCAAACAATTTACCCGCCTCGTCCAGCAACACGATGGACCTATAGGCCGCGACCGAATCGGCAGGCCGTCCCGGCTTCCTTATTAGGACCAGTTGCCCACTCTTACTACACTCAAGAAAACCACCGTACGCCAGGCTAGCGTCCAGAACCTCCCTGAGGCGGTCCGACATATGGTCAAGGGCTCACGCTATCACTCGGGCAGGCATTCCGTCTAGCCCGACAATAAGGTAACCTTTTTTTTTTCTTTCTTTTTAAAAATGTGGTAACCCCCTCGGGCCGTCATCCCACCGGGCTTTACGGCGGAGTGGTGTGTCGGAATCGGACCAATTAAAACCACACGGTGTGCCACTCTGCGCCTGACATAGGAGGGATCCGGGAACAGCTGCTATTACGACATCCGGATCCCTTCTAGTGCCTGCCCACTACTGCGGACACCATCTGCGGATAAACTCTCTATTTCAGGCGACGTACGGCACACGTGGACGTCGCCCCCTCGCGGCTGGCCATTGTAGCGGATGAACCAGGCAAACCCGACCCGTCCACCTAGGGCCACACTCAAGGCGACATAAGGCGCTGGTACGCGCAGCTCCGCCGCCCGGTTCGCCGGCGGCGAATTGGGTCCGAGTGGAGATCGTCCTCCCGGGCTTTCTCCGCCGCCTCCTTCCGCGAAATTACGTCTTCCCAGAAGGTTGCGACCGCGGTAAAACAACTGTCGCTACCAACCATGGAGCGTATGACGGCCGGTAGCGAGAGATCTCCTCCAATAACTGCAGTGAGGACCCCACACTGCACCGCTCAGGCGGAACAAACCGCCAACGTGTGCTGAGCCGTGTCCTCACTGCAGTCGTAGTGGTGACAGGCGGGACTCAATTCCCTCCTGGCGACCGAGTGCAGATACTTCCCGAAGAAACCGTGCCCAGAAAGGATCTGCGTCAGTCGGAAGGAAAGGGTCCCGTGTTGTCGCCTTGGGTACTCGGCGATGACCGGCTGGAGAGCCTCTACGGCAGCAAAGCCAGCACGTGGAGCCTCCAACCGGAACGACCAACGAGCCATTGTGGCTCGACGAGCGACCTCTCGCCACTCGCGTATCTCTTCGGGCGTTCGCCGATAAAGTTCGGTGAGCACTTCCGCCTCCAAATCTCACGGAGGAATTCCGGCCAAGGCGCACGCCGCCTCAGTCGATACGGTACGGTAACCGCGTATGGCTCTAACCGCCAATATCCTCTGAGGGCGCCAGAGGCGAGCCCTATTCTGGGCGGTCAGAGCCGCCGCCCACACCGGTGCACCATACAGCGCCATTGACCGGACAACCCCCGTGTATAGCCGTCTCTTTGCGATGCTGGCTCCACCCAAATTGGGCAAAAGTCACCCAAGGGCAGAAGCAGCGCCGGCCAGTTTTGGAGAAAGCAGTCAGAAGTGCTCGTCGAAGAGCCACCTGTCGTCGAGAATCAGGCCCAGATACTTTATCTGGGCCTAAACCGGTACGAGGACCGAGTTGACTACAATAGAGGCGCCGGAGGGTGGACCACGAGGGGGCCCATGGAACAAAAGGGCCTCCGTCTTGTCCAAAGCCACCCGCAACCCCAGCGCCTCAATACGCCTGACTACGACCACTGACGCGACGTGTGGAGATTTTGGCGACCCCAGGGGTCACGATCGAGACCCTCCAGCATCTCCTTTCTCTTAAATTCTTTGGCGCGGCTGATGGGCAGCTTCAGAGTTTTCCGCGCCTCTCGGTACTCCTCATGAAGCTGGTCCTCCTCGCCTTCTTCGCGGTGTCGCCGTCGACTACGGGTGTAGGACCTCCGGGCTCGTGTGCAGGTCGCGCAGAGGTCCGCCAACTCCTGGGACCACCAGTAAACCTCCTTTCGTGGAGGCCGACAACCTCAAATGCGGCGCATGGCCGCATCGCAGATCTGCGTAATCGCATCGCAGAAGCGACCAGCCCTCCTGTCAACCTGCTCGGTCGGGGCCTGCGGCGACAGCCAAGAGTGAATGATGGCCGCCTCCTCTAGTAGGTCCCTATTTAGTTTGGCTACAGCCCACCGCGGAAAGCGAGAAGAACGCCGCGCCACGTGACCCCTGCTGGGGTCCTGGGTCCGGGAGAGCCCAAATCGGATGTAGTGGTGATCCGAGACTGTCTCAACCTCTTCCAGGATGCACCAGTTTCTTACTCGTGCGACGAGGGCAGGGGTACCGAACGAAAGGTCAACTATCGACCCCCCCTGCTATCGCACGGACGTGTTGGTGGAGTTTCTGTTTAATAAACAGAGGCCCACCGAGGCCGCCCACTCCTCCACGGCCTCGCCCCTAGCGTCCGTTCTGGGGGAACCCCACTCAATGTATTTTTCGTTGAAGTCCCCCAGCACTAGGACGTGCCAGGTCCTCACTGCAGTCGTAGTGGTGACAGGCGGGACTCAATTTCCTCCTGGCGACCGAGTGCAGATACTTCCCGAAGAAACCGTGCCCAGAAAGGATCTGCGTCAGTCGGAAGGAAAGGGTCCCGTGTTGTCGCCTTGGGTACTCGGCGATGACCGGCTGGAGAGCCTCTACGGCAGCAAAGCCAGCACGTGGAGCCTCCAACCGGAACGACCAACGAGCCATTGTGGCTCGACGAGCGACCTCTCGCCACTCGCGTATCTCTTCGGGCGTTCGCCGATAAAGTTCGGTGAGCACTTCCGCCTCCAAATCTCACGGAGGAATTCCGGCCAAGGCGCACGCCGCCTCAGTCGATACGGTACGGTAACCGCGTATGGCTCTAACCGCCAATATCCTCTGAGGGCGCCAGAGGCGAGCCCTATTCTGGGCGGTCAGAGCCGCCGCCCACACCGGTGCACCATACAGCGCCATTGACCGGACAACCCCCGTGTATAGCCGTCTCTTTGCGATGCTGGCTCCACCCAAATTGGGCAAAAGTCACCCAAGGGCAGAAGCAGCGCCGGCCAGTTTTGGAGAAAGCAGTCAGAAGTGCTCGTCGAAGAGCCACCTGTCGTCGAGAATCAGGCCCAGATACTTTATCTGGGCCTAAACCGGTACGAGGACCGAGTTGACTACAATAGAGGCGCCGGAGGGTGGACCACGAGGGGGCCCATGGAACAAAAGGGCCTCCGTCTTGTCCAAAGCCACCCGCAACCCCAGCGCCTCAATACGCCTGACTACGACCACTGACGCGACGTGTGGAGATTTTGGCGACCCCAGGGGTCACGATCGAGACCCTCCAGCATCTCCTTTCTCTTAAATTCTTTGGCGCGGCTGATGGGCAGCTTCAGAGTTTTCCGCGCCTCTCGGTACTCCTCATGAAGCTGGTCCTCCTCGCCTTCTTCGCGGTGTCGCCGTCGACTACGGGTGTAGGACCTCCGGGCTCGTGTGCAGGTCGCGCAGAGGTCCGCCAACTCCTGGGACCACCAGTAAACCTCCTTTCGTGGAGGCCGACAACCTCAAATGCGGCGCATGGCCGCATCGCAGATCTGCGTAATCGCATCGCAGAAGCGACCAGCCCTCCTGTCAACCTGCTCGGTCGGGCCTGCGGCGACAGCCAAGAGTGAATGATGGCCGCCTCCTCTAGTAGGTCCCTATTTAGTTTGGCTACAGCCCACCGCGGAAAGCGAGAAGAACGCCGCGCCACGTGACCCCTGCTGGGGTCCTGGGTCCGGGAGAGCCCAAATCGGATGTAGTGGTGATCCGAGACTGTCTCAACCTCTTCCAGGATGCACCAGTTTCTTACTCGTGCGACGAGGGCAGGGGTACCGAACGAAAGGTCAACTATCGACCCCCCCTGCTATCGCACGGACGTGTTGGTGGAGTTTCTGTTTAATAAACAGAGGCCCACCGAGGCCGCCCACTCCTCCACGGCCTCGCCCCTAGCGTCCGTTCTGGGGGAACCCCACTCAATGTATTTTTCGTTGCAGTCCCCCAGCACTAGGACGTGCCCAGACGTTAGTCGCCGCATCGAGGTTTCCAAGTTGTTAAGGAAAACCTCGATGTCGCTCACACTCCGGTTGGGGGAGAAGTAGACACCATATATGGTGATCTCTCCACTAAGCAGCAACATATCCAGTGCCCTTGTCTCTTAACGACAAGAGCGAGGAATGAGCCGCCATGGAGGCAACGACTGCCACGGAGCAGTCCCGGTCACCCAACCAGTTTACGGCTACGGCAACACCGATCGACCACTGTGCCATGGTTTGCAGGAAAAGGTCTTGCGCTGCGGCACAGTGGTTCAGGTTCGTCTGGACAAGGAGGTTGGAGACTTGGTCCATTACTTGACCGTCTCTACAACCTCCTCCATGGGCGACGATAGCGACGCACCAACGATGTCAGAAGCAGCCTGGTTCGACTGGCTAGCCCCTGACGCTTGCCGAGTACTGCGGGCAATGCTGCGTTTGCAGCCTCCCTGCCCGATCTGGTGATTGGCGGGCTTGTTACCCGCGGCACATGCCAGGCAGTGAGGGGCGGCAGAACACTCTGCCGCCTTGTGCCCCGGTCGACCGCAGCGGAAGCATAGTCCGCTGCAGTCAGAACAACTCACGCACTTGGCGCATGTATGTCTCGATGCCAGACACTTGAAACACCTCATCGGTCTCGCCACCAGAACTATAATCCTGGCGTTCACGAAAACAATGAGGATCTTGCCAGCGTCGCCCAAAATTTTGGCCGATGCCACGGGACAACTGATCCACACAGCGCCAACTCCCCCCGGACAATAAGGTAACCTACGGTAACCAAATTAATAAACCTTACATAGCAAACACTACATAGAACGAGTATAAAACATGGTCGCTGTTCGCTGTCTGTCTGTCCCTATATATGCTTAGATCTTTAAAACTACGCAACGGAATTTGATTAATGTTTAATAGATAGAGTAATTCAAAAGAAAGGTTTATATGTATAATAAAGGATATAAACACTGATAATTTTATAGGTTTCTCGCAGGGATCGGTCTTAAGACAGCTCCTGTGGAACATTGGCTACGACGGGGTGCTTCGCGGTGTTTTCTTAGATGGCGTCGTCGTCACGTGTTATGCGGACGACACACTTGTGACGGCGTGCGGCAAGACACGCCGTGAGGCAACTCTGAGGGTCCCGGCCAGGGTTGCCCAAGTCGTGGAGCGAATCCGGCGGGTTCATCTTGAGGTGCTTCTGCACAAGTCCGAGGCCTTGTTCTTTCATGGGCCTCGTAACAAGCCACCAAATCGATCAAGCCTCATAGTAGGAAACACTTACTTCGGCATTGAGCCCTCCATGAGGTATCTGGGGCTCGTACTCGATAGCCGTGTAACATCGAAACATATTTCCGAAGTCAGGTCTCAAAGTTGATAAAAGCAGCGCGAGCATTGGCGCGGCTGCTGCCTAACATGAGGGGACCCGATGACTCCTGCACGAGACTTTACACGGGAGTTGTGCGGTCAATGACCCTTTACGGGGCCCCAGGTGTGGGTGGAGACCCTTAATGCCAGCAACGTCGCGATACTGCCACGACCGCAGCGAGTGCTGGCCATCAGGGTCATAAGAGGATACCGCACAACCTCCTTTGAGGCGGTAAGTCTCCTGGTTGGAACTCTACTAAGAGACCTGGAGGCGAGAGCCCTTGCGGCTCTTTATCAGTGGCGCAAGAAGGCACCGAAGTTGGGTCGGAGTCTTGAGACTCACAAACTCGAAGATCAGAAATCTCAACGCTGGCGGAATGCCCAGCGTGGGCGGAGCTGAGGCGTGACCTTATGGCGGCCATCGGAGTGGAAACTCTCTCGCTCGGTAGCATGATCGTGGCCATGTTACGGAGCGAGAGCACGTGGAACTCCGCCGTCTCTTTTTGCGAGCAAGTTATGCTTGCAAAGGAGATGTCGGAGCGGGACCGGTAGAGGTTTAGAACTCTTCCGGTCCGCCAGGCCCAGGAACGGGTCCGGTATCATAGAGGGCTCGGGCGCCGGAGATCTCATAAGTTCAAGTCTGGGGGTGACAAGTGAGGCTATCCGTCACCCTAGCAGAAGCAGGCCAGGATAGAAGCAGGACGTGCTACGGAGCACACACTCTTTTGGGGCAAGAAAGGGGTCATCTGCAAACCGTAGATAGATAGGTACGTCGAGGTTCCAGGAATTTCCTTTCTAGGGTACACGTGGTTCCCCGGCTCCTGGTACCTAAGACGGCGTGCGGTTTTGGGTCGGTTCGAGTCCGACATAACCACCAGTAGGTGGTATCCGGGGGGATTGCCACACAGAAAAAAAAACGGTCATAGCAGTTGCGGTGATACCGACCAGGGGGCCGAGCGGCACTTTTTGATTAGCAGCGATCGCCTTCATCGCAGCTCGGTAGCGAGGAAAATAGCAATGCTTTATTAAAATATGCTCTTGAGTCACAACGTAATCCCTACTTATAAGTACGTTATCATAAACTAAAAAAAAATATATTTGAAATTGTATAATTATACTTAAATACTAAAGTGAATTCTTGTTAAGAAAAAACGTTCTTTTCGGAGCGTCAATTTTTAAAAATTGTATTGTCTAATAACATAAAAAACTGTGGACATTGTATACAAAAATATTCTGCAGTAGGTTTAGTATCAACATTGCACCCGTGTGAAACCAGGGTGGTTCGCTAGTTATAAGTAAATTACACCTAGATAGAACAAATAATCGAGCTTAACACACAATTATTTGACCTGGGTAGAAATTGAATACACATCCTCTGGCTTAGCAGTCAAGATTCAGTTAGTTTATGCCTAGTTTTTTATAATACAATATTTTGTTACATTGTTTCAGATATTCTTTGTTTTAAGAAAAAAACAGAATCAAGTAACATTTCTACACGTTTACCATCACTGGGGCATGGTAGCCGTATCCTGGGGCATTGTTAAATTTGTACCAGGTATGTATGTAAATTTGTATTTTAAGAATCTAATACTTTCTAAAAGTAGATTTAGATGAGTATCAACTTTTGATTTACAGTAATAAGTTACCTTGGATTACGACAAAGCCATAGAGATATTACATAAATATGACCCAGTTTAAACTTTTCTTCATGCAAGTTAAGCTCATTATCATTATGAAACAAAAAACTGATTTTTTTTCCACACTCTGGATGTATGCTACATAACACGTTTGGAAAAATTACATCCAAAATAACTATATAATAATAATTATTAAATAATTATGCTAGCTTCAGGAATGTTAGATTTATGTGTAAATACTAACATTAATTATCTTGTCAGTAGTATCTTGTACAAGTATATAAAGATTGTGTGTACTAATAAGAAACTATCGAGGAAGCCAAGACTCCTAGAAAAACTGTACGATCTGATTGTCTTTGTGATGATATTTCTTTTAAAAACCAATATATCAATCTATCTAAATATATAAAAATGGTTTGTGTATCCTTAGAAAGATTCAAAAATTGCCGCACCGTTTGAGTTAAAATTATGACACGATATCCAACACGCTTCAGGGATGGATTTTTGTACTCGTCTACGACGAATACTCGATGTTTATGTTCTACCATGACGCCTAACTAGTGAATCGATTTTAATGAACGAATTGTCAATAGATTCGTTATAATGGCTCGGGTAACATGAGCTATATACTTTTTATTAAAATTTGTTGAGGTTTTTATTTTTTTTCTTTTCTACTTTTTACACCACAATTTGCCACAGGAAAGTTTGTCAAAACACAGTTAGTACGTAATAAATTTCTTCTTTCACTGTATAATTTTAGGTGGTCACATAACATCGTTGATAATAATAAATTCCATTGTGCACTTTGTAATGTACGGATATTACTTGCTGACCGCACTGGATGAAGCAAACAGGCAAGCGCTCAGTAAATACAAAAAATATATCACACAGATACAAATAGTAAGTAGTTATTACTTCTTTTAGGACAACATTTGACAACTTTATTAAAATTAAGATAGCTATGCAGTCGTGAAAAGCTACATGGTCAACCTTAGTTAGGATATAGACATACACAATGTAATACCCTGAATTCTAAATACGGACTACAAATCATGCCGACTAAGGGAGCGAACTACACAGGGAAACAGCATTGTAAAGAGAAGAAAAAGTTATAACAATTTCTATGCCAACCCGTCTGGCAAGTGTGTTAGAGTAGGCCAAAAATATGTTTGCAAACCGATGCAGTGACCTATTAAAGGCACTTTATGTGAGTATATTATTACATATATATGTTTTTTCAGCTCCAGTTCGGCATGCTGTTCGTACACCATTTTACAATACTCTTGACACGAGATTGCGCCTACCCTCGTCCTCCTGCCTACATTCTGTTGCCGCAGAATTTATTTATGTTCTTACTTTTCTCAGATTTCTACTACCGTTCATATATCAAGTCTAAGAAACAGTAAATTATGTTATGTCACTAATAAAATATGACAGTAAATTAAAAAAATTACGAGTTTTCCGTAGTATTTATTTAAACCTGTTCTGTGACATCGACTATAATATGTCTATCTCATTTGGTATACTTAGTAACAAATGCAGCGCGGAGCGTGGGGAGGTGCTAGACCACTTGCTCGTTTCTCGCAAAATTTTGTCGCAATGCTTCACGGGACAACAGCGTGCTTACCGTGTGAAACAATTTTATAATTCTATAACAACAGTTCACTTATTACTGAATACGATTTACACGACTTAAACCGATGTCCGAGTGCCAATTTAAAAAAGAAATGTGTAAAGAAGTTCGAAGAGACGGGATCTACGCTAAATGTAAAGCAAACAGGAGGTCCACGGACTAGTCGGACCGAAGAGAACGTGCAGCAAGTTACCGCTTCTGTTCGACGTAATCTATATTTATCGCGGCGTAAACGTTCGGCTGAATTAGGTTATCCCGCACATCATTACGCCATATTTTGAAATTGCTACTACTACTACACTACGTCTACTAAAAGAAAAAATCAGCGAAGAAACGTTGGCTATCTCGCGGTCTCTTTGCCGATGAGTAATCGAACATTTCGGTGCTCGCTTAGAAGAGTGTAAACGTCGAAACAGTAGTCATTTATACAATGTAATTTTTGAAAAATAAATTCCAATTAATTAACTTTCTTGTAAATAAATATTTTTTGTAATACCTATGTCTAATATTTTTTTAAAACAATTTTCAAATGATAAGTTATGTCTCGTGACCCACCTGTGTAACATCTTTCACTTAATATTTTTAGTAAAAATAGTGCACCACGAGATAGGCGAAAAGGAATTTATTGTATGTTTCAGTATAAACATAAATATTTGTATAAATTGTTAGAACCAATTGAGGAATAATAAAGAAAATATGCATATTTATTAATATACGAGTAGGTGTATAAGTGGAACCTCTGTACACACGGACGACGAAAGAACTACTATTAACTAGTACAAAATATAGAATTATACTAAGTCTTTACCTTAGAAAATTACGTTTAACGTTTTTTTTTCTGTTTCATATCTATTATTTAAACTAATCATTCGTATAATCTATGCATCTTTTTGCCAACACAGTTTATTGATGGCCTTCTTGAAGAAATTAGCTGGACGAGAAACGCAACACAATAACTGACACTACTATTTCAGCAGCTGCTAACATAGCTAGGCACTTAGTATTCATGATAGTGTTTTATCTAATACTATTTACTTCTTGACCTTAATAGTCTAGCCAATCAACATAACGTCCTCATTTAAAACGCTTGGATCAACACGATATTGTTATCAAGTTATACTATTTTAAACATTATTTCAATTAATTACGTTTGTGAAAACACACGCTTAAACACACCTCAAAAAATGAAAAGTACGTAATCTAAATAGTTGAAACAATAATGTTTTTGACGATAAGTAAAATATTAAAAAGTGATTTAAAAATTTCGTAAAAAAGTGAGTTGAGATTCTATCGTCCTTTAACAATATTTTTTATTCTAGTTACGTGTTGTCATATTGTGACAGTGTCCACAGTCGGTCTTATAGGCAGTCTTTACATCTATCATCTTTATAAGGAGAAACTCAAAAAAAGAATTATACATTTATATTACAATTATTTTAACCTGGGAAAATGTTTAATCAGTTCAAAGTCCTCTCCCAATATAATAATAAACGCCTTATATCATTCTGAAATCCTTAGCAAGAACGTCTAAAGACTTTTTCTCTCGTTGGCACAGTGATAGCATATGCGACTGCTGTGCTCGGTTCTCGGGATAGATCAAATGTTTTTATAGTCTGTAAGTATTTGTTTCAGAATTTGGGTGTTTTCTGTATACAATAACCTAAGTACTCTATTGATCTCTCTAGCTGTCATAGGCATGTCAATACGAGCTCTCCTTAGTTTGAAGCTTATGTCGTAAAGCTAGTTGCATATTTAAACCCCGACACTAGAAGAGGGTGTTATAGGTTTGACCGCTATCTCTATCTGTGGTATCATAGCTCCTAAACGGATAAACTGATTTATATTTAAAGGCAGGTTTTTTAGTGATGTTTCTAGACCATGCAAGATGAAGATTAGACCAGTCAATATACAATCAACAGTCAAAGACATCACCATGCTACAGTTTGGTAAAGAGTGTTTTTAACACAAATCAAATTATTGTAGCTAAAGTACAGGTGAGCCACAAATTAGTTAACATTTGAAAAAATCATATAAGAAAAATCACTTCATATATTATAAAAAATGTACGACGTTTACACTCTTAGCGAGCACCGAAATTTTCGAATACTCGTCGGCAGAGACCACGAGATCGCCGACATCTCTTCGCTGATTTTTTCTTTTAGTTGACATAGTGTATTTCGTTTATTGACGTAAACATGATTCTTCCAGTAACCTCATAAAAAAAAGTCTGCAGGGCAGATCTATTATCTGAACTTCTGGGTTGCCATGGAATGTTGCCTCGTCTGGAAATTAGCTTTTACGGAAACATGTCTTTGACCACCGGCAGGGACTCATTGGTTGTGTGACAAGTGGCTCCATCTTGTTGAAAGCGTGTGTTACAATTGTAACCAGCAAATTCCAGTAGCATACGTCCCAAGAACTCCCGGAACATGTTTGCGCGGGATATTATATTCAAATGTTAACGAATTCTCGGCCCACCATTTATAAAAGTTAAACGTAAACTGTAATTATTGGATATGGCTGGCATTTTGATATCTCACATTTTGTCATAAGATCAGCCAATCAGAAGATGCATGACTTGAAAAGTAATATTGTGTTTTTGATCATTTTATATAATAACTTTCATAAAAACTTAATAATTACTAAATTAAGAATTGAAGCCACTAAATAAAAATTAAAAACAAACTTAATTGACAGTTTTACCGACGCATGACGGGGATTTCATATTTAATTTTTATTTATTTCTGTATCTGTTTTTGTACCCCCAATCTTCATTCAAAAAAAAAATAAATTTCAGATGTCTTAATCACAAAAACAAGAAGTTTCGTTTGATTTACTACGAGTTAAAATGGAATGACTCATCGCTGGGAATGAGACAATTATTTAATAAATATATAAAAACCCGTTCGGTAAGCCTACTACAATCAAGAAGTATAAAACATTTAAACCATTTGTTTTTGTTACACAAAGATACACAACACATACACGGGACACACAACATTTACGCATGTGCAGCAAAGGGTACCAGTTCAGTTCAAGCTGTACTGAAGCACAGCACTGGTTTTCAGAATAACCCTGAAATATGCACAATATGTAATGAACTTCTTTCGTTTCTTTTCATCATCATCTCAGGTGAAAGAACTGCACTGCTCGACATACGTATCCACTACAACGAACCTATGTTGCCCCCATCTATCACCCATCTAGCGACCGTCACGGGGTTGTCTGTCCACCCTATAGGAACCTACCCACGGTTTCAGTACGTGGTCGCCACTTCAAAAATTTTTGGCACTATCAACCATCTTGTCTGCAAACAATGCACCCCACCAACTGCCACTTCTGTTTTAACATCAGCTAAAATAATTTACTTTACGGGTTGACCAAGACCAGTTTGCTATCCTTTAGAAACTAACAATGCAAATCATTCATTTTGCAATGATTATTGCTAAATTAATAAATTGCATAATTAGTCTCAAGCTTTGAAGGTATTATAAATCCTTACTAATAGACCACCGTGGCCATCTACAGACATCAAGTACAGTATGCTGCAACAAAGAGTTTAAAATGTAAATATATGTAAAAAGTAATTATTTTAGGACGAAGTATTCTATAGTATTATCAATGAAACATCAGTGGATGAATTAAACACACGGTTAAAAACCATTAAAGTGAATGAGGCTAACTTTAGACCCAACTTTGTGCTATCAGGAGCTAAGCCATATGACTAAGACAATTGGAAGTATGTTAAAATTGGAGAAAATGTATTCGAAGTTATAAAACCTTGTACGAGGTAAATTCCATATCTATTTATAATTTTAAAAATGCTCAGATAAAATTTTGTGTGAGTGGGTTTGAAACTCATGCATTTTTAAATTTTTTAGATACATATCGACCAGTATCGATCCTGAAACTGGAATGCACATCACAAACATGGAGCCTGAAAACCTGTTGAAAAGGTATCTAATTTACTACAGTACTAGAAGAGATAGCATCCTTTTTTTTTCACGAAACAGCCAACTTTTCTAAACTTTTTTAATTTATAACTGCAAGTTGAAACGATGGGACCACAAACAATTCAATCACAACGCACACCTTGGCAGAAATGTGAATTAATTTGGTACAAAATATAAAAAAAAATCTTCGTTCATTTCAGAAATCTCTTGTCTGTGTTACTGAACTGAAATGTTTGATACTTGCTTTTCATAAGGTTGCTTGACATTTTGTACGATATTAAAACAGCAACGTACTTATAATTGAAAATAGGACACAAATATAATATAGGAATATCTTTGTTTATTTAAACTTATTGGTGGGACGTGAAATAACACAAATGTTTTGGCGACTAACGTATGGTGTAGTGACAACGCATTTACATCTCTCGACTTCCAGGGTCCAAGGCCGGACGTTCACTTCTCATCCGGTGAAAAAATAACTATACATTTTACAGAACGTCCAAGAAAAACCAAACATGCTGTTTTCTAAATAATTGCTTATTGCTCAATTTTTAAATATCTTAGATCATCAAGAGTTCACTTATATTCTTACAGTTACCGTCTCGCTACAGATCCAGAAATGCAAAAATTAACACACGACCTACCATGTATGGGCGTACATATGGTCCTACGTAGTCATCCTAGCAATGGTGCAATCTCTGCCAACGATCCTATCTACATCACGTATAAACATTAAGACGTTTTTTTAATTTTGCGAAAGGAAATAAGACTTAAAGAGAAATTAGTTAAAAATAGTAAAAATCTAAAGCAAAGTGTTATACATTCCTGACACGGGAATGCAAGGTGTCGTCATTAAATAACTTGATGTCCAGTTTTTTGTATGAGAATATTTTGTAGGGTAGAAATAATTTTTATTACTTTTACTTATTAGTATGTACCCTCATACAAACTCGTTGGGTAACACAAATGTTTAAGATATATTTAAATTTTTGTGATTTTGGTAGTGCGGTCAATAACAAACATTCAGTATTATTTCTTATTTGTTACCTTAATACTTCAAAATTAGGATTAACGTCTGTCAGTTTTTCTCAAATATTACAAAATTTAAGCTTTAAATCATCGTAACAGACCATGCAGCCGCATACTAAACGACGCACCTTATAGTGAAACCAAAGAGATCAGTCGGTTTCTAGATAATAATTAATTATATCAAGACAGAAATATTTTAAAATATTACGTATATTAATCAATTATACGTAATATTTTAAAATATTTCTGTCTTAAACTGTTTCAGGTGATTCCTTAAAACCGTTTTTCTATCCCTTTACCATAGCCGAGTTCATAATTTGAATTTCCTTGGCATTTACATGACACAATTTTTTTTTTTTTAACGTGTTGAAGCCCCCTCGGGCAGTCACCCCAACGGGGTTTTAAGGCGGGGTGGTATGTCGGAATCAGACCGACTAAAACCACACGGTGTGCCACTCTGCGCCTGACATTGAAGGGAACCGGGGACAGCTGTTATTGCGACATCCAGATCCCTCCTAGCGCCTGCCCGCTACCGCGGGCACCATCTGCGGATAGACTCTCTATTTAGACGACGTACGGCACACGCGGACATCGCCTCCTCGCGGCTGGCCACTATAGCGGATGGAGGGGAGAACCCGTCCCGTCCATCCGCGGCCACACTCAAGGCGGCATGAGGCGCTAGTACTCGCGCCTCCGCTGCCCGGTTCACCGGCGGCGAATTGAGTCAGAGAGGAGATCGTCCTCCCGAATCTTCTACGCCACCTCCTTCTGCGAAATTACCTCTATACAGAAGGTTGCGACCGCGCTAAAACAACTGTCGCTACCGACCATGGAGCGTATGACGGCCGGTAGCGAGAGATCTCCTCCAATAAAGATACTTCCCGAAGCAACCGTGCCCGGAGAGGATCTGCGTCAGTCGGAAGGAAAGGGTCCCGTGCTGTCGCCCTGCCTTTCAGATGAAGTGAAAAACTGCGGTTTAGTTTAATTGCGTTAAGTTAGAGCTAAAATCATGTATCCTTTCTTATTCGTAATTTTCACTTTTTCTTACAAGTTTACTAGGACTAAAAAAAACACAAGTATGCACTACTAATGTAATTTTCAATCTCATTTTGTAGTTATATTTTTCTTTTTCAACAACGATTACCAACAAGTAAAATGTGAAGCACTTATGCTAGATATATACAAAAACAATGACAAATATCGAAAAAAATATAATAGAGACGAGTCGCATTTTTTTACAAATCTTCAGATTGTTAGTAACACAATTTCTCAAAATTTGTTTCTGACGATTTTTCTTCTTAGCACTAATACTAGCCAGTATTAAGCTTTCTTTAAAACTATGACAAATACCTTCCATCAAATGTCGTGGCGACACGTCCTCACGTTATTTTATTTGTAACACGTAACAGGATGTGGCGACGTATCACCATGTATCGTGATTATGTCCTAGAACGACTATTTGTTGTTTATGACATTGATAACATTACACTAACTTTTGCTTTCCTTGAATTATTAAGTTTTACTGTCAATAAATAAATTAAGGTTAAAAATTTAACAAAATATGCTTAAATTAAATTGAGTAATCAGACGATTAATCATTAACATTAACATTGGAAAAATATATAATATATTATTCTTCGAATGAAAAAGGCAATGTTAAAGTGATAGGTACTTACGTCGATATCAAAACTGAAACACTGACACTAACAAAAGGACTGCGACTACTTTGTATAGGCTTCTGGCCTAAACCTGGCAATTTATTATTGAAGGAGCAATATTATTATCTACACCTAATAGAAAACATCATTTTATGAGAATTAGTACCAAGTCACTTATAGACAGCGAGAGACATCTACAATACGAGCGAGCCGGTGACGGTGACGCAAGCAGGAAACTTAGGTTGCCATTAGTAAAGTAGTGTTGCTAAGATTGGAAAAATAGATTGTGTAGTCATTTTATTTTATTTTGCAATCAGTATTTTTTTTTACATTTCTTAGGAAAAAAATATGGATTCAAATAAAAACTTATTAATAGTTTTATTAATTATTTAGACTAAGTCATTTATAGTTTTTGGAGTAACTTTCATAAGTTGTTTCAGTTTTTGCCCTTGAATAGTGTTCCCTTTGTACTATATTTGACTATTTGTTTACATCACAACACGAAAGATTAGTACTACGATAAATCAAATAAAGATCTTATGTAAATCATTTTTAACATATGTTATTTTGATACTATTGAATTGTGACCAATTTATTAAATACTATATATAGTACGAATGTATTTGCAAAAAACTGTATGTATATATTTAAAGCAGTTGTAAGTACTTATTACACAAGCTCTGCTTGGTTTAGGACTAGATGCGGGTGTGTGTCAGACGTCTAAAGCATGATTATTGTTTTGGGAAAAGAGCACAATGATGTTTTTATGTTATTATAGTTTTTTGTGGTCTATCTTCATCATATAAAGATTTTGAGTTATTATTTTAAATGATTTGATACATGGGAGACAATAGGAGGTACAGTTAAGACCAGCTGTTTTTTTGTGGCAATATTCGTATGTTTGGGCACCGCTAGTGTCCTTATAACGTAGGGCATTAAGCTAATGGGTACAGGAACATATATAAAATAAAAGAGAAAAACTTATTTTTATATACTTTATATAATAAATCTACTTTGTAGATCATCACAATCTTTTCTTTAATATCACATTCGTTTTAGTTCTTTCAGACCATCTATAAGTAGTTACTAACAGCGCCTACGTATTTATATATATTTTTATTACTACTACAATTTAAAGTATAAGTTTCATTTAATTTTTTGGCACACGCAAATAATCAGGCTGGTACTACATTCACAGTCACTATAAATCATTTACGATAACAACAGATTATCATTTTCTTTTTATAGTTTTGAGAGCAAACGAGCAGACGGCTAATCTGGTGGTAAGTAATAAACGCTGTCCATGCACACCTGCGACTAGAGGTACAAGAGACTTAACACCCTCGACTAGAGATACAAGTAACTTTACACCACCGACTAGAGATACAAGTAACTTAACACCCTCGACTAGAGATGTAAGTGACTTGATAATCCGGACTGAAAGTACAAGTGACTTAACACCCCCGACTAGAGGTACAAGTAACCTAACACCACCGACTAGAGTTGCAAGTGACTTAACACCCCCGACTAGAGTCACAAGTAACTCATTTCCCCCTCCCCTCCCAAAAGAGGTTTGAAGGTGGCAAATGTAGAGGGTATAAATATGTATTGTGATATTATATTATGCATATTATTCTTACTCATAAGAATCGAAGGACATACCGACCGAATCCCGGTTATGTTAAACTCTCTTCCCTTAATCACGACTTAATTTCACGAGCATGTACAAAAAATAAGAAATAATTACTAAAACAAGATGTATAATTAAACTAATAAATATAATAACTCATATTACGACCATAGTGTATTACATTTTTTTATGCGCTAATAATTCTGCTGTTATCGTAGCGTGACTGTAACAAAGTGTAGTTTCTAAAGTGCACACATAACCACCAGATAAATACCTAAGTCAGTTGAACACGTAAGGTTTAGATTATAGCAATAATTTTATTATTTATACTATGTTTAAACACGCTACAATTTAACATTGAAACTTCAGTACAACTATGGAACTAAAAAGGTTGAAGCTACAATAATTTTCTGTTTCTTAAAAAACTAAGGGTACATGAGTATACATATACCCTAAGATCTTAAGGTATATAAATGTAAATAAATATACAAATTTATCATATATATTTTCGAGTTTAAAATAGTTTTACAAACAAGCAATAATGCAACATTTTGTTAACACAAGTTTATTTTCCAAATCAGTTACGGCAATAGCTAGTTCTAATTATAGATATACAACACTGACCTTATCGAACCATTGCTTACACTATCCAAAATTATCTTTGAAATCAATGTCTTTTTTTCTTTAATTGCCTTCTGTTCATGCCTGCCTGTTCCTCTCTGTGAACTTCTAATTTTCCCATCGCTGATTGCGAAATTTCCCACTTTGCGCAATAGGCATCTACTGTGCGGTGAAACGAAATTTTAGTTAACATTTTGTGAGTGGTAATTAGTCTGTGATTTGTCTCCTGTATCTAACAATGGAGTAAGGTCTCTTTATTCCTTATTGATATAATATTGCATTGTACTTCTTATAAATAAATCTTTCTCTTATACATATATTAGTTAGTAACTATCTACTTTACACAAAAGAAATATACTTTAGTAATGCGACAATAAATGTCCATTATATTCAAAGAGTGCTACTATACTGTCTACCACGGTATAAGACCTTACTGTATCTCAAAATAAATTTATTTGTTTTAATTCGTTAATTATTGTAGTTAGGTAGTGAAATCACCAAAATAAAGTTGATAAACTTACACACTTCAATTCAGTCGGGCCAATAAATTTTGTTTCACCATGTTAATCACGTTAGCTTCGCTATAGGCATCAATAACTGCTTTTGTCAAACACAATCCCGTAGTGGAACCGTCTATTTCGTCATCACAAAGAGGTCTATCTCTATTCACATAATCTTTTAGATTCTGTTTTATTAACTTAACCAGCTCTTCGGCTGTAATCAAGGCTGCATTTTCCAGATTGTTCGATTTATTATCTATCAAAGATTTGATATCGATGTCTTCGACTTCAGTTGGTATGGGTTCGTCTTCGCGAGTCCTCTGTCTCTTCGCACGTCGAACTTTGCGCCTGTTGTCTAAGTACGCGTTAGCTACTGTTTCTAATTGTAAAAATAGTACTGACAGTGGCGTATCGGCTAGATCATCCTGAAAATAAATATTTTTATGTGTAAAACTAATAAGTGAGTAGAAAACGAAGGAATACGGACTGTCTCTTAATAGAAATACAATCCTACTCTTGTATATTGTTACTCCTTATATTATTTTCGACGCAGAAGCAGCATCAGTTACATCATCGCATACAAAATATTAGGTATATTTCATTCATACGTTTCATAAACTAGATTGTAAAAGAAGTACGTAAACATACTGTATTTTTCAACTCTCTACAACCCAGATATACTCATCACAACATTTCGCAGACTCATTAGTTTGTTACATCTAAACAAGCCGACGGATATTTGTTCACGCCTTAACTACTAGAATACAGGTATTTCATGCAATATGGCATTTGTATTAAGTAAGCCGTATACGATTGAAATTGCTTAGATATAATCGAAAAATGAAGGAAATGAATATGTTTTCTGATTCTAAATGTCGAAATAGAAATTATATATTTGCGGCGAAAAATTATGGAAGTCATATTTTGGTATTTAAACATTAATAAATATCATATCAGTTTACAACTCTACAGAAATAAAAACGAAATGTCTATGGAAATATCAATCAATTAATCACCTAACAAGTATTATATACCTTATACTGTGTACGTAGGAGTATAATCGACGCGTTTTAAGTTCATAAAAACGGGTTATCATGGATTTAGATATGAATGCTACTGTGAGAGTTTCATCATAAAATCCTTAAACCGTTTTCTTATTTTAAGATTTTTCTTAATACGAGAACTCACTGACACGGAGCATTCCGGCCCAATGGCATATTACGTCATTTTATAACTAGTATGATGACACTATATTCTATCTAAAGGTTGTCTGAAAAAGATCGCAGACTGCGATAAAACATGTTGTGCAATAAAGAGTATATAATATTTACACTGTTTATGGCACATTCATAATCTTTATTCCTATCTAATAGACATCTAATAGACAGCATAGAATAGCTATCTAATAGACATACAATATCACATGTTAAGCACCTACGTGGCCACCGGTACTCCGTCGATGGACCAGAGTTCGTCAGAGTGACAGGGATTTTGTTTCTAGGTTACAACTGGATCTCTGGCTACTAGCAGATGTGGTGGTCGAGACATGAAGTATTAAGGATGTGAGTTTGTCAAAACCACCCACCGGCTGTTTAGTGAGTGTTATCTGAGAGAATTGCCACACAGAAAAGAAGGGGTACCTAGATGTACAATCAAATTTTTAACCGAATTTACGTATTTCATTTTGTGTTTATGTATCAATGTATTTCATCGATAAAATGGGTTGATCGATGTAATAGATTTTGCATCTATATGACAGCAGATATTTGGTTATATTTGAGTTGACTCACGTAATAATTAGTGTCATAATAGTGTCGTTACACCCGTTTATTGATGGAAATGTACTGTTCTCATATGACACGGTTATGAGTCAATTTACAGATTTCAAAGGAAAAATGAGCTGTGGACTAGTTTGATAAAAAAATCATTTCAGAAAGTGTCATGCACGAACGTATACTCGTAGGTATATTTATAGCCTATAAATGTTCTGTTTGTCGACTGATACTGTACACATATACTTTAGTTATTATGTACGTATCATTTTTAAGTACCGTATAACAATTGTAGACAAACCTATAAATAAATTTATATACTAATACTTAAAAAGGGAATAGTTTGTGTAGAAAAACGTGCTAATCTCAAGAATTGAAACATGTACTTTTGCATACATAAATATTTAACTTTTTTGGCAACACATTTATCGAGGAAGCCTTTATGGTATTTAATATCACACCATCAATAGAAACCGAGCATCAACGAAAAATGATGCAAAAACGGGCAAAAGTTACCCTTTAGAGACGCAAGCGAAGTTACGCGGGTCAGCTAGTCTTAAAATAAAACAGTTTTTATAGTTCTCCGAGAGTTTCGTAAGGAAGCGAAACAAAGAAGATTATTTTCCGTATTGAAATGCTTGACTACCCAAGGTCTTAACATGTATAACATGCACACTTCACGAGTTTTTTTAGGTCAAGCAAGTTTATTCTCGACACAGTCATAAGCGGCCGTGGCAAGAGTATTGATCCCAACTTATGATATTTAGGTATTGGAGATATATTACAACAATCACAATCAAGTATAACTATATGTAAACCAAACAATACTTGAAAATCATAAAATATGACCTTTGGTCGTAAAGGTCTTTAGCATTACAAAGCATACTTTAGCATTTACAAAGCGGTGCAACAAATTGTAGTCGTATACCAATAATCTTTATGATATCATTTAATGATCTCATTGGTGTTGTAATCTTCTAAAATATTACAAAGAGTATAATATTAGGCACTAAATAATGACTGCCTCGTTGGCCTAGCGGTTAGCGTATGGGACTGCCGATCAAGAGGCCTCGTGTTCTATTCCCGGGTCTGGTCAAGAAAGTCTTATTGAGTTTTTCTGATTAGAGAAATGTTTAATAACAGTCCGGAGTTTGAAAGTTCGGATCTTAACCCAGTGCCTTGGAGAGCACTTAAGGCCGTCGAGCCTGCACTTGATCTCTCCCCGGTCGAATTAGGATCTCTCACTCTCACAATCATATTGTGAGAGTGAGAGAACAGAGAGTGCACCTGTGTTTGCGCACACGCTTGTGCACTATAATATCTTCTGCATAGTTGGCTGTCCTCCGTTGAGACTTGGTGCCGTGGCTAGGGGTACACCGTTAAATAATATGCCCATGCATATAAACAGTACTTGAGCAATGATTTTCTTTAAAAGTATTTTACATTTACAGTGAGATTTTTTTAACCGCTCCGTTATACTTATGTGCTATGAATATTGATCGGTTTTAACAAGGATTTGATACTACTATGACACCCTACACTACTACTAGAAAGGTACGATATTAGCAAGTGGGCTTAGGCTACTTTTTTAACGTGTTAACACAGGCAGACGGAACAAGGGACAAGCAAGTAATTAATACAAACGATACTAAACTCTTTTTAAACAGAAGCTGCTCGGAATTAACTTTAGCATGTGAGACATGGTTTGTTATATCCAATCAATTCTTTACTCTGACTGGAAGCCGATAAAATGTACGAAGGTTAATTGTAGTTACTGTTATTAATTAATCCTGCTTATCGTAACTGTACATAAGAATTTCATTACACATTAATTCCGATGAAATCTTTTTGATTGAAAAGTGTTAAGAAAGGACAAGGAGCGATAAACGTCTTCAGCCAAATTTAAAACGAATAAAGTGATGATGAGTCTCTGACAATCATCACCGGCAGAGACAATATACTCGTATATACAAGCTACATGCTACTAAAACCAGAATTGCTACAGATCCTGTATTTAGTCTTGAAAACTGTGCACAAGACACGAGTTCACTGCCCTCTATGTGAAGGGCAACACTTCATTGTTACCTCTTATTTCTCTACCTGAACTTGTTGTTTTTCTACCACACTACTGTCTATTCGATAGTAAACCACGTGTCCACACCAATCTCGCAAACGTTAGCCGATAATATCAACCAGCAAGTGTTCAATTTAAATGTTTAAATGTATAAACTATGTACAATACATTTGCATACGTACATTAAGATAGACAATCATTATAGGAATACATAATTTGAATTAATTAGCAAACAATTACTATTCAAAACGGTCATTATACGTACCTCGTTAGGATTAATTATTAACTTCGCGGTTTCCTGGGGAAGATCCTTGCATATTTGTGCTACAAATATTTTAATCAGAGCTTCAGAAACTCGGGTTGAGCCATCTTTTTCCTGTTAATATTTTATGAGAAAACGGAACTCATTATACTAGTAAATTATTACATACGGATACATGCCAAAATTATTAGATCATATTTAAAAACAGCCACATAAATACTTATCTTGCTGCTATTATAAAAAGAAACATCAAATAACACAATCAAAATGATTCATCTTTAGAATAAATTTTGAATAATATAAACACAAATTAAAAGAAAATAAATTGTAACATACATGAGGCAACCAAATATTGAGTGCAATGTTTATTGGATCTACGTTCTGTACATAATGCCACCAGCCTCTTGGTACGAGGAGAGCATCGCCAGCCGATAGCTCCACCATACGGCCACCTGTCAAACCTAGAAAAATAGAATAAGTATTATATCATTATATTTGTGGAAGGTAGCAAATGGGTGTCGTACGGCCAGCAGCAAACTAGAGTCTTATCGTATTCATTACACTATTCAGTTGATTATAATTTTTTTTTTGTCTAAAATTAAACTGTAGTAAGCAACTTAAATTAAAATGAGTACACTATTTCTCTAATAACTCTTTTTTTATTAGTCCTATTAAAGCGGTAAGTACATTTCGTGTCCCCTTAGCCAGTACTCTAAAGTCAGAGTATATTTTGTTAAAAAATCTAATTTAATTTGCTAGCAATACTAAGTCAAATTAGTTTTTACTACTTGTGACCGTGTGAGACATTTGTGACCCCAAAATTGAAGAGACGAGTCTATAAAACTCTGGTTAGGTTTTATACTTTAGACGGCCCTGAGACGTAGCCCTTATTCGAACAACGCAAGCAGGGACTGCTTGTCACGAAGATCAGTATGTTCCGGTGGATGTTAAAAGTCACGCAGAAGGATCGTGTAAGGAACTACTGCATTCGCTATAACCTTCACGTCTGTGACATATGGATAAGTCGCAAGAGTGTCGGCTCTAGTGACACGGTCATGTTATGCGGCAATCGCCGAGTTCCGTAGGGAACAAATTTTTGAGCTATTCAGATTAGGATGATCGTGTGAAGTGGAGGAGGAAATGTCCTAAAGCGGAGACCGGACGTGGTCAGGTGCAACTGGGAATAACGCTCGGATGATGATAATGTAATCTTTTTATTTGGGTTTATATAAACTGCTAGTACTCACGTTAAATACATATTACTGAAGGGTTTAAAGCAAGTAAATAGTAGATTCTTGAACATGCATAATTGGGCATGGGGCTTTTTCTGCCCCTCCAACATTTTGTGACATTAAGGTTATGTTATTCTTAGTAGTTTCAAACTATCGCTTCGAAAATATTCCTTTCCGTAGTTGTTTTTGCTAAATTCGAAGTTATGGCAGGGAGAAGGGGTAGCCCTATTTTACCACCGCATTCTCCCCCTAGATTGCTCCAAAGGAGAGTGATTCGAATAGCCAGATCTCCGATCGGATTGACCTCTTGGTGTTATATAGAGATGTAGCTTCAATCTGCATTCTCTATCATATGTATCATAGATTGCTCCAAAAGATTGTTCGAGCTGATAACGGCGATACCTTTCCGCTATGGTTCCGCACAGAAAATTTTCATCCCCATCACTTGGATACTAAGTAAGTACTCAACTACTGAGTGCTTTTCAAGGACTTTTGAAGTTATGACTTTTGAGTTCATAATATAGGTTGAGCCAAGAATTCGTTAACATTTGAATCTAAAATCTCGCGCAAACATGTTACGGGAGCTCTTGGAACCAATGCTACTGCAATTTGCTGGCTACAATCGTAACTCATGGTTTTAACAAGATGGAACTATTTGTCACACTTCCAATGGTCCCTACTGATTTCCAGACGAGGCGATATTCCATGGCCACCCAGAAGTCCAGATTTATCCCTATTTCCCCTTCTTTTTATGGGGTTATTTGAAGAATCGTGTCTACATCAATAAGCCAATTACACAACGTCAACTAAAAGAAAAAATCAGCTAAGAGATGTCAGTGATCTCGCGGTCTCTTTGCCGACGAGTATTCGAAAATATCGGTGCTCGCTTAGAAGAGTGTAAACGTCGAAACGGTGGTCATTTAGACGATGTAATTTTTAAAAAATATAATTCAACTAATTAGCTTTCTTGTAAATAAACAATTTTTATAATTTATCAAATGATTTGTTTTCAAGGTTTTTTTCAAATGTTAACTAATTCATGGCCCACCCAATATTAGGTCTGTTTAGTTTGGAATTAGATAGCCTGTGTATAATCTGTTCCAGGATATAATATTATATTCAACACAAGAGCACCACATTCTTTTGGTATTTTTTGAGTTTAATGAAATCTGGATCTGTACCTAATTATTTATTAGTAGTATAGGATCCCGATATAAAACGACCTTCACCGAGATGCTTATTTAATGAAACATATTTTATATTAAAGTTAATATCTCAATAAATATATTGCAAATGGGTTGCCTAACAAATTTCAGTCCAGAATAAGATTAATTAATTATTAAAACAAAAAATATTTTTAAACATTTCACCGGTTTTATTATTAAACACATTCTATACCAATCGAAAATATGAAACCCATAGAATATACAAACGTTAGGTTGCCTATTTTTTTCCGGTCACAACTATTGGGTTGCCAGGTATAAACAGGTAAATCGATAGTAGCATTTTGCACCGGTCTGTTTATTAAATAAAATTTATATGAAAATAAAGATTATTTTATTACAAACACGGTGGTATAGGGTTGCCTGCGAAAAATCAGTCCCGAATTCCGGTTGTCGAATTTTGAAAAATAAAATATTGCTGCTAGTGAATGTGTGCGACTGAGAGGTCCTATCCAACTATCCCATGCAATAGAAGAGGACACAGCATAGCAGCTGTTTAAAGTCCGCCCATTTAAAGGAAGAGAGTGTGCATGCTCTTTTCTCTAGAAAGTGATAAGAATAGCGATAGACTCGTACATGCTGTGCATCATTTTGGAGTAGTTTATTATTAAAATAGAGGAATAGTAAAATAATTTTTTTTAATCAATTAATTATTTATGTGTATATTTTTTATGTGACAATAAAGTGTATATAACTGTTTACCGTTATATACAAACGGATATACATTTTTAGTAAGAAAATAGGTTATAGTAATACATCTATGATACTAATTTTTATTATTAGAAGATAAAATAAAAAATGACAATTAAATAAAAATTTATGTTATTTGTAAAAAATTAAAATACAAAAATTTCTTTATTTTTAAAGTTATTCATGTTCGGAGTCATCTGACATATAACTGCAATCTCTAACTTTCGAACCTTCTTCGTCAACATTATCTGTTTCGGTCCTGTCAACAATGTCTTCAATTTTTAAAGGCATATGATCCCCAATGAAGCCTACTGGTTTTAAATATTCATCTAAGAACCAACCGCAGCTCTCAGGCGAAAGTTTCACGCATAATGGGTCCGTTGCATTAATCCACATGGAATTTATGAAAATAGTTCGTAAAATTTGGTATTTAAATTAATTATTATTATTTCATTTTGGTATTTTAATTAATTAATTTATTGTTTAATTTATTTTATTTAAATTTTTCTGCTATGCTGTGTCCTCTTCTATCGCATGGAATAGTTGGATAGGACCTCTCAGTCGCACACATTCACTAGCAATAATATTTTATTTTTCAAAATTCGGCAACCGGAATTCGGGACTGATTTTTCACAGACAACCCTATACCACCGTGTTTGTAATAAAATAATCTTTATTTTCATATAAATTTTATTTAATAAACAGACCGGTGCAAAATGCTACTATCGATTTACCTGTTTATACCTGGCAACCCAATAGTTGTGACCGGAAAAAAATAGGCAACCTAACGTTTGTATATTCTATGAGTTTCATACTTTCGATTGGTATAGAATGTGTTTAATAATCAAACCGGTGAAATGTTTAAAAATAATTTTTTTTTAATAATTAATTAATCTTATTCTGGACTGAAATTTGTTAGGCAACCCATTTGTAATATATTTATTGAGATATTAACTTTAATATAAAATATGTTTCATTAAATAAGCATCACGGTGAAGGTCGTTTATATCGGGATCTTAGACTATAGAGTGTATGACAAAATATTCCAATTTAATCCCAATCACAACAGATGTAGAGGATTTCAATATGAGTCAGTATGTCACACTAAAGTTATTAACCATTAAACTTATTGACATTCATGTATTCTTTATATTGTTTTAGATTTGACATGAATAGGTACTTTACACATAAGATCTCTTCTTGGCTGTGTCAAATAGCAGACCCATCAGATTGTGGGAGTGAGGGAACATAAAGTGCATGTGCACAGTGCTGTGTTTGCATACACACTTGTGTATTATAATATCTCCTGCATATTTGGCTGGCCTCTGTTGAGACTGGTTCCTGTGGTCGAAAACGGCTAAGAGGACATCATTATTACATGTAAATAGATCTGTAATAGCCTTATCAATCCTAAGCATTTAACTTAAACAAGACAGAAGTTCTTACATTGATCCCATAAATCCAATTGAACATTAGAAAAGTAATATTGAAAAAAGGAAAGGCAAACATCCCTTAAACATGTGTAAAATAAATGTCATACTCACTATTGAAAACATCTAAATTATTAGGACAGTAGAAGTTCAGTTCACTGTAAACACTCGACTCTTCATATGGCACTCTAGTAGGCTTTAGACCTCCTGTACCAGGAGGAAACAGTATCCAACGTTTTCTATAACAAAAGATGAATGGTAAGACTATGTAAATTATTAAATAAACATAAAACTTCATAAAATCTTATAAACATTAATAATAATATCTCCATTATTATCTTTTTATTTTTAAATGTATAACATATGTATGCATTTATTGCATTTGTTTGTATACATTAAATTATTAATCAATTTATCTATTTTTCCTTAACATCACCTTTGTGCTATTCCAGACTATCTAGCCCAATGATAAGTTTCATCTTGACCTGTCAATCTGTTTTTATGTGTGATTAATAAACAAAGATCTATACACTTATCCTTAAAAGACACATATCCGTTATATTAATGAGATATATGAGCGCTTTTGCATAATACATTATTATCTTAGGTTAACTTTATGTTTTTTAATATGCACCTGTCATTCAAGTCACCAGTGCAGGAAACCTGTGTTTTGACTGAAAGTAATGTCACAATCTGCTTTATGCAATGTATTCGTAGAAAGTAAAAACAAATAAAATGTTATTTAATTTCCATTTCTACCTTCATTGTTACTGCTAAGCAATATTATTTAATTAATCACTGTTAATTTTAATTTCTAGTGTTTATGAGAACTTACTTTCCAAACAACTGGGTAACAATATTAACCCCATATGTATCCTGATGAGCTGGTGTATGAGCTCCACCACTGCCCACCCATAAGGTCGCGTCTGAAGCACCTTTATCCGCGTAACCAAACTGCTTCCAACTTATATCCTAGAAAAACATTAAATCTCTAAGAAGAAGAATGAAGGCTAAATTTGCAGCCCTTAACAATAATTAAAATGTACCTTGTACAGTTCATCCTCAGTATTGAACCACTGATAAACATATTTGTAGTCGAAATACATCCACTCGTCGCTTGTAGATGAATTGTCAACAAAACTCTTAAAAGTCATATTTTTAACATAGCACCGTCTTTCCCAGCATGGTTCATCTGATAGGAAATCTTTTTTTAAACAACGAAATGGTATTTCTTTTTCTCCAAACACTGAACACCACTTTTCTACATTCCACTGACATATTGGCCAATTTTGAATAAAGCCTCGAAACACCAATGGAATATTGTGATTTTTTACTATATTGCGAATGATATCCTCGTTTAGTACAGACATTTATAAAAACATCTATTTAAATATTAAGAGAAATTAAAAAAAGAGATAATCCTTTTTCCAAATCAGTAAAGGCGGCGAAATGTTAAACTTCAGAGCCAAGATGATGTACACTTAACCCAAACCCAACCAAACACAAGTCAACAATAACTCAAATCTTAGAACAGATATGTTCATGTCATTTTGTGACACTGTCTTATATCCATTTTACGCAGTTCCTTTTTTAATAAACTCAAAATGTGTAATAATAAACAAATTCAATTAGATTTCTAAATAAAAGTTTATTTTTCTTTATTCTTCTTAAAGATTTGTAATTAAATTAAAACTTTCCTTATTTCCTTAATTCATTTTATTAATTTTTTTACAGGGTCTAAAAAAACATTAAAACTTATTTAAAAAAATATGTGATTAACGCGTAACTTGGAAAGTTTCTTCATAGGTGGGTACAATTATTTTTTTGACCATCGAGTAAATATATGATAACTTTTAAAATCGATTTTCATATTTTCCGAAATAGAAAATATCATGTACTAATATTCTCTAATATATCTATACCCACTTATAGAACACGAGCTTTATTATAATTACTTTAATCTAGTAAATTGTTGAATATTTTATACAGTATTGTAGTATGCCAAAAACATGCCTGATTGAAACGTCATTTTCAAAAATAGTGGGACGTCCTGAGACAACCATTACAAGCTTAAAAAAGTGTTTACACAAATCATTCATTGTAATTTATTAAGTTTTCAATGAAAATCGCGTTAAAAAATATTGGCTAAGATATATTATTTAAGTATTTGTACTTTAAAAATTTTAAATAAATGGAAATTAAGGATAGGAAGACCAAAGTATACATTTTTCGTAAATTAAGACTTGTTTGTAATGTTTATAAGAAAAAGTGCACTCAGTGCTCAAATCCAACAGTAAGTGTTTCTTAGGCTTCCTCTTTTCGTTTCTTTACATGAACTTACGTCTCCAAACTTTAGTTTAATGACGTAAGACATAATTGCCTCATAGTGTTATAACTGCGTGGAATTTAAAAATGAAGTCATTGAGACACAACCGTCAGCAATAGCCCGCGCGATAGGCAGCCTTTGTGATATAATGGTGGGAGGCGCCCGACGTCAAGTAACGCAGTGGTGGCACGCACGTGATCTGCGCGTGGTTCTGGACAGTACTTGGACATTGCAACATTACTTTATTTTTCTAAAACAAAATATTTTTTCTTTCCGCTTTCTTCAGCTACCTGCCAATACATGTCCCATCATAATCGGTCCAGCTATTTCAGAGATTAGCCAGAACAAACAGACAGACATACATACAAAAATTGTTAGAAATGTTATTTTAGTGTTTATATCTTGTGTATATTCATATGCGTGTAGTAAAAAGTGGTTATTTCTATATTACAAACAGACACTCCAATTTTATTTATATGTATAAATGTATAGATTATGAGTATAATTATAACGATGTGAGGCAACACACCTACCAACTTCTATACTCCATTCTATAATTTCGATGCCTACGAAATTCGATTAATTTAACACCTCCCTTTGGAAATGTCAAACTAAAACCACTTTCAGTTTTGTTTTTTGTTGAAGGCCACTTTTGCAGTCGGGCGAGGACTGTATGTAGGTGATTACGCTTGTGTTTCTAGTAAGTTTTCACAAAGTTCTATACGGTGGCACACGCTTATTTGTTTGTTTGATATTTTAAATTAAATTAATAATGTTAGAACAAAATGTAGTATCTTCGTTTTTCTGCAAAGAAGCCACCGCAAACAGTGAAGTCGGCGAAGATTTTTTAAATTTAGTAGATGAATTAAATATCCACCTCGAACAATTACACTTGCCTTCTGAAGTGGAAGTTGTATACAATCCTACTATTTACGCTAGACATACATTTGAAATGTATGTACAAAAATATTGTAACACCACGAAACCTATTATGTACTTTGGCATGAATCCTGGACCATGGGGAATGTCTCAAACTGGAGTAAGAACTAGAATAAACTGATATAATTTTTAGTGTTGATTAGTTAGGCGTAGTATGCATGAGTTGGTTTTTCTACTTGTAATATTGTAATTTTCTGTAAATATATGAAATATAAATTAAAAATTAGTAATTTTTGGATAGGTACCCTTTGGTGAAATTCCTGCAGTAAGAGACTGGTTGGGGATACATGGACCTGTTGGAAAACCTCCGCATGAAATAATTCAACGCCAGGTTGTGGGATTTGAATGTGGTAGATCCGAAGTAAGTATCATAAGGAGTATTTAATTAATTATAATGTTCAAATTGTGAATTAAAAGAAAAACATATTTTTTAATTACATTGAATGTGTTGGTTTTTTGTTTATTATTTATGTTAATATTTAAAATAGAGAGAGGTCTGATTGTTTTTCCTTTCAACACAATCCAAAATATAATTAGTGCTATTTTTTTTTAATATGTTTTCAAGATTTACTTATCTACCAAGTAGAGGTGGATCTACCTATGAACTGGTGTACTGCACCCCAGGACCCCATGCTATAAAGAGCCCCCATTCCTCATTGAAAACGCTAAGATAATAAAAATGTTAAATCTTTCTTAAGGTTTTTAACTTTTGCCGTGTATAATAAAAAATATGTAAAAAATGTATAAAAAATAAATGTTCGAAAAAAAAGGTAAAACCTATTGTTTGCACCATAATCAATTTTAAGAATAACTTAAACAGGCTACATACATATATTGCATTGTACCAACCAATAGAAATATTAAATAGAAAATAGTGTATGATGGACACATGGACACACTATACTAATAACAAAACATTCTCAAATAACATTATTCTAATAGTAGGGTTGATAGCCCAAACAAACCCGGCACCCTCCTATCACACAGATTGGGAATCCTGTTTTTTTTCTGCTTCTCTATTCAACCAATTTCATTTCATTAATAAATTTCTTATTAACATTTTTCACAACTACATCTAGTAGTGTGCTAACAAGCAATACAATGAAAAAACATTCTTAAAAGAAGTACTATTTATTAGTGTCTAATCTAAAGTTGTTTTTCAGTGAAAATGGAAACCAAAGTTTCAACCTTGCTATCAGTTTCGGCCGAAACTGAAACTGCAACTTAAAATTACTGTTATATACTGAAATCTTGTGGAATTATAATACTTTTATTTGCATATATATGGATAGTTAAATAATATTAATTGAAGTAAAAAGATGAGCATTAAAGTGTGAACAATTACAAATTAGTAAACAATTCTTTTTTGGTCTTTTGCAGTATTTATTTACTTACTCTTACAATTAAACTTTAAAAATAATTTTTCTCAAAACAAGCTTTTTCAGAGTTTTGACGCCAAATGACTGCTAAAGAATTACGACAGGTTTTGAATATTTTTTTTAATGAATATATCAATTGACTATTCTAGACATATACTTAGGCCTGTTAGGCAGTCATGACGCAGCTACTGAGGAGTTTCTTGGACTGGCCATTGTCTATGTAATCAGATTGGCCCCATTTGCTTTGTAGTGTTATTAGTACATAAGTGTATGTGCACTTAAAGAAAATTGGTTCTCATTAATAAATGGTCACTATATGGACTGTAATTTATTGCCAATTTTCCAATTTATTTTTATTTGATTTTTTTTAAATAAACCTACGCTAACTACATGGCCTTGAAATGTCATTCATAAAAAAATAAAGTTGTAAAACAAAGTCAGACTACGTTTTAAACAGTCATGCAAATGAACACAAGTTGACTTCATAACTTTCATTTTACTACATTTAGTCGAAATTAGCCTAGTATACTAAATATAAAAACTTCCGCATTTAACTTTATGCGCACCTTAGCACCCGGCCCCAGGAGAAATCCTCCTCTTTCTTGCGATGACAAGGAAAACGTGCTATGTCGTCGATAATCATGAAGTGTTTGTGGCTGCCTTGAAAAGCTTGACATGAAAATTAATTTGAAAAATGAATACACCAAAGCCATTCGACGGCACCAGGAACAACTCTGGTTTACTTATTATTTTTAAATCTTCAAAAATGTTATTATTAATTTCTGTAATAAAATGTTTAAGCGTTTTTTCAATAACTTTAATTTACGTGCCCATTATGAATTTTTTTGTATAATAGAATTGAAAGTCTTCACAGATACATAAAACACATACACATAAAATTAATTAAACCAAACACTCATGTTCCAGATAAGTGGTAAGAGATTTTGGGGATTATTCAAAAGTTTGTGTGGAACTCCAGAAAACTTCTTTAAGACCAGTTTTGTGTTCAACTACCTACCTCAACAGTGGATGACAAAAACTGGACGCAATCTAACCCCAGGAGATTTCAAAGTAAGAGAACCTTCTAACACTAGTTATAACTAAGGAAGTAGTTCTGCCGTTATAATAAAAAATCAGTAAAATATATAATTAACCAAATTCATTCTAACATTTAGTAAGGACATACTCGTGCTTCACCCAGGTGAACCATGTGGACCAAAAAGGGGTCCATGCTCAATTTATATTTATTAGATCTTGTTTACTTTCAATATAACAAGAAGATAAAAGAATATAAAGACACACAACGCCATCTCTTTTCAAACTAAGCAGAATACTATGATAACTGGTTGACCGATAAAATACTCACTTTTTTTTGTACATACACACATATCATACATATCAAATACTCACACTCCGAAACAAATATTTGCAAATCATACAAATATTTTGACCAACCCGGGCATCGAACTCGAGACCTCAAGCACAGCAGTCACATTAACTATCACTGTGCCGCCGAGGCAATCAAAATGACGTAGTATGTACGTAAACGTGACAATCGGCGTCTTACTACTCACGCACAGCGATCTCTTACAGCAACCTTAAAAGAATATTAGGTACTTAATATATCAGGTTTATGTAACATATTGCTATGAGCATATTTAAAAATATGAGTTAAAATTTTCATACACAAGTATGTATCTATTCACATTACACATATGTAAGAAATAATAGTTTTAAAACTGTATATAAATTGACTCCTATGAAATAGTAATTAAATTATAAAAAAATTTTGAATCAACCTAAACAGAAGACAATTTAACTGCATAACTGTACCTAAACCTAGGTGAAGCTCGGGTCTGTCCTCTATTTAGTGACTCATTGATATACGTGAATTAATGTGAGGTACGACCACGGAGCAAATACAAAGAGAAGAGTAACAAAAAGCGGGTCTTGACGTCGTCACAGTTGACGCGGCTTATAATTGTAGACTGCCAACGCCAGTCTTCTAAAATTGTATCGAAAAACCGAAAATGGTTATATTTTCTCGATATAAAGAAGTAAAAGATCAAACGTATCATTTCAATAAAATATAATTTAATTTATTCACCACCACATGACAATGTGTAATAAGAAATAAAAATACTAAGGTTCATAGAACTGAGTATTGGTAAAATAAATTATACGAGGATACAGAAATGTGTTCTGCATTTTTAGTCAACAAAATATAATGTTTGTAAACCTTTTTTGAAGAAACTGACATCTATCATCAAATTCGCCAACTAGAACAACATTTGTGAATAGTACAAAAAGACAGGATCGTAATTAGAGTCAAAATATTTTATCCAGTAGTTACTATCTTAATCTTGAAATTCAAAGTACTTTAACTATTAATATAAAATGAATATTATTTAAACTGTTATTTTAAAGGTTTTTTTTTATTTTACATAATTGTCTAGAAAACTGAATACTAATTTACAAATATGTTTTATTCAATTAAGTATGAGATTGTGTTAGCTTACTCTAAAGTTTCAATGAATTTTTATTTATTTGAGGGTACACAAAACAATTATATGGGTATTTTAAAAGTCATTCTATACTAAAAACTTAATGTGAACAACTAAATTTCTAGTTCTAGACTCTAAAAACTTTTGCTGGTATACTTATTAAGCATTTAATTTTACTTTAAGTATTTGAGTATGCATTGCATCAGGTTATTGATGATCTGTCGATCGTTATTTTGCCTGGTCGATGCAACATTCCATGGTGTATCGATGTAGTGATAAGGGACATCTTGAACTAAATCCATATTAGACAAGGCTAAAAGTGATTAGATGCGAATATCAGTGACAACAGAAGAATTAAAACATATTAAATCAGTTTTAAGATTAGGTGCTTTATTTCAGGTTGACGTTATTTAAGCATTTGGATGCCTAATTGAAATAAAATATTTTAAAATTATTTTCACTATTTTTGTTTATTTTTTTTTCTATCTCAAATATATATCTAAATTAAATTATATCATGAAAACCTACGATGATAATAATTACATATTATAAATATTTATATGATCTACAAATATTTGTTTTAGAGTTTGGGTGTCTTCCATGTATAATATGTGTATATTAATAAAAGGAAATATGTATAAAGTATTCTATTAGTCAATCTAGTCTTCACAGTACAAACTGCTTAGTTGGAACTAGATGACAATATGTGTCAAATGTCCGAAATATTTAATATTAGTAGTATTGGGTTTCTTTGAAACGGTGGTGGCCTGTATCGCTACGGCCTTGCCTACCCACACACGCCGAAAAATGGCGCATCTATTACGTCCTTCTATGGCATGATTTAGATTTAAGGTACACATACAAGAAACAAACAGAGAACACCCAGACTCGGAACAACAATTTGTGTGTCACACAAAGTGTGATCCTGTGAACCTACAAGTCAACGCTGTAGAGAACGGCGTGGCGACTGTTTAAACAACTAGGCCAACCGGTACCATCCGTGCAGTCAATTATATAAACTATTATCGTATTTTCAGGTCAGTGAAATTAAAGAATTGTACAACATATGTGATCCAATATTCAGTAAAGTTCTTCAGTTATATCAAGTTGAAAAGATAGTTGCTATTGGAAGATTCTGTGAAACAAGAGCGAAGAAGATACTTGAAAAATATCCGTCATTAAGGCCTGTTCAGGTAATAAACAATTTTATATCTAATAATTGTCATCTCTTGAAGGCTAAAAAACAATCTTTTTAAGTAACTCTCACGAGGTAACAGTTTTAATGTAAGTATTATATGTTATTGTCATACTGCCACTGTACGAAAATACTATATTTCAAAATACTAAATGTTTGAATTCCTGCCATCCTATACTAGCAGCTCTGTATGTCTAAACCTGACCCAGGGAATAACAGATATACTCGTACATACAAGTAGGTTCTAATATTAGAAAAAAAAACAATATGATATACAGGTGGGCTAAGAATTCGTTAACATTTGAATCTAACATCCCGCGCAATCAAATGCCGCGTAGGGCGCGGGTGTTTGACCACTAGCTCGTTTCTCGGCAATTTTGTCACAATGGATCGCTTCACGGGGCCGCAGCGCGCTTATTGTGTAAAACAATTTTATTTAAACAACAGTTCGCTTATTACTGTGAGACGCTTATTTCGCGTTGCATAAATACAATTTACACGACTTAAACCAGTGTCCGAGTGCTCCTTTAATAAAGAAATGGGTGAAGAAGTTCGAAGAGACGGGATCTACGCTAAATGTGAAGCAAACTGGAGGCCCACGGACTTCTCGAGCTGCAGCAAGTTTCCGCTTCTTTTCGGCGCGAGTGACTTATCGACGCACAAACGTTCTGCTGAATTAGGGTTATTCTGCACATCATTACGCCGTATTTTGAAATTACATCCATTTAAGATCCAGATAATGCGGGAACTAAAACCTAATGATTTAAATTTGTGCAAGTCGTATGCCGAAACAATGTTAGAACGATTCAGTCATTTTGACAACATGTTATTTTCTGACGAAGCCCATTTTCACCTCAACAGATACGTAAACAAACAGAATTGCAGGTATTGGAGCAGTGGAAATCCCAAAGCTAAACATGAGGCCACTTCGTTCTTCTAAGGTAACTGGTATTTGCTGCATTTTCAGCAAAAGAAATCATTGGACCATACTTTTACGAAGATTCTCGCAGCCGTTCAGTTACTGTAAGTCTGCTGAATCTGTGAAAATGTTACGGGAGTTCTTGGAACCGATACTACTGGAATTTGCTGACTACAATCGTAACACATGTTTTCAACAAAATGGAGCCACTTGTCACACATCCAACGAATCTAGTCTAGTTCCAGACGAGGCGACATTCCATGGCCACCCATAAGTCCAGATCTATTCCCATCAGACTTTTTATGTGTTTATTTGAAAAATCGTGTCTACATGAAGAAACCAAATACACTACGTCATCTAAAATAAAAAAATTGCGAAAAGATGTCGGCGATCTCACGATCTCTATGACGACGAGTTTTCGAAAATTTCGCTTAGAAGAGCGCAAACGTCGAAACGGTTGTCATTTAGACGATGTAATTTTTAAAAAATAAATTCCAACTAAATTCTTGTAAATAAACAAGTTATATAATATATCAAATGGTTTTTATACGATTTTTTCAAATGTTAACTAATTCGTGGCTCACCCTGTAAGTGAAAAAAATTACGGATTTTATTTTAAACACAAGGATCGTTTAAAACAAACTTTGAAAAGTTATTAACATTTTAAAAATGTAAAGGATCAAAGGAGTATAACCTAATCACGTAACGATGCATCTGACGGCACTTGACAATCTGATTTATGTATAGTTCTGAAGTAATAGTATTTCAATTACTTAATAAATATAGGCGAAAAAAGTGTGCAAGTGCCTTATATTAATTAAACATTCTCCGACCTATGTAATGAGAAGAGATTTTAATACCGATTTCATTTATTTTTTTCAGATCTTGTACTTGCCACATCCCAGCCCAAGAACAGTAAATGAAAATAACTGGGAGGACAGGGCCAAAGAATTCTTAAAAACTGCAGATCTTCTTAAGTATTATCAAACAACACAATAACAAATGAATCTCAAAATATTTTTTAAATTTCTATAATGAATAAGATATTATTAATAGAATAACTTGAAAAAAATATTAATATAACTGTGCACACTGTATAGTTACTAAGGTTATTCATTTAAGTGCCATAGGACAACTAAGTAAAATGGTAGATTTTATGAAAAAAGCGCTGGAGTTGGCTTCTGAGGCGTTAGCAGCTCAAGAAGTGCCAATAGGTTGTGTGTTCACATTAGGTTCTGATGTTATTGCACAATCGAGAAACACAGTGAACGAAACACATAACCCCACAAGACATGCTGAAATTAATTGTATTGATGCTGTGATAGAATGCTGTAAACTAAATGATATTGATTTTAAAGCATATTTTAAAAATGTAACAGTATATGTAACTGTGGAACCTTGTATTATGTGTGCGGCTGCACTACACAATCTCAATGTGAAAGAAGTAGTATATGGATGTGCAAATGATAGGTTTGGAGGGAAAACTGTGTTAGATGTAAATGATTTTTATGAACAGAAGTATATGGTAACAGGTAATGTGTTAGCTGATGAGGCGATGTCTTTGTTGAAACAGTTCTATAAAGGAACCAATCCAAATGCTCCTGATGCTAAAATCAAAAAACAAAAAGTTTGATTTAATATATTTTACGTTTAAAAAATAAATTTATTATACTAAATTAATATGCAAAAATTTTATAATTTTGGCCAGATGTGATTAGCCATAATTACGTCTGGCCTACATCTACATCTACATCTTAAAGATGGTAAACAGTGCTTATAAATATTTTCAATACCAAAGAAGTCACTCATTTATTGCTGGGCTAAAACATTTGGGGCATTTTTCGATTTTTCGCTACGGTTACTTAAAGTATTAGTAATAATATGCCGGATTTCTAAAACTAAATATATTTATTTATGCGTGGCCTTTTGTGAGTTGTTATTGAAGGTTGATAACAATGTTTCGACATGCATTGCGCATTTTCTCAATTTATTGTTTGTCACAAATATTTAGGGTTTGATCTGATACGGATAATAAATATTACCTGAGAATTAATATTATTAAGACTTCATAAATATTAATTAAAAAAATATGGAACTCATTTTAATATGTTAAGTTTAAGGCTACAATGCTATCTAGCAGGTGATCTACACTTAATATTTAATTTTAACAAAGCACATTACAATATAATTTGGACCCATGTCGCTTTCGATTTGTCTACTGTGAGAGGGTAATACTGCCTGGTCAAGCCAGTTCGTTTGTGCTGCAATCAGCGTGGCTTGATGTGGTTATATTAATTGTTTGTAAACAAAAATAAAGTTTATTATCAAGTACAGGTGAAATCGGACTGGTCTAACCCCTAACAAGTGCCTCATAACTTTTTTACAAATAAGGTACTTTGCATAAAACAACTCAGTACTACTTATGTTTGTGCAAAGGAGTAGAATAGTTGTTCCAAATCTCATAACTAAATTCCATTAGGCCAGACCAGCTTGATAAACACATTTAAAATACTTAATCCACTATTGAACTTCTGCCTAATTTTATTGCATTTTTATAAGGTTCTATGTGTATATGATAGTTTAAGAAATAAACTAATTAATGAGATGTTTCAATGTTCTTTTATTGTTTCTAAAGAAAAAATATTTTATTTTTACAAGACCCGATATTTCACTGCATTTAATCATGAAACAAATTAATATAATCACTATTAAAATATGACACTATTTTATAAATAATATTACACTTTCCAAGCACTTTTATATTAAATTTGGTTTCAAGCATAAGAAAAAGTTTAACAGCAAACAAACAAAAAAGATAGTACATAATAATTGAAAATAAGTAATCTTGAATTACAACAGCTTTCCTTAAATCTAATATAGAATATATTACTATAATATATTCCACCGGTAAACCAAACCTGAGATCTATTTGGAAAGAAATCAATGTAATTTTTAAATTGCTGCTGACATAATATCCAAAGGGATATCACAGCAAATTGAACACTATATTATATCACACATCAAAGTTCCCTCCATAATGCAGAGTCATCTAGGGCATGTACAATTGTGACAGTTTTGAAGCCAAGAAGTAAATGCAGTTTGTCAAACTTTAATATAATCACTATAACATATTTCTAAATAAAAATAGAAAATACTTAATTACGTCTTACAGATATAAACATATAATAAAGATATTTATTAACATCCTAATCGTGAGTACCATTAACCATTGGATAAGTCACTTCTAAACCATCAGTCTCTTCACTTTGGCCATTAATGTGAACATGATTCTCATTTAATACAGAATTATTTTCAACAATAGGCACATGTACAGGGCTATTACTCGGATTAGAACTGCTATCACTGTCTGAGGAAGAAGAACTATCACTCTCAGAGTCTGCACTTGAAGAGGCCTGAGACCTTTGACGCAAATGCTCATTTTCAAGCCTCAACTTCTCATTGTCCAACTGCAAAGCATGTATCTGGTCTTCTTGATCTTTCATTTTCTGCATTAACTCACTGAAAGAGTTTTCGTCGACTGCGCTGGAGCCTATAGAAGTTAGTGAAGTATCCTTTTCTGTTATCATGCTGTCTCTATCAGTAATGGATGCATCTTTATCAGTCACTGTTTCTTTGTCGTCCTCTACGCACTTGCCTTTAAAGCGTTCGGTTCTTTTCACAAGATTATCATATTTTGCTTCCAACAACAAATACTCTTGAATTAGATCGTCTTTGGACATACTGGATAATCGTTCACTTTGCGCATCTTCGTAAACGCTTGAGAACTCCTTGGTCAAGTATTCCTCCTCATCTTCGGGTAGAGAATAAAAATAATTGTCTTCAGAGTCTACACTGAAACTAGAATCACGTGTGCGTGCTGATGGAGTCCGTAAGTTGTGAAAAGTATTTTCGGGTTCTGGTTTATGGATTTCCATTAAAAATTGGTTATTATTAAAAGGAGCGTGCGTTTTTGCTAGTACTAACTTTCTGAATCTGTTGTTCCTGTTAGATTTTTCATTCCTCCTTCTTTCTTGCCAGGAATTTTTTGCAAAAGGTTTTAATAATTTTCGTTTAGACTTCCCGCGCCGCCTCTTCTTTCTTGCATTTCCGTCCAATTTCATGTTCGACAAATCAACTGCAGATGGCGCCTCTACTTGGGTTGATCGCTTAGCATCGCCATCTTTATATGGGGTAATTGTATTTTCTTCCATTTGTAATGTTATAAAATACGAAAAGAGAACAGAATACCGCTTTGTAGAAGCACTTTACTTTGATTAAAATTTTCACTGCATCGGAGTCTGAAGAAACTTTTTAGAGTTCATAATAAGTAAACACACTACCACGGAGCAATGCAACATGGAAGACACAATCCGCCATCTTTTTTATTTACTTGACCTATAATTTTTATGACGCGGTACGTTGGGGTTGCCTGCGCACTGCTGCATGGACAATGGCTACAACGCATGCATGTTATGTGCTGAAAAATAATAATATGTACTTATGACGCGATGATGTTTCAAATCCATATAATCTAATTAGACTCGTATTTTATTAAAAAATCTTTTTGAACATCTAATAGATAAAAAGTGAAAATTAACCCTGTATTCCAATGAAAAAACAATCTTACTTTTGATTGAGTAAACGCAGTTATTTATCTCTACAAAGAAAAGCTTTAATTGCCTTAAATTTTACCTTGGATATACAGAGAATTGACATAAATATACATACATACTAGTGATGCCGGACATTGTCGGGTATTTGCATTTGCTACCTTTTGGTGGATCTTTAAACTTCCTACAAATATAGTGAACTAACTACCTAAGGCAAACTTAATGCCATAGATATTTTTGACTAGACATACCTTTGAGTGTTACAAAACTGTGTGTCAGGTGCATATGTGGAACTGTATAGTAAGTCGATAGCCTACCAGCCACGGATGTTTCGAAAAGTATCTGTATCGTATAGGCCAGAAGTCCATGCCTGCGTACAACAGTGGTAACTATCGTGAAGATACTGTACTCCACACCCTAGTAGAGAGGTCAATGTACTGGAGCTGGACGTGACAATGCTGCCACCTCACTGCGCCTATTGCGATGTGCCTATGGTGTGGTAAACCCCTACATTGAAACCATGGTTCTGTCAATAGTCCAAAGTGAGAGTGAGTGGGATTCTGGTACTATTCTGAAAATACGTCCGCTATTAAAGGCCCTTTCCGGCCAGATAAAGACCTGTAAGGGCAAGTGCTCTCTTGTTCCGATGAAATGTATTGAAAACAGGGGAGGCTTTTTAGGGTAGCGAACAAGCCTCAGTTAATGCTTCAGCGCAGCGTAAGACGTACACTCTTACAACAACCAAAGTAAAATGTTATTTATTGAAATTTTCGCGCCTTACGCTTCACATTATAAAGCTAGGGGTAAAGGCGAAGCTCCTCGCTACGCTAGAAACAAACCTGATGCAGTGCCACAATGGTCCCACACACGCCCCTCTAAACTGCAAGGAGATTCAAGGTCTTTGCAATCTATGCTGTGACTACCTATGATGGGTAAAAGTATTAACGATCACTCGTAAAGCAGATCTTAAAAATATTTTTAGGTACTAAAAGTTAAACGTCGTTTTGAGGACAAGTATATACAAAGGTGGTCCGAAAATTTTTCCGACCTCAACATGAAGATCGTAAATAAAAGCTGGTGAATTTAGTTGTTGATCTGTTGACAGTTACTCACCAAAGGTTCAGCCACTTTGGACGCGCAGTTGTTATGTAACAGCCGTTTGAGAGAGTTGATGTGTTTTTACGAAAATGGACAAAATCAAATATCGAACTGTCCTTAAATAATTGCTTTTGAAAGGCAATACGCTTACGCAAATCAAAGATAAGGTGGATTCTGTATATGGGGACTCTGCACCATCATTTATCACAGTGAAATTTTGGGCAGCTGAATTTAAACGTGGCAGTAAGTAGTTGGGAGACGATGAACGTTCGGGGCGTCCAAAAACTGCAACTATCGACGGAAACATCGTCAAAGTTCACCAAATGGTGCTAGACGACCGCCGAATAAAGTGAGAAAGATAGCAGAAGTTATGAATATATCAAAGAACGCATTTGTCACATATTAAATCAACATGTAGGCATGAGAAAGCTGTCCGCGCGTTAGGTGCCGCGTTTGCTCACGTTAGACCAAAAACTTGTTCGAATGAACATTTCCATCGCTCTGTTCGCGGACTTTAAGCGCAATAAATCTGAGTTCTTGCGCCGATTAATTGGTGTAGATGAAACTTGGATACACCATTATACGCCCGAAACAAAAATACAGTCCCAACAGTGCACGGTAAAGGAGAAAGCGGCTCCAAAAAAAAACAAAAACTGTTTTTGCGCTTGGGCATGTGATGATGACTGTTTTTTGGGATAGTCATTGAGTTATTTAAATTGATTACCTTCAAAAAGGAAAAACATAAATTGACAAGCTGAAGGTAGAATTTAGGGAAAAACAGCCACATTTGCAGAAAAAGAAAATCCTATTTCACCAAGACAACGCACTGTCTCACACCTCAGCGGTTGCCATGGCGAAAATCCACGAATTACAGTTTGAACTCCTTGACCATCCGCCTTATTCACCAGACATAGCCCCAAGACTACTTTTTGTTGTTGAAATTTTCATCAAATAAAGAGACAATCACCTTCGTGAATAATTATTTTGCAGAGAAAAACGCCGAGTATTTGGACGGGTTATACAGATTCACATCGCTGGGAGAAGTGTGTAGAGTTATAAGAAGACTATGTTGAAGAATAAAATAAAAAATTCTGAAAAAAAATCTTGTATCTTTGTTAGGTCTAAACTTTTCAGACCACACTCGTAATAACAATATGGAAGAAATTCGACTGTTGTTATGTCTCAGTCCAATTATTTTTGTCGGTTATTATTCGGCTCTTGCGACATTCACAACCGAATACAGTGGTGACACTCCGTATTCTTAATCCATCATCACACGGATCTCTGTCAAATATACATAATGTAGTAGTGTAGTAGTTACGATGTACAGCAGTACACAGGCCAGTCTCAACGGAAACCAGATAGCTACACATGAGATATTATAGTGCACAAGTGTGTGTGCAAACACAAACAAACTCTTTTCCTTTGATCTTACAATTTGATGGGACGGCTATCTGACACAGCGGTGGAGATATCAGGTCCAGTACTGATGGCTATGCGTACTCTCTAAGTTTGGAAGTTGTGGACTTAACCCCCGTTGGGGTAAACTCGCAACTCCAAACTCCAGGTTATTATTAAGAATTTATATAATCAGAAAAACCAAATCATGCATTTTAATTCAACCCGGAAATCAAACCCAAAATCTCTTGATGGGCAGTCGCATAAGCTAACCCCTAGACCAACAAGGCAGTTAGTAGTAATAGTACTACACTCTACATATGCTTCTCATTCGCGTGCAAAGATTACAAACAAATCTTATTTTTTATATCAATGCCTACTTCTATCAGTACACTATCTAATTATGAATTATCATCGTCATCTACTGCCAGTAACATTCCACTGTTTATGTGCAGCGGGCTTCACCTTTTAGCTCTTTTTTAAAAAAAATATATTTTATTCCTAAGTTGTGTACATTAAGTTTTTGATTTAATGATAAACAAGCATTTAAGAATCTAACTAAATTCGAAAATATTAAGGGACAAGCAATCTATTTTCAAATAATCTGTAGTGGATACCTTAAGTGGTATTTTTTATAAGGACGATTTAAATTACCTAAACCAGCTATCAGATACGACAACATATGCCAGCTCTAATTCAAATTGTCAAACAAATGTCAAAAATTGTTTCCGGGAACGTTTCGGATTGAAATAATGAATAGTAATAAATACCTACATACTTAATAAAAATTAATAATACAATTTTTAACATATACTATCCTTAACAGTTTATTACTTGTAAATAATATTTTTAAGGAGCCAGTGCATGACAATAAGATTTTATAATGGCTGATGATATTGTCTTCGAATTACTCCATTCAGAAATAATCAACTATGCTTTAGAGCAAACAAAGGATAATGAAAATGAAAAGAAGGTATTAAAAAAAAAACTATTTCTATATCATACATTTAGTTTGGAAAAAATAATTAACGATAGAAAACTTCAATAACTCTGACTTTATCTTATTATAGGAGGTGGATTTATCTGTGGTAGAATATATCGGATTTGCGGCTGGTTACAAAATAATGGAAAGATTAACTAGAGAGTGGCCTAGATTTAAGGATGAATTAGACACCATGAAATTCATTTGTACTGACTTTTGGACTTGCATCTACAAGAAGCAAATAGATAATTTGCGTACTAATCATCAAGGTGTTTATGTTCTACAAGATAATGCATTCCGGTTTCTTACTAACTTCTCAAATGGACATCAGTATTTGGAATTTGCACCGCGAGTAAGTATATATACCTACTAGCTTCTGCCCTCATATCCGCCCACATGTACTTCAGTCATTGTGGTAAAAAGTAGTTTTGTGTTACACTGATGCATATGTGGCCCTGGAATTGGTGTGCAAGGGAGTGCATTCCCACCCCTTGACAGAAAAGAAAATACATAGAAAAATACATATTTTAACTTATTTCATGAAATAAGTTGATTTTATTGGTATAATTCTATATTTTATATTGGTTAATAGTGTGTGTAGATGTAGATGCACCCCCCCGAAAATAATTCCGGTGATGCCCATGAATGTATAAGTTATATTATTGTTAAGTATTATATAAATCGATTCAGTAGTTTTTGCATGAAAGAGTAAAATTAAAATTAATAGAATTACCTTTTTTTAAATATTTTTCTGACTACAATAATTTTTTGTTTCAGTATGTTGCTTATACTTGCGGCCTTATTCGGGGAGGTCTTGTAAACCTATGCATTAATAGCGTTGTTACAGCTGAAGTGCAATCCATGCCATCATGTAAATTTCACATACATGTTCAAAGGACATAAAAAAGTATATTAAGCATATTCCTTTTATTTCTAGTTTACATTTTTTTGGAAACCTGTATCTTTTAATAAATAGTGGTCTTACCTTCATAGGTTCAATACCTTGTCTCTATAAAATTAATTAAGAAATTGTTTTTAAATTATTTTAATGACATATTTCAAACAAATATTAAAGGAATGATTTATGATAGCAAATTCTGATGTTAACATTTCTGACATGTTATGAAAGTAGTCACTTTTGTAAAATGTCAAAAAAGTTTAGAGTGAGGTGAGTGAGTTTCTTTATCATATTGAAAGTTTTTAACTAGTTCCAAATGTTATAGTTACACAAAATTACAGTTATTTAAAATATTTAAAGAACTCTCGATATCCTTGTTATTTCCTATAACTTAGAAAATTATACTTATTTATTTAAAACTTGTTGTTATTACTATACATTGGTGAATTTTTTTTACAGTTCATTCTCATAATTCATATTCTCCATTTGAGTTTTCGACTTTGGTAGTGACTAGCACTAAATAGTGGTGTTGGCTTAGTGACTTATTTAGTAATATTTAAAAATTTCAAGTAAGCAACTGTTTAAACATGATAATGAAAAAAAAATAATTAATAAATAATGATAATTATGATTAGCTCTTATTTTATTTCAATAAGAACCAACGACTAGCTTGGTGGTAATGACTCAGTCCATCGTTATTGCGGCGGTGATGCTCCTGATGGAGTATTAGTTAGGCAAGGTAATTTTCAATTATGCCCATTACTGCAACTTCCAGAATGTGCCAAGTCACAAAACATTATGGAGGCTAATTATCTATTCTATATATTTAATAAGGTCATTTTCGAAATTGCACATGACTATTCAATATACGAGGTGTGTTCAAAAAGTAAGGTGACTTTGTATTTTTAAGAAAAAATATTTATTTATTTATCAATATTTATGTTGTCCCCTTCAAAGTAATCCCCCTCAGATACAATACACTTATGCCAGCGGTTTTTCCAATCGTCAAAGCACTTCTCATAAGCACTTTTCGGTATAGCCTTGAGCTCTTCCAGCGATGCAGTCTTTATCTCTTCAATCGTTGCAAATCTCCGTCCTTTCATAGGTCTCTTTAGTTTTGGGAACAAGAAAAAGTCACATGGGGCCAAATCCGGTGAATATGGTGGCTGAGGCATGATTGTGGTGTTGTTTTTGGCCAAAAAATCTCTCACCAGCAAAGATGAGTGAGCAGGGGCATTATCGTGATGCAAAAGCCATGAATTGTTTTTCCACAATTCCGGACGTTTTCTTCGTATTGCTTCTCGCAAACGGCGCATAACTTCAAGATAATACTGTTTATTGACCGTAAGTCCATATGGTAAGAACTCCTGATGCACCACGCCGTGGTAATCGAAGAAAACAGTGAGCAAAACTTTGACATTTGATCGAACTTGGCGTGCTTTTTTCGGTCTTGGCTCATCTGGGCTCTTCCATTGGGACGATTGGACTTTGGTTTCGATATCATAACCATATACCCATGATTCGTCACCAGTTATGACCCTTTTGAGTAAATCTGGGTCGTCGCTGACGTCATTCAACAGTTCTTGAGCGATGCTCATGCGACGGTTCTTTTGGTCAAAATTTAGCAATTTCGGAACAAACTTCGCTGACACACGTCTCATGCCTAAAACGTTAGAAAAAATTTCATGGCACGAGCCAAGCGATATACCAACATCCTCAGCAACTTCTCTGATAGTGATTCGACGATTTTCCAGAACAATTTTCTTCACTGCTTGAACGTTTTCATCAGTTGTTGACGTGCTTGGGCGTCCAGAGCGAGGCTCGTCATTGGCATCTTCCCGGCCATCTTGGAAGAGTTTGTACCACTTGTAAACATTTTTTTTACTCAGAACAGTTTCACCGTATGCCACTGTCAACATTTTAAGTGTTTCGGAGCACTTTATTTTATTTTTTACACAAAATTTGATGCAAATCCTTTGATCCATATTTTTCGATAGCAAGAAATCGCCGAGCACGAAAAACACTTATAACCTTTACGCCTCTCCCAACCAAACAAAAAATGCTATACACTTGAAACTTGGTACAGATGTTCGGGAAGAGTGTACCAACATAACAAAATAAAAAAAATCGATAATCGAAAGTACGTTGCCCGCCAAATTTGAAAAGTCACCTTACTTTTTGAACACACCTCGTATGATGACATTTAGATCTTATCGGGGTTTTCAAGATTATAGGTACATCGAAAGTCTTGATATTAGACCACTGTCTGTAAAATAAACTGCAGTTGTTACAATACACATATCAACAACCTTTTACAGTCCACTGCTGGACAGAGGCCTCTCCTTGGTAAGGAGGTTTTAGCCTACTATACCACGCTGGTCAAACGTGTTGGAATAGGTTTGTTTCAAGTTTTCCTTCTCTTTGTATATCTCTGTGCTTCAAAAATATTATGATTTGCTTGAAATTTGATATCGAGATATTTTATGACCATGGCAAAAGATTCCGAGTCAGTCTCAGGCTTTTTATAACTCTAGTAAACTTTTAACTTGTTTTTGAAACCACATTATTCTTGTGTGGAATATTAATATCGCGCAGCGGTAGCGAATGCGACTACTGTGCTTGAGGTCTCGGGGTCGATTCCCGAGTCGGGACAAATGTTTATATGATCCACAAATGTTTGTTTCGGAGTTTGGGTGTGTATATATTTCCAAAAAAAATCTAAGTATTTTATCAGTCAGTCTAGTTATCATTTTACAAGCACTGCTTAGTTTGGAACTAAATTTTAAAGGCTGTGTGTTAAATGTCCAAGATAATAATTTTTATTTTATTTATTAAAATAAAAATTGTTACGAAAGAGCATAGCGGAAAAATCAGCACGGAGAAACTCCAGCTGGGACGCTCAACGAACCAAAATGCCCTATAAGCCACTCACACCAATCACGTGTCTCTTCAGGTGAGGACTGCCCAGAACTCGGTTTCCGTCAATAGGCTTCAGCAAGCACTTCCGCCTATGAATCCCATAGTAGAAGGCAGGTAATACCACGACGCCTCGGTCAGTCCGATCCGGTCCCGTCCGGTTACCACCCTATTCCGGGCATCAGAGCCTCCGCCCATATCAGTACACCGTAAAGTGTCATTCGACTGGACAGTTTTTTTGTATAGCCTTTTAGGAATGTTGGGTTGTTAAATAAATCTAAGTTGTGCTAGAGTCGTTAAAGTGCAAAAGCAGTGGAGAAAGTATAAGAGAAGAAAAGCAGAAATACCTGATATTCATGTTTTGATACCTCACAAAAGCAATGGCGGTAAGTGAATGCGGTAAACTTCTTGTTAGTTGGAGACGGAAACTTTTGATCCCAAACGGACCATTGTCATACGTCTTATTATTATATTGGTCCTATTTGGTAAGTACTATTTGGTCGGAATGGGTCAGAGCAGTACATAACACACGGACTTAACATTACAAATGGTTCTGCCTGCTTTCTTTTATGACCTATCGAAAAAATTGTTTTCAGATAAGGCAAAAGGAATAAGAAAAAAAAATATTGGAATGAACTTTTTCTTGAAATATTTTACTATTAATTTGAAATTTCAATATACAATTTAAATGACATAGAAGCTTTTCGTGAGATTTATTTATTTATACATCATGCACTTTATGTACATAGGCGGACTTAATGCCTACGGCATTCTCTACCAGTCCACCTTTGGGTGATGCAGAGAAAATAGGAAGCAGGTGCGTTTCAGGTGTTGAATAAAAGAAGTAGACATATACAAACTTATCATATACTGAAATTTATACAAATACATAAATACATACATATACATATTTTAGTTGATATAAATCTATATAAATACATACATATACAAATAAATATCATAACAAGTATAAGATGAAAATCATGTATATGGTTGATTCTGCCAGCTGTTTTACTAAATACTGCTTCAATTTTTTTTAAATGAAAAAGCGTTGGTAGCCATCCTGACTTCGAAGGGAAGCACATTCCAGAGAAGAACGGACTGCACAAAGAAAGATGAACCAACAAACTCGGACATATAGGAGGGGCAGCGAAGGAGAAGATTGTTAGAGGACCGAAGCTTTCTGTCGGGATTGCTACGTAAGAGTGTGCAATAGCTGTTTAAATATGTTGGCGAAGATGGGTTATTAAGTATAGAGAATTGGACAGTGAGCGCGCGTAATTTTCGGCGTAGACGAATTGGTAGCCAATTGAGCTGCGAACGAAAAGAGGATACATGGTCATATTGACGAAGATTATAAACAAATCGAGTGCAGTTATTAAGAAGACGGTCTAATTTATCGAGAAGATCTCCATTTAGGTCGTATAGCAGCACACATCACTATAGTCGATTAAGGGGAAGATAAGAGTTTGCACAAGCATAGTTTTGGTTTTTACGGGTAGGAAATTTCTCAGATGATGTAGAGCCCGAAGTATCCCAGTAACCCTCCGGCACTATATTGCAACTTGTTCTTTGAGACTTTGAGACTTTGCAACTGTAAAATTTATCTGTGTAGATAAACAAGTAAACTAAATATTTAGATCGGATTCATTATTTTTTTTAATTTTTCTATCGCAGTACATACGTGTACTTAAATTTCGCGACACAATTAGTATTATATAAATTGTGTAATGACTTTACCAGTTGAGTTTTCAAGAAAAATTGTGTATTATTTTTAGCGCGTTTTAATAAAAGTTTATTTTTACCTAAAGAAGTTTTTTTATTTATATTTTTTTTATTTTCCTAGCTAACTCGAGTTAGGGTAGGGGATATTTTGACGTCATGATATGAGCAGTAAGACCCGTTATGGAGAATTGGCTCAAAAGGCATAGCGAGACCCATTCATACCGGTTGACGTAGGTGATCTGGAAACGGATGTTTCGGAGATCACCAGGGTCTAATTCGCAAGGAGCCAAGGACTGAGTGCCACCAATGCGAAGGCCGGATTGTTGACATAGCGTTCCGCACACACTCTGGTAGAAGACCGGCGTGGGTTAAGCAGAAGCATGATTTTGTGGCGGCAATCGGAGTGGGGATTCTCTCGCTTGGTAACATGATTGCAGGGTTAATTCGAAGCAAGAGCGCGAGAAATGCCGGCGTCTCTTTCTGTGAGCAGATTATACCTGAGAAGCAGAGGGCGGAGTGGTACCAAAAGAGAAAAGAACTCTCCCGGTCCCCTAGGCCCAGTAACGAGCCAGGTACTGCAGACAACTCAAGCGTCGCAGATCGCTACATGATCTTCATACTTTATAAGCGCAAGCCTGGGTGATTGGTGAGACCGTCAGTCATCCTAGCAGAAGCAGCCCGAGATGGCGGTACGAGCGCTACCTAACGCTAACGGAGTTCTAAAAATTTTTTAACTAGGGTGCACCTGGTTCCCCGGTAATATTATTATAGTAACTCGCAGAGGACAGACATAAATTACCGTTCTGTGATTTGAGGCGTAGTAGGGCTGGGACATCGACTGACTATGACCGACCAAATATTTCATATAAAAAAAAAATGGTTTAACTTTGCAATATGTCAATTTAAGTACTGATAACAGCAGCGATCTTTATCCGTAATAAATCTGTAACTTCCAAAGGAATTATAAGTACATCAAATTATAAAACTGTTGTCGTTTTAATACAGATATAGTAGTTTTTAATTAGTAAAAAAATAATACAAAAATCTATCTTTGTTTATTGTTACACGATTGTGATTGGTCAGTATCATTGTCTTCCAACGTCTTTAATCTATGGTAGTGTTGCCAGCTGAAAGCTTTCAATCATTTTGGCGGCATAATTATGAAACTGCATAAGTTTACTTATTTGAAAAGTCAAACCGTTTCCGTTTTGTGTTTATTACTACAACTCTTTTCTATGAGTTTCTACTTTAGGTATATCACTCTTCAAGTTTAATAATATTTCATTATATTATATGCAATGACACATAACAAACTACGTGAAACAACATTGATACATACAATGTTAATATCATTATCTAGTGTACAATGGTCATATATTAATATTAAATGGCAAATATTTGAATATTTTAGTACATAATTTATTAACAAGTAAATATATCGTGTTTAATACGAGCTCGACGAACACGATCATGGAGCTCCTTTAAACAATATTATATTTTAGTATGCCGAATATTGAAATTAAAAAAAATCGTTTTGATTTAATATTTTATAGGTGCCTAATATCATTAAATATTTTTATAACTTTTTATTTATTTTTGGGGAAAAAGAAATAAATAATGGCAACATTGGTTGCTGGACGAAACACACGCAAACTTTTTGATTGGCGTTGGCGCTCTTTTACTTCCTTTCCTTTCATTCGCTCTTTCAATTTACAGAAAATGGCCTCCGAAGAATTGGTGACTGAGCAATTTCAATTTTTCGGTATAGAAGTACCTAAAGAAGTTATTAATAAATGTGAGTAACATAATTAATTCGCGTAATGTTCCAAAGCTAAAAGTCTTACAGACTTTCAAACTTGATAACAACTTACGGTTGTAAGTTATACCGCTACAAAATGAATGTTCAAGGTTGTTCCATTATTCACTTCTTTTTTCAAAGGTGTAAGTTTATGTGAAGAATACAAGATTGATGCTGAATCTTTTATTGAACAATGGATGGCCTTTACTTTAAATAACTTAAACGGTTCAGCTCCGACTTTGGATAACTTGGATACATTTGCAAGAAAGGAATTTTCCAAGCCGGCGGCTACTCTATATAACGCACCCTCTAAAGACAACGGACAAGTGGGTACCGGTAGAAGTTTGACTGTTTACGGGGCACCAGCGTCAGTTCAGTATCCTTTTAAAGCGCATGCTCCACGTGTTCTTTATTTACTTTTATATTTTAGTAAGGTAGTGTCTGATTTGATGTAGATTTATTCGATATAGGTAGTCGTGTAGCTCTTTAGTGTAGAATGTTTTTAATTTCTATCAATCGCAGCTTGCTATAAAATCAATTCGGACGTTTCAATCCTTAATTTAGAAACAGATCGGAAGACAATGAAGTTCTATCAAATTATATGGCAACAACACCAAAGGTATTATGTTTTGATTTCTTGTGATTTTCTTTGTGTTTTAGGGTTATTTATATTTTATGTTATATTTTAATTGATAAAATTTGACATTTTAATTTATTTTGGTTGTCTTTTTTGTTATAAACAACTAGATAAACTTGACGAAAAACTTTTAAATTCCGGTTATACTCTTTAAAATGTCAATATTTTACCATATTTTTTATTTTAATATTTATTTTACACAGATTGGCTTTAAACAAAATAGTTGAAGGTAGGTTTAGTTTTAAATTAGTGACTCCAGTGAGTATTATTTAAAGTTAAACATACCTTCAACTGCTACTGTAACACTGAAAATGACTACTGTGTACAAGTTTTCAAAAGCAAGAAATTTTAAGGCTGCAATTACTTGAAGAATGAAGAAACAAAGAACCTATTTGTTGCCAATGGGTATGGGTTTAGTAGCACAGTATATTTCTCCTGTGACTAGATCTACACTCATTGACTGCTTGTGGGTTAGGCAACATAGAAGAACCTTAAGACGTTTGATAATGCATCTTGGTCTATTGTCATCTATATAAATTAACTTGATGATATTTGTGGGCGAGTTTGCTTCTGGTTTCATGTTCACATTATATCATGACTAGATCCATACTCGTCTGCAGCCATCAACTTAATCTGCAAAGCTGCATTGATATTTGTGTAAATGTGTCTTCATAAGCATCCTTGTAATTTTATTCATATAATACACTTATACTAGTTATTTAAGAAAGGGGTATTTTTAAATTGCTCTGGGGCAAATATCAAATTTAATTTTAGTCTGGTATACCTTGATTTGGTCATTAGTAATTATTGGCTCCAATAATCGATACATTTCTCTGAATGCAATCTTCTATGCTGTAAAATCACTACTACTGTTCATATAATCTCTTGATAATGGACAATTAGTAGTTTTCAGTCGGCAAAAGATTAAAAATGTTATCTAAAAGTTATTGAACCAAATATATGCTAGTAGTCCAATTTGTGATCACAGTTATGAATACTGTATTATATTAATTTAACTATCAACATTTATAATAATCTATCTACTAACAACAATCAACATTTAAAAAATTAAGATATTAATGTTTTCTAAGTTTTTCATAAGCACCTTCTAATTTCAACCTGATTAATTGTGATTACAAAAAATGCATAAACAACATGCGGTTAGCAAAAACATGTGTACTTAAACAATATTAATAGTTTCTAGTCTTTAAAAGTTTAGTGATGTTATCTTAGATTTGAGTCAAACATTACATAAGTTCATGTAATGGTGACTATCATTTATAAAGGCTATGAATTTAGAGACGGTACACATGGTTTAAGTGGTTGTTACATCGCTTCCTACTAGCTAAGTGGTGGTGGATTCAAATCCAACATAGAATATTACTTTGTGTCATTTACAAATTATTGGTCTGAGATTTAGTGTTCTTCGTGACTACATTATGTATGTTAGTAATAAATTTCTTCATGGGTCTTATAGCTTCCTGTTGGTGTGTGTATAATATAACTTGTGTGTTGTATCTGTTGTATCTGTATATTCAATTCATTATGTATCATCATAATTATTATATTTTATTTTTAAGAAAGGATTGCCTGCACTAAAATAAATCCTGTATCATGGGGAACTTTACAAACATTCAAGAAACTGAAACAAAGAACCTAGACTCAGAACAATAATTTGTCCCATGTGAGGTTTGAACCCACAACGCTCAGTGCAGTGGAAAGTGGCGTGGTGACCGCTTAAACCACTATTCCAACCATACAGTTGAGCGTTAATATTATTAGTGTTTTAGATATCTTTCAATATCTTTATTGTAGAACCTATTTAGGATGTATATTAATGTTACCAGAGATTAATGCTGAACAAACTGTTATTTAGAAAAATATTTTACAAAATTCTTTTACAGAGACTTAAAGTTGAGAATGAATCGTCACAGAATCAGCAAAATGGTTTATGTCCTGCCACATATTCACCAACTGTGTAAGTAAATACTTAATCTATATAAATAAATAAAATTGAAGTGTCTGTTTGTAATTTGCAAATAACAGCTTTTAACTAATTGCATATAAAAGTTTATACATAGCACTTAAATCGAGAGACATTATTTTAAAGTTTATGTGTCTGTCATGTTTGTTCCGGCTAATCTCTTGCATGGCTGGATCAATCTTTATGGGACTTTCACTGGCAGATAGCTGATAATAAGGAGTAAGTTACGCCACTATTATTTAATAAAAAATTAAATGAAATAGTGAACAATATCCAATCCAAAAGCAACAACTATTATGCATATAAAAACATGCCTATTTGATTGAATTTAATCTCTATTTGCTTAGCTTATTTTTACAAAAGTACCAAACTATTATAAATGTTACAGTCAGAACCCTTAACCTACAAACTATTATTTACTCACTAAACCTACCTCCTAAATCGACTGTTATTTACTCATTTGGATCAAATGAGGTTATATAGCATGCATCTATCTCTGTACCTCTCCCTATCATCTCATATAGCATGGCATTCTGGTCAAAAGTACTTTTCTGATTTTATGATTTAACTTTTGACATGCTAAGATCCAGACAGCTTATTTGATATGGCAGGACTGTCTTGGTTGGTTGCACATGCTACCACTGCACAGTGGTAGCATATGCAACTGCTGTGCTTGAGCTCTTGAGATAAATTCCCAGGTCAGACCAAAGGGTTGTATGAGCAACAAATATTTGTTTTGGAGATTAGATGTTTTGTATGTATAATATGAATATATTTACAAAAAAATGGCATAAATGTATTAATATTGGTTGCCTAGTACCCATAGTATAAACTGCTTAGTTTGGGACTATACATACGGCTTTGTGTTGAGTGGTAGAATGAAATATAATAATATTCACAAAACTAGTCCTACTTTTGCATTTGATTTATCCCTTTCTTATAAAATTCTACTTACTAATGGAATGTAAGAAGCCGTAACAATTTGGTAGCACAGTTTGATATCCCTTCTAACAGATATTTAGTCGAGATTTACAATGCTAACATAGTTTTCTTTGCTATTAAAACAAATTGTTTTGGAGCGTTTACTATTTATATTTGATTAACAATGAAATAATAATAATAAACAATGATAATGGTAATAAATGAAAGCCAAACTAATCAAACGATAATATCTTTTACTAACACTAACAATAAAAGTTAAGGTTTGTATCAACTGTTTTCCTTAATGGCGTTTACTGCTGGAAGCCATGGTTTCGTTGGGATTTATGAGATGACCCATCTTGTAAAACTATTTCTTAGACAGCACCAGCCAGTTTAACTTTACAATACAAACTCTGTTTAGTTCGAAACTTGTGTGTTTAGCTTGTCTGAGATGTCCTAAAATTGTTCAATACCTGTTCTAAACTGGATGGATGGTAAACTTGCCTAAAATTGAGTTTAGCCGCCTGCAGCTTAAGAGGCTGTTTATGACTGCTAAGATAGTTCTCGATTTTGTTTGTAATTTATACCTAAAGTATATGCCTCATAGCAATAAGATTAATTATGGTGAATAACCCTGTGGTGTCGTTTTAAGTTGGTCCATTGATCCCTGTAAGATGATAATGCTCAGGTTTCCACGTGAATTAAAAAATAAGTAACTGGTTCTCATCCCTCGTATTTTTTTACTCTTCTTGTTAGAAACAAGAAATAATCATGTTTTGAATAATGACAGTATCAAATGCTTTGAACTTATGCCATTTTGCCAAAATAATGTTGCACATACATTCTTAGACTGCCCATGAACTCACCACTTAAGAGATAAGTACATTGCCACGTTGTTGTTGCATTGTGCTCTTTCCCTTAGAATAAAGGGGTAGGATTGGACCTATTATAATCACTCAATTGCTAAGAAACTACTATTATAGAATTAAAAACGTGGAAAGAAAATTCACATTTCAGATAACTTATGAGTTAAGTATTTTGCTTTTCTTATTTTTAGTTGGCAAAATATTTTGTTTTAGCGGATCTGGAAAGTATGCAACAAGGAATAACACAGGTGTGGTAGTCCACTCCTATGGAGATGAGAAGTTACTACAAACGATTGCTGAACCACAAGGCCCTAACGACATTTTAAATTTAACAATTAAACAAGTTGCTAATGATGATGGTGACATATACTCAAAGGCAATGTAAGTAAAAAGAGGTGCAATCGCAGCCGTATAGTTAGTGTAGTCTGGCTGAGTATTTGTCATGCCTTATCTATGAGTAAATTGGCACTTGCTATCTGTAGTAAATACACAACTGTGCCCTTAGTATGGATTTTAAAATAAAAGTTATAGAAAGTAGGAATTATCCAATACATATCTTAATCAACAGTTACTTTTTCTTTCGGATCGTGTAGAGACGAGCAAAGACGAAAATGGTCTCCATTGTTACCCCTTTTGGCAACGTTTTTATTTTCCCATTTAGTTAGGCTTTAATAGTCGACAGGTTTTTGGTATCAATATTTTGAGCATGTGGTGCAGACTAAACTAACTTAAACTACAAAAAATGATCTATATTTCTAATACAAAGAAAAATCTAAAACAAAGAATTTCTGTTCTTAATATTATATTATTAGAATTAGAGCTCAGCAACTCTATGCCAAAATATTCGATTCATCATAGTTGAATTTCAAAAATAATAATTTACGCATTAAAAATAAAATTATATTAATTTAACAATAAAACATTTTTTTATATGTTTCTAGAAAAACACTCATAATGTTTAGGATATGAACTGAACTTTTTGAATGAATCATAAAGTAATGTTTTAATCACAACATGCTATATTTATCTTATAATTAGTTACGTTTTTCTAAGTGGAATAAAGTTTCGATTCTAATGAGATTTGATTTAATAAATAGGATAATAAAGGTTTTTATAAAAATTGTGGCCCATCACATTTAGGACATTTGTTTTTGTATCTTGAGGACTGTAGGTCTTCGATTTTTAATTTTTAGATCCGTTATCCATCACCATCATATGCATATCACTGTCCACTACTGAGACTTCTCAGAGCATAAACGGAGTTTGCTCGTCAGCTGTACTCAGAATATGTTTATCAGATCAATACCTATTATTTTAGGTTTGGCTTTGAGATGCTTCACGAAAAAGCTAGTACGTTTGACAACTACATTCGCTATTTATCTCAAGTTATTATAAAAAAATTGGGAATCTCAGATGTCACATCAGTTAGACACAAAACACAGGTATTTATAATACTTAATTTTTGAACCTTGTAATGTAAAAATAAGTTTAGTTAACAGTTTTTACCAAATATTTTAAAAAGTATAGTTAATACATATATACTTTTTGTTTAATTAAGTAAAGTTGTAATAACCTTTAATCTCGAATACACCCTGTATTCGAGATTAAGAAAAAGATGCGCTAGTGTGTAGTCTACGTATGTGATCGAGAGCAAAACTATTAAATAATAATATATGAAACTATTTACATACTAAATGCTTATATAATAAGGATCCAGTGTCGTATTTTTTTATTGAATTGGTAAGTAATACAACTGGTCAAAATTGCGTTAAGTTTTACAATTTCAAATTTCGCGGACAATTTGGCGTCATGTCGCTGTGTAGTTGCCCGTTTGTATAAATTAATTGACAGTTGATACTGATTTTTTAGGCGGTGGCTACTACTTCATGGTTAACTAGGAATTGAATTTAAAAATTTGTCATTTCAAGAATTAAATTAGATTTCGTTATGAAATTCATTAAATTAAAACACTAAACTTCTTGGCATATCGCGTAGTTCACAAACAGAAACCTGATACTAAAATTATATAATAAGTCTCCAATAACACTAGAACTTCGGAGTAATTTCTTAAAATGAAGGTAGTTAGAAAACAACCCAATCACTTTTTCGAATTAGCTCATCAATTTTTAGAGTAAAAACGTGTGTCCGTTTGCGACTACCATAGATAAATAACTCCCAAATTTAAAAATGAAATATTCGCATTTGCGAACCGTTCGTAATTTATATTTGTCACATTTCCACTGTCTAATAAAGTAAAAGTTTTATGGTAAGAATTGTATTTAGTGGTTGGAGATATACTGTACTATATAAAGTTCTCTTACAGGCGGAGGTATCAGTTGCTGGTCGTATAGAGTGTGACGCAGACGCACGACTAAACCCAAAGAGTGTTGTGCTCCAAGGAACGTGGGAACAATCACTCAGTCAAGCAGTACCTGTAGATTTAGACAAGTTGGTATACCTACTTTAACTACTTCTTAATGGCAAACATTTTGGCAGAACAGAATAGAAGAAACAGACTCAATTTAATTACTTAGGCGTCTTCTCACTTTGGAAATTTAAAAAAAATCGATTTTTATTTTCTTTTTAATTAAATTTTAATTAAATTTAATTTTTAAAAATCCATTGTATGGAGCAGGCATCGCTGATTAACCCGAGGTAAGGTTTTTTCATGATTTTTCTGCAACCAAAACTTTAAACGCGTTTATCTCAAAACAAGATTTTTCGGTGCCTTGTTGATGAAATTTCGGCAACTATCCGGCCGATTATCATGAAATTTAAATGACATATTCTTCATAGTTATGGCTATAGCGCATATCATCAGATTTTTGAAATTTGGATTTAAAAAAATTTTTTTTACAAAAAACTGCAGAAAAAACGCGTTTTGTTTTACTTTTTTGAAAAACGTGCTCCATTTTGTTATTTTCGCGAATATCAAAAATCTGATGATATGCGCGAAAATAACAAAATGCCACTGACATACTGAATTTAAAACAGCTTTATTTTTTTGTTTCAAATGACCCGTCTCGGAGACACGGACCATCAACAAGCCACGACCATAACATTTTTAGACGGGCTTTTCGATGCTATTGTTGTATTATAATAATTGTTCAAAAAAAAAAAAATTTTCATGTACTTGAAAGATGTGTTTATTACATAGGATCCATTTTATCCCATAATTTTAAGCAAAAATCTTCGAAAAAAAAATCGAGAAAATAGGCTATTTTCTAGGCGCCTAAAGTGAGAAGATACCTTATAGTCCAAGAGCCCGTGAGTGCCAGACCTTCTTCATTTTATAAAAGCTGAAAGTTCTTCTATGTGTGTCCCTAGTACAGGTAAGAATGATCCCCAAACATGAAGCTGAGGCAGCGGTGGCTTTGGCAGATAACAGGCAACAAAGGTGTGTAAAATTCCATCTCAAATTCGTCATGATATAAAAGTTGATTTTTTTATATTTGATTCATAATAATATCAAAACTCGCGTTGCTCATTGCCAGACAGTTAGTATGGTTCCAACCCTCTGGCGGACACCCCTAAACTATTATAATTTATAATTATACTTACGTTATATTATAAAACCTAAATTTTATATATAATTTTTTGGGAGCCTATTAAACTATGTTTACATAGTAGCCGGACAGTTTCGAAGGTTCTATCATCTTGCCAGACGCATTCAAAGTGAGCAGTAATCGGAAAAGCAAGGAGCGAATGCAGTAACTAAATGTTATATTATAAAACCTAAGTTTTATATATAATTTTTTGGGAGCCTATTAAACTATGTTTATATAGTAGCCGGACAGTTTCGAAGGTTTTATCATCTTGCCAAACGAATTCAAAGTGAGCAGTAATCGGGAGAGCAAGGAGCGAATACAGTAACTAAACGTTATATTATAAAACCTAAGTTTCATATATAATGTTTTGGGAGCCTATTAAACTATGTTTATATAGTAGCCGGACAGTTTCGAAGGTTCTATCATCTTGCCAGACGCATTCAAAGTGAGCAGTAATCGGGAGAGCAAGGAGCGAATACAGTAACTAAACGTTATATTATAAAACCTAAATTTTATATATAATTTTTTGGGAGCCTATTAAACTATGTTTATATAGTAGCCGGACAGTTTCGAAGGTTCTATCATCTTGCCAGACGCATTCAAAGTAAGCAATAATCGGAAGAGCAAGGAGCGTATATAGTAACTAAAGGTTATATTATAAAACCTAAGTTTGATATATAATTTTTTGGGAGCCTATTAAACTATGTTTATATAGTAACCAGACAGTTTCGAAGGTTCTATCATCTTGTCAGACGCATTCAAAGTCAGCAGTAATCAGGAGAGCAAGGAGCGTATACAGTAACTAGTGCGAATGAAACAGCGCTTGGTCTATTGCGGGATTTCACTGCGCATCCATTGTTATTAATTTCAAATTGTGCAGTTTATTTTTTTCTTAATCCAGAAATTTCATTAATTAATTTTTACAATTTCAATAACAAATATTTAAAATAATACTGAGTAAAATTTTTCTCATATAATGTCAATCATGTCGAAAATCTAATAATTTAATTGATATTATTTTTCATTTTTAAGAAGTTTATTATTGTCAATGCTATTAAAATTATAAAGCCAATGAAACAAAGTAAATCAAATTTTAGTGTTTATTATACCAAAGGACACATTTTTTTTAAGATAAGAAATTTACAGAGAAATTAATTTATTTTAATTAAATCTAAATATTTTCATCATTTTCATCGTTATCGTGCGCTCACTAAATCGGTCCACACGTTAGCAGTTATTGCACTCTCCCGATTATTGACAAGATGATAGAACCTTCGAAACTGTCTGGTTACTATATAAACATAGTTTAATAGGCTCCCAAAAAATTATATATCAAACTTAGGTTTTATAATATAACCTTTAGTTACTATATACGCTCCTTGCTCTTCCGATTATTGCTTACTTTGAATGCGTCTGGCAAGATGATAGAACCTTCGAAACTGTCCGGCTACTATATAAACATAGTTTAATAGGCTCCCAAAAAATTATATACAGGGTGTCCAAGAACCTGGCGTCCAACTGGATTCCCACGATGCCCCAAGTTCTAACAGTACTCAGAAAAATATTTTAAAAAATCCACCCCATGTACTTACAGAATTATACTGATTTCAAAAAAAAAGGGGAAATGAGCACCCTGTGACATACTTTTGAATGCTGTGACTGCTAATGCTGATAATTTCGATATTTCTTGGAGGTTTTGTAATCTAGGGTATTGCTGTGTCTAAATAGAATGTAAAAATAAAGTACTTTTTGTACCATTTTAAAATAAAATATTATTTTAACTAAAGGTGATATGGAAAACTATTGAATTTCGCAACTTTGACCGACTGTAGTGTAAAAAAAATGTACCAAAATAGTATGGCAAGTGACGTCAAATTTTGACGCGTTTATTCCTCTTTTTAAAAAGGTATAATACTTACACATTAATTTGAAAAAAAAAATTTTGATAATATTTTTACTCAACAACCCAATTTTTACGAAGTGCCTACCTACTAACGGTAACTGTCGGACCCTTTCTTATCTTAGAAACTGTTATGTTACTACTATTATTTACTTCGGTTCCAAGAGTGAGCAAGAAGGAAATACACACAGGTAGATGGGTTCCCAGTAGAATAAAAGCAAAGAATGTTAGTTTAAAGATATTTTATTACAATAAATGTTCAAAATGTTGACCACCCGCGGCAATACAAGCTCTCACTCTCCTTAAAAAGGACCGCTTTATGTTTCGCGAGTGACGTATCACCTGCACTGCTTGTGTTATCTTCTCACGAAGGTCAGCGATGTCATTAATGGGCTTCGCATAAACGAGCTCCTTCATAGTTCCCCAGAAAAAAAAATCCAGCGGATTTAAGTCAGGTGAGCGGGCTGGCCACGGGATTGTTCCTGATCGCCCAATCCACCTGTTCGGGTATTGCTCGTCCAAAAACTCTCTAACGGATACGCGAAAATGTGCTGGACAGCCGTCGTGTTGGAACCACATATCTGGTGGGGTCTCTTCTAGTAAGTTTGGCAAATCATTTTGAAGAAAATTTAAATATGATTCGCCAGTCAAATTCTCGGGCATCTCAAATGGACCAATAATATTCCCACAGAGAATACCGGTCCACATGTTCACTTTGAACCGGTACTGGGATCTATCTTCTCGCATCAAGTGCGGATTTTCCACATGCCACTCGTGCAAGTTGTGTAGGTTCATGTAGCCATCTTTCTTAAATGTTGATTCATCTGACCACAAAATTTTGTCGATAAAGTTTTCGTCTTCTCGATGTTTTTGCAGGATTGTTTCACAAAACGCGACTCGGCTCGGATAGTCTCGAGGTAAAAGACTTTGCACTCGCTGTACGTGGTACGGATGATATTCTTCTTTTTGGAGAATACTGTGTGCTGTGCTCTTCGGTATCCCCGTATCAGCTTCTATTCCTCGCACAGAGATGCTTGGATTTGCCGACACCGCCTCTAAAACTTCATCGCGTATGAAGTCATTTACGGGTCGTCCTTCACCAGCTACTTGATTGGGGAACCGCCCGTCACATAGTGATCTGTGCACATTAATGAAAACTCGATGGTCGGGATATCGCGTAGCCCTCGGATACCTTTCTCTGTAAAGTCTCGCTGCAGCTCGTCCATTACCTCTACATTCTCCATAAATGTAGTGCATATTTGCGTATTCTTGCGGAGTGTAGGTCGCCATGGTAGCACACACAAAACACAAACTGTCCAAACACAGGCAAAGGTCGTCGTAAAGAGTTCGTTTCAAAGTCCAGAGCACAAAGAGTAATCGAGTCCAATAAACAAAGCTTTAAATCGTAGTACGTGATCAATGGTAACAATAAGAGAGAGGTGCGTAGTAACGGCAGGAGGCAGTGACGTGTACTGACCGTACTGTTATCCTAAATAGCACGATCCCAGATAGCGTCACTATCTATCTCACTCGCACCTCTAACCTTTTTCTCCCTCACTCTTACCTGAATAATGGGGTACCATAAAGAAGAACCAGCAAATCGCAAAGATAGTTTCTGTCTTGCTCCCTCCTGTTGTAATAACGAATCACTATGGTGAGATGCATGCACATACCGTCCCTTACGGTCTAACCTGTTTTTTGAGAGGCCTGTTGTTATTTTTATGAGCATACAATAGTAATTCTTTAGAGGTTAGATTCAATTCGTCGTAAATTTTTCTTTCTAAGAATTCTGTAAGACATCGTAAAAATTGGGTTGTTGAGTAAAAATATTATCAAAATTTTTTTTTTCAAATTAATGTGTAAGTATTATACCTTTTTAAAAAGAGGAATAAACGCGTCAAAATTTGACGTCACTTGCCATACTATTTTGGTACATTTTTTTTACACTACAGTCGGTCAAAGTTGCGAAATTCAATAGTTTTCCATATCACCTTTAGTTAAAATAATATTTTATTTTAAAATGGTACAAAAAGTACTTTATTTTTACATTCTATTTAGACACAGCAATACCCTAGATTACAAAACCTCCAAGAAATATCGAAATTATCAGCATTAGCAGTCACAGCATTCAAAAGTATGTCACAGGGTGCTCATTTCCCCTTTTTTTTTGAAATCAGTATAATTCTGTAAGTACATGGGGTGGATTTTTTAAAATATTTTTCTGAGTACTGTTAGAACTTGGGGCATCGTGGGAATCCAGTTGGACGCCAGGTTCTTGGACACCCTGTATAAAATTTAGGTTTTATAATATAACGTTTAGTTACTGTATTCGCTCCTTGCTCTCCCGATTACTGCTCACTTTGAATGCGTCTGGCAAGATGATAGAACCTTCGAAACTGTCCGGCTACTATATAAACATAGTTTAATAGGCTCCCAAAACATTATATATGAAACTTAGGTTTTATAATATAACGTTTAGTTACTGTATTCGCTCCTTGCTCTCCCGATTACTGCTCACTTTGAATTCGTTTGGCAAGATGATAAAACCTTCGAAACTGTCCGGCTACTATATAAACATAGTTTAATAGGCTCCCAAAAATTATATATGAAACTTAGGTTTTATAATATAACCTTTAGTTACTGTATACACTCCTTGCTCTCCCGATTATTGCTCACTTTGAATGCGTCTGGCAAGATGATAAAACCTTCGAAACTGTCCGGCTACTATGTAGACATAGTTTAATGGGCTTCCAAAAAATTATATATAAAACTTAGGTTTTATAATATAACGTAAGTATAATTATAAATTATAATAGTTTAGGGGTGTCCGCCAGAGGGTTGGAACCATACTAACTGTCTGGCAATGAGCAACGCGAGTTTTGATATTATTATGAATCAAATATAAAAAAATCAACTTTTATATCATGACGAATTTGAGATGGAATTTTACACACCTTTGTTGCCTGTTATCTGCCAAAGCCACCGCTGCCTCAGCTTCATGTTTGGGGATCATTCTTACCTGTACTAGGCACACACATAGAAGAACTTTCAGCTTTTATAAAATGACGAAGGTCTGGCACTCACGGGCTCTTGCTCTATTAATTTTCCATGTGGTGATGGATTAAGAATACCACATCACAATCCCTGTTTATCCCATGGCAGTCGTAAGAGTCGACTAAGGAAGAAAATTACACAGGACAACATCACTGCAAAGAGACAGGAAAAGTTGAAACAAACTATAACAACCCGTTTGGCCAGCATGGTATAGGTGGCCAAAACCTTCTTTCTAAGGTGATATGATGTGATGAGACTCAATTTAGTTACGAAAATACTTAAAATCAATTTCATATCTTTCACTATTACAAGCACAAAACTGAGAAATATTTTTTGTTTCACGATTGCAAGTCTTTCAATTGTTCTTACAGCGAGTATAATCAAATTATTTGAGTATATTTTTCATTTTTTTGACAGTGTGAAGCAGTATTCTTTATTTCCTGGACAAACTGTTGTTATGCGAGGTGTCAATCCTCGCGGGGATAAATTTATAGCTCACGAAGTGTTCTGTGATGCTTCTTTGCCAGTAGCAGATCATAAAGCGGATATGATGAATACATTGAATGGTATGTAGTACTAATATACATATATAAACTTAGATCTTCCTTTTTTAGATCATTTATATTTATAATTAGCCACGAATTGTATGACATAGTTTTCGATAGATTTGTCATCATTTTTTTTCTGTGCTGATCTATGCTGTGAAATCCCCATAGATACCAAGGGTAGGTGGTTGTCGAACTTGAACCGGCCAAAAACCGTTCGCCGTCTCGAGTACCAGTAGCCGGGGAACCAGCTGCACCCTAGTAAGGAAATCCTTGAAACCCCGAAGTACCTCAGGCTATCTACGGTTTGTAGATGGCCCCCTCCCGTGTGGGAACCCCAATGTTGCCTTTACTGTCCCCAAAAGGGGCGTGTGCAGTCCGTAGCGCTCGCATCGTCAAGCCGGCCTGCTTCTGCAAGGGTGACAGATGACTTCACCTGCCACCCGCAGGCCTGCGCTTATATTTAGTTTTGCCACTTGGCCTTTTCATTTGCAATAATGATTAAAAAAAATGTAGACATTATCGTCCCTTGTCAGAGAGATACCTGACACAAATTTTCGTTTAAATGACATCGAGACCACATTAATATATTGTGCGCATTTTGTTTCACTTAAAACCTTAATGTATTGTCGCCTAAACCATTATAGTACTAAAAACCTATGGCAATAGAAATGGAATAAATCCTTCACTACCCTGTTCATTCATTATCTTAACCATTTCAAAATAGGTCTTTAAAATCCATTGAATTAATTAAGAGTACCTCAAAAGTAAATAATAATCAACCGCGTGAAATTATGTATATTGAATTGGGTAGATGACTGTATCGTAAATAAATACCAATGTCCACTTCATTAAAACTAATATCGCGAAACATCTTGGAAAATACAATTAACATAGCTTTTTATTATTATTATGAATTTCAATCAAATATACAGAGAAATATATTGTTCAATTGAGTCGTGTAGAACAGTCACGTCACAATTTAGTATTTAGTACATTTTTCATACAAAATTGTCGTTTTGACAGATGATAAAAAGTAACTAATTTGAGTAAGGTGTCATCTAGCCTATTCTAATATGCTTTCATGTTTTAGGTAAAATGTCATTGGTGGTAGCCGCTGGACCTTACACAACATCTGACAACATGGCCTATGAACCACTGAAAGACCTAATCACGTATATAAGCAGTTCGAAACCTCACGTAGTTATAATGACAGGACCATTCCTAGATAGTGACCACACCAAAGTAAAGGACAACACTATGGCAGAAACATACAAATCTTTTTTTGACAAATTAGTCGATAGCTTAGGTGATTTAAGTAATTCAAGGTGAGATATTATTTAAATAGTTCTAAAGTTTTCATAACGTATGTACAGCAGGTAAAGGGAAAAGTGGGAGCCGTGGCCTGTCAAGAAGTCAAACAAATTGCAGAAAATACAGAGGAGGGGCGACTGGCAAGGGCCTGGCCTCAAAATTGAGATTTTTTTTAAATATATCAAGTTATTAGTTCCTGGCCTGCGACTTCGAGTTAAAAAAGAATTATTTTTAACATATTTTTTTATACCAAATATGCAATCTGTGAGTTTTTGATAAAAGGGCGGATGTCTAATGCATAACTAAAATTCTATAATATATACCTAGATCATTTTTAAATAATACACTCCTTAAAGTATAGCTTGATCTCTGTGACAGATGTCTATGATAGATTTTATTGTGTATCACCTATATTTTCATTCTTTGCGTGCCAGTTTCATCATAAATGAAGTTCAATACATTATAAACCAGAAAGTCACATCTGAAATGTACCTAAGTTCTAAAATGACACTAGTGACAACAGAGATCAAGCTTTATTTTTAGTACTATAGATTACGTACTCCCTGTGATTTAAGATCTACACTCGACAATTACATTTAAATATTCGGCAAACAAGGAGTCCGAATGTCCACATTGTTACATGTTTATATCTGTGAAATTGATCTTAAATATGCTATATTTAGCAATTTTATAATTTACCAGTTTCTTGCCGCCAAATCAGGGTAATACCGGCTACATAGCGTATTTTGATGATAATGTTGTAGTAGAGAAGTAATCATAAATAACTTTTTTCTATATTTTTCTTTCAGTCCATTCACTAAAATATATATAGTAGCTAGTAGTAAAGACGCTTTTCACGTAAACGTCTACCCCACACCAGCATACTCCAGTCGGCGGAAACATAACAATCTTCATTTTATACCAGACCCCTGCACATTGAACATCAAGGGCATTGTTGTTGGTGTTACCAGCACAGACGTCCTGATGCACATAAGTCAAGAAGAGATATCTTCGTAAGTACATTTTAACTTGAGAGGAAACTACGTGATGCGATCCAACATGGACAACACTGTGTGAATCACAAATAGGGTATAATGCATGTGTACACCAAAATGGACAAAATATAGAATTATGTTAGAAATTTACCTATGAAATTGACGTTTTTTATAAATGAGTAATTGCAAGCCCATTCTGGTGCCCATGGGTCAAGATATTAAAAGGATAGTAATCAATTTATACACAGTGTTATGAATGAATATAGAATAAAAAAGTGGTTATTATTTTGTTCTTCAGGGGCATGGCAGGTGACAAACTATCGCGGCTAGCTGGCCATGTGCTGATGCAGCAGACATACTACCCCCTGTGTCCCGCCGCACCTTCGTTGGCGCTGGACGCTGCGCTGTGGGCGGCGCACACGCAGATGTCGACCACTCCTCACGTGCTAGTGCTGCCATCTAACTTCAGATACTTCGTCAAGGTTTGCGAGATTTTTATCATAAGTTTTTCATTTAGCACACTGTCCTTTTATTAGTTGATATTTTTGATATAATAGCTTTGTAAACTAGAACAAATATATCTGAAATATTAGAATTCAGCGGGACATAATTCCTGCAGGTCGACCTCTGTAGATAGTTGATTGTAAAAATAACAGAAAAAACCTTAGAATAATTAAAGTAAAAACTTCTATAGACGTGTTAGGTAGGGAAAAATCTTGAGGATTCACGTCAACAAAATGCACGCGTATACACATCAACACATCGTTATATATAAACCCTATTGTATGTATGTGTTTATTTTCACTAATTGTATTTATACTTTGTACTATATTTACGAAAGAATAATATATGTTAACTAATAAATAAACCAAATGCTCGAGTACTGATAGATGTGAATATCAGATCGATATTAATAAATTTAATTAAAAAATTATGAATATTATAATCAGTTTGAAATTGCAAAATATAGTTTTAAGTTTTTACTTCTGCCGCCAAGCCCTCTTATCTGCCTCCATTTTTTTATTTGTAGGCATTATTTTAAGTGTATTTTATATCAATGTAAATAACTATAAAAAGATGTTTTTGTAGGAGGTTAACGGCTGCGTCGTGGTGAATCCTGAACACTTGACAAAGGGAACTGGCGGCGGTACATTCGCGCGCATCTCAATAGCGAGCGACAACAGCTTTAATAAGCGCATTGCTGCACAGGTTGTACGCATTTAACAAAATGACAAATAAACTAATTGTTTATTTAAAATATTAGTTTCATTCTAACAGCCATAAGATGAACGTTGATGTCTGATTAAAAAACTATTAACCAAGTAGTTTTAATATGGCAGAGAGAACTGGTCTGTGTTTTTGAAGAAGACGATGAGTTCTGTCGGCACTATAAATAAATTTTAAAAAATCAGTGCTTGAAACAAAAATTAACTACCTCCTCCGTTTGCAACTTTCGTTGTGTTGTGTTTTCTTCAAGCAAAATCTTCATTTTTCTAGATCATGAAAAACAAATTTTAACCATAAATGAGTGAGTTCAAAGAAATGCCTATTGAAAATTGGTTAATGATTAAGACAGTTTTAAGTTTTAAATCGATTATAGCACTGATTTGGTGCAAAGTATATTGGGTGTTGCAGTACTTCTTCAAATCTGATTTTTTTAGAACCCCGAATATTATTTTTTTTCTTCTCAGACGAAAGATGTCCTCTAGGTATGTTTTTTTAATTGTTAAAACGATGGTCGAACTGGTATTTTTCAAGTGTTTTCTTGGCAAAATATGTAATATTGAACACTATAGTTTAGTTTAACACTAGGGTAGCATCGATAAACTTGTTGCATAAACTCTAGAAGATGCTATTGTCAGCCTGTCGCCGTCTAGTGCTAAACGAAGGCCTCTCAAAGAATGCCAACTATCTTATTACTATAAACATATGTATATAACTACAACGACGTGGCAGGCCCACTCCCACTTCAGCATACTGATTTTATTAATATGTACTTAATTTTCTAGAATCCATGTATTCCGTTACAGCCTAGTGACAGTAGGTGTCGTAAGCGACTGAGGGAACAAATTATAGTGGACTACATGATTACAAAAAAAAAGGGAAAACTTGAAACGGACCTTATATCAGCCGTCTGGCCGGCGTGGTATAGTAAGCCAAAGCCTCCTTGCCGAAGAACAGGCTTATGTCCAGCAGTGGACTGTTAGAAGCTGTTGATGATTATTATTTACACATTCTTGTGAATACTAAGGAAATCAATAAAATAACTAGTTAAGACGATTTTTAACATGCGTGTAATAAATTTGTGATATTCTTGAAATATAATATTTAATACGCAACGTAGATAGGATCGTTGAGGGAAACGATGCCGCCTGGGCCGCTGCGCAGGGCCATTTGGGTACCCAACCTCGGTGAATCACGAGTCACCTTAAGTACTTCCGGATCATCAGCTAGTCGGTACCTGTAAAACAATGAATTGGAAAGTTATCTCAAATAATGTCCGACAAAGTTTGTGAGAAGTGGTGTATGGATAATATGGTTTTGCAACAATCAGGAGAAAGCGAGCAGCTTTACTGCTGCAGTGAATACGTGGTAGTACTAACCGTCTCCTGAGTGTGATTGCAGACAGAGATGACAGTTTACGATCTACAGGGTGAAGCAAAAATTCGTTAACATTTGAATCTAACATCCTGCGTAAACGAAAGCCACGAGGGGCGCGGGGAGGAGTCTGATCACTAGCTCGTTTCTCGGCAATTTTATCGCAATGGATCACTTTATGGAGCCACAGCGCGCTTACTGTGTGAAACAATTTTATTTTAACAACAGTTCGCTTATTACCGTGAAACTCTTATTTCCCGTTGAATATGATTTACACAACTTAAATCTTTGCCGACGAGTATTTGAAAATTTCGGTGCTCGCTTAGAAGAGTGCAAACGTCGAAACGTAATTTTTAAAAAATAAATTCCACCTAACTTTTTTGTAAATAAACAATTTTTATGATATATCAATTCTTTCAAATGTTAACTAATTCGTGGCCCACCTGTATAATTTATGTCAATTGCATGTACTAATATAGTTATTAAGGTCTTGTATACCAACAAATTATGGATAATATTCCGAAATGAAGGGATTATTATATTATAAATATTATTTCACGCATTCTTTTTTTATCAAGGATTGTATTTTTTTATCAGAGATATATTTTTTTACTTATTTAAACTCGATTCAAAGACTTAGTATCAAATCGAAACTGCGGCTCTTTTGGGACAGAAAAGGGGTCATCTACAAGCCGTAGGTAGATGGCCCGAGGTACGTCAGGGTTCCAGGGATTTCTTTTCTAGGGTTACACCTGGTTTCTCGGCTACTGGTACCTGAGACGGTGTGCGGTTTTTTGTCGGTTCGAGTCCGATATAACCACCAGCAGGTGGTATACGGAGGATTGCCGTACAGAAAAAAAAGGGTAAAAATGCTCCGTAAAGGGACTATTTTTCAATTGACTTCAAGAAAGGAGGAAGTGTAATTTCTTTCTGGTTTTTTATTACTGTCGGTAATCCTCATGACTGTCTCCGATTTATTTTATATTGATTAGGTGTACCCATACGATTTTCATAAATTATATAAAAAAATTGCATCAATTAATGCCGAATATCACGATTTAACAAAATTGAATACTTTTATATAGAAATCAACAAAACAAAAACTTTTATACCTTGAGTTATTGTTACTACGTCAAATAATGTCATAACAATTAATCCACCTACTGTTTAATTTCAAACGATGAGTTAATACTTACATCAATGTTGTAAACACTACTGATAGAGTTTATCAGTGTTTTCGATCGATTCGATGTTATGAAATACAAACTATAAATAGTACATACAACAATAGTATACGATAACATTTTTATGCAAGGTATATATAACGATAATATTTTTTTTGATTCTGTGTAATTAAGAAGGTAATAGTAATAGAAGTTATAACTAAAATTGTACCTACTAAAATTATTGTGCATTGAATTAGGAACATATGAAATAATAAGTTTATAGATTTTATATGCATACAAGCTATTGTCTGCGGCTTTGCTAGCGTAATTATATCATGTTTCTGACTTTCAAAATATTTAAGTTAGTCACTTAGAGGTGAAAATTGTTACTCCGTGTTTACAACTTATAAAAATTAGCTGCCAAAATTTGAAGTTTGTATTTTTTTTCTTTTTCTCTGTGGATCTTTCTCTGGATACTACTCGCTGGTGATTATGTCGGACTTGAACCGATTTAAGACCGCACGCCGTCTCGGGTACGAGTAGTCGGGAAACCAGGTGCACCCTAGAAAGGCACCTCGATTTACCTCAGAGCACCTTTGGCCTATGGATGGTCCACTCCTGTGTAGGATCTCTACGGACAGCGCGTCACCACACAGGCTTGCTTCTGCTAGGGTGATATGTGCAGACTTTTTACCCTCAGGCTTGCGCTTATAAAGGAGATCATTCTGCGATCTCTCACGCCTGAGTCGCCTGCGGCACCTGGCTTGCTGCCTCGAGAGTTTTAAACTTCTTCCATTCCCGCTCTGCTATCTCCTTCGCAAGCATAACTTGCTCACAGAAAGAGATGGCGGAGTTCCACACGTTCGCGCTCTGTATCATGGTTACAATTATGTTACCGAGTGAACAAATACCCACTACGATGGCCGCTATGAGGTCACGTCTCTATGCTACCCAAGCCGCACATTCTTCTAGCGTGTGGAGCGCCGTGTCCACGGTTTGGCCATCGTAGTTGCGGCATTCAGGTGCTGGTTCCTTCCGGATCATATACAGGTGATCTCTGAAGCATCCTTTTTCAGTGATCACCTGCGTCAGCCAGTATGAGAGGGTCCCGTGATGTCTCTCGAGCCAATACTCCATAACGGGTCTTACCAGCGCAATAACGATGTGCTCAAGTTTGTAGCTCTAACAGTTTAGGCACTGTTTTCATGAATATGGTAATCAGTCAGGGGCAGTATCTTTATAAGGATATATGACAGGCCTGTTGGTCTGGCCAAATGTATGTTTTTAGACATATTTAAGTGTGTTTATCAGTAGTCTGGTTATCAAAGCACAGGCTCTGCCTAATTTGAAATCAGACAGCCGTGTGTGAGATGTGCGAGGTTATTTATTATTTATTTATGTATGATGCAGTGTTAGGATATGTTATATTACCTCCTCAATGTTTCCAGTGGTTCCAAGTTCTTGTTTCGCACCCCTGTCTCAGGATCAATGGTTGTAAGAACGCATCTGACGAAATAAGATCAAATTTGCGTTAGATTATTACCTCACGGTTTTATAAAAAATATAGGGTAATAATAGTTACCTCGTACAAGGCTTTATAACTTCAAATATGTTTTCACCAATTTTGACGTATTTCCAATTGTCTTCATCGTAAGGACTACCTCCCGATAATAAAAAGTTAGGTCTAAAGTTGGCATCGGTAACTTTAACGTCCTTGAGGCGAGTATTCAATTCATCAACTGAGGCTTCATTTATAATATTGTAGGCTATCTCATCCACTAGGGCTCCCTGAAAATTTTTAATTTACTTTTATTATGTCACTGTCATCAAAATGTAGTGAAAAAAGTTTTAAGTACGGAAGTTAACGAATAAAAGTGTAGAGGACGGCCAAAGAAGAGATGAATGGTCGCGTGAAAGGGGATATGTCTCGGTAGGGAGTAAGTAGTAAACTGACGAGTGGTATGGGAGAATGAAAGAAGAAAACTCACTACACTGACCCTAAATAAGTATATAGTATTATTAGAAAAGAGTTCAAATATACCCTATATTCTATAAAAGCTACCTCAATAATTGAGCAACTTCACAGTGAATTATTATTGAGTGACAATTGTGGAAAAACTCGCATACATTCATCTTCTCTGATATTAATTATAAACTACACTAAAGGTATCACGGTGGTGTGGACTGTGGCAGTTTTTTTGAATTACTTAATAATTTTTATTATTTTTTTTTTGTTTTTTTTTGAAAGGACAACGCACGCACTAGGAATAAATCTCGTGTCGCGGGGGACTTTACAAACATACAAGAAACGGACACAAAGAACACCCAGACTCAGAACAACAATTATCGATCACACAAAGTGTTGTCCCATGTGGGATTTGAACCCACAACATTCAGCGGAGTAGAGAGCGGCGTGGCGACCGCTTAAACCACTAGGCCAACCGTGCAGTGCAGTATTTATGTTCAGAGATAAAGTTAAAAATAGATTCTTTGTAATACTACCTGCTAATATATTTATTTATTTATAAAATAATGGCGATCAGAGGATTACACATATAAATCATGTAAAGTGCACAGTATGTTTTTTAATTTCTAAGATTCGTTGCCTTGTTTGCTATTTGCTTTCAAGGTTAATTGATAAGTTTATTGCATGTATTTACTGGTTTCCTCTGTCCACTTTATAAAATCACTAGTCTTGCAAATGCTCGTTTTTTGTCTATGACCATAGTGTGATGTTATATAACTTACAGACAGACTTCTCGATAAATAGACGACTCGATTCATTAATGTTGGTTCGATTTTTTTTTAATTGTAAATGTGAATCTGCTGTTTCTGAGATAAGCGCCAATAATATTAATATAGTTAAGGTAAACAAAATAACTTACCGCATCAGTATCTCTACATTTGTCAAATATTTTCGGTATGCCCACTACAGGGCGACTTTTTGGTGACGCATAGTACACCAAACGAAAGGTACTTCCACTATGATTCAAGTATCTAAAACCGTTAGAAAATGTGTTAAGTAAATTCATAATTCTTTAATTCATATTTTGTAGTTTTGTTCAAAAAGCATCCGATTATTGCCTCATAAATGATAAGATGCGAATATAGCTTTGGTAGGTAATAGTAAAGAAAAATAAAAGTCAAGATATCGTAATAAATATACATCAACATTATTGTGTAAATACGTACTTGGTGATCCAATCATTGACCTCTTGTCCGCAGTCGTAAACGGTTACGGGCGTAGACCAAACGAGCGTGTTTATAAGTTTTTGCGTCACCATAACCTAGAATGTTTTAAATTGTTGAAGAAAATTGCTTGTAAACATTCTTTAAATCTTTGAAAAATAGCGTTGCTGAAATTATATGTTACCTATGGTATGTTAGGCTTATTGGTCTAGTAATCACTAACTACTGGTCAGTAGTTTACCTATTAAGCTAGAGGTTGTGGGGTGGAGCTGAAAGTCACATAGGTCAAACCATTGTATGAAGAGTACGACGATTTGTTGTTGGTCTGTGTGTTTTATTTATAATACGTGTGTATTGAAAAATATTTAAGTATAATATGTTTAGCAGCGGACTAGTTATCATAAGATAGACTCTGCCTTGTTTGGGATCAGAATGCCGTGTGTAATATGTGTGAAGTTATTATTATTATGTTGATAATGACTAAACTATCTAGTATATGTCCAATATATCGTAACTGGTCTGTAAACTACTGTGTACCTGTGAGCAACTATTGTTATAAACTTTCAATTTATTTAGGTTAATTAAAATCTTAGTCTAAATTATAATTTAGGTTATTTGTTATAAAAAAAATCAATAGGACTTTGCAATGCAATATTCGAGTTCTGTAATAAAACAGCCAAGCCAGTACAATTTAAAGTGTATTGAAGTTATATTTTTCAATCAGCTATTGTCAATCAACTATGTTCTCAAGCATTAATGTGCCTCAAATTTAGACCAATAGAATTCCTGTCAGCGCTGAATTTATCGACGCACTGATATAGGTACTAGATCTAACGATGCTAAATTTCTGACGATTCTAAAGGATGACTTCTACCGAACGGCTCGTATCAGGAAGAATTTTCAATCTTTAAACGATATAAAATCGTGTACACATTCAGACAGATCAGACATGTTACTTAATAAATGACCGGTTGAGAGCCCTCAGCGCTCACCGTAAAGTCCGGGTACAGTTGAAGAGGCCATCCGAGGCCAACAGCTAAAAGTCAACTCTAAAAAAAAAGACAGATCAGACACTGCGGTAAAGTGTTCCGTGGTATATTGATGTGGTGAGACAACAACGCAATTAGTCGCTCTGCTACGCTCATAGTGATTGAATGCCAAAATTGTGACTAACATTTACATTCAAAAATGTCATGCTGCGTATTAAAAACATGTAAAAATCAATCCATCAGGAAAAAAAAAGATAGTGATGTAACTTATTATCGGTAAGTAAATAAAACATCACGTAAACTACACTACTGGAAAAAATTAAAGGATCAAAAAAAAATTCCAAATTTTTGGGCAGTTTTCAACAGGCCGTAACTTCGAGAGAAATAGTCTTACAGAAATTAAAAAAAAAGAAAATTGTAGCTCCAAGTGTCTAGTTTTTGGATTTGAACTTTAAAATTTTATTGCCTCCGCGGTTTTTGAATAATCGTAGAAAAACCAGCAACAAAAAAATTTTTAAAATTTTTTTAGTTTTTTTTTTTGGTCTACGGACGTGGAAAAAATTTTTTTAGCTTAACCACTATAAAGATCGGATACCTTGTTTATTTAGCTTTAATTTGTTTTTTTATACACTCTGATACGCCCACTTCTCGCCCAGATATCGGTTTTCAAATGGAAAAAGATCCTTTTGTCTTTGATTATCGATATCTCAGCAACCAATGATTGCACAGAAATTTAAAGGTAGGTTTCAAGAACATGAATAAATGTTGCTTAACAACTGGCCATTCTTTTTTCGAAAAAATTTTTTTTCGTTTTGTCACATGAATTTGAAAATGCAACAAAAAAAGGGCTTTTGGTGGTTTTTTGGAAAATCAAGCGCTGGATCGAAAATATTGAGGAAACCACTAATGTTAAGTGTGCCTTTTACAGTTCAATATGTCCACAAAAACCCCACAAAAAACCAAATTAATCTAGCCAGCTGTGTTTTTGTTTCGCTCGATCGAATTTTTGAAAAATGAAAGGATCACGTTTTCTGCTGTGAATGCTCATAATTTTTAAAATGAGAGAAAAAAACTTTTTTTCCGAGCTTTCCCCACATTTTTGTTCTAAAAACCGCCTAAATTCAAAAAAGAAATTTAAAAAAAAGTGCTTAAATTGAAAAAAAGGAAATTCAAAAAAAAAAAAAAATCTTTTGAGAAGTTTAATAAAATAATAATAATTATCGCCGGTATTAGCGCTATCCAAAACGTACCACGTGGAGGTAGCGCGGTCGAAGAATTTACGCTTCTGTGTGTGTGTGTGTGTATGTATGTGTGTGTGTGTGTGTGTGTGTGTGTGTGTGTGTGTGTGTGTGTGTGTGTGTGTGTGTGTGTGTGTGTGTGTGTGTGTGTGTGTGTGTGTGTGTGTGTAGTATTTCAGGAGAATTGAGAACCGGTGGCTCGTCAGTTCCACCGTATTTAATGACTCCAAACTCATGTTCTGAAGATTTTCGTTTATTTAATACGGGGTATTACCACCTCTGTTTTCAATAACGGCTTTCAAACGTTCAGCCATGTTAATGCAGACGGTAATTTGAGGCTGCGGAATGGTATTCCAAATGTGCTGAAGCGCGCGTTCCAAGGCGGTTAAGTTCTGCAAATTTGGATACTCTCTGCGCAACCGACGGCCCATTATGTCCCAAACGTGCTCTATGGGGTTGAGGTCTGGACTCATTGCTGGGTGTTGCAACAATGTGATGTCATGCCGCTCAAAGAAGCGCCTGGTAATGTAAGCTGTGTGTGGACGTGCGTTATCTTGCATCAATATGAACGATCTCAGATGTTCTCGTCTGCGCAGAACAATGGGCCTTAAAATTTGGTCGATGTAGCGTCTAGCTATCAAATTTTCACGTACAATTACCAAAGGTATTCTCCAATTTCGTGAAACGCCACCCCACACCATAACTGATCCGCCGCCGTAGGCAACGACTGGACGGACAAAGTTCTGGTGAAAACGTTCTCCACGACGGCGCCAAACGAAAGGACGTCGGTCGTTACCATGCAGATTGAAACGAGTCTCGTCAGTGAATAAAACATTTGTCCATTGTCTCAAGTTCCAGTTTCGATGATCGTTAGCATACGCTAAACGAGCTCGACGATGTCTCGCTGTCAACAGGAGTACACGATTAGGGTGTCGTGCGTGTAACCCAGTTTCACGAAGACGGTTGATAACTGTTCGAGAGGAAATGTTTCGCACTTGATGTCGTCGTCGTTGTTGCTGTTCTTGTTGTTGTCTACGATTGGGGAAGTTTCTAGCAACAATATTCGCATGGACGAAAGGTTGTCGTCGAACTTCTCTAACAATTGTCCGATCATCGCGGGCATTAGTGACTCGATGGCGACCTTGTCCGGGGCGACGATTGTATTGGTTCGTCTCTTGGTATCTGGTATAAGCTCGAGATACGACGGATTGACTTACCCCCATCCGGATGGCAACTGCATGTTGAGTGTAACCTTCGTTAATAAGTGTCACTAACCTAGCAACTTCCACCTCCGATAAATGTCGTCTAACCATGATTGGAAATCAAAAAAGTAATAAATCTCCAAGTTTCACCAAAAAAATTGAAAAAAATGTCTTTTAGCGCAAAAGGATTAGTTTTGGAAAAAACTTGTATGATGAGTGTAGCGATCTTGCTAAGGATTCACAAAAAGTAACAAAAAACAATCACCGAAAAGCGTATGAAAAAGATCGAAATTCGAATGAGTTAACTTTTTTTTTTAATTTAATTCAAAGGAGATCAGAAGAATCAAGGAATGTAGCGGAAACGCGATGAAAATGATTAGGCGATAGTTTTTTGAATTTCCTTAACTTGTCGAGAAAAACTTTTTTTTAAAATTTCTTTTTTGAATTTAGGCGGTTTTTAGAACAAAAATGTGGGGAAAGCTCGGAAAAAAAGATTTTTTCTCTCATTTTTAAAAATTATGAGCTTTTCAGAGCAAAAAACGTGATCCTTTCATTTTTCAAAAATTCGATCGAGCGAAACAAAAACACAGCTGGCTAGATTAATTTGGTTTTTTGTGGGGTTTTTGTGGACATATTGAACTGTAAAAGGCACACTTAACATTAGTGGTTTCCTCAATATTTTCGATCCAGCGCTTGATTTTCCAAAAAACCACCAAAAGCCCTTTTTTTGTTGCATTTTCAAATTCATGTGACAAAACGAAAAAAAATTTTTTCGAAAAAAGAATGGCCAGTTGTTAAGCAACATTTATTCATGTTCTTGAAACCTACCTTTAAATTTCTGTGCAATCATTGGTTGCTGAGATATCGATAATCAAAGACAAAAGGATCTTTTTCCATTTGAAAACCGATATCTGGGCGAGAAGTGGGCGTATCAGAGTGTATAAAAAAACAAATTAAAGCTAAATAAACAAGGTATCCGATCTTTATAGTGGTTAAGCTAAAAAAATTTTTTCCACGTCCGTAGACCAAAAAAAAAAACTAAAAAAATTTTAAAAATTTTTTTGTTGCTGGTTTTTCTACGATTATTCAAAAACCGCGGAGGCAATAAAATTTTAAAGTTCAAATCCAAAAACTAGACACTTGGAGCTACAATTTTCTTTTTTTTTAATTTCTGTAAGACTATTTCTCTCGAAGTTACGGCCTGTTGAAAACTGCCCAAAAATTTGGAATTTTTTTTTGATCCTTTAATTTTTTCCAGTAGTGTACTTTTTAATCTCCGACGCAAAAAGAAGGGTATTATAAGTTTGACATGTGTGTATGTGTGTGTGTGTGTGTGTGCGCGTGTGCGTGTGTGTGTGTGTCATTTTGTCTGTGGTATCATAGCTTCCAAATAAATGAAGGTGAAACGATTTGGATAAATTTGTAAGAAAGGTGCCTTAATCGAGAGTGTTCTTAGCTATGTTTTATAAAAATCTCTGCAGCCATTTGAAGGTTCGTTCTGGTTTGAAGCTCTTTTTCGACATGATGTAGAGGTAATCATTCATTTAATGGACTCTTAGTAGACTTCTACTGCACTGATCGAGTTGAAATTTAATACATATAGGAAATCATATAACACGATAATAATATGGTAACCTTGACCTGATACTACAGCCAGAATAGTCTGCAGAGTACCTTACTCCTCGACAACTAACAACAGATATATTGTTTATAGTTATTACAGTGTTTAACCTCATTGAAAAGGGCTCGATGAGTGGATAAACGTACTGATAGTGACAAACGTCGAGGTACATAGAGACCTGATGCTGCAGCAAAGATAGTCTAATACAGTGGAAAAACAGTGAAATTAAAATTAAATTAAAATTTAAAAAAAACTGACTCTATATAACACTTCTAGAACGTAAACAATAAATACGTGTTAGCCCTTAGGTATAGTTTAAATCAGTAAAATTTTTATCCAGGTATCCTCGTCGCATCGGGGAGGACCGCAGTAGTAGACCAAAACACTGGCGAAAAGTGGGCGTTTAATATGCCTCTGCCGGTAGGCAGTATGGAGGAGTATCTCCAAGGAAATAGGCGTGATTTTATACATGTATTTAGTATTTACGTTTCATAACTACAAATAGACGATAATTCACTCGAAAGTTAATACTGATCACTGATCAGGCTAATAATTATTTATCCAAACATCCATTGTTGTTCAAAGTAATTCAGTGTTATTACAAAATATATGCATATATTATATATTTTGTACAAAATTATACCTACGGCCTTTTTTAAAAAGAAATCTAATCAGGAAAATAATAAAAATATCGCATGTCCATGCATTAATTTGTAATCGTGCGTGCCTCGCCAGCTTCACCGTCAAGAAGTTACACCTTACCTTTAACTTAAATAGCATATTTAGTACATTATAACTCAATGTACACAGTGTGTATAGTATTACCAAGCCTTCAACGACACGGGATCATAGTTTACTCCGCACCGCAGTTTAGTGTACACGATTCAATGTAGTTTAAAGATTATAAGATCATTTCCGATGTGAGTCGTTCGGTGGATATTATCCTTAAGATTATGTTGTTAATTTGAAAGTTGCAAAAAACTTGAAATATTACTTGCCTCTGCCAAGTTAACTTCGATGGGTGGCATATTCGGATGTGTCAAGGTCAGGATAGCATTTTTAACAGAACACGATATCTTTAAGAGTTCCGGATAAACTCTAGCTGTGATGAAATTGTTTTCTGGGCCCTCTACAACCATCATTATCCTATTGAGGAAAAAACATATTATGTAGCTACGTAAGTACTATCCTTGTTGAAACTATAATTGTAGTGAAACTCTTGTCAACACTCATAACAAACATTAATAAGGAAGTTTATTTTGTTCTCAGAATAATTCAATATACTGTATGTAGCTGGAATCCATTACAAATAGAAGGCAAATTAAGAGTCCACACATACGAATTTCAGGGTAGATATAGGATTTTAAAAAAGGACAATTGCCAAGCTTAGTATTGAAACTATTTACTTCTTTTCTAATTACTGTGCAAATATAAATACATGTAATAGTTAGTGACACCTGGCGATATCTGGAAATACTCAGAATCGACTACATTTATTGTGCATCTAAATACTTATTACTAGAAATTGTGTCTGTACAAACCTGTCACGGAGCCAGCCTACCCTTAACCCCATAACAGAGCACTCAGCCTGGTCTAATACAATGGGCGCGCATGATTTTATAGGGTACGTATAAAGGCGTTTCAGATAACCGACATGTACCCATTCTTCCGGTAACTTGTTCCTTTTGTTCTCCTGATAACGCTTATAGGCGTAATGGGATGCTAATAAACCAACTGCAGACACTGCTGCAGTTACGTAATACGGAACTAGAAGCAGAAAAGTAAAGTACATAAAGTGTAAAAATTAACTTAGCGAAATGAGAATTTTTAGAAGTTAAATAAGTAATATAAAAACAACTTTGCATTCTTTTAAGCGTTAAATGGTTACATTCAGAATATCATGTTTTATTATTAAACTCCAGTTCAAAGTTCTTTAGTTAATGATGCATATTATTTAAAGTAGGCCACGAATTAGTTAACATTTAAAAAAAAACGTATAAAAAATCATTTGATATATTATAAAAATAGTTTTTAATTTAGAAATTACATCGTCTAAATGACCACCGTTTCGACGTTTGCACTCTTCTAAGCGAGCACCGAAATTTTCGAATACTCGTTGGTGAAGTGACCGCGAGATTATCGACATTTCTTTTCTGTTTGTTGATGTACTGTATTTAGTTTACTGATGTAGACACGGTTCTTCAAATAACCCCATATAAGGAAGTCTGCAGGGGTGACCATGGAATATCGCCTCTCCTGGAAATCAGCTTTTCCGGAAATATGTCTTTGATCACCGGCACGGACTCATTGGTTGTGTGACAAGTGGCACCATCTTGTTCAAGCCATTGTAACGTCTCCTGAACTCCCGTAACGTTTTCACATATTTTCAAAATTTCGGCGAGATTTTCGAAAAAGTAGATGTAGAATGAATCCTTTTGCTGAAATTGCAGCCCATACAGGTACCTTGTGAGAATAAAGTGGTCTCTTGCACTTGCTGCACGTTCTCTTCGGTCCGAGAAGTCCGTGTGCCTCCTTCCAAGCTTCATATTTAGCGTAGATCCCGTCTCTTCGAACTTCTTTACCCATTTCTTTATTAAAGAAGCACTCACGCAAGATCAAGAAGACTGATTTAAGTCGTGTGATTCGTATTCAACGTGAAATAAGCGTCTCACAGTAATAAGTGAACTTTGTTTAAATAAAATTGTTTCACACAGTAAGCGCGCTGCAGCCCCGTGAAGCGACCCAATTGCGACAAAATTTTCGAGAAACAAGCTAGTGGTCCGACTCTTCCCAGCGCCCAGCGCGGCATTTGTTTGCGCGGTATGTTAAATTGTGTATCCCACTCTGTATGTGAACTAAACAGGAGTCACTGAAGCATTGTTTTCATTATATCATCCCCAGCCTTTGTCAATAGTGTGAACTATTGACAAAGGCTGGTGTTGGACATAGAAGACTCTTTAAAAAAAGGTAGTTACGGATTAGTATTAAGTTTGTGTCAAGTTATTCATCTTTTTGCAGTGATGTGGTCCTGTGTATTTTCTTCCCTTAGTCAGCTCTTGCGACACATGCTACATGAATCGGGATGGTAACACTCTGTACTCTTAATCAATCACTAACTTTTCTGACATTAATTGTCGATATAACAATCATCCCCGTTCCGTACTTATTATATATACCGTATATAGTTAAAAACTTCTATTAATGTGGACTAGTGTTTGTCTTTGAAAAAAATCAAGGACATTTAATTTAATAAAAATTAAAGACGAAAACAAAAACAGAAGGAAAAGAATGACTAAATAAAACATGTCTGACGGTGTACATAATAAATTATTTATACAGAATTGTGGCTCAGGCATGTTTCGGTGATAATTACCTACAGCCTCGCGGTACCTAAAGATGCGGCAGGGCTGCCCATATACAGCATTTTAATTTAATCTACCTTTTTTTTTTCTTTTTTTAACGCGGGGAATGCTTTTCGCACCATACCCTCCGGAGGGACGAAGGGCGTGTGTGGGACTCCCGACAAACCGGTCTACCCACTAAACCCCGCGGCGGCCTACCTCGGCAGTTGGGAGGTGCTCTAGGAACGCATTAGCGGCTTCTAGAGTCCTCCCTGCCGTACCTCACAAGTGAGGTACATCTCGGGCACCTCATGCCCCAGGATCAAAACGCTATCACACCTCCCATCGCCCTGCGCAGTAAGAGGCAGATCAGCGCCCCGCCCCAGACGACACTCCCCGGCCGCACCGGAGTGTCACCTGACTCGGGTCGTTTGCAGCAGTCACAACGCCCCAAGATGTGACCGCAGCGACCCTTAGGCGGCGATTAGGGAGCTAGCGACCTCTGCCGCGTCCCCTTCGCCGCCTCCTTCGAGCGGGATCGGCCCTTTCCCGATCTCGCTCTGCAGTCTCCTTCCGGAGCATAACCTGCTCACAGAAGGAGATCGCGGCTTCCCATCCTTCACGACTCGCCAGCATTGCCGCGATCAATGCTGACGGTGAAAGGTTACGTCCGAACTGTCCGACCAGGACTCGACGCTCAGACTCCCAAGCAGGGCAGTCCTCCAGCGTGTGCTGGGCGGAGTCCCGTTCGGACTCGCAGTGGTGGCATTGTGCCGTAGCCTCCCGTCCTATTCGATTCAGATACTCACCGAAGCAGCCGTGCCCGGTGAGTATCTGGGCCAATCGATAGGTGACACAGTCGGTCCTCTCTATCCACGCTTCGAAGTTCAGCAGAACGGCTCCGACGGCGCGTTGGCTAGCACAGCCCTCAGTTTCGAGCCGTACCTACCAAGCCACCAGAGCTTGCTTATGCGCGTTCTGCCGTAGCATTCCGGGCTCATGATCTGGCGCAGCCTCTTCAGCATTCCGACCGACAGAACGAATTTGGTCGTACACCATTGCGTCCATTTCGGCCAGAATATCGAAGGGCGGAGATCGCGCCAGGATCGTCGCCGCCTCATAGGAGATTGTGCGGTAGCCCCGCACGATCCGTATGGCCATCAGCCGCTGCAGGCTCCTGAGTAGGGCCCGGCAGCGGGAGGCACCCGCTAGATCATTAAACCAGACGGGTGCCCCATAGAGGACCATGGATTTAACAACCCCCATGTAGAGGCGGCGAACTTCTTCCCGTGGTCCCCCGAGATTGGGCAGCAAACGATGCAGCGCACCTGCTACCCCTCGCACTCGGGGTACCAATCGCCTGAAATGCTCTTCGAAGCTCCACCGACTGTCCAGGATGAGGCCTAGGTACTTCATGTACTGGCCTACCTGGACTTCAGCGTCACCTACCCGGAGACATGAGGTGGGTGGCTCCTGGCGCTTACACAGGCCATGGAACCATATCGCCTCAGTTTTATGAGGCGCCACCCTCAGGCCCAGCTCACGTATCTTTTCCACAACACTAGCCACCCCCTGCTCGGCGAGGCAAAGCACCTCCTCGAAGTGTGACCCTCTAGCCAGTATTAATGTATCGTCCGCATAGCAGACGACACTTAGGCCAGAGGGCAGACCGGTGCGAAGGACAGCATCGTATGCGAGGTTCCATAATAATGGGCCCAATACCGAGCCCTGGGGAACCCCGCAACATACTTCCTTTCGATTCTCCATTCCATTCCAACCGATAAACTTCACCGTCCTGTCGCGCAGATAGGCCTCAATAACGGTTCGCAGATAGAGCGGCACCTCGTGATATTCGAGGGCCGCCCTAATTGCCCACCAGGGGAGGGTGCCGAAAGCGTTGACTATATCAAGGCTAACCGCCAACGCCACCCCCCCCCCGATCGGACTGTCGACTCCGACAGGGATCGAACGCACCTAACAGCATCTACTGTCGAACGTCCCCGTCGGAATCCGAACTGACAGTCCGATAGGTCAGGGCCCACTCGCGACAGATGCCCGCTAATCCGGTCAGAGATTATCCTCTCAAAGAGTTTCCCTGACTCGTTCAGCAGGCATATCGGTCGGAACGCAGAGGGAGAATCTGCAGACCTTCCGTCCTTTTTTAAAAGCACCAGTCTTGCTTCTTTCCAGCCGAGGGGGAAGATACCGAGGCGGAAACAATCTGTGAAAATCTGCCTCAGTTTGTCCCCCAGTACCGACAGAGCTATCACCAACGCCCGACCCGGAATGCCATCAGGTCCAGGCGCGGTGTTGCGGGAAGCGAGCCGCCGCGTGGCTCGGTCAAGTTCACCCTCCGTCACCTCATAGTCCTCGGACCACATTTGGCGGACCGATTGGGACGGAGGAATCGCAGGACTGTCCTGGACCCTTGGGAAGAGTGTGTCTAACACTCTTCCCAGAAACTCCGGATCCAGAGTTTCTGTTAACGGTGGGACCCATGGCTTGAGCTTGCCCAGTACCATTTTGTATGGGCGCCCCCATGGATCCCTATCCAGTCCCGCGATGAGTTCTTTCCATGACCGAGCCTTGGCCTCAGCGATTGCATCGCTGAGATCCTTTACTGCTGCTCCATATTCCCGCCGTGCTCTGTCGATCTCCTCGACTGTGGCTCGCCGTCTTCTCCGAGCTCGAAGGTACGGGCGGCGCAATCTCGCGACTGTCATTCTGAGCCGCGAGATCTCCGCGCTCCATCAGTACACCGAGCCTGTTCTGGCCGCCTTGACTCGGGGCATTGAGGCATCACATATGGACGCCATAATGTTCCCAAACCAGGCAGCCAGTGCCTCTGGATCGGACGAAACCCTTTCCTCTGACCAATCCGCGACGTGGGATGCGGCTACGACCATATCCCGGTTGAGCCGCTTAAGGGACCATCGTCGCGGGGGTTCTCTTTCCTGGTGTAGGCGTTCTGGGTGACGGAGCGACACATCGAATAAGATGTGCCGGTGGTCAGAGAGGCTAACCACTTCCTCCGCCACCCGCCATCCCGATACCATGTGCACTGCAGAGAGAGTAGCCCATGACAGGTCGACAATTGACTCCCCCTGCCACCGCACACATGTGCTGACTGAACCCCGATTGAGAAGTCGGAGGTCCAGTCCAGCCGCCCACTCCAGGATGGCCTCTCCTCTCGCGTCGTCCCGGGTATCGCCCCACTCTCTTGAGTGGGCGTTGAAGTCACCCAAGACGAATACCGGACGGGCAGTGTAGCTGCGTATGCAAATTTCTAACCCGTGCAGGTATGCCTCATACTCGGCTAGGCCGCGATTGGGAGAGAAGTAACAGCCTACCACCACTGTCACTCCCCACTCCACTGCCACAAAGCCTTTTTTTTTTTTTTTTTTTTTTTTTTTTTTAACGCGGGGAATGCTTTTCGCACCATACCCTCCGGAGGGACGAAGGGCGTGTGTGGGACTCCCGACAAATCGGTCTACCCACTAAACCCCGCGGCGGCCTACCTCGGCAGTTGGGAGGTGCTCTAGGAACGCATTAGCGGCTTCTAGAGTCCTCCCTGCCGTACCTCACAAGTGAGGTACATCTCGGGCACCTCATGCCCCAGGATCAGGACGCTATCGCACTCCCATCGCCCTGCGCAGTAAGAGGCAGAACAGCGCCCCGCCCCAGACGACACTGCCCGGCCGCACCGGAGTGTCACCTGACTCGGGTCGTTTGCAGCAGTCACAACGCCCCAAGATGTGACCGCAGCGACCCTTAGGCGGCGATTAGGGAGCTAGCGACCTCTGCCGCGTCCCCTTCGCCGCCTCCTTCGAGCGGGATCGGCCCTTTCCCGATCTCGCTCTGCAGTCTCCTTCCGGAGCATAACCTGCTCACAGAAGGAGATCGCGGCTTCCCATCCTTCACGACTCGCCAGCATCGCCGCGATCAATGCTGACGGTGAAAGGTTACGTCCGATCCGTCCGACCAGGACTCGACGCTCAGACTCCCAAGCAGGGCAGTCCTCCAGCGTGTGCTGGGCGGAGTCCCGTTCGGACTCGCAGTGGTGGCATTGTGCCGTAGCCTCCCGTCCTATTCGATTCAGATACTCACCGAAGCAGCCGTGCCCGGTGAGTATCTGGGTCAATCGATAGGTGACACAGTCGGTCCTCTCTATCCACGCTTCGAAGTTCGGCAGAACGGCTCCGACGGCGCGTTGGCTAGCACAGCCCTCAGTTTCGAGCCGTACCTGCCAAGCCACCAGAGCTTGCTTATGCGCGTTCTGCCGTAGCATTCCGGGCTCATGATCTGGCGCAGCCTCTTCAGCATTCCGACCGACAGAACGAATTTGGTCGTACACCATTGCGTCCATGTCGGCCAGAATATCGAAGGGCGGAGATCGCGCCAGGATCGTCGCCGCCTCATAGGAGATTGTGCGGTAGCCCCGCACGATCCGTATGGCCATCAGCCGCTGCAGGCTCCTGAGTAGGGCCCGGCAGCGGGAGGCACCCGCTAGATCATTAAACCAGACGGGTGCCCCATAGAGGACCATGGATCTAACAACCCCCATGTAGAGGCGGCGAACTTCTTCCCGTGGTCCCCCGAGATTGGGCAGCAAACGATGCAGCGCACCTGCTACCCCTCGCACTCGGGGTACCAATCGCCCGAAATGCTCTTCGAAGCTCCACCGACTGTCCAGGATGAGGCCTAGGTACTTCATGTACTGGCCTACCTGGACTTCAGCGTCACCTACCCGGAGACATGAGCTGGGTGGCTCCTGGCGCTTACGCAGGCCATGGAACCATATCGCCTCAGTTTTATGAGGCGCCACCCTCAGGCCCAGCTCACGTATCTTTTCCACAACACTAGCCACCCCCTGCTCGGCGAGCCAAAGCACCTCCTCGAAGTGTGACCCTCTAGCCAGTATTAATGTATCGTCCGCATAGCAGACGACACTTAGGCCAGAGGGCAGACTGGTGCGAAGGACAGCATCGTATGCGAGGTTCCATAATAATGGGCCTAATACCGAGCCCTGGGGAACCCCGCAACATACTTCCTTTCGATTCTCCATTCCATTCCGACCGATAAACTTCACCGTCCTGTCGCGCAGATAGGCCTCAATAACGGTTCGCAGATAGAGCGGCACCTCGTGATATTCGAGGGCCGCCCTAATTGCCCGCCAGGGGAGGGTGCCGACAGCGTTGACTATATCAAGGCTAACCGCCAACGCCACCCCCCCCGATCGGACTGTCGACTCCGACAGGGATCGAACGCACCTAACAGCATCTACTGTCGAACGTCCCCGTCGGAATCCGAACTGACAATCCGATAGGTCAGGGCCCACTCGCGACAGATGCCCGCTAATCCGGTCAGAGATTATCCTCTCAAAGAGTTTCCCTGACTCGTTCAGCAGGCATATCGGTCGGAACGCAGAGGGAGAATCTGCAGCCCTTCCGTCCTTTTTTAAAAGCACCAGTCTTGCTTCTTTCCAGCCGAGGGGGAAGATACCGAGGCGGAAACAATCTGTGAAAATCTGCCTCAGTTTGTCCCCCAGTACCGACAGAGCTATCACCAACGCCCGACCCGGAATGCCATCAGGTCCAGGCGCGGTGTTGCGGGAAGCGAGCCGCCGCGTGGCTCGGTCAAGTTCACCCTCCGTCACCTCATAGTCCTCGGACCACATTTGGCGGACCGATTGGGATGGAGGAATCGCAGGACTGTCCTGGACCCTTGGGAAGAGTGTGTCTAACACTCTTCCCAGAAACTCCGGATCCAGAGTTTCTGTTAACGGTGGGACCCATGGCTTGAGCTTGCCCAGTACCATTTTGTATGGGCGCCCCCATGGATCCCTATCCAGTCCCGCGATGAGTTCTTTCCATGACCGAGCCTTGGCCTCAGCGATTGCATCGCTGAGATCCTTTACTGCAGCTCCATATTCCCGCCGTGCTCTGTCGATCTCCTCGACTGTGGCTCGCCGTCTTCTCCGAGCTCGAAGGTACGGGCGGCGCAATCTCGTGACTGTCATTCTCAGCCGCGAGATCTCCGCGCTCCACCAGTACACCGAGTCTGTTCTGGCCGCCTTGACTCGGGGCATTGAGGCATCACATATGGACGCCATAATGTTCCCAAACCAGGCAGCCAGTGCCTCTGGATCGGACGAAACCCTTTCCTCTGACCAATCCGCGACGTGGGATGCGGCTACGACCATATCCCGGTTGAGCCGCTTAAGGGACCATCGTCGCGGGGGTTCTCTTTCCTGGTGTAGGCGTTCTGGGTGACGGAGCGACACATCGAATAAGATGTGCCGGTGGTCAGAGAGGCTAACCACTTCCTCCGCCACCCGCCATCCCGATACCATGTGCACTGCAGAGGGAGTAGCCCATGACAGGTCGACAATTGACTCCCCCTGCCACCGCACACATGTGCTGACTGAACCCCGATTGAGAAGTCGGAGGTCCAGTCCAGCCGCCCACTCCAGGATGGCCTCTCCTCTCGCGTCGTCCCGGGTATCGCCCCACTCTCTTGAGACTGCCACAAAGCCTGCACCTTTCCTCAGGAGAGAGCAATGCAGGTTTTCCTCCCCGACCAATATATGGCCACTGAGCCATCGACCGCCCCGAACCACCGTGGATGATCTGGGACTGTGTAGGGCTCTGCGATTACTGCCAGGGCAACCGACTGCTCCGCAAGTGTCTGGATCAGAAGGTCCTGTGCTGCGCGACAGTGATTGAGATTGCCCTGTAAAATCCTTGTGTGGGGTGGGAATCCTAAGTTTCCATTGCCTCTCCCGTCGTGTTACCATTCGACACGGACTGCCCCGATTGAACAGAAGCGGGCCGAGGCTGAAGCTGTCCCGTTTTCTTCCTCTTTGGAGGGCAGCAATTTTTGCTGCCCAGCCTATGGTTGGCGGCCCGGCCGTAGTCGAGACACACCGGACACTTCGGTGCGCTCGCTGCGCAGGCTCGGGCCTTATGGCCTAATTTCCCACAACAGAAGCAACGCCCACTTCTGTCAGCGTGGCCCGTGCATTTTACCCTGACGTGCCCCATTTCAAGACACTGGTAGCATTGTAGGGGCCTCGGTGCTAATGCTTCGGTACGGACCAACGCCCAACCCACCTGCAGACGTTGGGCGGCCGCGATTTGTCGTACTACCGCAAGTGGGCCACGCACCCAAACCGTTCCCAACCGGGCTGCCGTTTTGCGTATCTCTCCGACCTTGATGTCGGACGGAGAGCAGCCACCCGCTGCGGCTATTGCCTCTGCAACTTCGGTAGGAGTGATGGATTCATCTAAATCCATCACTCGTAGTTCGGCCGTTTTGCACGGCCGCGTAAATCGCACATCCATGTCGCCCATGACTGCACGCAAGCGTTCGGCTAAAGCGTCCGCTTTGACAACGCTATCTGGCCCGGGGATCTCCAGTATAAGGTCCCCTGTGATCGCCTTACGCTGCCGAATCCCGCCCGTAATTCCTAGTTCCGCCAACTTTACGCGGGACTTTGCTGCTTGCATTATTTGTGCAAGTGAGTTATTGGATTCTGGAGGTACCATGACCACGACGGCGGCGTTGTTGGGAGGTCGTGGTAACTGTGGCCTCTTCTCCTTCGGGGCGAGTGCAGCAACTGTGCCCTGTCTCACAGCAGTAGCCTGGGCTTTTCTCCCAACAACTTGGGCCCAGGTTCCCCCTTCCCGCCTTACTACTGGTTGTATCAGGGTCCCTGATCCCAATGCCTGCCTTATTAGGGGTTTTGCAGGGATCAGCACTTGCGCAGTTGGCCCGTTCAGCTTCTTCTTTTTCTTCTTTTTTTTTACTCTTCTTTTTTTTCCCAGAAGAAGAGAGAATTGTGGTTGCAGCAACCGGCTGCTTCGCCACTGGAGCCCGTCCTTGACCTAGAGGAGGTCTAGCACCTCTCTCTGGGAAAAACCTATCTAAAAGCCCGGACTGGAATCGGGCAAATTCGCGGTTCATGATAACCTCAATTTGTTCCCAGTCCGGTTGGTTTGCCCTTGCTAGGGCTAGTGGCACCGCTGAGCCACTTGTTGAGCCCTGTTTGGCATTGACAGAAGGCAACGAGTTTTCTCTTGTTGTCTTTGTGGCCGCATCACTTCGCCTCGTGGCCGGAGATGGTGCCACTGACTTTACCCGGGTGAGGGATTCGATCTCCTGTTGGAGATCCCTCACCTGGTTAGTCAGTTCTACTATCCTATTGGATAAAGTTTGCGTCTGGTTCCAGACAGACGCTTCTTCGCGCTCGCGTGACACCGCTTGATTGCAGAGCTCCTTAATGTCACCCTGCAAAACTCCCAGAGCCTGGCGAATGGAGCTCGTTAATTCCACTTTGGTGCTACGAGGTCTGTCCAGTATCTCCTGGACCTCAGCCAGACTAAAGAGCATTTGGGCGCCGATCTCTGTGGAACTCAGCTTGGTAGTTTTACCCTCTGTATCTGGCTGGTTTGCGTCACTGACACTGTGTGCCCGTTTCGCATGACCAGACTCTTCCTCGAGCCTGCGTTGCCTCGAGCCTCGAGTTGCGAACTCCCGCGCTTCCGAGGCTGTCGACGTGCCTCCTTCTCTGACCTTATCGAGGCTGAGCTATCGCTCTCTTCCGCTCGCTCACCTCCATCTACAGGAAGCGGAGTAGTGGATCTACTTAAGACTACTTTTAGTGATTGTGACCGAGGCCGCAACCGCCGTCCTTCATCTTCTCCCGCCTTCTCCGCTCTCGATCTCAAAATTCCAGTTTTCGTTAAGCCAGTATCATTGTTAAATCGATCCGTTATTGTTTTGGTTTTACATTCGTTAGAGTCCATATCTAATCCCACGAGTATGGGGGAAATGCGGTCCGTCCGGGCGGTGCCCCCTGCACCCGGATAAGCCTATATACTGTGGAGGTCGGCCAGTATCCACAGGTTTTTACGACTTTGCTGTCTGGTGTTATAGACTGTCCTTGTCATGGGCCGGCCAATCAAGGCAAGCCCTCCGTTCAACAGGTTCTCAGCGTACCCTCCTAGAGCCACTAGTTGGGTCGTTGATGAGCACCTGTTGATTACGGAACGCGAGAGGGTGGCTAGTCCTCTCTCACCGGCGGCAGCACTAATGCCTGTCCGTCCCTGCGCGAGCAGTGGACCGACCCGCCCCTGGATTCCCTAATGAATCCTGCCTCGGCCCCTACCGTCACTCGTCTAGTCTCTTCTGATTGGACAGAAGAGTACCGAGAGCGTTTACCCCCCTTTGAGCCATCCTGCCCTGTGGTTTTTTATAGAGGTTTTCTCCTCGTGGCCAGTCTCCTACGCAGGTTAAAGGCCCCCGCTCCCAATAAGTTGGTGTCTGCGGGTCGGGCCGTCCGTTTGCTGGTGTTCAGCATTGACCACCGTCAGTCATTTCGCTCAGTGCTAGAACTTCAACGGTAATCCCGTCGCCCCTCTCGTGGCCGTCGAGCCACTCTACGCATGCCAGGAACCACATTAGCCGCGCCAGTAATATAAGGTCGCGTGTACCACCTTCCGCGTGCAACTGGTGGTCGTTGCATTGGACGCCGTGGTTTGGTCTTTGGAAGGCTTCAGATCATGCCTGCAATCATGTTACCAAGCGAGAGAGTCTCAACTCCGATGGCCGCCATTAGGTCACGCCTTTGCTACACCCATGCCAGGCTTTCTGCCAGCGCGTGGAGCGCTGTGTCCACGGTCCGGCCATCGCAGTGATGGCAATCAGGCGTTGGTTGCTTACGTGTCAGACACAGGTGATCTCAGAAACATCCTTTTCCAGTGATCACCTGCGTCAGTCGGTATGAGAGGGTCCCATGATGTCTCTCAAACTAGTCCTCCATAAGGGTCTTACTGCCGAAACAACGGCGTGTCCAGCGCTTGGTTGCCCAAGTCGTTCCTTCCACTCCTCCACGAGGGCTTGGCGGAGTTAGGATTTCTGATGTTTGATTTCTCGAGTGTCAGGACTCCGACCCAACTCCTGCGCCTCCTTGCGTCACTGATAAAGAGCTGCAAGGGCTTTCGCCCCCATTTTCCATGGTGGAGTACCGGCCAGGAGACTCGCTGCCCCAAAGAAGATCGTGTGGTATCAGGTCCCCTCATGTTCGGCATCAAACGTGCCAATGCACGCGCTGCACCGACTAACTTGGAGACCAGACTTCGGAAAAGATGTCCAAAGTCCCACCGGCCATCGAGTACGAGCCCCAGATACTTCATAGAAGGCTCGATGCTGATGTGAGTGCCTCCTACTATGAGGCTGAGTCTATTAGGTGGCTTCCTCTGCAGCCCATGAAAGAACAAGGCCTCGGATTTGTGCAATGTACATTTACATACATATATGTATGTACCTGGGCGTAACGTGGCTGATTTGGTACGTCCCCATGGGTTCGCGCCGGTGTGCGTGCTGTTTACGTAAGCATATGCAATTGCGTGTGTATGTGACGTATGTGTCTTTGAATTTAATTTTGGAAGTATAAAATAAAAATAATAGGCAAAGAACTTAATGGTGCTTTGGCTGAAAATAAAAGTGACAAGCGTTCATTGGTAAACGCACGTACCACGAGGACCGATAACAAGCGTGTCATAAATATTTTACTTATGTTATAAAGTGAATTGATATTATTTATATTTTTAGATGAACAGTGAAAGCTGTAAAAACAGGAGAAAAAAGCAAAATTGCTTGGAGACTAAATACTGCCGCATTTAGTATCAGAAGTACTGTCACTGAATACTCACGTGTATGTTTCATATTTTTAACTATTTTCAAGTCATATTATTAATTCGATTTTTCTTAGAATATATAATATTTTTCTAGATTAAAGATAGACCAATGCTGTTATATGTTTTCCTATTTGCTACTGGTCATACCAGTAGTGAAACATATAACAGTATGCATTATTGCACGCACGCATGCACGCAATGACTTGTGACAGCTACGTCTTATACTCGTAAGAAGTAGCTGTCACGCACACTAATATCGAAAAGTTGTCCCATTACTTTGTTGTTCTGTTGTAAGGCAATGCTCTTTCTAGACATATTAATAATCTAAGAATACAAAATGTTGTCTCACTGACACATTTCTGACTACAAAAACACAAATGTTTTGGTCTAAAAATTGTATAAGGTCAGATCACTGAGCAATGTACAGTGCCCTTGTTTCATCACAAGTCATTTGTCATTGATTGAGGATGATGAAATTTTCTTAATAATAATATTTTCATCAAACAAAGACCAAAACCGTTTTTATATTAATATTATAATTTGTATTCATGTCGTTTGCAAATCTTTGTTAGTCTATAAGATAAATTAAAAGATGCTATGAATTCCATGTACTAACTTAACACATTTAATATACATTCCAATTTGTAGGTTATTCAAATTCTTTGAAAAGACACTCACTCTGTATAATTATGGACTTCTTATAATAGAATAACTTACCAGGATTGGATACTGGCATTTTTATGACAAAAGAATGTAGCACTTTTTATATTGAACGTAAACACGAATATCAAAAAAAGACGGGGCAGTAAGTAAACCGGCAAGCGGAAACACCGCAGCCAAACTAAAAGTGTTGGACGTAGAGTAGCGAAGTATGTACAACGGAGATAGATAACGAGCTGTAGCTAGACATTCCACCATATTAACTGTAATAAATTCGAATAAGCGTCCGAGACAGCTGTCAGATTGAACGATGCAACGCATTGTGTCTTTGATTTACCAAATATCTCCTGTAAGTAATGTTATTTATAGCGTGTATATTTTCTTATTATGTAATTGTTATTACTAATAGGTACACAATTTAAAAGTATTTCAACAGTTTAAACTTATTTTTGTATCTTGAATTTAATATTTACCTATTTGTAAACTTTGTGCACAACATTTGTACATCAGCGGACTTAATGCACAGGGCGTTCTTTTCCAATCAACCTTCAGATGGTGTAGTTTTATTAATTAATAGACGCACAGAGGTTAGGTACATATTATGTAAAATTATAAATACACGTATGTATACTCGAAAGAAAACGCATTATAAATACAAATATAAAGATACATATTATATAAGAATGTACACATATACATATAGACATATATATATATATGTTATTTATACACTATGAAAATCGGAGTATAAAGTATGTTATAGATTGGATAGTTCTGCCAGTTCATTGAGAGATCATGAACTTTCTTTTTGAATGTAAATAGATTTGTAGACATCTTGACTTCGAACGGCTTCACATTCCAGAGTAGTATCGCTTGAACAAAAAATGAACAATATACGAAGTCGGCGTTGTGAGAGGGACATTTAATAATAGGGTGTTTGCTGGTTTTTTGTACTTACTTTGAATATACTGCATTGCCGACTTCCTTTTCCAAACGTATTTATTGGGCAATTAGTCATTTTTTTTACTACCCAACTAGATTCCCGGGTAAAATATTGAGACTGCTGCTTAGTGCAGCATTAACCCTTACTGCTAAGCCCACAATTCCACCAATTACAAATAATTGTATGATTAGCATGATCATCTGTTCTTTGTCTTGGTATAATTTATCTACAACATTTATTATTTGTATTTAGAAACATATAGGTATGTTTGTCAGCAAACAGGTTTCTACAGTACAGACTATGTCTAGCTTGAGACTAGAAGGCCACTAGAACGACTGATGGTTAGATACGTAGGAAGGTGATTATGCAAATGTTTGCACGTCTTTTTATCAGCTGTGATTTAATCACATGGCACTTGAAATCTAATTGAAATACAAGTCTTCTCAATTTGTAGTTGCATTTGGTAAAAATTGAAATGTAATTCTAAGAATAAAAATAAATGCTAAATATCCTTAAGTCTTTTATACCGATTTACATATTTTAACAATTTATTTTTATAATTAGGTACATGTATTTGTTTTTAGTGTAAATAATAAAATCGATGAGGTACAAAATTTTCACCACTTATTGGAACGAAGTTCCTTACGGCAGGCTTGGAGGGGATAGGGATTTCGCTGCGGGACCGAACTGAAAAAAATGTGATAGTAAAACCGTAAGTGGAAAAAGTGCGTAGAATAAATCTGTGGAAAAAAGTGCGTGGAATAAAACCGTTAAATGAGACGTGCGCAGGCGCGAAAGCGCGTCATGTGTGCTATTTTATTATTTTAAGGAATTTATTATTTTATTTCCTAAAATACTGAATTTCCTAAATACTTTCTTGTACTTAAATAAAAACTAATCAGCAAAATTTAAGAGAAAAATCAAGAAAACCTACATAAAATTGAGCACGATTTTTTTTGCAAATTGTGTCTATTCCACATTATCCGAAGGAACTTCGTTCCTACCTGGTGTCCCACGACACCGTTCATTTTTTTTTTTTTCAATGTTACACCACAATAAATAAAATGCTTTATCAGTAAAAATACGTGCATTTGGATCATAAAAATATACAGGGTCAATGTGATAACTCCTTCGTTGATATGGGTACAAACAACTGATTTTATTGATCACGAAGAGTTGCATGAATCCTTGAAAGTCATGGCCGGCCAAGTTAAAGTCAATTAATTCTCTTAAATCTTAAGTGCACAACGAATAAAAGAGTGATCAGTACAATCAACAGAAATATATTTATTTTAATCGTTTTTTAATCTCTCACTTTGATTCTCTCTTATCGTGGTATCTTATTATCAATTTGAATTGTTAAGTGGCAGTGGGCGAATGTCCAGTCTGGTGTCGAGTTCTACTGGTACCGGAGCTAGCAACGTTTGAAAAGGAAGAATTTTAGGTCAGCTGATTTTGTGATATGTCGTTCTTCTAGCACTTTCGGTTAGAGTCTGGGCTATCTGGCTGGCGGTAGCGGTTGCGTTCATTAGTGCGCATCCTACCTGTCCAGATAATAATCCTGGATTTTAAAAACATTTTAGTAGGCGTAATTTTTAATTTTGCGTTTTTAAATAAGTCTATCTGACATACTTTTTATTGCCAGACATTTTTGACAATGCTAACTATGTGCCATATGCGATTTTCTTTTTTTTTATAAATATTTCAAAGTATTTTATAATGTCTGTAATTTTAATATTATGTTATTTAAATATAAGAAAACTTAAAGTAAATTTGCCAGACATTAATTCGATTGTTAAGTCTTGAATTAAAATTAAAAATTCATGTAAAGTATTGCAGTTGTACTAGTAGTCCGAGAGAGACAGTCGCAGAATAAGTCAAGAATGATTCAGAGAACCATTACGAAAGTAAATTACTTTTCACTGTGTATATAATAAAAAATAATAATAATAATATGTATCTAAGTTTTTCACAGTTTTTGGGAATACCAGAATTTGGCGTGAAACAAATGTTACAGGAACGTTTCTTTGGCCGCCTAAAAAAAGTACTTAAAAGCCTTTTATCAGGCGGTAACAAGGTGCGAACGTGTAACAGTTGGGTCATGCCGGTTTTGATGTATTCCTTTGGTGTACTTAGATGGACTCAGACCGAATTAGATGCTGAGTCCGTACATTGCTGACTGCATTCCGCATGCACCACCCACGTTCATCGGTTATGAGATTGTATATTCCGCGAAAGTTTGGAGGTCGTGGTCTATTAAATATCAAGACTCTACACAATCGCGAGATATACAATCTCAGAGAAAATTTTCTACAGACTAATGTGGGAGTGCATCGTAATGTAGTTGCAGTGGATACTGGTTTTACCCCGTTCGCTCTGGCTAAAGAGAATTGGCGCAAACCTGTAGTACTTAGTACTACTGATCGCAAGGAAGTATGGAAGGGTAAAGAAATTCATGGTCGATTTTATCCGGCCCTACACGGACCTTTAAAGCGTCAACGTCTTGGCTATGATATGGTGATCTCTTCGGAGAAACCGAAGATTTTGTTTGTGCAATTATGGACGAAGTTATCATGACAAATAACTACCGGAAATATATCCTGAAAGATAATACGGTTGACATCTGTCGGGCGTGCCACCGTCCTGGAGAATCTATTAGGCATATTATTTCTGGTTGTTTTCGTCTTGCTAACGGTGAGTATTTGCACAGGTACAACTAAGTAGCCAGGATCGTACACCAAAAACTTGACCTTAAATACCAACTTGTCAATTTTAAAGTACCTTACTACAAGTATGTGCCCGACCCAGTTCTCGAGAACGGTCGTGCTACATTATATTGGGATCGATCTATTATCACAGATAGGACTATTGTTGCCAATAAGCCTGATATCGTGTTGATAGATCGACTAGAGCGCCGCGCAATGATTATCGATATCGCCGTTCCTCATGACGAGAATCTCGTGAAGAAAGAAGAAAGAAAGAAAAACAATTGAAGTATTTGGATCTGTCTCACGAGATTGCCGATATGTGGAATGTGGATTCGGCGATTATTGTTCCGATAATCATATCTGTTCATGGATTGATAGCGAAGAGCCTCAACCAACACCTTAAGAGGCTCACGTTAGAAAGTTGGATCAAGGGTTAATGCAGAAGGCAGTCCTCCTTGACACGGCCCGTATTGTGAGGAGGTTCCTGTCTTTGGAGCCCTAACCACCGGTGTCTTGGTCCCTGTACCCGATGTCGGTGGTCTACTACTATTTTTTATATTTTCAAATGTGTATTTTTTATTTTATATATATATTTAAAAATGTAGTAAATATGTGTATATAATGAAATAAAGAAAACAATAATAATAATCATTTGGTCAGAGCAAGTTTCAAAAAAATTTAAGTATAAAAAGGAATATAAAATTAGATTAAAATTTAAAAAACAACACTTTTTATTTAAATTGTTCTGATTACTAAATGTAAATTATAAATAATTAATATTAAGTTTTTCAAGTTGTTTCAGCTTTTTATACGAAAAGTATTATGTTATCGTTCTGTTCTTTACAAAAAACACATTTTATTTTATCACTGGCCATTGTAACCAAATTAAAAAATAAACAGTAAAATCAAAACAAAAACAAACATGTGACATTAAACTGACGCCATCTTGCAAACTTGCCTGTCGCGCCACTGTCGTTGTCTATCTCTCTCGCGCCTTCAGCTGTCTCTTTCGGACTACTAGCATCATACTGCATACTTTTCATGACTTTTTAATTTTAATTCAAGACTTAACAACCGAATTAATGTCTGGCAAATTTATTTTAAGTTATTCTTATATTTAAAGAACATAATATAAAAATTACAGACATTATAAAATACTTTGAAATTTTATAAAAAAAAAAAATCGCATATGGCACATAGTTAGCATTGTCAAAAAAGTCTGGCAATGAAAAAGTATCTCAAGTAGACCTTTTTAAAAACGCATATTTAAAAATTACGCCTTCTAAAATGTTTTTAAAATCCAGGATTATTACCTGGACAGGTAGGATGCGCACTAATGAACGCAACCGCTACCGCCAGATAGCCCAGACTCTAACTGAAAGTGCAAGAAGAACGAAATATCACAAAATCAGCTGACCTAAAATTCTTTCTCGAAAACGTTGCTAGCTCCTATGCTATACAGTGTAACGCGGATTCTGGTGGAGCGTTAGACTTCCTTCCATATTGGACGGTGCTGGCTTGTACGAAAATACTTTGTTAAATAACAGAACAACTACTATACTCACACATTCAGGTTCAAAGTGATACCATCACGCAGTGCCTATGGTGCTTACCTGTAAGTAATTATCACACTACACCACTTCATGCTTCTGCAAAATGTCTCTTAACGATTAAACAGTGTACAGTTATTGATGAGTTAATTAAATTAATAAAGAAATAGAATATCTAAAATCATCTGATTACAAATTATCATTCGCTCTTTGACGGGACACAAGAAGTGTCCAAAATGCCTAAAGACTTTTAAAGCCGACTTCAGTTTCGGCAAATATTCAATTCCTACTTTGTTCCTTATGTAATATTATGTATATCAGAAACAATTGGTCTGACTGACGTCTTTTTTTTTTGTATTGTACATCACATGTAAACTTCGAGTAGTTACCTTTTAATAAAACGCCTGAGTATATATTCATTGCAACACCTTGTGCAATACCATTTACACTTTTAGTAGGTTCTTCAATTATAATAATTAGTAATACATATTGTATCCATGTTTCATGTGCAGATTAATAATTATCGAGACAGCAATGTTGTGTAGGTACGCAGCTCTTACGAACAAGGTCATACGGTCAACCTAATTTATCTAATGATCATTTCAAGCTCAGTGTAAACAGAGTTGCCCGGACAGAGTTAACACAAGATCATTATTACTAACATACTAAAACCATCATCGTCATCATTAACAGTCTTTAATAGTCCGCTGCTGGACATAGGCCACTCCTAAGAAAGGAGGTTTTGACCTACTTGACCATCTTGGCCAGACAGTTTAATATAGGGTTTGTATTAAAACCTTCTCTTTGCAGCGCTTTCATTCTGTGTACTTAGCTCCCTTAGCCGGTTCTCATGATGGGATAAATAGGGTTGGTGATACACCGTATTTTCAAGTAGTTTCTATTTACTTTTTACTTAAAAGTTCTTCATTCGACCATGCCCTGCTTTCACTAACGTCTTACGTTTACCCAGAACTCTGACACACTGTCCTCGACCGCCTGTCCTCCCCGACTGTCCTTTTTAACTCGTCTCCCGCTCCATTACCTACTACTTTTTGTTGATAATTTCAATAAACCCTACGACATTCATCATCCAAAGAGTTCTGTTAAGAGGTCTGTTCAAAGAATTCGTGTTAAGAGTGCAACAAGTCTTTAGTTTATACAAGGATCGCTTAAGAAATCTATTTGTTAAGTTCACCCTTTTTTATCGTCTAGGCTTTTTCTTCACATGCACGTGTAACCGACGTCTAAAAATGTATTTTTGTTATCCCACAGATGTAACAATAATTGTAAGTTCTTAATTACGTAATGGAGTACCATTATACCAATACAGTAGTAACTATCACAACTGTAAATAATAATTAGTGACTAAATTGTCAATCTTGATTTATTTATTATTATTAATTTATTTTTGTTAAATTATTAATATGTTTTTTAGTATTTTTTTTATTTTTATGCACTTTTTTACAACGATGGATTTAATACCTCTCAACCTTTGGGTGATTTAGAAATCTGTTGGCGCACACAGGTTCTATTATTATTGTTATTCGGACACTATGACTATAGGCAAATTAGTTGGTGTACCATCGTTTTGATGATTCTGTCATATCATTGAGAAAGAGGTTGTTTGCTTTCTTTTTCAATACAAAACAGTTAGTGAACATCCTGACTTCAAGTTGAAACGCATTCCATAATAGAACTGCTTGAACGAAGAACGAAGAATTCACCAAGCCAGAAGTATTAGCTCGGCCAGAAGATTTCTATCATAGTTAGAGGACAAGAAACCGAAATAGGGAGCAAGGTAAGCAGTGATAATGGGAAGTGAGAAATGAAAATAAAGAGGGTAGGGATTGCTGATTGCGCGGCAGGGAAATGGATAACTAATTCCATTGAGAACTTAGAGCAGAAGTGAAAATTGAATATTTATCAAATGCAGTTATTAAGAAGAGATCTAGCTTATTAGGGAGATCTGCATTCAGGTTCAAATACTATAGTAGTAGTATATACTATACTATACCATAGTCGTTTAAAGGAGTGATTAACGTAGTTACTACGTGAGTTTAGTTTTTAATGGTCGCAGTTTGCCAGTTACTTTTTGACTCATGTGAGCAACCTGAGTTCACCAGCCTTGTGTTGAGCTAGTGAGTAGGCCCAGATCCTTAATTACAGGGTTAAAAGATAGAACGAAATCATTGACGACGAAGAACTTGAAAAAGATTGACTCGATTAACAGGATACAATCTGCTTATCATATGTTTGTTACCGACGATCATCATCTGGCATTTGGTAGAGTTAACTGACACTCTAAATCGCATCGTCCTGGAGTTTATGGATTATAGATCCTTATTACAATCATCAGCGGCCTGGGTTATTTTCTCCAGCTTTGTCAGTGAATATAGCTGTAGATTATCAGCATATTGGTGATACGTACACTGAAGATGTTATCTGATAGAATTAATTAACATTGCAAATAGAAGAGAATATAACATTCTGACATGTGGGATATCAGAATGAAGATTACACAAACTCGCAGACGAGTCTTCAACACGAACATACTGCTGACACCGTTGAAGATGGAGGAAAAGCATTTCAGTGCTTCTGAGGGAATTATTAGATGCGTGAGGATAGACAGCGGAAGACCTGATGATGGTGAAGCCATTTGGAAAGTCAAGTAAGACCAGCACTATAATTTTCCATACCCTTTCTAATATCACCAGTTACAGAGGAAGGAGGATGATAATTGTACTATGGCCAGGTCTAATGCCAGATTGTAGAGAATTTAGTGTTTACGTTTTAAATAACTTGTGAGTTGCTTGTATGCGCAGATCTCTAGCACTTTAAATGGAAAGGAAAAAATAGAAATGAGGTGAAAGAGTTCAAGAAGTGAGGGTCACTTTATTTTGGGAGAGGGACTTATGAGCGCTCTATTGCAACAAGTTTTAATACATGACTTCGGCTTCGACTTTGGCTCAAAAAAAGATTTAAGGAAGATCTTTTTCATATCAAAGGTTAGTGGTACAATCTAAACAAAATCTATTAATCAGCTTGGGTTGGGTTTCTTTTTTCTTGCTTTTGATGAGATGGTAACCAGCCAAAAATTATCAGCTTTTTCTGTCAATATCAAGTACTTGGTCTTCAATTCTAAAGTCTTCTTGTCTTCAAATCGTCGTGATGAGAAATGAGAAATATAGATGAAGTAATATGGGGACCGTCTTTTCAAAAAACAAATAACAAATACACCTCCTATAAATTATTTTTAATTAATTATTTAGAAATTTATTGGTTGTTTATTATTTACAATAAATTAATAACTTAAATATAAATTAGTTAAGTACGAGTGCTTTCATTTACGTAGCTACGTTTAGTAAGTGACATAGAAGGGTTCATTGACAGATATTTTGCCTCCTGGTCCACTGCGTAGCGCCATAAGAATGCCCATTAGCGGCGAGTCGCCTGCCACCTTGCGCTCCGCTGGGTCTTTAGCTAGACGATAACTGAATAAAAGTAAATTAATTTAGAACATTAATTTACTTTTACATTAAAAGGAACACCTTAAATTGCCTTATTATGGTTTATTAGCTTTGGGATTTACTCTAATTTATTCAACACTGTTTACTACTTACTAGTACTTACTATTCATTATTTTACTCTAAATTATATTCATTTTTTCATCATCACCATCAAGAGCATTTAATAGTTTACTGCTGTACATAGATCTCTACTTAAAAAGGATATTTTAGGCAATTAGAGAGGTATTTATTTTTAGAATTCGAATGTATGTAATGTAAGTGTCTGTCATATTTTCATTAGGGTTTAAAACTGCAACCTATATTCGTGTTTAGTACAGATTGATTAAAAATCTCATTAGATTAAGTTACCTTTTTAAAGTTCTGAGTGGTTCTAGATTCTTATTCTGAACTCCGGTTTCAGGATCCCTTGTAGTAAATACGCATCTGAAAATAAAAAATAAAAATTGAGTAACTTAATCGTTTCAATCTGTTTCATTAATATTTAAAAAAAAACATTTAAAATATACCTTATACAAGGTTTAATAACTTGAAATATATTTTCTCCTATTTTGACAAATTTCCAATTGTCCTCATCGAATGCTTTGCCCCCAGAAAGGACAATGTTAGGTCTGAAGTGAGTGTCAGTGACCTGAACGTCTTTTAAACGTGAATTCAAATCAGCAAGCGATGCTTCTGTAAGAACGTGGCAGTTTACTTCATCACAGAAAGCGCCCTGGAAATATAATTGAAAATGTTTTTTACTATCTTCTACACGTGTTAATGTTTCAATCATGATTATCTTTTGCCGAACCACTTGATTATTAGAAAATCGTACAAAAAAAATAAATAAAGATATACCTTAGCAGCATGCAAAGTAAACAATTATATCTAATATGTACGAGTATCGTATTATATATATCTATATTGCTATTCTATTATGAAATTAATATTTTTGTCTTTGTAAACAATTTGAATGTAACAAATATTCTGTTTATTTTTTAAATGTTCTGTGATTATTGATATTACGCATTTTAACAATAGAAGAGCTCTCGTGTCACTTGATATCTCTCCTCCCCGTCAGGTAGTCAGTTTGGCAGCTAATATCTTCTATATATATAAAAGAAAGTGGTGTTGGTTACACCACTTATAACTCAAGAACGGCTGAACAGATTTAGCTGAAAATTGGTGGGGAGGTAGTTCAGAACCAGGAGACGGACATAGGATACTTTTTATCCTGTTCGACCGCGTTTCAGTTCAAAATCCAAAATCTGCTTATTTATAACCTCTAAGGTGGAACAGAGTTCGCCGGGTCAGCTAGTATGAAAATAAATGCAAATGACTGTGAACCGCCGTTGTCACAAATTATCAGGTGATTTGATTACTCATTTGTTTCTATAGAATAATAATAATAATAAAAAAATTACTGTGTCACTCTGTTTCATCCTATCATATATGTTTGGCCACATTGCTGTCGCTCCTGCTATTATCCGATGCTTTTCATGTCCATAATACAACAATGTCAATGTTGTGTCCTCAATATCTAAACACCTGAAAACAGTAAACATGTGAAGATCATTTTATATTTCTTTTCTGTTTTATTAATCTTGTCGTAAAAATATATAAATCTGATAGTGGTACGACATACCGTGGTCTTGCTGCCATATTGGTTATAAATAACTATGCTTTAATTGTTGTGTGTCGTAATAATAATAAAATGATAGGTTAGACTATTAAGTACAAAATCCGAAAACAAGCTAATTATTGAAAAAAGAAATATTGTATACCAACTACTTTAATTTTTATAGTTATTATATTTCTATTATCATTCGAAATTAACGAGATGACATCACAAATGCAAAATTATTTAAGCCTTTCAGGGTATATATATAGCGTGCCAAAGATATACCTAATATATACAAAAAGTCACTGGTTATTATCATATGCATATAAGGTGTTTTTCTGTTTAGAGGTTTCTCGTATTATTTACTGATATGTTTAATGTGGCTTATTATTTATTTTCAAGGCAATTTTAGTTTTTATCGACCTTGACAAGCTTTACAGATAACAAATTATCATTTACATTCCATTCTTGGGACTCACTTTCTCTTGTTTTTTTAGAAATTTAAGATTTTTTTACGTAACAGTATGGAGTTTTGATTGTATTAGTAGTTGTTAAAAAGTTAAACAAATTGTAATTCTATTCGTTATCAAGGCCGAGCTCCAACAGCATTTTAAAGTTTAGCGAATAGACTTGACTGCGCGTATGTGAGTCGTTGCTGCAGGCTTTCTGCCTCGGCGATGAGTCTGTAGCGGGGACTCGTTTACACGGATCAAGTCGTTTTTATTTTTGTGTTAAGAATTACAATGAGTAAGCTAACTAACATAGTCTTAAGATAAAATGTTACTTACAAAATGACTCATGATGCATGATGCTTGATTGAATAATAATAATAATAATAAGTATTTGGATCTGTCTCACGAGATTGCCGACATGTGGAATGTGGATTCGGTGATCATTGTTCCGATAATCATATCCGTTCACGGATTGATAGCCAAGAGCCTCGACCAACACCTTAAGAGGCTCACGTTAGAAGGTTGGATCAAGGGTCTGATGCAGAAGGCAGTCCTCCTTGACACGGCCCGTATTGTGAGGAGGTTCCTGTCTCTGGAGCCCTAACCACCGGTATCTTGGTCCCTGTACCCGATGTCGGTGGTCTACTATTTTTTATATTTTCAAATATGTATTTTTTATTTTTTTATATATTTAAAAATGTAATCAATATGTGTATTTATACGTAATAAAGAGAATAATAATAATTTTATTATTGTTTTCCATGATGTCAGAGACCAGAAAACGGTCAGTATATTTGAGAACGAAATATAAAAATTTATTTTATCAAGGTCTATTTAAAACGGCTCAATTAAAAAAAAGCATTTTGTGTATAGGTTCGATGATATACACTTAAATACTAGAAAATATTAAAAACCACAACGCTTTCAAGTTCAAGAAATGGTTGACTTTATTATTACTCGACAAATACCATTATCTTATGTTAAGATCCATTATCGTATGTATCTAAATGACAAATTATGTGTTTATAAAACAATTTTTTTTACTATTTTGCGCTCTGGCATTTCCAATTTGAAAATAATTTTGAACTTGTCGTATGTTCAGTTTATAAATAACCAAACAATATGTATGACTAACAAAGTATATTTTGTCTCATTTGTGTGTTATTTATTATTTCATGTTGACATAATAAAAGGCAATGTATTGAGACGAGCATCGTGTTAAAGACTTTATTTGTGTAGCTACAAAAATTCGGTGCAAGTAAATGATTTCATTTGATTGATTAGATATAACTAGGAAAGGAGTTTTTGACTATTATACCTTTTTAGGATGACCTATAGAATACATTGTTGCAATATGACTTGAAATTAAGAATTAAGATTAGAGGAATTATGTGTAAAATTGCATATTAATAATACTCACTTGGTAATCCATGCATTGATCTCCGGTCCACAATCGAAAGCAGTCACCGGCGATGTCCATACATTTGTATAAACAAGTTTTTTCATCAGTATGACCTGAAATTATTCAACATATTATTATATTGAGATGTGATCTAACTACGCTACAGCCTATAGCTCCATTAAATAGATAAATAAACTCACAGAAGTCAAATTAATAACGTTTACTTATTTTTTTTTCATAAACCAGGGCCCTTTTTTTGGCGGGGTAGAAAATTCAGCCAAGAATATGTGGTGTTTCAGATAAAAACCACCCCAATGGATAGTATCAGGCAAGCTGCTCTGAGAAGGACCCGGACCATGTTATTTCAAGCTGACTCCCCCGATATCGACGCCGCGCCTATTCAGGTTTTATCTTAACCTGCCTATCGGCCACTCACTATACTCATATGTCATATGCTGTGACCCGATCGCTTTTGCGTTGCCACGTAGGTGTCTGCCAACGGGGACTCTGACAGGTTTGTCAGAGTCCCTGTTGGCTGCGTTTAACCATGCCCATTGGGTATCTGCGTCAGTCGATAGGTGACGCAACCTCTATCCCTACCTACTACTACTACGAAAGATCATCCGTCCGAAATGTTTCGCAAAGCTCCAGTGACTGTCCAGGGTCAGGTTGAGGTACTCAATGTGCCAGTCGACCTCGACCTCAGCTACCCCCACACTAATAAGCAACCGGGTAGGAGCTGCAACTCTGAGCTTTCTGTGGAACCACAGTGCTTCCGTCTTATGAGGCATCGTAGACATAGTCCTTTGATTTATTGGACGACACAAGCCACCGCTTGTTGTTGTTGTTCGCTGAGCTCCAGGGCTTCTGGGAACCCATATTCCCTATTCAGCGCTAGAGTGTCGTTTGCGTAGTAAATGGCACTACGGCGGTAACGCCAGTGCCACAGAGTTTTTAAAATATTATATAAAAGTAAAAAATACCTCAGCTAAGTTAATGTCGATAGGTTCCATATTAGGGTGTTGCAATGTTACTATAGCTTTGTTGAAAGTTGTCTTTATTTTCAACATTTCCGGGTAAGTTCTGGCTGTTATCAAATTATTGTCTTCATTGTCTATGATCATTAATATTCTACAAAAAAAAAGGTTTATATTACAAGATGCTAAATTAAAACTGCGTGCTATAATAGCAGATATTACTATATCAAAAACCACGCTTTGCTACTATAAATTTATGGTATTTAGTTTATATTAGTTACTCACCTTATCGTTGTCACAGACCGACGATTGTTAAGTGTTTGTGCTATTTGAATCTACGTAAGTGATTGGCAGTGTGAGTGAGTTTGAGTTTCTGGGACCCTGACTTTACTCGAACAGACGAAAACTACTTGGCATAACAAGCCGAAAATGTCCAACTGCATACAAGCTACAGATCCCGATGCGGTGGCTATTTCGACACTCGAAAAATGAACCGGCTGCTATACCGATGACCCAAGGTTAAAATTACGCACACCCGATGACAAATTGTCTTATCTACTCATTCCGATGTGCATACTATCACGATATGAGAAAAAGTCTTTGGTCACTGTACTGATAGATCAACGGAGATCAACCATTCCGTTGGGGACGGCCGATATTCAGTTCAAGATTACCGAACAATTACTATTATCCTTACAGACAGTCAGTGTTAGTAGTGAGTATGTGTTCAAATTAAGAATACTGAACGTAAAAAAAAAGCAACACTCACCTATCACGGAGCCAAGCAGCCTTCAGGCCCAACGGAGAACACTCAGCCTGGTTCAGTGGAAAAGGCGCGCATGATTTTATGGGATATGTGTATATTTGTTTCAGATGTCCTACGTGTACCCATTCCTCGGGTAAAGGTAACTTATTCTTTTTGTTCTTTTGATATAGTTGATAGGCATTATAGGCACCTCCTAATACAGCAACAGTAGATACTGCCGCTGCCATATATGGAGCTGGAATATTAAAAAAACTATAATATAATATTTTTTTGCCATCTAGCACCAAAGTCCTAATCATCATTACCCTATATCCATCCAAAGTTGACTGGCTATTGCTTTTCTAGTATTTTACTAATGTAAAAAATACATATATTTTAGAGTCTACTCGGATTGACGTGTAAGTTTAGGAGCGAGTTGATTGAGGAGAAACCCTGGGGAAGGCGTCAGATTTGCTATTTTTGAATAAATTTGTTATTAATATGTGTCTTATCTTGTAATATATTTATGAGTAGCTTATACATTAAGGTGACCCTGTGACATTTACATGACTATTGATTTACAATTCCAAGTCATTGTCAAGTAAATTTTAATTATTTGGGATCATGAATTTTGATTTAATCCATATTAAAAAACAATTAAGATCATTTCATTGTAATAATAGCGGTAAACCTCAAATTTCCTAACTGCATTAAAGATAGGTTGAGGTTTTTCTTCTAACACCGGTGATTTAAAAGTATCAAATTTATTATTTTTGCTTGCATTATGAATTACTTATGTAAGTGTAAAATATTAATACAGTTACAATGATTCAATTAAAACAATAGCTGTAGAAGAATATTGTAGCATTATTGATTGAAAACGTGGTAGCATTTGCACAAATTTTTGTATTATTTAGTAATATTTATTAATTTAGCGCTAGAAAATTGAAACTTTTAAAAAGTTGTTAGAAATAATATAACCGAAAAGTAAACAAGAAAGCTTTTACAGTCTTGTAAATTGAACTTTCATCAAGTGCGAACTAGCCACGAGTACGAAATTTTGCCAAAACTCTTACTTTTAAAAGCAGGTGTTAAAGAAAAAAGCACGATTTGTGTACTATACCGGCACACCATTTAGGTATGCACGTGCATGAAAGTTAGCAGCAGTGTATCAGCGCAATGTACAGCACAGTAGGCTGGTACTATGATGACATTGAGTTCTATAGAAAATGAAGCGAATACAATAGTTAAAGTGATTGGTATATTAGTCATACCAATCACTTTAACTATTGTAGCCGTTAGTTGTTTGTTGTTCCATATTGATTATGTAGTAGATATCTATTGCGTCTGATATACGATACTGTATGTGGTCCGCTCTAAGACAAATCTTTCCTAAATCATAAGCCCCATGATTGGATTTGAATGATTTTTTCTTTCTAGTTTCTTATTTCTTCGAAATATATTATTTTCGTAAAAGTTTTAAATTATGTTTGTAATAATATTGTAGTGATATTTTTTCGTTGCAGTCCATTGCAAATCCGTGGCAGTTAAACACTTATTAATATTTATATATCAAGTTACACTAGAACATGCATTTAAAAAATGTTCCGTGAGCTTATAGTCGGAGAGTCGGGATCGAGCCAAACCTCATGTCTCCAACTTCCATAATTAATCCTACGTAATTTATATATGTACGATTAAATCTAGTTAGCAATTGCCATATATGTTATAACTTTAGTGACCGACCGAAAATTTCAATTTCGATTTCGGCCAGTTTCGATCAAAAATCTAGTTTTAGCTTTAGTTTCGATTTCGGCCAAATATAACCGAACATTACAGCCACGCCCAAATTTAGGAGTTTCATTCGGCAAGCTTCGCGAGTAAATCGTGCTTGCCCGCCCGCACCCTCATTCATTGTTAATCGCATTGAATTAGGTTCAGGTAATGTTTTTTCTATAAACGTTAAAAAAAAACACTATTCTAGGGTAGAAACAAAAGCTGCCCTCCACGACGATGGTCCCTGAAGCGTGAACCGAGATATGCTTGTCGCCGCAGTCATCGTCACAGATTGGCCAGGGGAAGAAGAACGGGTCTCGTCTGATCCAAAAGCGCAGGCAGCCTGGTTCCATGCCGTTATGACTGATGTCTGTGACGCGTCGATGCCACGGGTCAGACCGGGAGGCAGAAGGGGTTCTGTGTACTGGTAGACAGCGGAACTCGAGCAACTTCGCACAGCGTGCTCGAGAGCCCGTCGCCGGTTTCAAAGAACCTGAAAAAGACGGCGAGCCACGGCCGAGGAGATTGCCGAAGTGAGGCGAGAGTATGGCGCCGCAGCAAAGGCTGTAAGCCTTGCAATCGCGAAAGCCAAGGCTCGGTCTTGGAAGGAGCTCATACAGGGACTAGACAGGGACCCATGGGGGCGCCCTTATAAACTTGTATTGGGCAAGCTCAGACCGTGGGTCCCACCACTGACTCAGACCCTGCATCCTGTATTCGCGGGCAGAGTTGTAGATACTCTCTTCCCCAGGGACCAGGGTAGTCCCTCATGCCCTCCATTGCCGTCGGATTCCACTATGTGGTCCGACGACTTTGAAGTGACGAAGGATGAGCTGGACCGAGCCGTGAAGCGACTCGCCGCCTGTAACACCGCTCCTGGCCCGGATGGAATTCCGGGTCGAGTATGGGTGTGCGCTTCGGTGATCCTAGGGAATAGGTTGAGGCAGCTGTGTACCAGCTGCCTCCGTAACAGCGTATTCCCTTCCAGCTGGAAGGAAGCCAGGCTGGTACTCATACAGAAACCCGGCAGGGCTGCAGATACTCCCTCGGCGTTCCGACCTATATGCCTGTTGGACGAGGCGACGAAACTCTTTGAAAGAGTTATCGCCACCCGTATCAGCCGACATCTATCGCTAGTGGGCCCTGACTTATCCAGACAACCAATTTGGCTTCCGACAGGCAACTTCAAAGGGAGGTCACATATAGGGTTCCCCAGGGGTCGGTCTTAGGACCCCTTTTGTGGAATCTCGCGTATGATGCGGTCCTGAGGACCAGTCTACCCCTTGGAATGAGTGTCGTCTGCTATGCGGACGACACTCTAGTACTGGCTAGGGGGTATGGCTTCCAAGAAGTCCTGGAGCTCGCCGAGTTAGGGGTGACCTGTGCCATCCAAAAGATCAGCGATTTGGGTCTACGGGCTGCACCTCATAAGACGGAAGTCCTGTGGTTCCACAGGAAACGCGGAAGTGTTGTTCGTACCAGCTCGTTTATTTAACTATTGCTGCTTTTACTAGAATCGAATCCAATGAAATAGGTTAATTGTTGCATCATCAGGGGCTTATTCTAAGGGCTTAATATAACAGTTTAACGATAATTTACCTTTATGAGGTATTATTTACAAATACCGCCACCAAAACACGATATTAGCTTTACGGACATTACAAGATATGGACTAAATCATTTATGTCCTACAGGTTTGTAAGGGCGCTACAATGATTACTAGACAACCAAATTATTTATTTTTTTAATGAGAGATATACTCGTATATTGCTGGGTTCAAAGCTAGTCGAGAATGTCTTAAATAAAACCATTTCTAATTAATTAATTTTAAAAAAATAAGTGATTCTGACTAATAATAAGGCTAAAGTTCACCGACTCGTTGCAGCGGCGTTATTTTGATGTCATTGACATTATTACATAACTATCTACAGCTGAGGCAGTTATGTAAAATGGTGTTCTGATTCAGAATTATATAAATGTATTTAGTTTGGTTTAAATTTGCGTTTTTGTAATCTGCCTTTTTCGGTTTTGTTTTTTTTTTTAATATTTGTAACCGTTTCTACATCGAATCGTGTTATTTATTATTTAATTTTTTATTATAAGTACGTTAACACTTATCTGATATAACATGTTTTTTTCTATATATTCATGACATAAAAAATATAAATTATATTTACTACGTACTTCAATGATTTTTTTTATTTCATTTATCTTATTTAACTGCCTGTCTACGTGCAAATAAATGTATAAAGTGTACATTAGATTTCAGTTTATATTAGTAATTTTAAATGTGTTTGAGTAAGCTTCGATTTCGGTTTCAACTGAAATTGAGAGCAAGGCCGAAAATTCAGTTTCAGTTTCGGTTTCGACTTAAAAACCAATTTATTTGCTTTTTATTTGTAACAAAATATTGTGCGTTTGCACAGTAATTATGATAAGACAAAGCCTTGTCCTAAATTATTTTATTTCAGTTCGTTAAGGTATATCGTTCATGAGAAAGAGACTGGAACTCGAAGTTATTTTACAATTTAGAATTTAATTTAAACAATATAATGTAAAGTGCATTGATTAGCAAATACTATTATAAAGCGGTCTCAGATTTATATTTCCTAATAATATATTCTAAATGTTTTAAAAGCTTTTTTAAAGTACTTACACGTTTCACATTTCATAAAGTGCTCCGACTGGGATTTGTTCTCTTGCTAATTCTATTTAATGATACATTTACAGTGAATAAATATTAAATAAAATAGGTGGATTTAATATAACAAACCTCCGTAATACAGATAACACCTTATTACTGGTTTCATCTGAGACTGAAATAGTAGAACTGCTCAATTGCTTGGTAACGACAAGCCTGAACATGGGTCTAGTTATAAATAAAAGCAAAACTAAACTCATTATAATCGGCTATTTTGGAGCCATCCGACGTAGTGGCTTGCTGTAGGAATAGGAAAGAGTAGACTAATTCCAATATTTTGGCTCTATTATTAGTATTTAAGAAAACTTCAAACCAGAAATATGAAAGTGCATTGCCATGGTAAAAACAATAATGACCCAACTGAGCAAAATATGCAGAAATAAGAATATAACTAAAAAGACAAAAATAACGCTAGTCCACGATGGCTTAGAGACACAGACACTGAAGGCTACCAAAAGGTAAAAAATTAACGTATTCGAAATATGGTGTTGGCACAGGTTACTGAGGGTAGCTTTGACAGCCCATCGTACGATGCTCTCCGTCTTGAAGGAACTCAACATCCACAAAGGTTAACGCCTGTCCTTAATCTGTTTGCAGCGTATAGTGCGATAGTGTGATTTTTGTGGTCTCGGCGATCGCCTAAGTCGCCACCATAAAAAAAAACAGATTAATTTAAATACTTCTTGTGAGTTTGATTTAGAAGCTACTCTAAGAAGCCCGTGAACGCTCCACAAGAAATATATGTGCACTTCTGAAAGGATCTAGTTTGGCTCAACCTAGAAAACTTTACCATGACGCATAAAGGGCCGTCTCTGAATCTAAATGTGGAAACCGGAGCCTAAAACCAACACTTCTTGTTTATAAAGTCCCCTAGTCCCACATCATAGATTAGCTATGTAATTATCCTTATAATATAATTGATATATAATGTTAATACATATAGTATTACTATAAAATAATCTTCCAAAATAAGGAAAATAAAATAGCGCCATACCCATGCGTAAATATAACTGAATCAGGCTAAGCGTAACGATGTTGACGCTGACGTTACAAGTTTACTTGACGTAAGCCACTTGTTGACATAATATTTACTTTAATGTGATTTCTTACCCTAGAACAATAGGACGATAGTGTGGAATACCCGAAACCACGATGTAAATGTACTTCAAGAATACTTTTACCATTTGGTGCGTAATTAGAATATTCCACTTTGACATCATGCCATATGGTTTTGCTCTAGTAAAGATTCTTATTTGTTCTCATATGTTTGATGAACTTCTTCCTCCGAGCCTTTATTCCAAAATAGTTTTGGATCGGTTTAAAGTACTAGGCGATGTCGAAGTTCTATACAGAGATTGTAGTCGGACTGTATAGGACTTGTTTAGGATCCACGATTATCGTAGGTGTGTTTATTATTAAAATAATAAATTAAGAATAGTAAGAGTCAGGCCAGAAAAACATTTGGAGATAAATAATATTTCCTCATTTAAGAAATAAACAAAGAGAAAAAGCTCTCCCTTGTAACACGTCCATCCATCAGTTTGTACGCATAAAGTAAATGAAATCGGATAAAACCAAATGCCTGTGCAAATAATACTAACACTAATTAATACATGTTTTATTCAGGAATTATAGAAGAATATACTATTAGATTAGAAAATACCCAGTAATTAATTTTACCCTATGATAAAGTGAGGATAGACTGTTAATAAAATAAAAATAATATCACCATTATTCTGTGAATCCCATAATATATATCCCTCCAATAGATGTTTTTATTAAAGTAGGAAAAGATCTTAACTATTTGCTTCAAATGAATCAAAAACTAATGAAAGGAGGATTATTTATTAAATGACCCTAGTTTTACCACTTTAAGATTTTCATTTACATGTAAATACTGCTAAGGTAGATACTACTAAGATAACAAAACATTATTGGCTGAGTAACATTTATAGCATTTGAAATATTAATCAATATTGTGTAAGTGATAGCTATGCCATTCTCTAGGAAAAATTACAAAACTTTTAAGTGATATTCGACAAAAAACATGTCTTGATACCCAAAGTTCTAAACATGCTTTAGGCAAAAAACGTGATTCCAATCGACATGGGAGAGTAACAGTGAACCTTTGTATTGTTCTGTGAGGAAGTTAACTGATCTTAGTTGATTTATTATTTACTGGTCCCCCACTAGTAACTAGGTTTCACACTAAAATCTTTGATTTTTTGGAATTTTCTCTACTAAAATATGCATTATACATATAAACATTACTCTTGAATATCGCTAATGATGAAAACCTCAATGAAATCCGTTGCACAGCTCGAAAGATCGAAGCGTACAAAAATGAGAAGAGAGTTCATGTACTATGCAATAATGAATGACAATTAGATTTTTTTCGTTGAGAAAAAGACTCATTTAAAAAAAGTTTTTAGGGTCCAGTCTTTTAGAACCAGTATCATAATAAACAGCTTATAACTGAATACCTTGTCCTAAATAATGACATTATATTCTAGAAGAAATTTGAATTTTAAATACAGATACTTTAACAACAGCTTTTAAAAGTCTCTCAACTCAACTCTCAACTCCCTTCAAACTCAACGTCAACTCTCCTTTGAAAGGAAGTTATATTGATATAAATACTTATGAGTCACTTTTTAAGGTTTATACTGTCTAATCTACCAATGAAAGAGACAGTTGAAATTCAAAGGAGTATATTTTCCTATTGTCGCTACAAAAATAAATACTTTAAAATATATTAATTGAAACAATTAAAAGGGATTCTCATTTAAAAAGTGTTGTCTTTGGCATTTTTCCTTAATAAATTTAATGTTTTTTTATTGCAAACACATTTAAAGATCAAGGGAAGATGCTTTTTATACTTATTAGGACATTTTTAGTAGATCATCTAATTTATTAAATTATTCGTTAATTATTTTTTTTATTTTTTTTTTTAACAAGTAAATAAAAATATATCTTACCTGAATCGTATATTTTCGGCATTTTCGTGAGTAGAACAAACACAAAGTATTAAAATCGATACTATTATGGGACACATTCAGTACTGAGCGCGATGAAGCAACGCCAACACCTCTTTACAGTGCTACGTTGTCCACACAAATGCTTTTCACACTGATTCAAAGAAGAGGACTTATATAATACACCGCGTTAGGGAAAAACAAACAAACAAAGGGAAAGTACTAGTTTAAATTATTCGTAGTTTAAGAACGTAATAAAATGACGATCGGTAAGTTGTCTAGGTACTGGCTTAGGACAAATGGTAAATTGGTAAAGTAGGTTAAAACTTTCTGCGTATGGAGAGGTTTGTGTCCAGTAGCGGACTGCCAAAGGCTTTTGATAGGAAGAATAATTGAATGATTAATACGACCATTTTTTCCATGTCAAAATGGTATTCCAAAACGATGAGCGATTAAGCGAGTGAAACGAATATGAGTCATATTCCCTTTGCTGTTGGTAAACACACACCAGATAACCAATCATTTTAACCGATTAATCATATGCGGTTGTCCATTAGATATGAGAGACATAGATAAAACATCTAATATTTTAACTATGTCTCTCATATGTCATAAATTAAAATCATTAAATTAATCGTTCGTTAGTGTAATGAATTTTAGTTAATTATAAATTAAATAACTTGAATCGACCATTATGCTTTATGAACATAATTTACATCGACTGTGTAATTTTTTCGAAAATAGTTGACAAAGATTTTAGTAATTATGATATTTATTTATTGTTTATTTTTGCAAAGGCGGTCAACACAGACTTCAATGTTAATCCAGATAACCTCGAAAGAAAACTTAACCTCTAATTGGAACGAAAATCGCGTGTACCGTAAAATTGATTAATGACCTTGTATTTTCTTTAGTCCACATCACATCACCACAGTTTAACAATTAGTAAATTGAGATATTGCTCTCCTTAGATAAGATGTTTTGGCCTACTACAATAGGCTGGCCAGACGAGTTGGTATAGGGTTTGTGTCAAGTTTTCCTTTCTCTTTGCAGTGATGTCGTCCTACGTAGATTGCTCCTTTAGTCACCTCCAACGACAGCCACGTTGAGTGTATATGTAATAAGAGGTGGTGGTGACACTTTTTATTCCTAACCCGTCACTGCACGCAGATTTTCTGTCTTAATTTGACTTTTTTTTTATTTGATTTAACTTAAAATCGCACCATTTAGTTAAGGAAAGAAGCCAGAGATTTTAAAGATTTTTATTTGAGCTTTAAAATGTACCTAAAACTGAGTTTAATATCCTGAAATATATTTTCGCCTATTTTAACAAATTTGAAATTGTCGTCATCGAATGGTGTGGCCAGACAGTACTATGTTACGTCTGAAGTGAACGTTAGTAACCTTAGTATCTTATAAGCGTGAGTTCAAATCGTCAAGCGAGGCATCAGTGAGAACATAGCAATTTACTTCATCAGAGAGAGCAACCTGGAAGTATAATGAAAAATAATGTATAGCGTCAAACAAGACTCGATGTAATTTAAAATTGCCTGAATGACCGCATAGCTCATTGTAACCTGTTTGATGACTACTTTTTATTGAATTACTTCTTAGCGTGTTAATAGTCAGAGAATTTGTAAATTATTATACGAGTATGTATGTCATTCATCTAATAATCATTTGCCAGATTATTTTTATTAACAATTGAAATTTGCTGTATGTATCTTTTTCATATCTTTAAAATCTAACAAAAGTTTATCGGATCCATCTTCGAGATAACATTAATACATGATTACTTTATATCAAATTAATCCATCTTACCGATTGCTACTACATCACCTAAAGTTAGAGGACACCAAAACTCATACTTAGATTCTGTTAAAGGCAAATTCATGTCGTAAAATATCAACTTTGGGTTTCACATCATGTATCCACAGTAAATACGAGCAATTACTACTTGTAATATTTAGTGATTTATCCAAGTTACTCCAAGTCTTAGCAATGAATAGCCCACAAACTAGAGTGCACTTTAAAAACCTGAAATGGTTAGAAAATGGGAAGAAAGAACAATTGAGATTAAGGAAGTATAAGAGACAAAAGAAAACTTTATATAATACTCGTATTATAAACCAATTGTTTGGTATTATGTGAAAACCCAACGTGTTATCCGCCACTGTGGTCGCAAAAATATGGCCAAGCTTTGAAAATACTAAATGTTATCTGATACATCAGTAAAAAGTACTTTGTTTTATTATATTTAAACGTATCATAAAAATTAAAATATATCGGTTGTTATGGAGAGCCTTGGGTGCTCAGTGCTTGGGTTCAGCTGAGATGATGATAATAAATACGTACATAGTACTAATACGATAACTAATGACTATTCCTTATTTAATGTTTATTAATTCCAGACGGTTTACTAAACCTTCTGGAATTATTAGTAGGTAGTATTAGTGGTAAGTTTCTCTTTAGCAGTACTTTGTTTTATTATATTTAAACGTATCATAAAAATTAAAATATATCGGTTGTTATGGAGAGCCTTGGGTGCTCAGTGCTTGGGTTCAGCTGAGATGATGATAATAAATACGTACATAGTACTAATACGATAACTAATGACTATTCCTTATTTAATGTTTATTAATTCCAGACGGTTTACTAAACCTTCTGGAATTATTAGTAGGTAGTATTAGTGGTAAGTTTCTCTTTAGCAGGTCCTCCATTTGTGAATTCGTGTGGGGACGAATGATTTTCAGGCAGGATAAATAACAAAGTAGTGTAGAATATTACAATAGAATTAGCGTCTTAAAATATTAGCTGCCCTGTTTATACTTGGATGTTTTTTTAAAACAAGCTTTTTACTGTGGAATGACACAGTAAGTCCTCTATGTCTTTCATGTCCGTGATAAATTAAAGTTAACGTAGTGACCTCAATATTTAGACAACTCAAAAAGGAGAGAAGGTAATCGTATATAATCATCATCATCTCAGTCAAAAGACTTCCACTGCTGAGCATGGGCCTCTCTCCACTACAGCAGATCCCTTGCTGCCTGCATCGAACGGCTTTCCGCGACCTTAAAAAATTGGTGTACCACCCACCCAAAACCACTCCAGTAAAAATTGGTGTATCTACCCTCGAAATGGTTGACAAATACGTGTATCCAGGACAGACTATCCAGTTAGGTAGGTCCATCTTCGAAAAAGAGGTTAGTCGTCGAATCCAGATATGTAGGTTGGGCAGCGTTCGGGAAGCTACGAAACGTATTCTAGTCACAAATACTGCAGTGTCTCAAGACAAAAGTCTTTGACCATTGTGTGTTGACAGTGATGACTTTCGGTGTAGAGACGTGGTCGCTCACTATGGGCTTGATGAGAAGGCTCAAAGTTACCCAAAGAACAATGGAGAGGACAATGTTCGGAGTTTCTTCGCGTGATCGAATGCGAGGAATGAGGAGGTCCGTAGACGAACCAAGGTCACCGATATTGCCAGTAAAATTGCTAAACTTAAGTGGCAGTGGGCGGGCCACATTACACGCCGAAACGATGACCGATGGGGCCGTAAAGTTTTCGAGTATCGACCGCGTACTGGAAAACGCTGTGTTGGTAGGGGGGGGCCTACCAACACAAGGTGGTCCGACGACCTGTTGAAGGTCACGGGAAGCTGCTGGATGCGGGCGGCACGGGACCGGATGATGATGATGATGATGATGTGTTTAATGATGCTATTTTAGGTCAGAACCAGGTAGTATTTATGTATTTATTTACTTAAAATGTAATGACAGAGCAGGCAAGACCATCGAATAATTTTAAATATTTGTTTTTGTTTAGATTGTGGATTTACATTGTGTCCATGATAAAAAAGCCTTGTTCCGAATTGTTTTAAATTAGATTAAAAAGAACTATAGTAATGTTTAGCCTTGTACCACTTTTCTATGTATATTCATCGATTACTTTGTCAGCTATAGGATCCCCTTAAACTTTATAGGCACTTATCATGTCTTTCATATATTTTTACTGAAGTTATTTAAGTAGTGGTGTTTGGTAGTCATCATTTCATGATGATCTTCTGACAATGGAAGATACAACTTCTTAACGCTTAGGCAGCATAGAAAGTCTAAGAGGAGAACCTCCAGCAGTCAGGAGACGCGCTTACCAGCGCCGCATGCCGCCCTGAGTGTGACCGCGTGTGGACAGGATAAGTTTTCCCCTCCACCTGCTACAGTGGCCAGCCGCGAGGATGTGACGTCTGCGTGTGCAGTACGTCGCCTAAATTTAGTACCCAGGCTAGTGAGTAGGCGCTAGGAGGGGTCTGGACGTCGTAATAACAGATGATATAATATAGGGTAATATAGGAGGTAGCCTAATATAGGAGAGTCGAGAACGACTCTCCTATATTAGGCACCGAGTGACACACCGTGTGGTTTTAGTCGGTCCGATCCCGACACTCCACCCCGCCGCAAGCCCCGATGGGGTGATGACCCGAGGGAGTTTGCACACGTTAAAAAAGAAAGGAAATGATGATCTGAATGTCATAATAACAGCTTGCCCGGATCTCTCTTATCTCAGGCGCAAAGTGGCACATCGTGTGGTTTTAATCAGTCTGATTGCGACATACCACCCCGCCACAAACCTCGGTGGGGTGACGGCCCTGGGTGAATTTCACATGAAAAAAGAGACATGATGTTCTGAGTGTCGTAATATGTAACAGCTGTTGCCAGTCTCTTATCTCAGGCGTAAAGTATAATAGGAGTTAGATGGTGTTTAAAGTTGCTAATATAGTAACCAGCATTATATTATAGCCAATACCCATTAGAAAAGAAAAGACATGTGATGCTGAAGTTTGGATTTGAAACCTACGTTACAACTATACACCTAGCTTGTCTTAGGTCAGTTTTAACAGCTTCTAATAACGTTTCAGATACTTATCTGACATATATTAACAGATAAAAGTTGCTGACATATTTGTTTCTATCAAAGATTTGTGTTACAGAAATCTATAGTTATCTGGCAGACAAGTTTACATTAGTCTATCATTGACTTTTTCAATAAAAGTTGAAACTGACGCTTAGTATTCTAATTTGAATATTTACAATTAGTCTTAATTTTTGTACTTCGTGCAACGCTCACTCATTGTTGTGACTGCAAAAAGAGCAACACTATCTAGTGTATTTACGTTACTCAGCACCTCGTAAACTTGGTGTTTCGTTTTTTCTACCTAAATTAATCACGGCTTTATTTGGGATTGTACCCTGAGGACTCTGTGTGAGTTTATTCACGTCAGATCATCATAGTGATCACATTTTTCGTTGCAACAAGAGAAGTGCTCGGAGGATCTAGCGTGAGTTTGTTTCACAATAACTCGACCGTCATGGTGAGCGCATTCGGCGTTGCATTGGTAAAAATTTAAATCAGTGCGGATCACTCTAGGGCACAATAATATTTTAATTTTAATCCATAGGTAACTTGAGACAAGAATTGCCACATAGTATTTTTTTAAATGACTCATTAAAAACTTATAAACGCATGTAGCTTGATTGCTATGTAACATAAGTTTACATTTACATTCATTTAGAATGGTAATTGAGAACAGCTAAATTATAGTGACTAAGTAAACTTTTAATTGAAGTAGTCAAAAAAGGTCGTGCATTTATGAACAAAAAAATATTTCAATTTATTTTTTACTTTTAAGTGTTTCTAAGTAAAGAGTTTTCGTTTGTTTTTTTTTTAAAGAGGCTTTGATTTGTTTATTCATATTTTTTTAAACTATGTATTTTTTAAGTACATATTGAATAGTATATAATACTAGGCGTATATTGTTATGCTTCGTTGTGGCACATTGTGGTGTTATTGTTGCGAAATAAGGAACAGTAATGACGCTAATGGATAAGTAACCACAGTATTTAAACTGAATTTATTGTAGCATTAAGTGTTGAGAGAAAAGCGTATTTGTATGTACGAGGGTAAGTTTTTAAGTTCGCGGAATGACAGTGAAAAAGGCGGGTAAACGCGCTCTTTTGATGCCTACCGTATTCAGTGACTCATAATTAGTCTGCATAGTAAAATTTGTTGTGATTGGATCATTAGTTGACCAAGTCAAACTAACTAAACAAACTAAAGTAGTCAAACTATCGTTGACCAAGTATTTTAATCGGGAACGAAGTGAAAAAAATGGAGAAAATTGAATTCCGTGCGGTGATAAAGTTCCTTACTAAGCAAGGAAAGTCTGTTCAAACCATACTCAATGAGATGTCATCGGTTTACGGGGATTCTTGCCCAGGAAAAACAATGGTCTACAAGTGGCATAGTTTATTTAAACAAGGCAGGGAATCACTTGAAGACGACCCGAGGCCGGGGCGCTCCGTTGAGGTGACTACGCCAGAAGTTATTGCAAAAGTAGAAAAAATTGTATTGGAAGATGCTCGACTAAAAAAGAAACAACTCGCAGAAATGGTTGGAGTATCGGATACAACAATTTTTAAAATTTTACACGATCATCTTGGCATGACTAAGGTTAGCGCACGGTGGGTGCCGAGAATGCTCACGCCATTGCAAAAACAACAGCGCGTGGAATGTTCACGTGCGTTTTTGGACCTCTGCAATAAAGACAAGGATGGCGTATTGAATCAAATTGTTACTGGGGATGAAACTTGGGTTCATCATTATGAACCCGAGTCCAAACAAGACTCCATGCAGTGGCACAAAAAGGGCACAGCACCACCCAAGAAATTTAAGGTTTCACAGTCGGCTGGGAAACTCATGGCAACGATTTTTTGGGACTCAGAAGGAATATTATTGATAGATTATAAAGATAAAGGCATTTCTATAACGGGGGAATACTACGCTTCAATCTTAGAACAGTTAAAAGAAGCCATCAAAGAAAAAAGACGGGGAAAATTAACGAAAGGTGTCCTGCTATTGCATGACAATGCTCCCGTTCACAAGAGCCGAGTCGCACTGGCTGCCCTGCATAAGGTGGGCTTCGATATTTTGAATCACCCACCCTTTTTTTTTTTTTTTTTGTTGTCGGGGTGGAAAATCCCTTCGGATCTCCGACTCCTTGGGGACGCAGGAGCCAGGAGTATGTGGTGTTTCCACTAAAAACCACCCCGGCGGCCGGTCTCAGGCGTCCTTCTCTGAAGGGGATCCGGACCATGTTATTTCAGGTCCCCTCCAGAATCAACGCCGCGCCTAGTCAGACCCTATCCTGGGGACGCCATAAAGGCAACCCCACCTATCAGTCCGGTTGTTATAATTTGTTGCGACCCGATCGCATTTTTGCTACCAGGCCGAAACAAATCATTCCATCGCAGACCGCAGCAACTAATCCGCTACCAGAGGACTCCACTCTCTGGCGACTCGCGGTCCCGTCGACGGCTCATAACGCCGCCGGCGTCTTCTTTGTTCGGGATCGGCCCTCTCCCGATCCCGTTCAGCGGTCTCTTTCTGGAGCATAACAGTTTCGCAGAAAGAGACCACTGCGGCCCAGCTTGCCTCACCCGCCAGCATGGCAGCAACGATTGCTGGCGGCGATAGGTCTCGTCCTATTTCATCGATTAGGGCTCCGCGTTCAGATGCCCACGCGGGGCAGTCTTCCAGCGTATGCTGGGCGGAGTCCCAGTCGGCTGCGCAGTGGTGACAGTGTGCCGTCTCCTCGCGTCCGATCTTATTCAGATACTCACCGAAGCAACCATGCCCGGTGAGTATCTGCGTCAGTCGGTAGGTGACGCGACCTCCCTCCCTACCTACCCAAGCTTCGAGGTTGGGCAGAACGGCACCGACAGCGCGTTGGCGCGCATTTTGTGGCTGTTCTAGCCGCGCGCGCCATTGTGTCAATGCCTGTCGGTGGGCGCTCTGCCGCATTTCGAGCTCGTCCTGGTCTTCCCCACTCTCATCCTGGCGGATAGCGCGAATACGGTCATAGATCCTCGCGTCCATATCGGCCAGGATATCAAAGGGCAGAAAACGTGCCAGGACTGTTGCCGCCTCAGACGAGATGGTGCGGTATCCTCGTACGATCCGAATGGCCGCTACCCGCTGCGCTCGATTGAGCTTAGCTGAATCACCCACCCTACAGTCCAGATTTGGCTCCGAGTGATTATTATCTCTTTCCAAAAATGAAAAAAGAATTACGTGGTAAGAAATTTTCAACTGATGAGGAGGTTAAGGAGGCGGTTTCGGCGTATTTTTCAGACAAAGATAAAACTTTTTTTACGAGGGAATAAAAAAACTAATTGAAAGATCTGAAAAATGTATTCGTGTTGCAGGGGAATATATAGAAAAAGAAAAATAATTTTGTGTTTTTATTATTACTCAATACCCTCCATTCCGCGAACTTAAAAACGCCCCCTCGTATATTGATGCTCTATTAAAATATCTTTAGGTACACAAGGGTTTTATTAAAAATCTCAATATTTTTGAGAGTTTATTCCAACATACTCGTAATTTTCAACATAAATAACTCAAATACTATCTTTTGTATGTCGATCCTTTATATTCTTCATATGTCGTCCTATATGTGTGATATTCTTTATATGTCGAGCTCTTAGTAAGTGACGTAGAAAGGTTCATTGACAGATACTTTGCCTCCAGGTCCACTGCGCAAGGCTATGTGAAAACCCATCAGCGGTGAGTCACCTGCCGCCTTGAGTTCTGCCGGATCTTTCGCTAGACGGAAACTGAACAAAAAATTCTCATATTAGAAGATTGTTAATATTTATTGTTATAATATACCTTTTATGAATAAGTCTATTCGTGTTAAGAAAATAATGACACACTGTTCTAGCCCTGTCCTCTGTCCAATGAAGTTCCAAGAAAATATCTTATAGTACGAAAGCTTGATATCTGATTAGTAAAGATGCAGAGCTTAATCGATGTGTCACTCTTTGCAAATGGAAAAAAAATTACAAAAAAACTTTCATACAATCTCTTCCATTATTGGATTTCAATATATATATGCACTATTAATATTTAAAACTAATGTTAAATAGTACTAATGACAATGAAATCATTGGTATTGTTTTTTTGTTTATTATTTACTTACAGTAACTCCGCTCCGGTATTGTTTCTTTATTTTTAGTAATACAATACAATGGCGATCAGCAAAGTTGAAACGGCAGTGGGGTGGTTATTTTAACCCCGGAACCGATAACCGTTGAGGTGAACATGTTTTTGAGTGGAGAGTGCGTCTCCGCAAATGTGGTGTAGGACGTCCTCAGGCCAGGTAGGGTAAGAATTTGCGCAAGATGACTGGCTAGAGTTGAAACTAAGAATCGATCCAAATGGTGTGCGATTGTAGAACAGTGGACTGCGATAGACTGGTGATAATGAATAAAATGTTGCAGAAAATTACCTTCTTAAAGTTGTGAGTGGTTCCAAATTCTTGTTACGAATGCCCGTCTCAGGATCCATCGTAGTAAGTACACATCTGATTATAAAAATTTGAAATTAAGTTTAACTAATTAACAACTCAAATAAATCCGAACAAGCGCGGGTCTGTCTTGTACCATACGGTTTTCCTTCAAACTTAAATTTTGCTTTTTTTCACAACAAGTGAGCTTCTTGTTTAAGAAAAAGTAACATTAAGTAAAACAAAGTTTTTTATTTATTTCTTAGTATGGTTATATTGATTTATCCAGGCAACCTAGAAACCTTAACCCCTGGTTCGAATGAAAACCCAGTGTAATGTTAAAACGTATAAATGATTATGTATTTTTTTTTATTTCACATCACAGCATCACATTAATAGCCTTTAACACTCCACTGCTGGACGAAGCTGTCTCCTTAGAAAGAAAATTTTGGCCTACTATACCACGCAAGCCAGACAGGTTGGTATAGACGTTGTTGCTAGTTTGGGATGAATAGGAGTGGTAACACTGTATTCATCGTCACACGGAAGTTTGCTTTCTTAATTTGATTTTTCTTGATTTAAATGGATTTAAAATCGTAACATTTAATTTAAGAAAAAGTCCAGAGACTTGGATTTACAATAAACACAAGAAAATACAGAAGTTTGACATTAATACTCCAAAAGAATTTTTGCGATCACAAAACAGGTAATCAGACAGACAACTATGTATATGGTCCTATAAGATTTTTGATAAACAAGGGAGCCCTAAAACATACCTTATGCAGGGTTTGATAACTTGAAATATATTTTCTCCTATTTTAATAAACTTCCAATTGTCCTCATCGAATGGTGTGCCCCCAGACAGTACCATGTTAGGTCTGAAGTGAAGCTCAGTAACCTTAGTATCTTTTAAGCGTGAGTTCAAATTGTCAAGCGAGGCATCAGTGAGAACGTGGCAATTTACTTCGTCTGAGAAAGCACCCTGGAAGTACAATGGAAAGTGTTGGATAGCGTCAAACAAAGCGTAATCTAAAATTGCCTGAAAAATCCCATAACTTATTCTTTCTTCTACAAAAAGTCAATTCCCACATTAAGAATAAATCCTGTGTCGCAGGGGACACAAAGAACACGTTTGAACCCACAACACTCAACGTAGTAGAAAGCTTGTGGCGACCGCTTGAAGCACTACGCCATCCGTGCAGTTTAAATTATATTCAATCTGATGAAGTTGAAATTTTTAATTAATTATTTCTTAATGTGATAGCCGTAAAAATAGTCAGAGAACTGGCAAATTAATATGTGCATATCATTCATCTAATGTCCATTTTTTCAAATTATTTTTAAATATTTAACAATTGATTCCTTTTCCGAATCTTTTTCGTATCTTAGAGATATAAAAAATATATATCAGGACAATATACTGAACACATAACCTATCATGAGTATTATGATATGATTAAAGTATATCAAATTAATCAATCTTGTTGATTCTTCAAGACCTGAAGTTAGGTGAAACTACAAGTTACATTTAGTTTCTATTCATGGCATGTTGTGAGCTTGGGGTTTAACATCACGCACTTATCAAAACAAACGAGTTTCATCAAGTTAATTTGGAACCGGCACTATGTACGACTATAACATTGCAATGGGTAAGTCGTCTGTGTGACGCTAATTCTCCTTGTCGAGTTTAATCGTTTTCAGGCAAGACAAAGGAAAAAGTATTGTATTATAATATTAGATTCCCTCTTTTTTGCTTGGATACCTTTTAAAATAAGTTACTTACTGTGTCACTCTGCTTCATTCTATCATATATATGTGGCCATTCAGCTGCAGACCCTCCAATTACTCGATGTCTTTCATGCCCGTGATAAACCAAAGTGAACGTAGTGTCCTCGATGTTTAGACATCTGAAATAAAAATAAGCGAAGGTGATAAAGGAGATGTTTGACGGATCTATTGGTCTAGTAGTTGTAAATTCAATTCCCATCTACGACAAATGGTGTTATAAACATAATGATTTGTTCTGTGTGTGGGTGTAATTTATCTATAATATGTATCATCATCATTATCATCATCATCAACAGCCTTTTACAGTTCACTGCTGCACATAGGCCTCTTACTATACCACGCTGGCCAGACGGATTGCAATAGAGTTTGTTTTAAGTTTTCCTTCTCTTTGTAATGATATTGTCTTGCATACTTTGTTCCCTTCGTCGCCTTTGACGTCACCCACGGAATGAATAGGGGTGGTAACACTATGTATTCTTAATCCGTCACCACACGGATAATAATGTGCATGCACTTTGTAATATATAAGTATGTTAATCAGCAGTCTAGTTGCTATAGTACAGGCTTTGTCTCGTTTGGAATCAGACGGCCATGTATGTGAGATGTGTGAGGATATTATTATTAGTGTCATCATGATCCTATCACAGTTGTAGTTGTTTTTTACTTACACATACATGTGTATGTAAACACATGCTTGGTTTTATGCAATTTTGCAATCGATAAAGAAAAACAAAAATAAATATTTACAAAGTACAAGTGATATCGCTTTACTTATTTGATTTAATTACAAAATCCAGTAAATATGGCCTGTGGTTAATATATATTGCCATATACTGTTTTATACCAATAAATAAGCAAAGACTACAAACAAAAGTACAACGTACAAAAGTAGTTGTATTCGAAAGTAAATTTAGTAATTCATTTTAAAACATTTACTCGTACCAATAAAGCAAAACGGAGTGCCGAAAGATTGATATTAAAATAAAATTGATAATAATTGATACCAGAATATTATTATCCTACACAATTAATTTCTCAACTTACTTCTTTATAAACTATTTTTGTTATAATGTATTTATTAGTTATACAAATGTGCAATACTTTAATAGAAATTTTAATATGTAAAACCTTTAATTCCCAAAAGGTGATTCTTCCTAATTAAGTGTAATATTCTTATGCTTACTTGCTCAATATAATGTTTATAAATCCGAACAAATAATTGTATCATTACTGTTGCGGATTAAATCGATAATGGTATAGTATCGTATCTGTATCGTAATCGTATCGTACGTGAAAACACGTCTTGTTCTTTTCACACTAAAATCGGTTAGTGTACCGAAATAACGTAATAAATTTTGTTAAACAACTTTTAACTTCCAAATTTTTTAACTAGTTTGACAATATTATAATTTCTATTATTACACAATCTCAAACATTACTGGCTATAAGTAAAAAAGAATTTCAGATAAATTCTTTTTTTTATTATATTGTTTTTACATTTATAAACTTAGAAAGCTTTACAATTGTCTCACATCTTCTTACCACACACACATTTTAACTTTAAACTTTTAAATTTAGAATTATACTCATAGTCGATAGAACTTTTTTTCGCCATTTATAAATTAATCTTTCAAGTTTCATTTCTTGGTATTTAAAAAAGATATTTGATTTTTGTCAGGCGTTTAAAGTGAAACTTTGGAATATTAATGAAAAAGCAAACCTGGTAATCCTGAACGGAATATCGGTCGGGGAGTCGGACACGTCAGAATTAGTGAGTGTAAGTGAAGTCGTTGCAATAGAAAATAATAGATAATAGCTAGAATAATCTGGGTTTAATCGTCGTGTACTCATCTTTCCAAACATTTACATTACATTTTTTTTTAAAGTGCTCGTAGATTTTTCCAATCAGTTGTTATGAACACTCTAGCGAATGTTATCTCAGAAAAAAGAAACAGGAGTGTTTTAGTAAAATATGAAAATGGTCTGTAAGTATTAAATTCCACAGCAGTGGCATTATTTCTAGACTTGATTGTGCAGTGAAGCAGTCATTAAACAAGAATATATATTTGATTTTTGAGTATAAGTTTGAAATTGTAATCTATGGCGAATTTATAGGAATGTACTTATTTAGATTTTATTTTTGAAATATACTCACTTGGTAATCCATTTATTAGCATCCTCTCCACAATCGAAAACGGTCACGGGTGCCGTCCATACATTTGTGTCAACAAGCTTGTTCATTAGTATTACCTGAAATTTAGTATATCATAGGTGATGCTTATTTTGTACATTAATGTAAGCAACAACACACGTTCAGCAAAGAAAGAATATACTGCCACAATAACAATTAATCTTTTAGTTATTTGATAGTTATAAGATAATTATGAATATTACAATAAATGTATGTATGCACTTTAAGTAAATCTATTGTGACAAAAGCTAATTAAATTGCTCTTGAATCTATAGCTTGGACTGACTCTACTGTAACTTAGACTGAAAGTCTTACAGTTTACAGTTTACTACAGACTGACTGAACTCAGTCTAACTTACAGTGGAGTCAGTCTAATATGTGCCTATTACTGTCCCTAGGTTATATGTTGTTAATTTCATAATGTAAAAGTACCTCAGCCAAGTTAATATCGATAGGTTCCATTTTAGGATGTTGCAATGTCATTATGGCTTTGTTGAAGGTTGCCTTTATTTTTAACATTTCCGGATAAGTTCGGGCTGTTACTAAATTACGGTCTTCATTGTCTATGATCATTAATATTCTGAAACAGAAGTTGAAATATAATTGATATTGTAATATTAGAAGAAGTGGTAAATATTTAGATTAATAGATGGGTACGGAGTATGGCTACATTCCGTAACAAATCTTAATTTTAGTCATTGAAGAAACAGACAGTGACTTTGACAGAGTTACCATTATATTTATAAATGATACATGAATTCAGAGAAGGTACAGAATATCAAAGATTAACACAAAAATCTAAATTACCTATCACGCAGCCAACCATCTCTCAAACCCAGAACCGAACACTCAGCCTGCTTAAGTGGGAAAGGTGCACATGATTTTATCGGGTATGTGTAAATTTGTTTCAGATAACCGACGTGCACCCATTCCTCGGGTGACGGTAATCTATTCCTTTTGTGCTTTTGGTATAGTTGATAGGCATTATAAGCTCCTCCTAGTGCACCAACTGTGGAAACTGCTGCTGCCACGTATGGGGCTGAAAATAGAAAAATGATTGTATGAGTAACTAGCTAAGCAACTGATCGAAACTTTTTGTGACTAAAAGGCTGATCTTTTTCTAAAACATCCTATTGTAAGCGTTGCCGTGCAATTTAACAAGGTTGCCAGTCTTGAGGGAACGCTACCAATCAAAGAATAGAACGAGAAGGACTAAATGAAAAAAAAAAGTAAATATTTTTATTTCAAGCACAGAAGAGACTATTCTAGACAATATTAATATTTAATCTCAATCAATAATGGAAGAAAACCTCAAACAAAACATGAGTATAGAACAAAGGGCTATTTGAGGTTTTCCTTCTAACGCTCACGTAACAGAAATAATAATTAATATAATTAGCTGTATTGTATTGTTTCAAAATAAAAATATGTTACATTACTGAAGTATAAAACAATATCAGTACAATGTCTATAAATATACTTTATACATAGTATAAACTTAAATTGAACTTATCTCCAGTTATGAATTCAGATATGTAGATTTAGATTTTCCGTTACATCTTTTTAGAATATTTATACACTTTCAATCGTTTTAAAGTCTCCTTTCTAAAGACAAGTCTATGTCCAGCAGTGTACCGTTAAAGGTTGTTAATGTGATATAAATTTCATCCAAAATCTTTCTTCTTATTTTATATAATTTAGTTTTGTATGTTTCAATCCGGCCCCCACCCGATCGCTGTGCTGTCAATACCAGGCTTGTAGTTTCTTATTGACAAAAATAAATTAATAATCGCGATATACGATAATGGTGTAGTGTCAGAAGTGGAAGCTGTATGTGTCTATGAGTAAAAGTTATATTTGTTACGACTGCCACATATATCATATATACTACAGCACCATCTATCGAATACACATTTGACTACGGAGTAAAGAAATACGGAGCAACTACTAATCCTGAATCATGATATATAAATTCTCACGGCGATTAGCATATACGCATAAAAGCATTGTGTGAAGACTGTTTAAAAACCAAAAGCAGCGCATCACGAAGTGATAAGAAGTATTCTACATATCTATAACATAATGGTATTCACATAATTTATCTCAGTATTTGCTCGCTCCGAAAGCACTTTAATGAGCTATCAGAATTATTAGAAATTATTTCATATAGAATAGATATTATTATATTAACTGTAATAAATATAAAAAAGAAGAACTATCTCTATGCAATATATTGGAACATGGAACGTAACACCAAGAGAAATTATAAAAAGAGGAGAAATCTTGTATACGTGAAGGATATTTTTTGGTTTAGTACAGGGATTGTGAGCACTCACACTATGGAATCAATGTATGGAAACCAATGTATAACATTAAAAATGTTTTTTGCACATCATGACCATCGTACAGGCCACTGCATATAAATAAAACGTATTTTTTTAATAACATTAGCGGAATACCACCTACTGATAACCTAATTCTAAAGGGAGACACAAACATTGATCATTTTAAAAATAAAATAAATCCGACTACTGTAAGATTCAAAACCGTTTTTTTTTGTGGAAATTGCCTCCGATGCTCAATTTTTGGAACCGAGGTAAAGCGCGAGGCGATAGTTAACGGGCGGAACGAGATGTCGTGCTTGGACCACGTCTGAGTGCGGGAGGGATGTAGTATGAACACTATAACAGATGTATTTGAGTCGTATATGTCAGACTATCATGTGATTGGATTTTTGAAAATTCAGAACGATGTTAAAATGTAAACAAAAATAATAATATTGTGCAGAAAGTGATAAGTGATAATATCGTTAGAGGAAAACTTAGTGATTAGGTACAACTACTGTCAAACAAATGTCCGCTGCTGTCCATATTAAACAATTGTTACAGTTTTTAATATAATATATTTATAAAGAGAGCACTATTGTAGTGCCAGTAGGTTATGGACGTCATACGCAACCTTGGATGGATAGATATTTATATAATATGTTAAATCGAAGAGATAATTTATTTAAAATATGGAAACAGTCACCTAAAGATATGAATAAGAGACTAGAGTACAATACATTTATAAATAAAGTAAATAAGTTGATGGACGGAGCTAAGCAGAAATATCAGCAATTAGAAATATAAAAGTGTAACGGGGGTTACAGAGAAAATGAGTGAATATAAACTCGTGATTGGGCGGGTAAATCGAATTTAGATAGTTTTATATCATGATATTTGTGTAAAATCTGTTATCTGACCTGTATAACATATACAAGTTAAATAAAAAAATTCAACACAACTATATTTATATATAGAAAAAATATGTCATTAGATAAAGAAAAATAGTAAACACACTGTTATTTTACAAAAACGCCAGAAATGTATAAAATGAGGATGCAAGATTTAAAATATTTGACTAACTCTATAGGCCTAATTTTAGTGAATTTGGTAAATATGTGTATGAGTCATGCTGCATTCATCTGAATTCATTGAAGCATACACTTCTTCCACCTATGTATAAGTCAGGGTGTCATCTACGTTATACTAACTACCGATATACTTAACTCTATTGGAATACTTTCTGTGATAGACAAAGTAATAATTGGTCAAGTTAACAAGTTCTTAGACTGTAATAATATATTGTCAGAGGCACAGTATGGCTTCAGGAATGGGCGGAGCACGGCCACGGCACTGGTTTGGTTTGCAGACTATATCAACGAGAGTCTCAACTCAGGTAAACAGGATATAGCACTATTTATTGATTTAAAAAAAACATTCGACGCGCTAGATCATGTTCCTCTAGGCGATGGATGAATGAGACATCCATAGGTTCACAAACGACTGGTTCAAGAACTTTCTCAACAACAGAAAGATTCGTACGGTACTTGATGGAGTAGAGAGGAAGAATGCTTTTGTTGACCTGGGTGTACAGACCGGATCAGTGTGTGGGCCTGTATGCTATACTCGTATAATGCATATGAACGGTGTTGCTATTGTTACAAGCTAGTGCCAGGTGCACGTATAAATGTATACTGATGACATATGCTGAATGTTTCCATCTAAAGAACTGTCTCATCCTCAAGAGAATATTCAACAAGTCTTTGAGAGTATAAAGCAGTGAGCATAGGACAATGGTTTCATTCGGGATGTATTTAAAACAAAACACATGCATGTTCACTCACTCTACAATTAACGAGCTGATTGAAGGCCATACATATAAGCGTTTGTACTGAAACAAAATCCACTGTAACTGTAATCGCATACAATCAGTAGAAACCTTTGCGGATAGACATTTGAACTTTAAACAATATGTAAATGACGTCTGCAATAGGTTTAGATCAGTCTTAGCTTCATTTTTTCATTCAACTCATTAATCAACGTACACTGTTAGTGGTATACTATGCACTTGCGGATCCAATGCTGTTATGGGTTTAATATATATGGGTTTAATGTATATGGGTGGACATTATATAGACGAGACTTATAAATTATTTAGTTGATTGTTGAAACTATGTGAAATATTAATAAATATTAACTAGAAATTATTGTATTCTTTATGTAAAACACTCTGAGTAATCGTTCATCGTTAGTTCTACTCGTCACTCCTAATAATATCGTAGTTAGTAGTCCCTCAAAACTAGTGAATTTTTAAGGTGGTCCTTGAGGAGAATATATGTCCAAAAGTCGACTGTAATACAAGAAAAAAACTTTTGAGTAACTCTGTTCCAAATTAACCTTGGCATTATAGATAATATTTTAAATCGGACTGAATTTTTTTATCTCGATCGCATGATTCTCGTATTATGCACGTGTATAAATATAGATAAAAATTAGCTAAGTTCATAATAGAATGTTATAAATGTATAATATTTATAATTAATGGTGTAATTCGACTGAAGACTTTCAAATAAAGATTATTGATAAAATAAAATGAAAACAAAATATTTGAAGAACACTTTTGCATGTGAGACTTTTTTCGGACAGATAAGTTTGGTCATTTCTAACTAGACTATACCTAAGAAGAAAGTACGAAACAAACTCAGTGATTATCGTCTAGCATATACTTAAAAAATAAAGTACATTCTCTCAATTAAGAAATAAACATCATAAAACTGATTACAAATAATAAATAGCACAATAAAATCTCGTATAAAAACGTATAAAATCTACAAATACTTTAAATATGGGAGAAAAATTTATACTTGATTGTAAGGCAAAAAAAAAACTTGATTTACTGCTGTGCATTCAGTATCCTTATATATGTACCTACCTATATGTCACTACGATATTAACAATCGATTGCAATTAAATAAACACATACGTTATATAAATATATAAACAAATAAATCTTAGGCATCATACTAATGAGCGGTTAGTCGCTTCATGAAATGGTCGATGATCGTGCTATGAAAATGTATTTAGTAGAGTTTCCATAATATAATGTACGACACAGTGCCCTATTAGTTTACAGAAATGTATTATATACTGTCAGACAACAGTACTTTGAAATTACAAAGAACTGGAAATGAAACAAAAAAAGCTGAAGCGATCACATAAAACACTTTACAAATCCTGAAAGCTGTGTGGTGAATGTTTCAATGAGGATGCTACGTCTACGTGACTAGGCATCATGAATTGGGACACTCACGTATGACAGATTGTCTCTTAATAAACAGTGGTGCCGGATCCCTCTTATTTCTGGGACATAGAGGCACTTCGTGTATTTTTAAATGTTTCGATTCTGACATACCACCCTACCTCATAACCATGGTGGGTGAAGGCCCGAAGGGGTTTCCACACGTTAAAAGGACACTAATGAAAGGTGTATTGTTAATCACGTTACGGACTGCACATTAGGACGAATCCTAAATAGCTGCAATGTAATCTGTTATCGGTATTGCTATCGGTGTAATGAGATATGTAGATAATAAATATGATATGATTTATACCTGCGATGCATTTTACAGAGAGAATTTCTTTATAAAAAATATATTGAATACATTTTGAAATAAAATTGACATACTTTATCAATTTATTTTAATACATTTGTACTAAGTGCAACGAATGTGGTATCAGCTCTATAATATAATATTTAAAATATTTGTAAACTATATATAACAATATGTGTGTGTGTTAAAAGAGAGTTTACGTTCAAATTTTAAGTTTTTGTGGAGAATTACTTAACCTAGAACAGAGGTAGTCAAATAGTACACAAAGATGGTAAGATAAGTCTTGTATAAAGCATGTCCTGTTTTAATATGTAAAATGCAAACTTCTTAAATGATAACTAATGACAAAACTAAGTGACAAACTGTTGAATTTGTTATTTTAGTAAAGTGACATATAATGCTAAACAATAATTTCAAAATTGTGTTTACAATGTAAACAATTTTAAAGTACTCATATATCACAGTATTTTAAAGTAAGTTGTGTTTCTGAATAAGTGCTGTAACGAATAAATTTAATGTTAAAATATTTAATTTAGTCACTGTGTAGTCATTCTAATGTCAATCAGATAATTGTGGTCCATTATTATATACAGTTAAGACTACAACATTGCACCCAAAACTTAAAGGTTTAAATCTATATACGTAAAAATAACAAGACCACATTATCAACACTTTTGTGTTTATATGTGATTATAAAAGTGTATAAATTAAGAAATATCTTCAGAAAGTATTAGGCGAAGCATTGTCGATTTATGCAGTCTTCAGTTTAGTCGTGTAATCAAAATATTTCACATGTACTGGACTGTGATTTCACATGTTTTTTTTTCATCTTCATCATCATCATCTCAGCTAAAAGAAGTCCACAGCTGGTCATATCCCTCCCCTAAGGTTCTCCACAATAGCCAGTCCTGTACCTCCCTCATCCAACGGCTTCCTGTAACCTTCACCAGGTTGTCGGAACACCTTATTTTTTTTATTGAAGCAATTTTTTTCTGAACTTTTATTATAAATTATATTTATAGTATTTATAACAAAACAAATAGAGCAAATAAAACATCTTACCAGAATCGTATAATTTTGGCATTATATAAAGTATATTAGAATTAGTGTAGAACTTTAGGAATTTAGGAATTTAGGACTATACTGTTATTAGCAACAATGAATAAAAGTAACTCGAATAAAAAATTGCACAAAAAAGCAATGCCAACAGCTCCTTACTCTACCACACTATCTTCACAAGTGCTAATTTTACGTATCAAATCAAAGAAGATCGCTTAGATAACATCCGTCCATACTTATATCAGCGAAAAATACATTAAACCTGTCCAATGTATACTGCTGGTCTGTACGACCATCCATGCAATCGCAGTACACATTACACCCGTTTAAGTGGTCACCTGAATGCTGTGTGTTTAATCCCCACATGGGACAATGCTTTGTGGAATCCACTAATTATTGTTTTTAGGCTGTGTGTTTTTGTATCCATTTCGTGCATGTTTACGATACAGGATATAATTCTACTGCGAGAGTCAGTCAAAAAGAATAAAGATAAAGTTATGATTCGGCTTGCTCTGAACTGAATTGGCTGCCATGTCTACTCTGTGTTCAATACTTAATTCACTCATTTATTCTTCACACCTTACCACCGTCTTGCAGAATCTTTATTTTAGTCATAACATGAGTTTTTGCTCTTCTGTCTTTATTTTAAGGGTCTGCTAATGTGACTCTACTCTCTTCAAATATTTTTTTATATTGTATATTAGTTTTCCTTTAGACTATGTTTATTCTTCTTACAGTGCACTTGTAGCTTCTTTTACCACATTTAATTACGATGAAACCTAGTCAATTTTCATTCAAAAATATGGTTCATATCTCTCTTCTCCTCTAAGTCATCACAAAAGTAGTTATATCTAATTATGTTAAAACATTTTCATCACATCACCATTTATAGCCCCCAATAGTCTACTGCTGGACACAGGTCTCTGCTTAGAAAGGAAACTTAAATATGGATTGATTTGTCTAGGTGACCGTTTTTCGTCGGGGTATTTCTGTTGGAAACACCACATGCTCCTGGCTCCTGCGTCCCCGAGGGGCCAGAAATCCAAAAGGATTTTCCACCCCGTGAACAAAAAAAAAATGTGTAAAATAATGTGATAGTTTTATATATTTAGGAACTATTCAAATAATGAAACACAATTGGCAATGACTTGTAAAAAATCCCTGTGATTCAACTACGAGTATTGATTTTATCACCATAAAGGAAAAATCTTATCATTTTAATGATTACGATTATGTCGATAATTATACCATTGATATGACGCAATGTTGATAAAGTAAATATATATTTTTGTTTTGTGAACTTGATTTAAGAGTATGTTGCCGATCTATTTAGAAGACGATTTATCTAAGACTTTTTAATATCTTCTAGCCTCTAACTGAAACTTATGGAAATGGAAACCCTCGCAGTGTTCCTTGCTTTTATTCACATTTGTGTTTTTTGTTACGATCTTGAAATTATTTGCGTTTATAAATTTTGTTCAGCAAAACTTTATAAACATGATATTTCCAATGGATGAGTAAGGAGCGATGCAAAAACGAAGCCAATTTTATCATTATTTCGAAGCTGGACATTTTCTTTAGTTTGGAAAAGTATTAGTTCTACTCCATTAATTATCATCTTATGGCGACATGGTGTGGCCACTTAATATGACGTAAGCGTATTACCAATTGACCAAGCTATTAATTTCATAAAACAAAACATGTAGATAAGTACTGAGTCCTAATTTATAGTAGTTACACTTAAACGTTGTAACTTTTGAAACAGCATATTTGATATTAGGAAATTAATATTCCTTTAATTACTAAGCACTGTTATTGATAGTGGCAGCGGTTAACAACATATTCTGTTCTTCCAAATGCTAGAAAAGACTATTTTTATCCCTGACAAAAGTGTATATGATGGAATACTTTCATTCACTAGTGTCACACAATAAGTAATTTTGTCGGAAACAAAAGTAATATTCAATAAATTTTGTCAAAACAAAGAAGTGGAATTCAAATTTTATCAATTCTTTTGGTTAAGCTGTCACAACAATTCATTTTTATTGCATCATTAAATGTTTGGAACATAATTAAATAATTTTAAAAATTTAAATGGCGAAAAAGCAAAAGAAAATAAATGTAGTTGATAACATGATTACCGAGATATTGTAAGAATTTGCAAATTATTGATATCACGGCGAAAGGCGCTGCCACGTATGATGTTACGAATTATTATTTTATGTGTAGTCTGAACGATGTTCATGAAAGTCCTTTGCATTTAATGATGAAGGAGTCCATTATGTGCTTACCGACTAAAAAAGACTGCTTGCACAATTCTCAAGACGCATTATCTTTATTAGCATACGTCTCACCAGACGTAACAGGACTTACACTGTTTTGAGAAGTTTGATTTTTCTCTCACTCCAAGTCCCATGAAGAATAATGTAGAAGCCACAATTATTCATGGAATATCTTTATCTTTCATTCTACGCGCATTATGTAGAGTATTATGTAGAGTCTTAATAGGTGATGTAACAAGGTGTGTAACGAAAGTAAACATGACGTTAGAATTCGAGAATATTCGTATCCTTATTTATCGTATTATAAACACAGGATTCTTTAGATGCACGTTACAGCATAATAATATGTTGCCAAGAAGCCCAGAAATCTGTTGCTACGACTTAAAAGATTTATCATGTCTAAAATACTCTTTTTGATATAAAGAAATAATAATAAAATGCAATTGCAGACGTAATTCCAGGTAGTAGAGGCACGCTGATTTCAGCATGAACGGGCCGGCTCGGCCGGGGCAGTATTACCCTCTTCCAGAAGACCAACCTAAAGCGACAGCAACCGTGCTGTCGTGTTTCGTTGGTGAGTGTGAGACCGGAGGCCCATAGATGCTGGAGTGTCAGTTGTCGTGGTAAGTGTGTGCAATATAATGCTACGATGACTGTCATGCCTTTTACGTCCGCAAGTAAGGCGTAAAAAAGCATCTTAATAGGCTGCCATAGTGTGGATCACCATACTGCATTGTCGGCATTCACAGTGAGTATGGTGACTACAACTTTTGGATTCTCTTCATACTTTCCATCGGGCGGACTGGAGTCGCTTTGTCTGTGTTGTTTGATTATAAAATAATAAAGTAGTATCACTTCAAAAAAAAAATATATTCTTTGTTTTTTTATTATAATTTATATTTCTGATGCTGATTAGCTAAAATAATTACTTTAAAGTAAAGTTGCCTTGTAACAACTATTACCCTACTTGTTATTAGCTGTTTAAATTAATGTCTCGATAATGCCTCGTTCGCGTGTTGTAAGTTTATGGTTGTGACGAACATGAAGTTTGGATTTGTGGTTAATTATACGTGAAATCACATTCATTCATTATTCATCATTTGTTATTATTACACATTTTTATTTAAGTTACAATATATGTATGTAACAATGTTCGGGTTGAATTTTACATCTCAATTTTGAAGCAGATTGGCCAATTGAGCTGAAATTTTACACACGTATATACGTCACGATACAATGTAATGTTCTGATAACATGAGCCTGCTTTGACAATGGAGCTGAAAGGTGAACATAGGAACTCTGCAATGAAATGGAGCAATTTCATCCAGTTTGGGCGCGTTTGATTTGTCTTAAGGAATACTTTATCTTTAGATAATATCTTGTATCTGATGATGGAGCTGGAATGTGACCATAGGAAGTTTATAACTCTGTTATAAACCGATATAATCACATTGAAACTGGACCTTTTTGATTCCTCTTTTTTATTTATTTGAAAAAGAAAAACTGTATACAATAAAGCATTCGACCGAGTATTGTTGTTTACTTTTGGTGAACATTTCATTTTTCGTCCAATTGTTATAAGCTCGTTGAGTCTTGATGAGTACTTTAGTCCAAGATACTATATATGTCCATCAGACCGGCCATTCAATTTATTACGAATATGAATTCCATTATAAACCGACTGAGAAACCTGTCTCGCGATAACTAAAAAGTAATAAACAAACTAAAAGTTAAAAAATACTTTAAAAACAAGCTTTTATTTAAACGCGCTAAAAAGAATAAAATAAACTTTGCCTTGAAAACTTTTGGTGTCAACTTATAATGTCATTACACAATTTAAAGACAGGATATAAAAAATGTCGCGAGATTAACTTGGTTCATAAAAATTAAACTAAGTAAATACGAGTAATTAAAACTCAACTTAAATGACAAGCTAAAATTTATACTATTCATTATTATCCCAAAATCAATGAAACTTATTTGGAACTCAACTACGACCACAAACTACTCATAGGTAGTTCAATTGTGACGACACATGAACAGTTGAGATTAAGATAATGTTGGGCTTACCAACATGCTATAATAGTATTAAAAAAATGATTGTTTTTGTAACTAAATCTTTTAAAGATTTTTACAAGTCGGACTTTACAGCTCGACAGCGCCATCATTTCCTAAGAATTACTCTGTAAAGAGGTCATAAAACAAACTAAAGTGAGTTTTTTTTAAAGACCGTGTTCATTTATTCAATAAAAACTATGGGAGTACAGTAAAGAGTCTGCATTGGCTTTTTGAAGATCGAAAACCACTTACCATCAGCATCCCCGTATGTTTCGTAAAAAAATGCCACCTTACCAGGGTTTTGTGATATGGCGGTCTGGGAAGGGACTAAAAAAACCTGGTGTGCTAAATGTTAGAAGTATTTTATGTTTAAATCAAGGTTTATAAAAGCAAAAAGATTTCTCATTCAATACAATAAAAATACCTGAAGTGTGCTTCAATAGTCTTGTAGTGGTATGTAGTTTCGACTGCATGACTATACTTATTTTGTTCAGTCTGTTCAAAACTCTTTTCTTATACTAATGAGACGCCATAAATCGTGATAACTGTAACAATAGTTATAGGCTTAAATTATTGTAAAATTGTATACATTTATTTATCGTTATTTTATGTGTAACTAACATTCGTACAAAAGAAAGTGTATATGTATTTATATCTACTACCCATTTTTTATTTTTTTAACGTGTGGAAACCCCCTCGACCCGTCTCCCCATCGGGGCTTACGGCGGGGTGGTGTGTCGGAATCGGACCGACTAAAACCACATGCCGTACGTCGCCTAAAATAAAGAGTTTATCCGTAGATGGTGCCCGAGGTAGCGGGCAGGCGCTAGGAGGGATCTGGATGTCGTAATAGCAGCGGTTTCCGGATCCCTCCTATCTCAGGCGCAGAGTGGCACATCGTGTGGTTTTAGTCGGTCCGATTCCGACACACCACCCCGCCGTAAACCCCGGTGGGGTGCCGGCCCGAGGGGGTTTCCACACGTAAAAAAAAAGGATTTGTTTCAAATTTTCCTTCTCTTTGTAGCGATATTTTCCTGAATAATTTTTACCCTTGGTCGCCTCTTACGACACCCACGGGACGAATAGGGGTGGTAACACTATGTATTCTTAATCCGTCACCACACAGTTAGACTCATGAAAATATTATTGGAATACTCACTTATTAAATAATAATTAATATAAAAAAAAGCAAGGAAATGTCAACCTGCTTTCAAATAAACATATCAATTGCGTTATATACCTGCCTAAACTGTGTTTTCTTAATAATATTTACTTATAAACTTTCAGTACAATCAAGAAAGTCGTGGATTTGAAACGTGAACGTGAAAGTCTAGTTTAAGTTTTAATTAATAATTAAAATAAAGTGTATAACAAAAATATAATATTTACTAATGTAAGTAAAGGACATGTGGACCGAAGTACTTTCAAATTAAAACAAATGTAATCTTGAATACACATATTTCCGTTGATCAGCTTACTTTATATGTGCATGTATTTGTAAATGTTTGAAAGAACAAATTGTACTTTACTATTTTCACCTGTATTCTACTACTTAGCATATTAAATTAAATGAAAAATATATAATATAACATTATCTTATGTGATATCAGAATAATATTACTTTAACTGATAGTTAGTGCTTGTAGTTTCGCTTGCGTGATTACGAGTATTTCTTATTTCGTGTTTCTAACGTTGAAAACGACCAACTGCCATACAACCGTTCATCTCCTAATTTATCCCTTTAGGGACAAAATATCTAAAAATTAAATTAAAAATTATGAAAAACCCCTGACACTATTTCACTCATTTCTAAAAAGAAAGCAATAAATACGTGTTAGCCCTTATACGAGTATAATAGTTTATATTAGTTAAAATTTTATCCAGGTATCCTCGTCGCCTCCAGGGGATTGCAGTAAATAACATGTCAACAGTTTTATTACCGACTCATGATAGGCAATCAATACTTCTTATAAATTAATGTAAATACATATATTAGTTATAAATAAAATCAGAAACATTTTGTATCTGAAGTGAAAATTTTAAAGTAAGATAGAGCTAGAAAGTTGTTTAATAATCCTCATGACAGATTTATTCTAGCAGAATTACAAAGCGGTTCTTAAATACTGTGAAATGTAATTTTTACTAAATTATTATTTACAACAGAATTAAATGTCCACAAAACATTTTAAAATCTTCAATAACATTAAACAAAATCCATGGATTTCTAAAAAAATCAATTTAAAATATTTATTAACTAATCCCTGAATCGTCACTTAGACATTAACAGTTCACTTGTTTATATGTTTTAAAACCACATTGTTTAATGTTATCTATGTACCTCTGTGTTTATTACTAATAGTACGTTTATACACTCATTGAGCCCTTTTCAATGAAGCTAAACACCATATGCCTGCTGTTAGTTGTCGAGGAGTTAGGTACTCTGCAGATTATCCTGGCTGCAGCATCAGGTCTAGGTTACCATATTATTATCGTAGTATATGATTTGTTATGTGTCAAGTTTTAACTTAATCAGAGTAGTAGAAATGTACTAAGAGCCCATTAAATGAATGATTACTTCTACATCATGTCGAAAAAGGGCTGATGACATTCAAATGGCGGCACAGATTTGCATAAAAAATAGCTAACAATACTCTCGATTAAGTCACCTTTCTAACAAAAAAAGAATTATCCAAATCGATTCACCTGTTTGGGAGCTATGATGCCACAGACAGAATGACACATACATACACACGTCAAACTTATAACACCCCTCTTTTTGCGTCGATGATTAAAAAATCTTTTTTAATGGGTGCTTACAACACAAAAAGCATCAGTCGACAAAATTTTAAGATTATATTCAAGGTCAAGGGCTTTGTACGAGTACATATTAATGAATCAGCCAGTTATTCAGGAACAGTAATTTTATTTGTATAAATTATATGAGCACTAGCCGTTCTATACACTTTTACATCAGTCACTTCTTGGGTCCTAATCGTGGCCTTAGGTTCCTGGCTATTGTAATAATAATTTAACATAAAGTACTCTATCTAATGCAACAAGAATAAATAATGTAATAATAATTTAACATAAAGTACTCTATCTAATGCAACAAGAATAAATTAAATCTAATTGATTTTTCAGAGAGTATGGCTTTGAAACAAACAAATAAAAATTATTTTATATAATATATAAATTCTAATATAGAACATATTGACTGCAATATTCGAAATTTTAGTCAAAATTATTGAATGGTTCAACAGTTGCAGTCAATATATTCCGTATTTAAATTTATTATTTTATTTGCAGCTCTTAATTTAAGTTATTAGTTAGCAGTAAAAGTCTCTTGGTTGTGGTGATGATGACCATTAATTAGTTATTATTAATTATTTTTAAACAATTGTTTTTTTTTTATTTATCAATTCGTTATTTTACAATTTTAAGTTATGATTATAATAAGATGGAGAATTTCTATAATGATTTAGCCTATATTATTAATTTAAAAGTAGTCCTAGTCGTCCGCGCGTATATTGTATAGATAAATTCGTAAAATATTTTTAAAATAAAATAAGATCATAAATAAATTCCTAATGATGAGTCCTTTTATTTAGTTCCCATATTATAGTGTTAGAAAAAAAATTAAACTATAATGTCTCACAGTCGTCGTATGGTTTTTCTCGCGTCACCAATCTAAGAACACTCGGGTTACCAAAATGAATCTAATAATATGTTAAGTAAAGAAATTCATGCAGCAATTTGGAATAGAGGAGGTAATAAAAAATATTAGATACATATATACATACAAGATACGTGTGAAAACATGACCATTCCTTGGCAGTCAGATAAAAATACTCGTACATCAGATCAGTATTGAATTTATTAATTTTACCTGAAGTAGATGAAAATGGCTTTGAATATACTTTCTTCATTTTCATATTTATTTATATTTCCATGTGTCGTTATTAAAAACTTACATTTAGATATCCCGATATTGGGTCAGGGTTTTATGTAAAATATTTTTTAACTTGCTACATGTAATACTTGTTAAAGTGCAATTGTGCCTACATAAATATTTTATAATCTGAAAAAAGTACAGTTTACCCTTTTTTGTTACGACAACAGAAGAAAATAAATCACTAAAAGACATTGAAAAATCTGAAGGATAAATAAATGTAATTATGGTCAGGTTAGAAGCAGCAAGCATCATCATCATCATCGTCATATCAGCCAAAAGACGTCCACTGTTGGACATAGGCCTCCCCCAAGGTTCTCCACAACAGCCAGTCCCGTACTGCCCACATCCAGCAGTTGCCCGCGACCTCCACCAGGTCGTCGGATCACCTTGTTGATAAGAAGGCTCAAAATCACCCAAAGAGCAATGGAGAGGGCAATGCTCGGAGTTTCTTTGCGTAATCGAATCAGAAATGAGGAGATCCGCAGATGAACCAAGGTCACCGATATTGCCAGTAAAATTGCTAAACTTAGTGGCAGTTGGCGGGGCACATTACACGCAGCAAGCATAGTACTCAAAAAATATTGCTATATTATGCAGCCTATTTTATTTATGTTTGGCGTATAAATGAAATTGTTACAAACGTTTTATGTTTACATTTCAATTTTTCTTTTTCAGGTGGCTGCAGAAAATATATTTTATTGAGTGCCTTGAAATAATTAAAAATCGAGTCGAATGAGTGCTGTGCCTTTGTCGACCTTTGGACATAGAAGACCTCGTTTTCCTTGTGGAAAGTATCAAGAACTTATCTGCTGCGACAAAAAAAGAATGTTTTTATGTGGTGTGTCTTGGTAAACATTGTTATTATTAGTTTGAGAAAATATCACTATATGACAATTGCTATACATATTATACACATTTATCATTAAGTAGAGATGTTACTGTAATAAACACACAAGAAGCTATAGTAGATTTTTTACAACTACCTAATTGTTAAGAGAACTGTAGGTTGCTGTACTCGTGTCATGATAGTGGCATGATAATTAGATTACGCACGATATAATGGTATCAATACCCCAGCACCTTGCTTAGATGATTATTTGTTTCCAAATGTTTACGCACTGAAGTGCTTGCACCTATGATGACGATAATAATGATCTGGACTTGTCATCAACATCTATTGTATCTTCTTATAGGTTATTGTAAGTCCTTACATAACATATGTACAGGATTTTAGCACTAATAGGACCTTAATAAATTTTACATGCAAGAACGCTATTTATTCTATTATAATTATGCTAGAGGGTTTTTCTTTGATTTTTTTTAGTTTCAAATCCTTGGACTTTTTAGAATGGTAGACATACGCTCTTGAACTAAACGCTTCCTTCCTATGCAAATTAGTCAAAACCTGGAATTCACTACCAGCACACGTGTTTCTCTCCCATTATGATCCCGAGTTCTTACGGGACGTGAAAAAGTATCTCACTAGGCTGCCATAGCATGAGTCACTAAACTGTATTGTTTGTATGGTGACCACCACTCTTGTATTCTCTTCATGCTTTCCAACAAGCCGAGCAGAGTCACGTCGGCACGATTAAAATTAAAATAAAAAAAGTGCGGATAACGTGACCTTTCATTTCGATGAGTGAAACTTAAAGGAGTCCACTTAAAGGAGTCCACCTAAAGTAAAATATTTCTGTCTCTTTGAGTTGTAGATGTTCATGAAGGGTTATAGTCATTTAAATCAGGGTGACCCGTCCACTAGTTTGCCACCTATACCGCAAAACTCACTAGTAGGTGGCACTACATATTATGGAATGAATACACAGCTCTCCAAAATTATTTCTTTATTATTTTTTATTTAACAATTAATATATTGCATGTCTTAACAAATTTATTAAATCATGTTTTGATAGGTACATAATTGTATGATTTAATTTTATTTTAATTTTTTTTTTGCGTTTTTATTTTATTTTTTGGCTTCAGAATATTTTGTACTGAACCTTGTAACAAAATTAAAAAAAAAACTATTTAATAATAACAATCCCGACTATGTAAAAGTAATTTATGCTAACTAAACAATAAATTTAAATTAAACTAAAAAGGAAAGACAAGTTCAGTCCAAAAGTGTAGAAAACTATGTAATTACTTACTATAATATTAAATTAAATTCATTATCAAATACTAATATGGAACATAACGACTGTAATATTCGGGTGTCGTTTTGAATAGAATGATTTTAGTCTATTTTATTTAATGGGTCCCGACTGTTGCAGCCAATATATTTCGTAGTGGAATTTATTATTTGACTTATTTTATGAGTATATTTTTTATGTGTGTGTTTTATTTTATGATTGTAATAGGATGGAGATTTTCAAATTTTTTAATACGTTTGCAAATACCTTAGTAGTACAAATTTCGTAAACGATCTACTTCGTAAGAAATTTTTTATTATTATTTTTTTTAAAAAAAAAAGAACATGCCCTGAGAGAGATCGCACTCTTTCTTTTATTTAAATATGGTCATGATCCCTTTTTAAAGTCCTCATGATGAGCTCTTTAATGTTATACGCATATTGCGGTATTTATATATTTTTTTTTTGAAAACGATAGTCTCAGTCGTCATGTTAGTTTCTTTTACGTCTCCTATTTTAAAACACTCGGGTAACCAAGACAAGTCTAACGTAATGTTAATTAAATAAACGGCGGTATGGAAGATATCAGGTATTAAAGAAAATTATGTGTGTGTGGACATACAAGATACGTACAAAAATAATAACATTTTGTTGACAGTCGGCTAAAAAATGGCGTCAATTATTATAAGGAAATGTATAACAATTTATTTAAGAAAACAGATTGACTGTTACTTATCTAAGAAACGGATTTAATAACAAATATACATAATTTTTTATTCGTAGATCACAGAAATATTGCGGTTCTCATTGCTTCTTTTAATGTTTGCCATCTACATCCATCTCCTTAACACGAATATCTTAATTCTCGATATTTAGACGGACTTTAAGAACATATTTCTATACTGTAAATTTAATTTATATGCCCCTGATATTTCTAAAATATAATTGAATTTATTCAAAATATTTTACTATTGAGATTACTTTTTATTTAATACTTTTAGGTTACATTTCCACACTATAACAAAACTCATATTTATAGTATGTATTTACTTATCTAACCTTTATCTACCTCAACTAACTTATCGATGTTTAAAAAAAATGTACATAGACATCTAACTGAACTCTTTCCACAAAATTATTGCAGAACGCGACGCTAGAAGCGCAGATTCTCTCGTTCGTTGAGAAAGCCCCATAGACGTTACAGCCTGTGTTCAAAACATTCTGAGGCCTTAGAGCAAGTTCGACAGCAAATCGCACTCTATAGTGAGTGCGTTTGTTTGATGGAGATTTCAGCGTAGACTAAACGCAACGCCGCGCTGATCACGGTGATCGAATAGACTATATATAAACTCGTATTTGGCCCTCAGAATTTTTTTTCAACGCAGACTTATATTAACAAATATTATGTTTATTCGTTATAGTTTTAATAAGTGACGTAAACAGGTTCATTATCAGAGATTATGCCACCAGGCTCACTACGCAATGCCATATGAATGCCCATCAGCGGCGATTTGCCAGCCTCTTTGCGTATAGCTGGATCTGTAGCTAGACGATAACTGTAACAAAGAAACCGTATCACTAAAATATAAGTATACCTAGTCTTGCCATAAATATTGTAATAAAGAAAAAAGAAAATTGTTAACTGCAAATAACATTTATTACTTTTACAGTGTGTCAGTTTAATACATAAATATAAAACAATTAAAAATATAAAAAGCTTATTCGAAGTGGTCTCCATTGGCTGCAATACAGTCCTTTAAACGATGAGGCCAGTTATCAATAGAAGCACGCACTCTTTCCATGGGAAAATTCTTCACTGCCAATCGTATAGATTGTTTTAGGGACTCCAAATTATCATGGCGTTTAGAGCAAGCTGTACTCTCTAAAACTGACCACAAATCATAATCCAGCGGATTAAGATCGGGACTAGACGACGGCCAGTCTTCAGCTCTGATGAAGTCCGAAACGTTCGATTCCAACCAAGACTGCGTGGACCGAGCTTTATGACCCGGCGCCGAGTCTTGCTGGAAGGACCATACTTGGTTATTGAACATGGTGATGTTAAGGGGCTTAACTACCTTCTCAAGAATGGTATCTTGATACACTTGTGCCGATGTTTTGATACCTTTTTCACAAAAATATGGCTCAGTCACTCCTTCATAGCTAACACCCCACCAAACCATCACTGAAGTCGGATAATGTCCACGTTGCACTCTGTCGACTAATTGGGAAGCTTCCTTAGAGCTTTGAGCATAAATACGGTCATTTTGTTTGTTAAAATGTTGCTCAATTGTAAAAATTTTCTCATCCGTAAACAAAATTTTTCTGTGACCTCCCTTTGCGTACCGCTTCAGTAGTTGTTTCGATTTTACCACCCTATTCTTCTTTAAATTATCAGTTAAGAAATGGCCAGTGCGTCTCTTATAGGCTGCAAGTCCTAAGTCATCTTTTAAAATACGCGACATGGTTCTAGGTGCTATCTTCATTTCCCGAGATAAAATCTTTTGCTTTCGGACAGGATTTCTTCGAATTCTTTCCCTTACTGCTTTGACCACCTTTTTCGTACGAACACTACGTGGACGGCCAGATCTTTTTCTGTCACAAACAGAGGAGGTCTCATTGTACCTATTAATAGCCCGGTACACAAACATTTTACTAATACCAAGTGTATGGAGAGTTTTAAAAATTGCATTTGGCTCCATACCTACTTTGTGTAATGCTATCACACCGATTCGGTTCTCTTTATCACCCCACACCATTTTAATATCGCAAAATATTTTACAATGTATTGGCGCCAAAATGAGAAAACACAATGAACAATCGTATAAAAATGACAGATTCGAAATTCAAATGTAATATTTTTTTATAATTAAGTGTAACAGTATTTATGGCCAGACTAAGTATATATATTAGATTTATACATACATATGCGTGTTCAATGGCGGGTAACGCTTAGGTAATTTCATATTATTTAATAAATCGTTTTAAAAATGGGTTCATATTACTCATATAGGTTTTAATGTGAGTTTCAAGTACAAATTAATTTTAAAACTCCTCTCAATGTCACTAATATAATATTGAGCAGATATAAACAACAGTTAATATGATCATGTAGAAATTTTGGTAAATAATAATTATTGTGTTGAGAGAGGTAGGGCATAGCGTGATATTTTCCGCTCAAAACTTGGAGCAGCCCGACTGGGGAAGGACCTCCGCCTTACAGAAGACCACAGCCAAATAGCACTGCATTTTCGGAAGTGCTGTGTTCCTGTGGTGAGTAAGGTATCCAGAGCTCTAGAGAATTCGCTGTTTTGACAACGGGGGACTAGTGGTGCTTATAATACTGCTACTGGCTCGTGTGGGCGCGGGATGTGGGCGCGGCGGTCAGGAAGACCCGCTGAAACGGTTGTCCGCTGGCCGTCCGCAGGATAGATGGGTTCCCGAACCCAGGGATCACTACAACCTCCACCCTGGGAGGCTGAACCGCCAGCCTGCGAAAAATCCCTGCAGTAGTAGTTGTGCCGGAGGAGGAGACCGGAGTAGAACCCGACTGCTGCTGCAGGGGGGGAGCGGGGGCCCTTTCTTACGCCACGCCGACAAATCGCACTACCCGCATCGACCATGAGTAGATTAGCACCGCCCCATTGCCCCCTTAGTTGTCAACACAGTGAATTCTCACAAACCAATTGAACCCCCCCCCAAAAAAATGATGAAGAAAAATAGGAAAAAAGTATCTACAGCGGCGTCCTCTTCCACATATATGGACTTCTGCAACATCAGGGGACTTCACTCCAACCTAAACGCAGTCCACCTTCATCTAGAGATTGCGCAGCTGACCCTCTTATTTCTTACGGAGACGCAGATATCCTGCCCGGCCGATACATCATACCTACACTACCCCGGCTACAAACTCGAACACAAATTTCTGAGACGTGCCGGTGTATGCATATACATCCGGGAGGATATCTGCTGTCGCCGTCTCCATTTTTATGAAGACAGGGACCTGTCAGTAATGTGGGTGCGCGTAGACTACGGAGGTGAGACTCGAATCTATGCGTGCCTATACAGGTCTCATAGCGGTGACAGGGAGACTAAAGCACTCTTTGAGCACCTGCAGGTGACGACTGACAAAGTTCTTGAGCGATACCCTCGTGCTGAGTTGGTGATGTTAGGGGATTTTAATGCCCACCACTGTGAGTGGCTAAATTCTCGTTCCACCGACTTTGCAGGCAGGTCTACTCATGAATTTGCTCTGGCCCATGGCCTCTCACAACTGGTACATTCTCCAACAAGAATACCTGATATTGAGAGCCATGCACACTCTTTGCTGGACCTTCTGCTGACGACGCGTCCGGACGACTACACTATTGCAGTGGACGCACCTCTCGGCTCGTCCGACCACTGCCTCGTCCGGACCGAAGTCCCATGCCCGCGGCATATTCCACCTCGCCCAGCCAATTTGCGCCACATGTGGCAATATAAATCAGCAGACTGGGATGGATTGCGTGAATTCTACGCATCGTACCCGTGGAGGCAGCTTTGCTTCACGCCAGAAGATCCTGACTCCTGCGCAGCCGCTGTCACTGAGACGATCCTGGTGGGTATGGAGTATTTTATTCCCAACCCATCAGTAGCTGCGGGGGAAAAAAAGCGACCGTGGTTTAACCGGCTTTGCAAGGAAGCCAGGCTAGTCAAGCAGGCCGCCTATAGGGCTTGGACCACGGCCCGTACCAATAAGGATCCGAACATCTCTGATGTGAGACGCAAACTAAATGCTGCCTCGAGGTCCAGCAAAAAGACAATTGCCAGAGCCAAATTCGACTTCATCGGCAGGATTGGTGAGCGACTTACGAGCTATCCCTCTGGGAGTCGTGCGTTTTGGTCTCTTGCTAAGGCTGCCGAAGAAAATTTTTGCCAGTCGTCTTTACCACCATTGCGAAATGCCGATGGTAACTTGGCCCATAGTGCTAAAGAGAAAGCCGACCTACTTGGGCAACTCTTTGCCGCGAACTCGACCATGAACGAGGATGGAAGTGCGGTACCGCCTATTAACCCGCCGTGCCAACACTCTTTGCCGGAAATACACATTTCGCAAAGAGAAGTGCGGCGGGAACTAAACTGTCTAGACGTTCATAAGTCGAGTGGGCCAGACGGCATACCTGCAGTGGTGCTCAAAAAGTGTGCCCTGAGTTGTGCCCTGTACTAACGCGACTTTTCGCGATTTCCTACCGCAAAAGGCAAGTGCCGTCTTCGTGGAAGACTGCCCATGTGCATCCAGTGCCAAAAAAGGGTGATAGATCGGACCCATCGAATTACAGGCCTATAGCTATAACCTCCCTTCTCTCTAAGGTGATGGAGCGTGTAATCAACACACGGCTCCTCAGTTACCTGGAAGAGCACGATTTGATCAGCGACCGCCAGTACGGTTTCCGCCGCGGTCGCTCGACTGGTGATCTTCTAGTGTATCTCACTCACCGGTGGGCTTCAGCCATTGAGAGTCAAGGTGAGGCTTTGGCAGTTGGCCTGGATATAGCAAAGGCGTTCGATCGGGTCTGGCACAGGGATCTTCTATCGAAGTTACCGTCCTACGGCCTGCCCGAGGGTTTGTGCAAATGGGTGGCTAGCTTTTTGTCTGGCAGACGCATAAAAGCCGTCGTCGACGGTAGCTGCTCCGAAAGCATGGACATAAACGCTGGTGTCCCGCAAGGCTCCGTGCTATCTCCAACACTATTCTTGCTGCATATCAATGATATATTGACCATAGATAGCATTCATTGTTATGCGGATGACAGTACTGGAGATGCGTATTACACGGGCCGGGCTAACATCCCTCGTACCGCTGTAGTAGAAAGTCGCGAACAACTTGTGTCTCAAATCGAGAGCACTTTACACAGAGTCTCCGATTGGGGTCGGGATAACCTGGTCCAATTTAACCCCTCTAAGACACAAGTTTGTGCGTTTACTGCTAAAAAAACCCCGTTCACTGTAGTCCCAAAATTCCAGAATACACCCCTTACCATCTCACAGACTATTGGGATCCTCGGTGTCGATATCTCCAGTGACGTCCAATTTCGGACTCATTTGGAGGGAAAGGGTAAGGCTGGCATCAAAAAAGCTTGGTGTTCTGAATAGAGCGAAGCGATATTTCACACCGGCACAAAGGCTACTACTGTACAAAGCACAAGTTCGGCCTCACATGGAGTATTGCTGTCATCTCTGGGCGGGAGCACTGAAGTACCAGCTTGAGCCTTTCGATTCAGTCCAGAGACGTGCTGTGAGAATAGTCGACGATCCTGATCTCACAGACTCCCTGTGTGTGCTCTACCGTCTCTACAATGGGTTGTGTTCTGAAGAATTGTTTGATATGATGCCCACAGCCACATTCTACCATCACACCGCTCGCCATCGTCAGGGAACTCATCCACATACATTGGAACCTAAATGGTCGCGTACAGTGCGGTTTCAGAGAAATTTTCTCCCGCAAACAATCCCGTTATGGAATGAGCTCCCTGCCACGGTTTTCCCTGGGAACTACAGCATGGGGTTCTTCAAGAAGGGGGTAAATAGGTTTTTGAAGGGTCGGCAACGCGCACGTGATGCCCCTGGTGTCGCAGGCGTCCATAGGCTGCGGTAGCCGCTTACCATCACGCGGGCCGTATGCTTGTTTGCCACCGTCGTGGTATAAAAAAAAATATAAAAAAAAAATATTATTATTTAAAGTTATGATATAAAAATCAGTAAATAATCAATCTAATCAGGACAAATCACACGAAGATAAGTGCTCACCGGTGTTAGAAACACTAGTAAAGCTACTTGTTACCTATCTACAGTACCTAGTAGTAACAGTAGATAACAAATTTTGGCAATCATTTAAGATATTTAACCTGACAAGAGGTTCTAATTCTGTTTAATATAATCGAGATAATATATAATACATTCGGGAATCAAATTTTTAATTTAAAGTCATGTTTAAACGTTGCATCTCAATGACATTACTTTCCGAAAGAATGTTGAATGTTTATATATTATTTTATAAAAGTTATTTTGCTATGTAAAATAAATAATACGAAATAGCAAGCTTACCTCCTTAATGTCTCCAGTGGTTCGAGACTCCTATCACGAACGGCAGTCTCAGGATTTACAACTGTAGCTATGCACCTGAAATAATGTTTTTACTAGAGAAACATTTAAGAACATATATAATCGTAAATGACGTATCTTTTTAGGTAGTAGAGCCACGCTATTTTCAGCATAAACGGATCGGTTCCAATGGGGCCGTACTACCCACTCACTGAAGATCAACCTAAAGTGAAAGTATTCGTGCTGTCGTCTTTGCATGCCCTATGACTGAAATTTCTAGCGATTGGCTAAAGCCATTCCTCAAGATTTATTCTGGAGGCCTGAGGAGAAGCGAATGTTCAACCCATTCCCAAAAAAGACGACCGCTCAAACCCGGCCAATTACCGACCGCTACCTGGAGAATCAATTCTTATTGAGTGATCGGCTATATGGATTTAGACTAAACCAATCCATGGATGATCTTCTAGCATACTACACACTCACACCACATCTTTAGATGAGGCTATGAGTAGGCATGGAGAGTCCTTGGCCATCAGCCTCGTCATAGCGAGGGCCTTTCATAAGGCTAGCACTGTTCGCTTCTCTCCAAACTTCCAGCTGAATGCTGCCTTTAAACTCTGCAATTAGGTTACTGCCTTTCCTCACAAGCATCACATTAGGGTCCTTTGCGACGGTGCGGCCTACAGCTTTCAGTATGTTGACATTGGTGTACTTCACAACTTATTCTTGTCGCCCACACTATGTCTTCTGCATATTAATGACATGTAAGCATTAAGCAATATTCATTGTTATGCAGATATTTTGGACACACTACAGCCAAATCAGCAAACGTTGAATAACAACAGGAGTTTGTCGCTAAGCTTGACCTCGTTCTAAGCCGCATTTTCCAATGGGGTTACGAGGATCTGGTCGAGTTCCACTTTCTCCTTTCCTAGACAAGACAATACGTGCTGGCTTTGGAAGTCACCATTTTAGAATGGTACACGTACACTTCGAACTAAACGGTTCCGCATTTTCGTCCTATGTCATTCAATAAAAATTGAGAACTCTTGATGAGAAAAAACAAGTCCCTAGGCTACCATAATGTGGTTCACAATACTACGCAATTTGCGTTCACAATGGTTATGGTGACCACCACTCTTGGATTTTATTCATGTTTTCCATCAGGTAGAGTGTAGTTAATTTGGCAGGCTATGAAACGAAAAATAAAACCATTTAAACTTTCACCACTCGTAGACACGCAAATCTAATCTTGCATGTTTTGTATGTAAATATATAAATTTATTTTTATTTTAATAATGTATTAAATATATTATTAAGCACTTACCTTATGCAGGGTTTGATAACTTGGAATATGTTTTCACCAATTTTCACATATTTCCAGTTGTCTTCATCAAACGGTTTGCACCCTGAGATATAGAAGTTGGGCCGAAAACGAGTTTCATCGACTTGAAGTTCTTTACCTCTTGCTTTGAGACGTAAATCTAAATCATGAACCGATGCTTCACTTAAAACATGATAGGTAACTTCATCAGCAAAGGCACCCTGAAAATATTATTTGTAAGTATCAAATATCAAGGGAGATTAAGAGAGAAGCAAGAGATCACGGATGTGCTTTCGATTAATACATATACATATTTGTATACAGGATTGTGTTTATTTGCATGGATGATGTGTTTTTAACCGTTGGGTATTCATGAAAATCTATAGTGGCAGGTGAACGTGGATTAGGTGTAGATGATAATTTTTAAATATTATGAAGTGTTAAAAAGTCACATTGAGTTTGACTCCATTGATCATACTATAATAAGATTAAAATGTTATTAACCGAACATTCTTTTGTCTCCGACTTGTACAAATATCTGTAATAGATTAACTTACAAAAATAAATATCATTTATCAAATCACTTTATTGAAGACTCTATCAAAGACAACGAACGACGAAAGAAATTTATCTATGTTTGACATTTCGAAAACTGGGAAAAAAATCAATTTAAAATATACTTTTGAGTATAACAATAATAAAAATTTCACACATCACTCACAAGGTTTCACAAACATGCTTATTTATTTCTAAATACATATATATTACAGATAAATTACACTCCGACACAGAACAAATGATTGTATTCATCACACAATTCTTTGTCCTGGGTGGGAATCGAACTCACAACTCCATTCCGATTAGTTACATAATTAGTAAAGATTCTTACTGTATCAGTCGGCCTGAGAACGTCAAATATTTTTGGCCAGCGTGTTACATCACCCGCTCTAATTCGACTGTTTTCTGACGCATAATACACCAAACGAAATTTAACATCCTTGTCCAGACATCTGAAAAGAAAAACATTAACGTCAGATTTAAATTATTCACATTAAATTGTAATTTCAGGGATCATGTAACGTTGTCTTTACCTCAGCAAGTATCTTAGATCATTCTTGTACATCTGTAGCTTTGAAAGCCAACGGCTCAAAAATCATTAAAAATAAATAAATACAATCAAATTCTTCTTTTTCTTTTTAATACGACGATAAATCAATAGAAGATTTTCTTTTTACATTTCTCTTATTGAAAAGAAAAATTAGTTTTTATAGGTTAACGTTTCTTTTTATATTTTTTCTATTATTTATGGCCGTACCATACTATCTTTGTCATTTCACTGTTTTCAAATTATTTATATTTTTATTTAATAATTTATTACTTTTTTTCACACATCCTTATTTTTTTATTTTTAACCTCATCGGTGGCAAAGCCAGCACGTGGCGGTCAGAACCGCCACCCACATCAGTGCACCATACAGCGCTATTGATCGGACAACCCCCGTGTACAGCCGTCTCTTAGCGACGCTGTTTCACCCAAATTGAACAAGAATCGTCCACGGACAGAAGCAGTGCTAACCAACTTTTGAGAAAGCTGACGGAAGCGCCCGTCGAAGAGCCACCTCCATTCAAGGATCAGGCCCAGATACTTCGTCTGGGCCTGAACCGGTAAGACGACCGAATTGACTACGATGGAGGTGCCGGGGGACGCACCTCGACGAGGCTCATGGTACAAAAAGGCCTGCGTCTTATCCAAGGCCACTCGTAAACCCAGCGTCTCAATGCACCCGACCACCAGAAAGTGTCCACAGATGGCCAGCTGCGCCACCTCATGAAAATTTGCCTCCCGGGCTGTGACCAGTGTGTCTCGGCATAACAAATTACGCCCAGCCCTGGGAAAAGACGACCCCAAAGAGCCCAGTCGTATCCCATGTTCTACAGGAGGCTACATGTATAATGGTCCGAGAACAAACCCTTTAATAGTCTGCCACAAGCTACCTCAGGTACTCTGCAACCCCGTGGTAGTGGAGTGCTTCCCTGATGCAGCTAAATGGCAGACTACTGAATGCGTTGGCGAGGTCTAACGACACCGCCAAAAGCACGCCGCCACAGCTGACCGCCTCTTCAGTCACGGACGCTCGAAAACTGAATTGGGCGTCCAATAGATCAGGACCCACCTCACAGAGGTGCCGGACAATGCGGGCAGAGAGTATCCTCTCAAACAATTTATCCGGCTTGTACAGCAACACGATGGGCCTACAGGCTGCAACCGAATCGGGAGGCCGTGCCGGCTTCTGTAATAGGACCAGCTTCCTGCTCTTCCAACACTCAGGAAAGCGTCCGGACGCGAAGCTAGCGTCTAGGATTTCCCTGAGGTTGTTCAACATGTGCTCGTGGGCTCGTGCCCTTACTCGGGCAGGTATCCCGTCTGGCCCGGGGGCGGTGTTCGGCCGGCGGTGACGGGCGGAACATTATCCTCGTGGCCCCCGTCGTCTCTGACCAAGAAGGTCATCGACTGGGGTGTACGCTCCGCTCGCTGCGGGAAGCTGGCACAAATGAAATCCTAGTGTGGGGCCTAGGCCCCCATACATGTACCTATATTTTATTTTTATGAGACGATAATTTTTTTAAGGCAACTCTCGCAATAGGAGTATTACTGTGGCGCGGGGGACTATACAAACATACGTAAAAACAGCACAAAGAATATCCAGACTCCGAATAATTATTTATTATTAGAATATTTAGAAAAATAAATTTCTAAATGACACAAAGTGTTTTCCCATGTGGTAACCTTTTCCCGCGTAACCCCTTTATTTAGGGTTTGATTTTTCCCGCCAGGCAATACCTACATACGAGTATATTTACGCAAGTGCGTATGTCGAATAAATATTCAATAGCACATTAGAGTTTTATCATTGTAACTTATCTGCCTTTACCAGTTAGTATCATATTTGTTTGTATTGTTGAAGTGGAGTCTTATCAACTTATTAGTCATAATGCAGAACATACGTTTAAGTACATCAAGATTTGTCTTTCATAGCTATTGCACTTGATGAAAACCAATCAAACAGCGGGAGATAAAAGGAACCTTATTGAGTGTACAGAATGTGGTACGAGAGAAAATCAGGTGGTCAACTAGAGTAGGGCTTGCGTATAAGAAAGTGTTTTTTGGGTATGTATATGAAACTTTATATTAATTAATCTCAGAGAACTAACATTAGTCCAACACTCGGTTGTTAAATTAAACTGCAAATGCTATGTTAAAAAAAACTCAAAAAGGATGGTTTGTTTCCATATGAGACTCGAGTAGTCTAAACTTGATAAATAAATATGTATTTCTGGTTAATTCACTGCAATGGCAACATCGAGAACATACCCACTAAGTTGAGTCTAACGTACTAGATGTAACAAAATAGAAGAAGATAGAAATTCTCTAGTAATTAGTAAACGTATGTTATAGCTCATGCATTTGAAACCAGATATATCTCATACATATGCCATATGTCAATCATCGAAAAACGTGCTTTCAGCATCCGCCAAATCCTCCATCTTCTCCTCCTCCCAGTGGTACGCTATTATCTATCTAGACCTAATGTGACTCGGTTCATAAATTGACAATTTGACAATTGACATAACTTATTTATCCTTCAAAATTGTAGCTTTAAACACAATTGTAATAAGAACAAAAGCCATACAAATGCAAAGATGGTATATGTCTACCGTTGTATTATATGATTTTAAGTACAATTGTATTATACAATTGACCACAAAAGTAAAGTCAAAATCACGTTCGACACTAAACTAAACAACTCATGTTTCAGGCATAAAGAATTGGCAACAATTTTGGTACCGAGAAATTATTTGAGCCTAATAAAACGTAGTCAATTCTCACAACTTACTCATTTCTTTAGTTAAATCAAAATTCCTACTACATTTCATATATAACTTTATTTTACTAACTTCGAGACTAATATGCCCGGAGATATATTATAGACCTTTACAGAATTTTTATGATTCCTTATTTGAACTTGAGTTGACTTTTGTAGTTGAATCAGATAAGTCTCACATAACACACACACACACGTAAATCTTTATTTATTCTTTTTTACGAAGTCTATGTACTTCGCAATAATATGTATTATATATACGAGTAATATAGCGTCACATACTTGGTGATCCAATAATTGACTTCATCTCCACAATCATAAACCGGTACGCACGCTGATGAAATTGTAGCGCGTGTAAGCTTCCCATTTGCTTTTATCTGAAATTTATGTAATAATATATTACTATAAGTGTTAAAATAAATTTTAATTATAACAACAATAAATGTATATGTATTTCACTTTAAAAAAAACTTGATCCCAAACGGATATGACTTAAGGTATATTACAAATTATTAGTATTAAGTACTATATTATACTTTCAAAATGTTTTCATAAATTAAAAAAATAATAAATAAATATTTCAGACATTTGACACGGAAAGCCATTTAGTTTCAGACTAAGCAGAGTTTGTACTATGATAACTAAATTCACTTTATATTTTTTTTGCAAACACATACATGTTGTACATAGAAAACTCCCAAACTCCGGAACAACTTTTTGCAGATCATACAAAAAATTTAGCCGAGAATCGAACCCGAGACTTCAAGCACAGCAGTCGTGTTTATTATCACTGCTTCACCGAGGCAGTCAAATCTTTAGATGCTGCCTAAAAAGAACAATTACTATTGTTATACTAGACAGTATAATTTTGAAGTAGTAGCAATGACAATGTTTACACAGGCTCCGAATTCAATTACTAAACTTTCAAATGGCATAAGTCATAGCTATGCATCGGAATATCACTCGTGAAGATTCGACATAATATCGAAAGTTTTTTTAATTTCTATCCTCCATTTAATTAGAAAATTTAAGTTCAAGTTTCTGCTAATATGTGTTAAGTTACAATATGGTGAAATGTTACACAACAGTTGGGACAACATCACAGAAAAACGAAAAAAACTAGAAACAAACCCTGTACTAATCGGTCTAACCAGTGTGGAAGAGTAGGCCAAAATCTCCTTTCGAAGGAGAGGCTTATGTCCAGCAGTGGACTCTTAAAAGCTGTTGATATGATGATAAAATATATTTGTTTTGATGTATTGTCAAGATTTAATCAATTTTTTTCGTCAAAAGCTTACCTGTTGCAAATCAATGACAATTGGCTGCATCTTGGGGTGTTCTAAAGTTAAAATTGCCTTTTCAAATGTAGGTTTTATTCTTATCAATTCCGTGTAAGTTTTAAATCTCATAACAACATTGTCCTCTGCAGTTACGACCATCAATATTCTGAAAAACAATAAAATAGGATAAGTATTGAAATGTATACTTTGCCGTGAGGTAGTAAATAATAGTAAATTATTTTAACAGAGTGAAAGAGTACATATTACACACAAGAGTACACATTTATACCTAAATTTTTTATAAAATTATTTGTAAGACAAAATAAATCGGATTATAAGCCAGTGTCTTATAATAAATGTAATTATTAGACAGTGCAAATAAATAATGTTTGAAACGTAATCGTTAAGACGCAAAAGTGCACGTTCACCATTTATGGCACGTCAAAGTTTCGATGCAAAAACTCGTCGAATATATGTAGCGCAAATCGGTCAAAAACAACTCTCGAATTTAAATTTGATCAACTAGTTGGTTTGTCCATTTTGCCCAGGAGAATTGATTAGATTGCTAGGTAGTTTAATTCATCTGAATGTCGTAATAACAGCTGTTCCCGGATCCCTCCTATGTCAGGCACAGAGTGGCACACCGTGTAGTTTTAGTCGGTCCGATTCCGACACACCACCCCGCCGTAAACCTCGTTGGGGTAACGGTCCGGGGGGGTTTCCACACGTTAAAAAGAAAGGTAGCTTCATTCACGAGATCAATATATGAAGGTCTTGAGTGCATTTAAAGTATACAGACCAAAAAAAATTCATTGTATCATTTCTATGGCATCTATGTACTTAAAAAAATATGGATGCCATATAAAAGTGGTACACTCAAGCCGACTTACAATAAGACTTTTACTCATAGTTAAATATGATGAGGCTTTTATGAATTGAGAATAGGTGCGCGTTATAAGATCTACTGACAATTTGAGTAATGTGTGTATTTAATTATCGGTACTTTCTCCAGAGAATAATTAAAGAAAGGGTATGGATACTTAATTGTGTTTGTTTTCTTTATTATAGTTATGCCTTTGTATTTTAGAAAACTTTCGTAAAGCTTATTTTCGACATGGAAATTTGGAAGGTATATAAGATCGGGCTGTAGTCCAATACAATCATCTCGATTTCTAACCCACTCATATATTTTAAGATCGTTTATATACAAGAAAAAATGTGGATGTTCAAAGCAATGGCTAATGTTACTTATATATAAAAAAAACAATAAAATTCCTAAACTAAAAACTTGAGAAACACCGGAAATGACGTTAATTTCATTAGATGCAAAACAAACTATAAGTAATGATAACTACTTTTGTGTTCTATTGTGAATATAGGATGTGAATCAGCACAATAAAGTTCCACGAATACCCATAAACCGCAATTTTTTCAACAGCATTACGTGATGCATCTTGTCAAAAGCCTTGCAAAAATCGGTATATACTACATCCACACATCCAAAAAAAATACTTATAAAATACCAAGAAGTTAGTAACAGCAGAAAAATATTTCACAGATCCATGTTAGTATAATAATATTGGGTAGGCTCGGATAAATAACTTTATATAAGAGTCGTTCAAAGAGTTAAGATAAGGTGGCCAAAGAAATTGGCCGGTAGTCCGTGATGTCACTTTTACAAACACTTTTATACACTAGTGTAATGTTTGCATTTTTCCACTGGGATGGGGCAAATTTTCACATAGACTTAAATTCAAAAGTATATCTAGCGGTAGGCTAATGCTTTTAGCAGTATATTTTAGAAAGAATGGTGAAATAGGATGTCAGGGCTAGGACGGGGCGGGTCTAGATAGCTTAATAACAGCAGTTACCAGATCACTCCTGTTGCAGGCGCAGAGTGACACACCGTGTGGTTTTAGTCGGTACAATTCAGACACAACACACCACCGTAAACTCCAGTTGGGTGACGGTCAGTGGGGGTTTCCACATGTTGAAAAAAAGGGCTACGACGAGGCCCAGAGATCTTAGCATTTTAACTCATTCGTAATTATATTTCTGCCCAAGTAAACGTTATATAAGTTTACACAGCTAGAAGAAGAAGTCCCTGAAGTTAAGTTAACATTATCATTGAAATTAGTACTTTTTTAAACTGAGCTAAATAATCTGGAGAATAAACCATGGATACCTTTTCAATTGTGAGATTCATCAGTCTCATATAACATTGAGCCGGCAATGCCTATATTCTTCGAAGAACTATTATTATAAGACCAAAAAACTTTGACGTCATTTCGCAGACAACCCTCAACCCGATCCATATAATCACTATAACATTTGGAGCTAAGTACTTTATATCTCTGTCTGACAACAGAAAATATATTATAACCAGACAATTTCTTTTGTATTTTTCCATAAAATTTAGACTTTTTTTATCTTTACAAGCACGATTTGAACTTGAAAAAAACCAGATAGGAAACGATGAGGATTTCGTGTATCTTAAAGGTATATATTTTTAATGATGGTATAAATGGGTTTATAAAAAAGGTAACTAGCCGAATCCACTGATAAACCATTAAAAACAACACCACAGTCGATATCTTGGATATCAGTGTTTGGGTGTGTATAAAATAAAGGTATCTCGTTTCAGTGTTTCTTTTTAATTTATCGGCATATAAAGAAACGGACGTAATATGTCAATTAAAACAAGAAAATTAATAGGATTTACACAAGTGATCGTCTCATCATTTGTTTAAAATAAATCAACTAATCTGCCCACATTATTTTGTATGTGGCTATAGCCTTTAATAGTTTACTGCTTGACATCAGCATATCTTTAGTAAGGAGGTTTTAAATGTATATTTATTATATTTATTTTTTAAAGTATTATTTTTAATTTCTTTCCTTGAATATGGTTCTATTAATATAAAATGAAATAAAATTGCCTATTATCTGATGGAAAAGATCTAATACGCTGAGAGTGGATGGGATATATTCTACTCAAGCAGCGGCACGTTAAAATCACTCAGTATGCATACTTTGACAACATTACTTTTCATAATTTCATGTTTCAACGCAGATATCAAAATATTGTAAATATTTAACGGTTGGTTAGGAGGCAGATCCAAACTACATATAATGTGAGCCTTACTCCTGTTACAAGAGTTAAATTTAACAAAAACATAATCTACATTAGGTGGGCCGGGTTTGCTAAACTCACAGCGAGTAACTTGTAAGGTGAGACATAATGCCAATTAAATATCACCACCATCCTTTGAACTACCATTCCTTTGAACTGCCTCGTTGATCTAACGGTTAGCGTATGCGACTGCCAATCAAGAGGTCGAATGACGAGTCAGTCCAAAAAAAAAAATTATTTAATTTTCCTGATTATAGAAATGCTTAATAATAGACCGGAGTTTGAAAGTTGAGGTCTTAGTCTTCGTGTCTCGGAGAGCATATAAAGCTGTCGGTCCTACACCTGATCTCTTCCTGATCGTATCGGATAGGCGTCCCATCGGATTAAAATAGTGAGAGAACAGAGAGTTTACCTGTATTTGCGCAAGTCTCGAGGCATACCAATAAGAGTGAAACTACACACAAATTTAAGAAACAGTTACTTCAACACTGTATGCAAATACCCAGTCATGCACTAATATGATACCTATATATTTATTTTATTTATTTAGTTACCTTCATTTTTACATATCAATAGGTATAACAATAAATCAATATCATTGTAAATTGCTAGTATTACGAAGTTGTAGAGCCACGCTGATTTCATCATGAATGGGCTGGCTCGTCCGGGGTAGTACTACCCTCCCACAGAAGACCAACCTAAAGCGACAGCATCCGTGCTGTCGTGTTTCGTTGGTGAGTGCGAGACCGGAGGCCCATTGATGCAAGGCTAACAGTTGTCGTGGTAAATGTGTGCAATATAATGCTACGATGACTGACAGTCATCGTAGCATTATATTGCCTTTTACATCCCCAAGTGCGGTGTAAAAAATCGTAATAGGGCACCCTAGTGTGGGTCACTATACTGCATTGTCATCATTTGCAATGAGTATGGTGACTACAACTTTTGGATTTTATTCATGCTTTCCATCAAACAGAGTAGAGTCACTTTGGCAGGTTATTAAAATCAAATAGAAAAATGCCCCCGACATTTAATTTTATAGTGAAATCAAACTATGCTAAGTTTACTGGTGGTTTGCCAATGTGGCGGTGGGCCAGTATAGATTTTATAACCATTATGAATCAGTTTACTTTCAGTAAGCGTATTTTGTACTCATCAGCATAAAACATTATTATACATACAACAAATAAATAGCGTTAAATCAGCAACTAGTCAGTGCGATGGAGCAACTATTTTCATCATTCAATAAGACGGGATATCCCCGTCGCATGTCTGATACGTCAGTAAGATTATAAGTTATTTATAAGCGAGTACGTTGCCCTCGATGATATGAAACAATCCTTGTGTGCCATGAACCCTGAAAATTATTTATTGTACTATTATGTATTACGAGTGGACTCGACGACAGCAAAATTACGAGTTGTATTTAACGCGTCTTCTGAAACGGTAAATGGGTCAAGCTTAAATAACATTTTGTCAAGGGATCCAAATTTACAGAAGGACCTCCAATTTATGATTTTAAAATAGTGTCAGTATAAATATAGTTTTACGGCTGATATAGAAAAGATGCTCAGACAGACATGAATAGCCAAAGAAAATCAAAAGCTGCGAAAATGTTTGTAGAGGAACACACGTACAGGAGCACTGAGCAAATATAATTTGACCACAGTTATTTATACGGCAAAGGCAATCTCATCTTTGGTTATGATGACCTTACAACAATTAACAAGGACAATATCCAGGAAGTGAAGCTATAAGGGTATTAAAGAAACCCTTTTTATGGATGATGTACTCGTCGAAACTTTTAAAAAGAGAGCTTTCGTGTATCTATTTATATTTCGCTTAAAATCAGATGGTTTCAACCAACGAAAATAGTCCTCTTACTCAGCAGAATTAATCGATGATACCAGCCCAGGTCAGCAAGCAGGTTACGATTTTAAACAAGTTCTGTCGACAAAGATCCTGGGACTTCCATGGAATTGTAACGAAGACAATTTTCTGTTCGAGGCAAAAACGAAACAGAATACTCTAACATCTACAAAGAGACCTATGCTTGCCGATATCTATAAACTATTTGACCCACTAGAATGGCTTTCAACACTAACAACTAATTTGTAAAATAATGTTTCAATTAGTTTCGTAGACTGCCTTACAATGGGATGATAAGTTACTTGAAAATATTAAACAAGAATTGGCCAAAAGTATGGAAGGCGACCAAAAGGTGAAAAAAAAACCAAAATAAGTAAATGTCATCGCAAAGCAAGACTAGGAAAGCAATATCATAGCAACACTGATCACACGATTCAGCAGTTTTTCATTGATAATTCGCGTACTGGCCTGGTTATGTCTATTTATTGCAAAACAACAAGTAAGCTAAATCAAGTACCTAACTTTACAAGAAATTGAGCAAGCAACAATTATAGTCATGAAAATTCATTTCCAAGTGAAATTTCATGATGAAATCGACAGTCTTTGCGGTGGAAAACAATATCTAACAAGAGAAAAAATATTAATTAAGATCCATTCCTCGTCAATCATGATCTTCTACGAGTCTGTAGCCGATTAAGACACGCTTGTATGAACGAAGAAAGAAAAATGTCTATCCTTATAACAAATGAGAGGTAAGCAGAACTCTTCGTTGATCACGCATACAAGATGACACATCACGGCAGAGCAAGTTTGTGCCTAGCTCTTATCAGAAACCTTGTAGAACCTTGTAGAAAAACGAGATTTGTAGCTGGGTGTAGTGTCGGAATCGGATCGACTAAAACCACACGGTGTGCCACTCTGGCACCTGGAATAGAAAAGATCTGGGACATGCTGTTCTTGAACCATTTGGACCCCTCTAAGCGCCCGGCTGGACTAACATGGTGGAAGAAAAATGCATTCCGTCCACCCACGATGTAATTGATAAACAAAATCTAAGCTAACATAAAACAGACACAGCAAGAAAACTTAATAATCAATGCCGTAGTGCTAGTTCACGATGACAATCTTGCCACAGAAAAATGATTATTTTATAGAGTTACACGATTCGTAATTCTAAACTCAAAAATTAACTTCATCAACAGATCAACAATCAAGCTCTCTATTTCACAAACGTAAAGTGAAAAGCAGGTTCTAGAGAAACCTATTTAATGCGCAAATACAGCAAAATGTGAAGCCTAAAAGTGACTCACATTTTAGTTCTGTGGTTATGGCGTCATTATGCTTTGCGATCATTATATCAGATGCAGCTAGTTTATAAAAAATACGGAAATAAAGGGTCGTTCCATGTAATTTGATAAAATTTCGGATATGCTACTTAAAAGAGACGAATGGAGAATATAAACATAATACGATATGGGTTCATATCATCATATGGGTCATAAATAATGAATGTGCAAAAATAAACAAAGAAATACGATGTAAAATACTCTTACTACAACCACAGCACGGGTACAGTGAACTCGAATTTTACAATCATATACTCCAGAGTCAACATTCCAGTTCGCGACAACGCCAAGTCTCATTGGCGGCGTCGGTTACGTATTAGACCAACGTTTCCCGTAACAATATCAAAAAGACGTATAGCGTATTCGGGATAATCAGAAACAGCAATCTGCATACTGCAGTGAAGTATAGTTCAATACTGCCATTTGACATGAACTATTAGAGACCATAAGTTTATCATTACGATTTCAATTAAGGAACCGTCTCATTTTCATATATTAGACCATTATACATAAAAGAATTCTCAGATTTGTCCCCCAAGAATATGTACGAGGCAATGACCGTATATTTTGCCGTGGTCAGCATTTAACATCCACGGTGTCGACTTCATAACTATTATGAATCAGATCACTTTCAGCGAGTGTATTGTGTACTCATCAGCATAAATCATTATCGTTTCATAGCATTTCTTAAATTGGTCATTTTTGTACAATAAATAAATAGCGTTAAAGCAAGTTAGACCTATAATTTTAGCAATTAATACCTAAATCATAAATCACGGAATGATATGCAGTAACAATTATACATATATAGTTAAAGAAAATAGTACCCAAACATTTTTCACAAGTAAAAAGTGAGGGAACTAAAATGTTATTCTTAAACAATTATTAACGAGCTGAAATTTACTAAAAATTTACACAGCGTAATAAAGTGAATAAAGACAGCACGGTTGAATATTCGAAGTAAGACGTACAACATTATTCTGAATATCATGGACTTGAACATAGAATTCTTGCCCCGGATCGCAAACATGAGAGAAATGTCATTAGTCACGAACCGGACATATTACGTGCGTAACTCAGGTATATTTAAGTCCCTTCTCTATAGCCTTGTCATGTGCATATCGAAATAACTCCCTGTTTTAGGTATCAGATGCTCATCGATGTAAATTTTTTGCAAAGTCTAAGATATTTTCACCTTCGCGCTACTTATGCCTTTCTTCTTTCTGGTTGCCGAAATAAAATAATCCTCATATGTGACAATAATATTTTGGGTTATTTATCATTAGGTCTCTTAGATTCCTTTGGGGGGTTTAGGGGTGCTATCATTAGGTGACCTGTATGCTCGTGTGTCCCATATACCATAAACAAAAAGTAGAGTTTTGTCGTTATACTGACTATTTCTTTTATGGTGTTGTCTTTTTGTCTATTTACTTCGTTCTAATCCAGATTAAAGCGGTAAATTATTTCTTAAACGTAAACCGTTTACTAACCTGTCACGGATAAAACCATCCCTCGGTCCCAGTGGTGTCAATTCAATGTGGCTTAGTGGAACACCCGCGCATGATTTTACCGGATATGCATACATCTGTTTTACATATCCAACCTGTACCCATTTTTCAGGTGGAATGTCAAGATGTTCATTTCTTTTTTTTTTCTGATATTGATGATAAACATGATAGACCCCGCCTATAACTCCGGCTGTGCACATAGCTGCTGCAACTGCCATAATTGGACCTGGAATTAAAACATATTTTATAAGAAAAATAAAAAACATGTGAGTCCTGAGACGCCCGACAGAAGTGATAAGTTAAACTAATCTAAGTTGAATTATTTAATATCGAAATTGCTTAACTTATTGTCCCAAAAGACTTAAGAATGTAAAACATTTTGATGATTTTTTTTAGAAGTATCTAAAATAAAAGAAATTAATTATATAAGTTTGTGGAGGAACGGGTGTCATGTCCCTCCGATACAAAGGAAGGATCTTCCGACCAGGCGAGGTGATCATGCCTGGCGAGTTGCGACCCAACGCTTAATATTGGTATATACTAATCGCTGCGAGAATTTCTATATCGCAATTCAGGATTAGTAGTTGCCCCGTAATGTATTATGCCGTAGTTCGATATGTCTTCGCTAGATGGAGTTGTAATATATATATTTTTGTTCACGCTATTTGTGAAAGTCGCCACAAATGTATATAACTATTATTTAAAAGATTTTTATCGGTTATAGTATAGATGAAATATTAAATTCTGTAAACTTAATCACTAAAATGTGTGCATGTTCAATGATTATTAACAATGAATCTATACAACACATATTGTAAAGTAGCAGAACTTTATTATGAAAACAGTGTCTAAACAAAAGTGAATTTAATAAGTGACATCCGTCTATCTATTTTCTGTTAGTTTGTCAGCACATATTTACGAAACTACCGAACGAATTTGTCTGTACCTATATTTAACAGCAACATTATGAGTGAAACAATGAGGTACCTAGTGCTTTATTCAGATCGAACATATTTTGTTCGATTATAAATTTTTATAGTGTTAAACAAGAAAAGTTGTCAGGGCATTCCCCGAACATACTTTTGAAATGGCGGCAAAACGTGAGAAAAAAGAATGAAAAACAATGTAAATATCTTCAAAGCAACGAGTTACTACTGATTCATGTGATCACGCCAAATTCATTAAAGAACCAATCAAGAGATCAATTAGCGCACATTTAAAAAACCGCTTTGTAACAAATTGTTCAGACCAAGGGCGCGTAAAACGAGGTATTACTGTACTGTATAAATAAATGTATCTAAAATAAATCAACAGTCCTTATCAGAAAGAACTTATAGTATCAGTTTAGTAAACAGTTAAATAAACTGCTATTATCACAGTTGCAAAATAAATAGATGCAAGTACTTGCATGTATAAAAGCAAAATATTTTAATGTTAAAAATAGCAAGATGCGTTTTAATTAAATCTCTATAAGAATTTTTAAAAGTTTTACTATAGTCCCTTTTCATTCTATTTAGCCCTGACGAACAAAAAACTATGCCGGAAGACCTGTCTTGAAAATCAGAAGAGAGTATGTATCAGTGGAATGACATACATATTGGATTATTTTTAAAATCCAATCCATTCCGATAAATATAGTTCATTATTTTGTAGCGTGAAGTACCACCAGGATTTGCGTAAAATTAAAAAGAAGACAACGTTAGACTTAAACACGAATATTTTCTTAACAATTACATACATACATTAACAAATGTATTACAAAGATAAAGCTATGAATATCAGACAAAAATAGTGAAAACAATATTTGCTTATTTTGATGTGACATTCATTCGTCGTGCATAAAATAGATTATCGTGTTTATTCAATTTCAACTATCATATTTGCCGTAATATAAATTGTAAGCCTTAGTTTATGTTACCTACATAAGTTATACTGTACAAATATTTAAAATGTTACGTATGAAATAGATCGATGTGCTATAATATTGTGTTCTTTTCATGGTAAGAAGTATTATTATTTCTTGGCAAGTGTATCGATCATTAATCTTTCTAGTCACTTCAAAGACATTCATTGCTTTATTTGATCGCGACATAAAAAAAGAGCTTTTTGAAAAATTGTAAATTATACACATACTCGTGCAGCGACGCTGTCGTGATGCGCAAAGTTGCGACTTGATCGTATTGATTGTTTCCACTGTCGGTACTTCTACACACTACACTTAGAATATCCACACTCTTTGTTTCGTCACTACGATGCTGATTGCACTCGCTAATGACAGAATTCCATGATGCTGATAGTCGATATCTATCTCCCCAATTGAAATTTTAACATTTTCTGATGTCAATCTCTTCACGTAATATTTTACAAAAAATATTACGATCCGTATAGAGGACCTGTAGTTTATGTAGTGCCAGCGGTATAACATCCTTAAATGCTCTTAAGCACTCAACTACTTTAGAATGTTGACTTAATAAAGTAAAGAAGAGGTCTTAATGAAGTACTTTGTTAAAATTGTTCTAACTTTGTCCGTCACTCCTTTTATAAACGGTAGAAAGGCTGACACTCGGTCTACCCTAGGTTATACCATCCTCATCTCAGGGCCATTTCGTCTCGTCTCGGACCTCCAAAACATGAGCGAGCTAAGTCTCTAGATTTTCAGGGTTACTGTAATTGCATCAAGGCCAAAGATTTAATTATTGTTACGATGATTAAAACTTTTGAATATTTCCAAAGTTAGAAATTATTTATATTGAACTTATTGTATGTCAAAGTTTTATAAATATTTTCATAATTGAATCTACGGCATGTAAAATTTATAAAATAACTGCTGAATTCCTTACATGTGTCAACAAAAGATTTTTCTATTAGAGAGTTATTTCATTTAAAAAGAATTATTAAAAATATTTTGGAGACCAACTAAAAAAAAAGTTACTGTAGTTAAAACTTATGTATCAGAATTCCTCTTGCAAATCTTATATTAATTATATTAATTTAATATCTGTTTCTCAGAGGTAAATTTTCATATAAATACACTACCCTCACTTCCACAATTAGTTCTATCCAATTTCTGGCGATGATAAATCATAGCTATGAATATTGAAGCACATATACTCGTACATAATAGATATTAAACTAGGTGACTAAAGATCAGGCTAAAAACCTTGAACTCAGAAGGCTATATTACGTCAACAGTTGGTGATGTATTAACTTATTCACCTTATGTTAGATAAATATATCGAGCAAAATTAGGACGTGTGAAAACAGTTACTTAATAGGGGATACAAAAATAAATATTTTTTCTGCTCATTCGCACCTGATATATTTAATTGTTTGTGCATTTGTATGGTCATACATGCATATGCGTATGTGCATTTCCATTTAATTACAATATGTCTGGAAGTACCTGGTCTGATTACTGATTAGATTTACTGCTGTAACTTATATATTTTTTTACGTTTTACTTAGCAACTCTTTTAGAAAATATATCACTTTACGACTTATATTATTCGAAATAAACTAGCGAATATATAGGTACAATAAAAGTTGCTGAACAGGTATTTTCAATACTTGAAAACCAATTAAATTACTGACAAGAATTCAATAAAACTTTTACTGGAAGAAATTTGCCCCGGTTCTTGTTAAAATTCTAAAATTCAAAATTGCTAAATATTTTGTCAGCGTTGAACGATAAATAGTTATCTTATTTGGTTTAGTTAAATGAATACAATTTAAACTTACAAAAGACCAGATAAAAATTAATAATAGTATAACTAAACCATATAGGTATATAACCATTAAGAAAAACAGATTGGATGTTTTGGAATAACAATAACCTTAGAAAGAGAATTCGTCGAAAGGTATTCAAAAGTAGCATTTCATAAATGTAACATATAGAATACTAAAATATGAATCGCTGCTATGCTCTTAATGTAGATAAGATTAAAACCAAACATAAGATCGAAGATAAGAGACAGAGAAACACTTCATGGCTGTAGAACAAAGTTAAACATAGTTAAGCCAAGCAAGTTATAACATAAAAAGTACCACCAATAAACGTTATTAGAAATACCGGCGGAGAGGGCTCAAGATTCAAATCACAACTGGGACCTAACTCGACGATGAGAAATAAACAGCGAAAACGAGCGTTGCAGCTTCTTACTTCACATTATTCGATTCAACTTCAACATACCACCCAAGCCCTTTTAAATCCATGATCAAGAATTAAGTATAAATAAATTTAAGCTCTTAATAAAACAAAAACTGTGTGAAAAGGCTCTAGCTACACAGTTGCAGATAATTTAGTTAACAAATTGGCCTGGGATTGATGCTTCTTACTCCCGCACTTATGAGTACGTTTCTATCATTGCTTTTATGTTTGAAATATTTGCTGTTAAGTACCTTCAATTTATTGTGTGATATTTTTTTTCAAATTTATTTAATTTTCTTCTAAATTTTAATTGTATCACCATAGCGTGGGTCGGCATACTACATTGTCTGCATTCACGATGAGTATAGCGTCCGTGAGGCAGAGTAGAGTCACTTTGAGAGACCTTTGTAAAAAAAATCTTGTGTAAATAAATATAAGTAGTATAGGCATGTAATGTTTAAACTTATTGAACATACATTTATGTTCAATAAGTTATGTATGTTCAATAAGTTTCTGATGATTTTGAGAGTTGCCACAGCCTACACAAATGTCCTGCTAGCGGTAGTGTCGCCGTTTGATTCGTTGATCTTGACTAACGTCGGTTTGAGTACACAATGACTGGGGTTCGTATGCTGTCTGTGCGGCAAGGGCTACTAAAAACTATGGTCCTATCTTCAAAAGGTCAATCCAGATCCTATAGTGTACTCACATAATTCAAATATTGTTTGCGGACTTAAAAAAAGCCAACTCTGTGTTTGTTCCTGTGTTTCTGCCCAGAGTCTTAAAAACTGTTGACACCTTCTAACTGTAAACTTCGATTTGTAAAAATATTTGTAAAAATTTACTTATAAAAATAAATTCATTTATCATTTATAATGATGTGGTTGGCCTGAGAGGGATACCACATATAGAATTTTTTTTTTACCATATTAAGGACATGCCTTAAATACATTAGGAAAGTGACATCAAGAGGTGACAGGACTAGTAAAATGCCACGGACCCCCAGTCCAAAGAGGCCCCGGCCCAAGAGGCCCTGAACTCAAAAGTAACCCAATATTTTTAACAAATTAATATAATAAAAAAATTTGTAAGCTTAGTATAATTAAATTAGACACAACTGAAAAACAAAAGAATTCTAAGATATAAACGCATTTAATAATGCGTATAGAAAACAGGATTAAATTTAGAACGCATTTATTAGTTGCTTTTGTTTTGGTCGCAGTACTATGGTGACACGAGCGAGCTAATCACGCTCGGGGAATTCCAATTTTGTTTTACGAGAAAGTACCTTTTTCATGGCACGTGCCGGTTAACGATAGGGTTGTTAAGCGTACTATAATAATAGTCTTGTATTATTACTTTTTTGGTTTATTCTGAAAAACACTAATGGTTCTGTTTTTCCAAAGTCTTCCACCTGGAGGCAGGAACCATAATAGTACTTATTATTATGGTTGCTGCTATTGGCAACCCTAGCTAGCAATACATTATTTTAGGGGAATCCCAGATTTGTGTTTTAGTTTCAGTATGGAAAACTACTACGCATTCTTTGTTTAATTGTTAAGACAATAGGTCATTAATTTGGATCTTTGAATAATCTTAGTTTCCGTTTTATTAAACCTGCAAATAAAGCCAAAGTAAAGTTAAACGAGAAACTTATAAGTTATTTACTAAGATGTCTAGTACTAGAAAATATCTGAATGCGAGCGAAAAACGAAAGAGAAAAGTTGAGTCTGAGAAAAAAGGTACTCAAAAATTAGCCATTATTTTATTAATTATGTCTCTAATGCTGATAAAACAAGTGCACGGTGTTTCGAAAGTCGTAATTGGACATAACTACATCCGACACCAGTGTATACCCAGATCCAGGACCAGAACCACAACCAGGTCCAAGCAAAAATCAAACTGAATCATCTTTTAACGTGAACAATATTACATCTTCACCATATATTAAAGATAAGGGTAATTTTATAGATCTAAATGATCAAGTGAAACGGTTTGTGATCAAAAATGGACATTGTCAACCAAAGGGTCCTGTCTTAAAAGACAGTGATTACAGATCTTTTCTAGAGAAACATTATTACATTTTTATCAAGTCTGGTCCGAAACTTGAACGTACATTGCTATCGTATTACTTAATACTTCAGAAGGCGTATTGTGACCCATGTTGGTTATTCGCAAATTGGGCATATAAAAAATTCAAAATGTTTGGATAGAAGGCTATGACGACTGGAAACATATTGAACTCACCATAGAAAGGAATGAGATATCGACAATTCACCTGGATTCTTGTCTCACTCTCAACAATGGCGGTGTATAGTGTTATATGTAGCCACCATTCTCATAACCGCCAAATCAAGATATAACAAAAATTGATCAAATGTGTGAACTATATCGCTATTGTATGATTGAGAAAGACGAAAATGCAAAGGTCCTTGTCATTAAAGAGTCATTTTTAGGATATCATAAAGTCAAGGCTCAATCTGCCTTATAAATGTCTAAACCAATTATTAAATATATAAATAACAAAAACATATCTCTAAATAAGTGTCGAAGGCAAGGATATGACGGTGCTAACACAACGAAAAGAGAGGTAGGGCATAGCGCGATATTTTCCGCTCAAACCTTACAGCAGCCTGACTGGGGAAGGACCTCCGCCTTACAGAAGACCTCAGCCAAATAGCACAGCGTTTTTCGGCAGTGCTGTGTTCCTGTAGTGAGTAAGGTATCCAGAGCTCTAGTGGATTCGCTGTTTTGACAACGGGGGACCAGTGGTGCTTATAATATTGCTACTGGCTCGTGTGGGCGCGGGATGTAGGCGCGGCAGTCAGGAAGACCCGCTGAAACAGTTGTCCGCTGGCCGTCCGCAGGATAGATGGGTTACCGAACCCAGGGATCACTACAACCTCCACCCTGGGAGGCCGTACCGCCAACCTGCGAAAAATCCCTGCAGTAGTAGTCGTGCCGGAGGAGGAGACCGGAGTGGAACCCGGTTGCTGCTGCAGGAGGGCAGCGGGGGCCCTTTCGTACGCCGCGCCGACAATTTGTACTACCCGCATCAGCCATGAGCGGATTGGCACCGCCCCATTGCCCCCTTAGCTGTCAACACAGTAAATCCTGACAAACCAATTGAACCCCCCCAAAAAAAATGATAAAGAAAAATAGAAAAAGAGTATCTACAGCGGCATCCTCTTCCACGTATATGGACTTCTGCAATATCAGGGGACTTCACTCCAACCTGAACGCAGTCCACCTTCATCTGGAGATTGCGCAGCCGACCCTCTTATTTCTTACGGAGACGCAGATATCCTGCCCGGCCGATATATCATACCTACACTACCCCGGCTACAAACTCGAACACAAATTCCTGAGACGTGCCGGTGTATGCATGTACATCTGGGAGGATATCTGCTGTCGCCGTCTTCATTTTTATGAAGACAGGGACCTGTCAGTAATGTGGGTGCGCGTAGACTACGGAGATCAGACTCGAATCTATGCGTGCCTATACAGGTCTCATAGCGGTGACAGGGAGACTAGAGCACTCTTTGAGCACCTGCAAGTGACGACTGACAAAGTTCTTGAGCAGTACCATTGTGCTGAGTTGGTGATTTTAGGAGATTTTAATGGCCACCACTATGAGTGGCTAAATTCTCGATCCACTGACTTTGCGGGAAGGTCTACTCATGAATTTGCTCTGGCCCATGGCCTCTCACAACTGGTACATTCCCCAACAAGGGCAGGCAGGTTTGCTTCGCGTCAGAAGACCCCGACCCCTGCGCAGCAGCTGTCACTGAGACGATCCTGGTGGGTATGGAGTATTTTATTTCTAACTCATCAGTACCTGCGGGGGAAAAAAAGCGACCGTGGTTTAACCGGCTCTGCAAGGAAGCCAGACTAGTCAAGCAGACTGCCTAAAGGGCTTGGACCACGGCCCGTGCTAATAAGGATCCGAACATCTCTGATGTGAGACGCAAACTAAATGCTGCCTCGAGGTCCAGCAAAAAGACAATTGCCAGATCCAAATTTGACTTCATCGGCGGGATTGGTGAGCGACTTACGGGCTACCCCTCTGGGAGTCGTGCCTTTTGGTCTCTTGCTAAGGCGGACGAGGGAAACTTTTGCCAGTCGGCTTTACCACCATTGCGAAATGCCGATGGTAACTTGGCCCACAGTGCCAAAGAGAAAGCCGACCTACTTGGGCAACTCTTTGCCTCATACTCGACTATGAACGAGGATGGAAGTGCGGTACCGCCTACTAACCCGCCGTGCCAAGACTCTTTGCCGGAAATACACATTTCGCAAAGAGAAGTGCGGCGGGAACTAAACCGTCTAGACGTTCATAAGTCGAGTGGGCCAGACGGCATACCTGCAGTGGTGCTCAAGCAGTGTGCTCCTGAGTTGTGCCCTGTACTAACGCGACTTTTAGCGCTTTTCTACCGCAAAAGGCAAGTGCCGTCTTCGTGGAAGACTGCCCATGTGCATCCAGTGCCAAAAAAGGGTGATAGATCGGACCCATCGAATTACAGGCCTATAGCTATAACTTCCCTTCTCTCTAAGGTAATGGAGCGTGTAATCAACACACGGCTCCTCAGTTACCTAGAGGAGCACGATTTGATCAACGACCGCCAGTATGGTTTCCGCCGCGGTCGCTCGACTGGTGATCTTCTAGTGTATCTCACTCACCGGTGGGCTTCAGCCATTAAGAGTCAAGGTGAGGCTTTTGCAGTTAGCCTGGACATAGCAAAGGCATTCGTTCGGGTCTGGCACAGGGGTCTTCTATCGAAGTTACCATCCTACGGCCTGCCCGAGGGTTTGTGCAAGTGGGTGGCTAGTTTTTTGTCCGGCAGACGCATAAAAGCCGTCGTCGACGATAGCTGCTCCGAAAGCATAGACATAAACGCTGGTGTCCCGCAAGGCTCCGTGCTATCTCCAACGCTGTTCTTGCTGCATATCAATGATATGCTGTCCACAGATGGTATCCATTGTTATGCGGATGACAGTACTGGAGATGCGTATTACACGGGCCGAGCTAACATCCCTCGTACCGCTGTAGTAGAAAGTCGCGAACAACTTGTGTCTCAAATCGAGAGCACCTTACACAGAGTCTCCGATTGGAGTCGGGATAACCTGGTCCAATTTAACCCCTCTAAGACACAAGTCTGTGCGTTTACCGCTAAGAAAACCCCGTTCACTGTGGTTCCACAATTCCAGAATACACCCCTTACCATCTCACAGAGTATTGGGATCCTCGATGTCGACATCTCCAGTGACGTCCATTTTCGAGCTCATTTGGAAGAGAAGGTCAAGCTGGCATCAAAAAAGCTTAGTGTTCTCAATAGAGCGAAGCGATACTTCACACCGACACAAAGGCTACTACTTTACAAAGCACAAGTTCGACCTCACATGGAGTATTGCTGTCATCTCTGGGCGGGAGCACCGAAGTACCAGCTTGAGCCTTCCGATTCAGTTCAGAGACGTGCTGTGAGAATAGACGACGATCCTGATCTCACAGACGGTATCGAGCCACTAAGTCTTAGGAGAGACTTTGCCTCCTTGTGTGTGCTCTACCGTCTCTACAGTGGGCGGTGTTCTGAAGAATTGTTTGATATGATGCCCACAGTCACTTTCTACCATCGCACCGCTCGCCATCGTCAGGGAGCTCATCCACATACATTGGAACCTAAATGATCACGCACAGTGCGGTTTCAGAGAAATTTTCTCCCGCGAACAATCCCGTTATGGAATGAGCTCCCTGCCGAGGCTTTCCCTGGGAACTACAATATGGGGCTCTTCAAGAAGGGGGTAAATAGGTTTTTAAAGGGTCGGCAACGCGCACGTGATGCCTCTGCTGCCGCAGGCGACCACAGGCTGCGGTAACCGCTTACCATCAGGCGGGCCGTATGCTTGTTTGCCACCGTCGTGGTATAAAAAAAAAACGAAAGGCACTAATGGTGATATACTTTTCTAAATGTAGTCACAAAATGTAATACCATATTTCTATATGGGAAGCAAAAAATTAAAAAAGTACATAATTAAAAAATCAAATGAATACGACATGTCTGAATTCTTAGTAATCAATTGTGAATTAATCAATAAAATCTAAGAATATGTACGAAAATTAAGTAAGTTAATTGTTCAGTGAAATCTATTCATAGAGAATAAAGTTTTTTTTAATCTTTCCACAGTTGGCAACTCTGATCACCGAATAACATTAGTCTTGTTTATCATCTCTCGCTACTTTGAATAAACTGGACCTCTATTTTGGAAAATTAAATACGCCTAGCGATCGGCTATTGAGGAACTGTGTAGTCTGGAGTGAGGAACTGGTCGCAGTAACTCCATTTAATAAAATAATAATATATAGGGTGCGCCAAGAATTCGTTAACATTTGAATGTAACATCCCGCGGAAACATGTTACGGGAGTTCTTGGGACCGATGTTAGTAGAATTTGGTGCTTACAATCGTAACACATAGTTTCAAGAAATGGGGCGACTTGTCACACGTCCAATGAGTCCCTGGTGTTCAAAGACAAGATTTCTTTTTATAGGGTTATTTGAAGAATCGTGAGTACATCAATAAATGAAATACACTACGTCAACTAAACGAAAAAATCAGCGAAGAAATGTCGGCTATCTCGCGGTCTATTTGCCGACAAGTATTCGAAAATATCGGTGCTCGCTTAGAGGAGTGCAAACGAAACGGTGGTCATTTAAACGACGTAATTTTTGAAAAATAAATTCCAACTTTCTTGTAAATAATCATTAATATATCAAATGATTTTTTTATGTGATTTTTTCAAATGTTAACTAATTTGTGGTCCACCCTATATATTTCAGACATCTTACATACAACGCCATCCCCCTGACTAGACAGAGCTTGTACTATGGGTACTACTACGACTACGAATATATCAACATGTATACTATTTTTTGTAAAGAAGAGAAAGAGAAAAAAGGTGGAATGAGGTGACTTTATCAGTTATTCGGTGGTATGTATATCGGACTAATACTGTTATTAAGACATCCGTCCCCTCCAAACGCCTACCCGCAATGATATGGGCACCATCTCGGCTAAGCACTCTTATTAAACGACGTATGGCATACGTGGACGTCGTCTCGTTGCGGATGGAGGGAAAATCCGTTCAGTCAGTTGTTCAGTTGCTTAAATCAGCGCTTCAGGTGCTTACCGGTTCGCAGGTAGCGAATTAGATCCGAGTGGAGGTCGTTATTTCGCCGCCTTCTTCTTCAAAATCACGTCTTGTGTTGAAGAAGGTTGCGTCCTGGCCATGGAATGTATGACGATTATGAGAGATCATTAGAGAGAACTCATTAGCATCTCTGCATAACATCCCGGAAGTGCGCGCAACCGCGTACGATTTCCATGTTTTTTTTTAATTCAAAAAGAAAATATATATCTGCGACCTTTGTATGCTACATAAAATCTCTTTAGATATAAGTATTGAGCAAATATTTAGTAAACGATCCTTTCCAATAATTGTAATTTCCGAAAAGTACGATTTACGTAAAGTATCGTGGAGAATTATCATGCGCCTCCACACATATACCTATAGTCGATATATATCGTCTTTGACTGAAGCGATTCGAATTCTATATTCCATATTCGATAGTCCAAGGCAGGCTCTCTGCATGCATTTCATACATAAAAATATTACAAAACCTAAGTCATTTAAAATATGTCGTAAAAAAGATCAAAAAACTACAACGTTATAATATAAATAACTTTTGCTACATAACTTCACGTAATTTCATTTCTGGATAGCTAAATGTCACAAAATTTCGAGTAAAGCCCTAGTATTATTTACTATTACAAAAAAGGAAGTATGACTAAGTTAATATCTGGACCCAGAAACCATGGTCGTCCACTTCTCCTTTGGCTATTTTCTTAAATTAAAGTGACGTTACCTAGAGCGATAAAAGTTTTTAGTGAATATTTGAAAGATCTTGTTTTGATTAAAAAAATATAATTTATCATATATAAAATGTAAAATGATATAAAGTTAAAAACAACATAGAAATAGGACCCGTGATGGTACTAAAGTCTATAAAATGATAAGTTCAAGTTATACTGGTTTTTAAAAAAAGAAAACTTTCAAAGCGATCAAAATTTGACCGCAAATTGATCTTTGATGACTTTTTGTCTAATTGCTATACTACAAATATATTCTGTGTCGCGGGAGACTTTATAAACTTATATGATACGAACACAATTGACACCTGGCCTCAGAAAAATAATTTATGGATCACACAAAGTGATGTTCATGTGAAGATTGAAATCAAAACACTCGAAGCAATGGAAAGTGGCGAGGTAACCGTCCGGCGTTTGGACCCCTTTTTTAAATAAAAATCGCTCACAGAAGCAAATCGTGTCTCAAATAATGTTGTAATGTAGAAGAAGTGCAATATACCATCACACCAACAGCCTTTAATTGTCCACTGCTCGATGTAGGTCTCGAGCAAGGAGGTTTTGGCCTACTATATCACGCTGGTCAGACGGGTTAGCATAGGGTTTGTTTCAACTCTGGATGTTGTAATAATAACTGTTCCCGGATCCCTACAATGTCAGACGCAGAGTGGCACACCGTGTAGTTTTAGTCGGTCCGATTCCGACGCACCACCCCACCGTAAACCCCAGTGGGGTGACGGCCCGAGAAGGTTTCCACACGTCAAAATAAAAAAAATAGGGTTTGTTTCAAGTTTTTCTTCTCCTGAGAGTGATGTTGTCTTGTGTAGTTTGTCTCTTAGTCAACCCTTGTTACACCCATGGAATGAGTCGGGGATGGTGACATTCTGGATTATTAATCCGTCACCACACGGATTGTCAATGTACAATAGTTTATATATTGATAATTGTTGTTGTTTATTCAAAATTTTTAATTGTTTTTTATTTCCTAGAATTTAATTAAATTTTAAATTAGTTTGAAATTGACAGTTACAGTTATAATACTCAATTTATTTCAATGATCAAAACATTAAAAAATGATAAAACTTGACCTCCAGTGACTCTGTAAATGTATAATATAAACTCATCATTTATTTTAACACACAAAAAATAAAACAAACTTACCATTATTAGACGATGCCATTTAACACAAATAAAATAACGTTTATTAAAAAAGAAATAGAGTGTCGAACACATGCGACGCACTACAAAACAATACTGATATTAAATACGAGTACTAGACGGGGATAAAACAGAAAACTATAACTATGCGATAACACAAAGACGCATGCGCAGAGAATAGTATAACACGTGTTAAGGTGAAGGCAGACATACCTCCTCTAATCCGGTTTTTTAACCGACTTCCATAAAAGAGGTTGTTACCTCGACTACATTTTAGTTTTCTCATAAGTAGTTATTGGGTTACCGATTTTGATAATTGTTTTTACATTCGAAAGGTAGTACCTGTCATGTGGCCCCATTTAAATTTTAATGCGATTTGACTGTACTTTTTAAGTTATCCATAATAATGTGTACTTAGTTGGCTACGGCTACATTGCTAATAAATTCTATTTCGCACTTGTTGATGTAAAATGAAGAAAAGAACTGTATAAGATGGTTAGGAAGAGCATCGTAGTAGTTTAGGCTTGTCCCTTTCCATTTTGGTGATCTTCTGATGAAGTTGTTCGGAGACATACAATTGAACTCTTTAATAAATGATAGCCAATCTATCCTGGTTGCTGTAATCACATGTGTTTGTATTGTTAACACAATCAAATCATATAACATCACGTCGATACCCTCTAAAGCGGTATGCAGTTGTGTTTAGTACATAGTAAACTACTCCCTTATGAGACGGTGATTTAGGGATCCTTCAATACTTATTGACAATAAATATAAAAGCAAAAAAATTAACTTCTTCCATGTCACAATGGAAGAGATTACTTTTAGCAATAAAGCCATATTTTGTACCTATATTAAAATATCTTATATTTTTATGTATGACCCGTGTTCAGTACAACGTAATCTACTCTCTTATGAGACAGTGATTTAGGGATCCGTAAATACGTATTGACAATAAAAATAAAACAAAAAAATAATCTTTCCATACCACAATGGAAGAGATTGCTTTTAGCAGTAAAGTCACATTTTGTTCCTATGTTAAAATATCTTACATTTTTATGTATGACACTATTTCAAAAAAATATTTATTATTTCTTATCTGGTTTTAAGATGGTGTACATGTTCATCATTTATTTCAATCTCGTCTTTCATTTTTATTTTGCCGAAAATCATACTTTTATTTTTGACGTACCTACTACCCTACTACCTACCGTTTTACACAACATCGTTTTACTAAATAAGATTTTCGATATGTATTTATACATTGTTAAATGACAATGCTTTATTTATCTGATAGAAAGATATTTATTAATAAAATGTGTAAATATTTTTATTACAAAAATCTAAAAACTAGGAACTCATGAATTTTTGAGGTAGATAAATCGTTTCGTCCCGTAATAAATTAGACTTAGGTTAGGTCTATCCCACTATAGGAAAAAAGGATCCGTCAAGACTTCAAACATATAAAGAAACACTTAACATGCACCTTTAAAAAGGAACCGTGAATTATTTTCTTTTGTCTTGTTTTTAAAGTGAAAAGTGGAGCTATTAATATAATGTCAATTATAACTTTACATAATTGATTCCTTTTAAAGAAAATTATTCTGAATATTTTATTTCATTTGAATATCCCTTAGATTTTAGTCTTAGTAAATGTTTTTTCTTAACAGTATAGTGCAAATAGTTATTCAGCTAGGAAAGGCATAATATTAGACTAGTCTCAGTGTTGCATAACCCGCATTCATTAAATATTTTATATCATTTGATAATACCATACCAAGGGTAGACAGAACGTACTTGTATATAAAGGTTATCAGTAATTAGTATGTTATCATATATTAACAGTAACAACTCATTCCGTAGTGTTGTGTCAGCGCGTGCTTATAGTAAATTTCAAACAAACAAAATGTTTGAGCAAGCATATCTGTTTTTTAGCTCTAACCCTAGAGTAGCTAAAACAATACTGCAGCGTAAAGGACTAGGAAACCCAAATAATTAATTAAACAAGAAAAGTTACCTAGATTAAGATTTTATGATAACGACTTAAATTTATTTTGTCTTCAAGATATACGAGTATAACTGATTAGAAGACAATATACTAGGTGATTATTCTTTATGTAATTTAAACTGATAAGGATAGGTGTCTCCGTTTATCTACTGCCATTCATACTTTCATAATAATAGTTGTAGGAGCGCTAGAACATTACAGTATTCTACAAAAATTGTTACAAGAAATATTTGTCTTAGCATATAACACATTTGATGGGAAAATCGTTAGGTATATGTCAATTATCATTAGTTGAATCACTAATTAAAAATTAAACTCATTAGAACCGTTTTCATTCTAAGATTAAAAATATTACATAATAATTAATTAACGTCTAATGTTAATGTCTAATGATATAGTATTTAAAATTGTAGGCTAAATTACATAGGAAATATTTCATATTTGCCACGTAATTTTCTATGTGACGTAAATCATAATGAGAACTTTTCTTCTGATTCTCATCTACGTTAGATTTCCACGTGAGAATGACCGAAATACATTGAATATTGATGATGCGTTTAATAAGTAACGTATACTGGTTCATTAACTGCCATTATGCCACCGGGTCCACTGCGCAGTGCTATGAGTATACCCATCAATGGTGAGTCACCTGCCACCTTTAGGTTTTCAAGTTCCTTAGCTAGACGATAACTGTAAAAAAGAATTCAAATTATAAGAATATGCTATTGTGAAACTTTAGTATAACATTTCGTGTGGTAACAGATTGAACAAGGGTGTCGTAAGGGTCAACTAAGGAAGTAAACTATAAAGTAAAGAAGCGCTGTAAAGAAAAGTAAATCTAGAAACAAACCTGATACTGATCCATCTGGCCAACATGATATAGTAGCCCGAAACCTCCATTCCGAATAGAAGCTTATGTCCACCACAGGACTAGTTAGCGATGTTGATAAGCTGTTTCTTGTGGTCTTATGTTCAAAAAGCCTACCCAAACGCTATTCTGTATCTACTGTATATTAATAAGACACTCTTGCGATTTGTACCAGCATTTCCTAAGAGTAAGAAATACCGGTTGTATATAACTTAGAAGGCACCGATATTTCCTAAGAGTAGGAGGACTTTGTTAGACGTGTGTCGATGTTCAAAAAAATCTGTTAAAGATTTACTTACAAAAATAAACATCATTTATCATTTATAAGAAAATAAAACGATTACCTCCTCAAAGTTGTCAGTGGTTCCATATTCTTGTCCCGTGTTAGAGTTTCAGGGTCTATTGTTGTAAATATGCATCTACGAATAAGAAAACAAATAATACAGGTAAATTTGATAATATCTATAGGTATTTTAAAAAATTATGATTTGTGATTGAGCGTAGACTGAAAAGTTTTCAAAATCTAGACAAATTTAAATGTCGATGAGTTTAACAGAGTAGTGTTAGTCTCTTATGCACCAGTAATATGCTTAAGATATATTTAATAATTTATAAGAATATAAATAAATCAATCATAAAACAAATTTTATGAACTTACCTTATGCACGGCTTAATAACTTCAAAAACGTTTTTCCCAATTTTCATATATTTCCAATTATCTTCATCAAATGGTTTACATCCCGATAGCAGCAAGTTTGGTCTAAATCGAGCAGGCGTAACTTGTAAATTTTTTAAACGTGTGTTCAAATCTTCAACTGACGCATCATTTATAACGTGATAGGTTATTTCATCAGCGAAAGCACCCTGAAAATTTACTTATTATATGACAACACACTTTTCCGTTACTTATTATATCAGCCTTTTAGATACCAGGAATAAAAATAATTAATTGCTGAGATGCATTAAAGTTGTATGTTCAGGAAGAGAGATAGGTACCGTTTCACATAATCTATTCTAAATCAAACCAAATTAAATCATTTATTTGCAGAATGTAAGTTTACAGAGATCTAAATGTACGTGTTTATATTCTACCATTGTAAATTTGTAAAATAATTTATTTCATATTTTTTATTTAAGCTAAACAATAAACAAAAATAGCAAAAAAAAGAAAAACTCAAATGTCAAAATTTGAATAATCAAAATGTCATGATACAACATGCACAAATATACTAGTGATTTTAAAAATAAAATCAGAAAAAGCAAAAATTTATCTTTTTACATTCTAGGGCCACTTATAGATTATCATTCAGATATTCTAATCTTACAAACAATTATACTCCTTCACGGTTTTATATTGCAAAAACTGTATGCAAAGTAACATAGTCGATGAAGAAGTACCACCGTACTGGTGGTACCTAAATATGGTGGTATCTAAATTATAGATTCTCCCATAGATTTGGGGGAAATAGAAGGTATGTTAATGGTAACATATGTTGTAATGTTTATAAATTGTAATTATTATTATTTTATTTCAGTTATAGCGTTATTTGCGTTAATATCAATACATAAATAATAGGTATGCTTCCGTTTCATTTATGGTAGTTTTGTGACCTTGAATCGCATTCTTAAACTACGTATTTACCAATTTTATTGATTGTTATTGTCACCTGTCACTACGTTAACTTCGATTGGTTCCATATTCAATACTAAAATGACGTTTGATTTGATCAAGATTTAGTTCTTCATTGCAGTGTCCACATTCTTTGACCCTAATTACTAATCTAGTATGTAATAGATTAAAATGTTTAACACACTAAGTTTCCTGGCAGTGAATTTAGTTTTACCCCTAAGTGATCGATAAATTTACCTCGATGTATCTTTTCCTTTTTTTTTGATATTTGAAAACCCCCTCGGGCCGTCACCCACCGGGGCTTACGGCGGTGTGGTGTGTCGGAATCGGACCGACTAAAACCACACCGTGCTGTCGCCCTATCCACTCGGAGATGACCGGCTGGAGAGCCTGCACGGTGGCAAAGCCAGCACGTGAAGTCTCCAGCCGGGACGACCAACGAGCCATCGTGGCTCGACGAGCGGCCTGTTGCCACTCGCGTATCTCTTCGGGCAGGGGCCGTATACCGCTATCCGCCAGGAAGTCAGCCGTTCGCCGATAAACTTTGCCGAGCACTTCCTTCCTTGACTACAATGGAGGCGCGAGAGGGTGGCACACGACGGGGTCCACGAAACAAAAGGCCCACAGTCTCGTCCAGGGCCACTCAAGTACTCTGACACCCCGTGGTAATGGAGTGCTTCCCTGACGCAGCTAAATGGCAGACTATTAAATGCGTTGGCGATGCTTAACGACACCGCCAACAGCACGCCGCCACAGCTCACCGCCTCTTCGGTAATAGCCCTCAGGCGCATCACAGCTTCGACTGTCGAACGACCCGCTCGAAAACCTAATTGGGTGTCCGACAGATCGGGGCCCACCTCGTAGAGGTGCTGGACGATGCGGGCAGAGAGTATCCTCTCAAACAGTTTACCCGCCTCGTCCAGCAACACAATGGACCTATAGGCCGCTACCGAATCGGCAGGCCGTCCCGGCTTTCTTAATAGGACCAGCTTCCCGCTTTTCCAGCACTCAGGGAAGCGTCCGGACGACAAGTTAGTACCTCGATGTATCTACGCCAAGGATCGAGACTAATTAGACCTTTCTTTTACTTAATTATTTACTAGTTATTTAAAACTTACTGTGTCAGTATGTCTTAATGTGTCATATATGTTAGGCCAAAGCATTACATCTCCTGCTATCATTCGACTATTTTCTGATGCGTAATAGACCAAACGGAATGTGCTTTCTTCATTGCAAAGACATCTAAAACAATTGGTATACTGCGGTTATACATAGTATAAACTGATGGTTCTGCATGTGGTGACAGATAAAATACACGTAGCAAATACCCTATTTATCCTGTGGGTATTGTAAGAGTCGACTATGGGAGCAAACTTTGCAAGATAACAGTACTGCAAGAAGAAGGAAAACTTGAAACAAAATCGATACTAACCCATTTTGTCAGCGTGGTATACTTTTTTTATTGTATGAGAGCAAACGAACAGTCCTGATGGCAATTAAATACTGCCTCCGATGGACACCTACTCTGCAAGAGTAACAAACGCAGTACTTTAAGCCTCTCTCCCTAGAGTCAAAGGAAAAAGGGTTGGTTTGGGCTTCGGTAACCTCACTTACTTATGGTAGTTAAAACCAATGAAGAAATTGGAGGCACCTCACCACAGTTGCCGCTGCATTAGATATAACTACATTCTGACGACATTTGTTCTTCGTAGAACCTCTGTATTTTGTACATGATCCGGCAAATCTATCCGATATGAAGATAGGTTTGCAGCACAAGCACCATACTGGGTGCGTTTATTCCGCGCTGCGAATCTCATATTCCGAGATTTAAGTTTTCGGGTTATCAACTTTTTTACTATGCTCTTGACTACGTTATAGATGATGCAGAAACAGCCGTGATTACTGTCTCTGACACTAGGGAGATCAAGCTGTTTCTTCACCCAAGAAATTGCCGAATCACATTGTTAACTCAATGCAATGCAACACGATCATCCACCATGAGTCGCCTACGTGCAGACATCAGGCAGGCAGGAAAGGAACAGAATACGTGTGAAGGAGAAAGTTTACTGTTATCACAGGAAAGAGGTGTATGACAGCAGCAGCTAGAAAAGTCTGTGGTAGCATAACCGTAGTGATCATATTAATACATTAATCGTATAGATAACCTACATGACTACACTCTAGACTCGATACGATAACAAAATATTCTCTTTGTCACGATAACAGGATGAAAATATTTAAAAGTAAATAGAACTAAGACAGCCGGCAAAAATTACGTTCAATATGAGCGCCTGAATTTAGCGAATCTGAAATTGAGATTAATTAACGTATTTTAGTAAATTTAATATTTTAAATAAAATATATTAAAGTACGACGTTGAAGAACTCTCTCACTTAACAATTACAAATGTCATACTTTATAGACGTCAAACAATTTGCTTTCTTGAAAAGAGTTGAGCAGACATTGTTGTCTATCGTTGACGTGGTATATTGACTAAGAAATTAACCTTATTTATTATGTCAAATAAAACAAAAGAGTCACTATTTATGGAGTATCGTCTAAAAGGAATTAGCATGCCATGAATAGTATTGCACAACATATATATTGATGAGGATTGTACGCTATGTCCCGTAAGTCACTAAGGTCATTCAACACTTACTACACCTTAAAACTGATTGTCAATGTCCACCGTGATATCTATAAAGAGCAACGCTTCATCTTGAAATATAAACGTTACTGTGTCACGTCATTGAATGAAACTAAGTTTACTGAATGATTTAGAAAATCTAAGAAAATGCGTCAATCACATACTTTGAGATCCAAGTATTGACTTCTTCTCCGCAGTCGTAAACCGGAACAGTGGCATTCCAAATAGTTGCCTGCATGAATTTTTGTTGATTTAACACCTGAAATATTTACATTAAAATTACTCGAAACTATTCTTCTACAGGCCTATTATTAACTTATTTCGCTTTAACCAGCTCTCGACGGTGGCCGTATTTAGTGTTGCGATTGGTGCAGATCTCAGTGCGAGCCAATCACAATGCCGAATGCGGTCACCGTGATGATTAAGTTGATGGTGAATAAATTCACACTAGGCTCCTGGGAGTCTTGTGTGAATTTATGCTATCTGGATATCATACTAACATTAAAAGTAGATAAAAAGACCAAATTTATACAACAAAATGCAATAACGGAAGACTGTGGAAAAAAATAAAAACAATCATCAACACAAAAAAAAAATAACACCACACCCTAAACAACTTCTAACATTTTCTATTTCTGCTAAAAAATCGTTCCATGAAGTTAAGAATTATTTTACAGACATAGGCAGCTCACAGTATTGACCACTAGATAAAATTAATAAAAAAATACTCATACATCGAACATTATTTTACAAAAATCTACAAATAAAAATAAGAAACCGCATTTATTTGTATTATTCACCACCGACGAAGATGAAGAGGCAAAAATTAAAATGGGATTAAAAACTGATGGTGCCTGGCCTGTTTCCGGGCCTGGCGAAACGGGAGAGTTCTAAACCTCTCCAGGCCTGCTCTACCATAAACATTTACTCTCTGATGAAAAAATAATGTAAACTAAAAGTGAGCCAGTACTTACAGAAATTTAACTGCGAAAAGATAGAAATTCCACTAGTTACGTCGCAGTAATTAAAATGTTTGACTCGCTGTCCGATACCGCTTGCGATATTTCCACAAATTCACACGCACACTTGTATGTGCATCATACATATACACACTGATCACATTATTCAAACACACAACAAGCTCACATCCTCTTATTATTTGAAAATGGATAAAAACTGATAGTTACTTCTATTTTTTGTCGAAATTATCTATAATTTAGTTTCCTTTGTGTTACTTTTAAAGTTCTTACCTTGATTAAATTTATTTCTATCGGTTGCATGTTTGGATGTTGCAATGTTATGACTTTTTTATTAAAAGTTGACTTTATTCTCAACATTTCCGGATAGGATCTAGCTGTGACTACCATATTATCTTCAGAATCTATGACCATCATTATTCTGTAAAGTAATAAATGTTTATATACATTTACTTTTTGTTAGTTGTCTGTTGTTACTAGTATGTAATACTGACTGTTAAGCGACAAGTTGTAGGATATTCATTCAGTATAATATTTATTATTGTAGTTCGCGATCAGAAGGTCTTGTGTGCGATAAGTGTAAAAAAAGGTTTTCAAAATCCGACTACTACATAGTAGTGTCACTAAATATGTTAAGAAAAAGCACTGTAGTACATTTAATAAACATTTTGTAATACAAAGATTAGTGATTAAATATCACTGAAAAAAATTACGACAGTTGATCAGGAGCACAATCTATTATCTCGAGATTTTTTACGAAATAAATCTGAAACAAACCTGTCTCGAAGCCAACCATCCCTTAAGCCTAATGGAGAACATTCCGCTTGATTTAATACAACAGGCGCACATGACTTTATAGGGTACACGTACAGACATTTTAGGTGACCAACATGTACCCAATTCTTTCCTGTTTGCAACTTTTTTCGATCTTGATAACGATGATAAAAGTAATAAGCCCCACCTATTACACTAACTGTAACCATAGCTGTGGCCTTGTTGTACGGACCTGAAATAAAGATTTACGAAATTAAATTTGATGATTGCATTTCATCTAAAATATTTTCATGTGTGTGTAAAGATACATATTTACATACACAAGAATGCACAGACTTAGTTCATAATATAATAAATCAATAAATCAGTTAAAGATATCTTGCAATGTTTTGAAAACGTTCTTATATGATTTCCTTGTTTTCAGAGCATCAAATTTTTAAAATAGTTAATTGTTTATGTTTCTTGAAATATTATTTATAGATTAAAATAGGAACATAACATGGGAACTGACCAAAACTATCGCGTCAAGTAACGAAACATATAAGCTTGATAATTAACCACTCATTTCACATTTGAAACACTAGAGATTAAATAGCAATTTCTTAAAAGGTAACTAATACATAAATATTAATGACGGGAGAGGTTAAGGAGGGAAAGAATTTGAAATGATTTTATATCTCATCTAAGAGAGTTTATAGAAAATATCAAATAACTATATCCAATTTCAATAAAACGCGATCGATATACTTGTAAACCCACACTTAGCACTTCGATTGAAATCAGTTCGATTGAAACTGCACATAAGACCCTATGGACAGGATTAGGATGAAATTGTATTGAAAATCATTATAAATCTTCATTGTCAATGGCAAGTTTATGAACTGTATGTTTCTTCGCCACTTATTTTGTCAGGCGTTTAATATTTCCTATCTAATTTAATGTTGTTACTCTGAAGCTTGCCTGAACCTTGCTCTCGAGTTATTTAATTAAGTACTGTCAAGCATTAAACTTATGGTTCTTTTAAAAACTAAATCTTTCACTCAAATACGACCCGGTAGCACCTTTTCACTGTCCATATCGAACCAGCAAGCTTAGTCAAGATACAAGTGTTTCACGTCGGATCTCTCTCAACGATCAAAAACATTTTGATGTGATCATGTAACTTAACATTGAGATAATATTATTCCCATACATTTGATTAGTTTTCTGATAACGTGTGAACTTGACTTGGCTGTCAGCTTTAGAACTACTGAGTTTAAAACAACTATTAAAATTTTAAACATAAGTCAGAAGAAATATATCAACTACACACATATTCACCTTATAGATTGTGCATCTTTGTCAGTAAAGAATTTGTGATAGGATAAATAATTTAGTAATAGTTAAGTTGTTTTTATTTATTGTAATTAATTTAATTTCTGAACATTGTTTACAGATTGTAATTATCATTATTTAAAAGATAATTAGTTGTTAAAATTAGTAGTAATGGCTTAAACGCATATCTCATACAAATTTTTACATCCAAGTTTTTTAGTTTATTGAGACTATTATTATTAAATAATTAAAGTAAATTAAAAAAAAAACCAAGTAGTATATTTATGATTAACTTATCATTAACTTATTCTTGTAAATGTCTAATACATGAAACTGTTAAAAGAAATACATTTTAGATTACTTTAATTGTTCACGCTTAACGTGGCCTTGCCTGCTGACGACCTACTTTAGGTACTTATTGCTAATTAAAAAAAAACTTGTTTTAAAAATTACTTTTTTATCAAAACCTACAAAATAACAAACGACATTGAAAAGACATAAACCACATAATATACTTTCCAAGTCCAGAAAATGGCAGCGTAAATTTTCAATCATGATTCTGAGCTCACGTCACATTAAGTGCTATTAGGACCCTAAGAAAGATTTTAGAAAAGAAGAATAGACTTGTATTTTCATTCCTATAATAATCTTCATCGAAATGTCGAAGGACACCAAAAGATTAAGAGTTTTGATACTGGAGATGCAGAGGTAACTTTTAGGGGTGGCAAGAAAGGCAACCAGGTCATGACCTCACAAACTCCCGCAATAGTAAATATTTTTATTTAAATTTCGCACCTCACTTTGTTGTGTGATAGTTATCGTTATGTTTACGTGATTCTTAGTGTTTTTACTAAATTATACGGATTCTTGTTCATTTTTTTATTTAAACTTTCTCTGAACTGCCACGAATTAACCAAATTGATATGGTCATTCCGGCGTTTCGTTAGGACTAACAAACAGCGATTTATTTCTATGTTTACATATGTAACAAGATAGAGCGTGAAAGAGTGTCTATCACCAACTTTAATATTCTTAAAGTGTCGTCTTGACAACCTACTGACATTAATAACAAGTTAATAAATTAGTTAGTTTTGGATCTTAATCAAACCGCAGTTAAGTATGACAAACCAAAATAAAAAAGACATGTATTGTCGGCATATAGGGTTAAATGACTATGAAATCCTAGATCTAGGAACGGACCGAGTATAGACCCTTGTGAGATCCCATATGTGATAGGCGATACATTACTAACAACGTTATCAATTTTAGCAATCTGCAGTCTATTACTTATGTTTGAACATTTTTAAAGAACCTTCAATAATGTTTTCCAGTTTATTTCGAAGTATTATGGTATTAAAGGTTTTTAAGACAATAAAACTCTCACTACAATATTTCTTCGGTCTATGTTTTCTCTGATTTTACTTACACGATCAATAGGTGCCCTTCGGTCTAACATAAAGTTGAAAAACTCTAAATCTGACACTAATCTCATATATATAATTAGAATACACATAAGAATACTTTTGTGTCTCCGCTTACCAACATATTTAATGAATGCCTTTAATTAGGCATTTTGCCCCACTATTAGAAGAAAGCAGTAATGTGCCCAGTCCTCATGGGGGATGACAGAAATCGTGTCCAAAATTAACGACCAATATCTATCTTGCCATCTATTTTAAAATACTAGAGTGTATTATAAAAGTGAGACTTGTCAATCATTTGGAGGCAAGTAGTTTGCTATCAATTAATCAGTAGCTAACTTATTTAGAAGGCCTGCATCGCGGGCGACTTAACAAACATTCAGAAATGCACACAAACAACACCCAGACTCAGAACAATAATTTGTGGAACACTTAAAGTGTTGTCCCATGTGGGGTTTGAACCCACAACACCCAGCGCAGTAAAGGGCCAAGCGTACAGATATATAAAATCTAACTTTGATAATAATAAAAAAATTCTCATTATATTTGAACATTTAATAAACGCCTTTGAGACGATTTCTGTTTCTATAATATTTTACAAACCCGAAAGACTGGGTATTAGTGAAATAAAAATAAAAATATCACACCTCAAAACAATTATGAAACCGGTTGAAATCGTCCAGCTTGTGATATTTAAAAGGTGTGCCTTCAAACCTATATTCTTCTTTACTACAATGCTCGTACCGCCGAAGTTCTGATTGTTCGAAAACTATTTGTTCTAAGTGTTTGTCTTCTTTTATATAAAAATAAACTTTTGACCCACAGCTTTTGGTGAAATGAAGAAAAGATATTGTTTGCCTTCCACTGGTAGCTTGTAAAACTAAATTAGCCCAACATTTCGCTAAGTTTATTGCCTACTAACTTTTGCCCATAGAATCAGGTCTGCTACATTAGGTTTTGTAATAGATTATTTTAAATAAACTTTTTTTAACATACAAACAATCCTACGGTACATCATCTTTGTGTTACTTCAATGGTTTAAGCAGCGTACGCCAAGATAACTCTCAGAGGCCAGATTTTTTTCCGACTTAATTGACATGTATTGTTATATTACGATTTGTGTAGTTTTGATCGTAATATAACGCTACATGTCATCGTTATATTACGATCAAAATTATATAATAATAAATACAAATACAAATACATATTATAATATACATACATATTACAACCAAGGTAATTCTTAATTGTGATATTCAAAAACCTAAAACGGCAGTATTTTATTTCATTTAAAGAAGTAGAAAAAACGAAAAAGATAAACAAAAGTTTAAATAGTAAATGTGATTTGACTAGAAAGAAAAAAACTATTACTAATTGTAGTCTACATGCTATTCCGATGTATAACCTATATCACTGTAAAGTTTCAAATCCGTCTAGTAGTTATTTCGTGAAAGAGTTACAAACATCCTTACTCACAAACTTTCGCATTTATAATATTAGTAGGATTTTATATATAATAAAATTAATATAACTATAAATATATATATATATATATATTCTCTAACAAAAGTGCAATTAAAGAAACAGGTATGTGAATACTTATTAAAGTAGAATTATTAGGAAACTGAATTACTCCGACATATAACCAAGTACATCACATCACTTGTATGAACCCCATTCCACTTTTTTATCTTATTAATCAAAATTTTTTGTAGAGAGATCTCATGTTAATAGCTAAGATACATTATTATATCTAAGTGGTGAGTTAGAAATTATTGTATCTATAGTTCGGTTAACAGCTGACAGATTACTAATTTCATTAATTTGTACTTAAGACATGTCAGATTACCTATAATTTACAATTCTATACGTATTTGTAAAGTAAACTTTATTTTTATAATTATTCCTATTGAAGTTTTGTAATAGTTCAAAATTTAAAAATAAAAACAGTAGATATTACTAGGAAACCTCACCTGAATTGGAAAATAGCATACTGGTAATATATATATTTATATAAAATACGATATATTTCTTGGACAACACTACAAAAAAAACACCAGCACTACCATTCACTGTCACTGAGTAACCGAGAATGACAACATTTTCTTCTGTAACAGATACATACTCATCAAATAGAAAAAAAACAACACATTAGCTTAAGCTTTTTCTGTTATTGAGCATTTCCATCTGTAATTAATTAAGAAAGGCTTGTACTCCGTGATGTTTTAAAGCCGAAGACTTTGTCTTCTATTTTCGTTCTCAATTGCTTAGTGTTACAGCTTCGTACGTGCTTCGGCTACATTATAACATTCAATCTCAATAAAAAAAATATTGGAAGCATGTGAGATTTACATTTGTTATTATTCCTTTTTGAAAGACCCCTGTTTTTTAATTTTTTTTGATTGCTTGATGGTTGAATTTCAATCGTTGTAAATGTCTTGTTTTTGACCAGTATAAGTTGAACTGTCATTATGTAGACGTTTGTTCCATATAGGTCCTTGTCTCTATCCCTATATCTTTGTTTAGCCCTCTTCACATTTTTTTACTTTACAGGACATATTGTTTACAAGTTTTTCTTTCTGCATTTCTTCTAATAACGTCATTTCTTTTTGTAATTATACCCAACTGTGTTAGAACCAAGGTAATGTTTTTTCGAGCGTAAATTGTTAATTGTGATATTCAAAAACCTAAAACGGCAGTATTTTATTTCATTTAAAGAAGTAGAAAAAACTAGAAAGATAAACAAAAGTTTAAATAGTAAATGTGATTTGACTAGAAAGAAAAAACTAATTAAATCCATTAAATAAATATACGATATATTTGCGGCATTTGGTAGTATCATATCACTTTATCTTAAGATAAAAAACGAAGACGATTCAGCTCCTCATAACTCAAGAATGATTGAACTGATTTTTATGATGTTTTATGACTTGTGTTACTCTCAACTTCGAATAGCATCGAATTGTACAGTTGTAAATAAAACCTGTCGCCAAAAGCACTTATTTAGTATTTCTAACAAATAAATTGGAAATTAACAACCTTTCATCCACATAAACTGTTCATTTTATAACAATAAATTTAATGACAGTGTTCAGTGTAGTGTGGATCACAGAGCATGAACATTGACGACTTGGAACCAACAGAACGGCGGCTTGGAAATTTGCAACCCGTCCCATGATGCCACCTAAACCAATCAGGATCAACTTGTACACATAATGAGTAAGCTGGATAAAGTGACTACAAAACTCAATAGTCTTTCCTCGCTAATAAGTTATGTAAAGGTTCTGAAAATCGGATATGACAAACCTTCAATTTGTAACTAGCGAGCACTAAAAGTAATTGAACAATTAACTTCTCGAATGGACGCTCCACCAACAGACATCCTCAACTCAGTTAAGTTGAGGATGTCTGGATGTTGAGGTATTGTTGTGGAGTAGTCAGTGGTTGCTGCTTTGGATTACTAGTTTCAGTTGGATGCGATTTAACATAATGATATTGCGTGGCAACAATGGGCTCGCCTTAAGAACATATAAATAAAAGTAGTTAACATAAAAGTACTAGAACTTGTTTAACACGTTTATCCTAATCGGTAACTTCGTAAAATGAACACAAGTTAGTAGTAATATGATAAGTTTTGTTTAGTTAAATTTTATTAATAAATACTATTTGATACCTTATGTTTGCCCAATTCCGATTCCAAATAGTAAAGAAAAATCTATAGTAGTCAGTTTCACGAACAGATATGTGAAAGAAGATTTTATTGCGTTTGTTCGATGCATGTGCTTTCCACTGAAGATGTAGAACTCCAGGGAGTTAACCAAAGGATCTATATTAACTATATTTCTTACACTAACCGTTTATAAATACTGTACTAATTATTATTCTCTTTTACCCAAAACTTGGGTGGTCTGGTATGACAAGTTGTTTACTTCAATAGTGTCGCGAACGTTTTATGACATTTGAACCAAATGTTACACGTGCTTGCAAATTTCTACTTATATATGTATATCTGTTTACGAGCTATGTGACCCGTTATCACGAAATATATCTTAATTACTATATTATTATTTGCATGTAATAATAATATAGTATTATTATTTGTGTGTAATAACTGTAATTAACTTCTGTTATATTAAAATTCGCGGCCTACAGACGCAGATCACAGAATGAATAATAATAATAATAAGTCTGAGTCCCTTGTGGTTTTGTCTAGCTTTGAACCCTCTCAGCACTCTGTTAGAGGGTTCAGGGTTAGGCTATCCGTTTGCAGAAAGATGATCAAGTTACATCTCAGCTTCTTTATATGGATGATTTGAAATTAATGGCCTCGACAAAGTTACAATTGACGGTGTTATTAAGGGTCACTGAAAACTTTAGACAGCTAGTAAAATGGAATTTGGTGTAGACAAGTGTGTAGTCATTTATTTATTTATTTATTTATTTATTTATTTACACTTTATGCACTTTGTACAGCGGCGGACTTAATGCCCAAGGCATTCTCTTCCAGTCAACCTTAAGGTGGTATAGACATATTGTAAGGGAGGTGCACAGCGGTTATATTGACAATTAAGATATATAATACACGAGTACGTATACATACATGAACACATACAATACATACGTTATAAATACACATATAAATATACACATATATACATAAATTTACACATACACACACATTTAGATTATATTCGTACACTATGACAACTTGACTGTAAGCTGAGCCAACTATCGATAAGACGATTCTTCAATCTCGTTAAGAAGGAGATTATGTACATTCTTTTTGAATGTAAAACGGTTTGTGGACATCCTGACTTCGAGCGGGAGCGCATTCCAGAGTAGTACTGCCTGAACAAAGAACAAAGAGTTCACGAAATCAGAGTTGTAAGAGGGAAATAAGAGAAGCAGATTATTTTCTGAGCGAAGGTTTCTGTCGTGATTAGAGGATAGATAACGGAGGTACGGAGTCAGATATGTAGGTGAAAATGGTGAGTTGAGAAATGAGAATAGGGCAGTTAGTGCTCGCAGATTGCGGCGCTGGCGAATAGGTAACCATTTTAATTGGGAACGTAAAGCAGACACATGATCATACTTTCGAAGATTAAAAAAGTATCGAATGCAGCTATTGAGAAGTCGGTCTAGTTTGTTAAGAAGGTCTGCATTCAGGTCGTAATAACACATATCACCATAGTCGATTATTGGGATTATTAGTCATGTATGTAAAGAAGGGCGTGATTGTAGAATCTGAAGGAATAGAACTTTCAGATTCAACAAAACTCAGATCTCTGTCTGCCACCGAAACTTACAAATATCTAGGTTTTTCACAGTCCTTGGGAATACCAGAATCTGGCGTGAAACAAATTTTACAGGAACACTTCTTTGGCCGCCTAAAAAAAGTACTTTAAAATCTTTTCAGGAGGAGGTAACAAGGTGCGAACCTGTAATAGTTGGGTCATGCCGGTTCTGATATATGCCTTTGGTGTACTTAGATGGACTCAAACTGAATTAGATGCACTTGACAGGAGAGTCCGTACATTGCTGACTGTATTCCCCATGCACCACCCACGTTCATCGGTTATGAGGTTGTATGTTCCGCGAAAGTTTGGAGATCGTGGTCTATTAAATATCAAGACTCTACACAATTGCAAGATATACAATCTCAGAGAATATTTTCAGTGGATACTGGTTTTACCCCGCTCATTCAGGCTAAAGAGAATTGGTGCAAACCTGTAGTACTTAGTACTACTGATCGCAAGGAAGTATGGAAGGGTAAAGAACTTAATGGTCGATTTTATCGGACCCTACACGGGTCTGATACAGACTTTAAAGCGTCGACGTCTTGGCTACGGTATGGTGACCTCTTCGGAGAAATCGAAGGATTTGTTTGTGCGATTAATGACGAAGTTATCATGACGAATAACTACCGGAAATATATTCTGAAAGATAGTACGGTTGACATCTGCCGGGCGTGCCACCGTCCTGGAGGATCTGTTAGGCATATTATTTCTGGTTGTTCTCGTCTTGCTAACGGTGAGTATTTGCTCAGGCACAACCAAGTAGCCAGGGTCGTGCACCAACAACTTGCCCTTAAATACCAACTTCTTATTTTAAAGTGCCTTACTACAGGTATGTGCCCGACCCAGTTCTCGAGAACGGTCGTGCTACGTTATATTGGGATCGATCTATTATCACAGATAGGACTATTGTTGCTAATAAGCCTGATATAACGGTGATAGATCGATTAGAGCGCCGCGCAATGATTATCGATATTGCCGTTCCTCATGACGAGAATCTCGTGAAAGTTGAAAAAGAAAAACAATTGAAGTATTTGGATCTGTCTTACGAGATTTCCGATATGTGGAATGTGGATTCGGTGATCATTGTTCCGATAATCATATCTGTTCACGGATTGATAGCCAAGAGTCTCGACCAATACCTTAAGAGGCTCACGCTAGAAGGTTGGATCAAGGGTCTGATGCAGAAGGATAATGTTCAACCCGTCACGGAATTGGAGGTTAGGGTGGTTGTTCTCTGGACCCGCCCTTAGAACACCGCCCCCGGGCCAGACGGGATACCTGCCCGAGTGCTGGCCCGAGCCCTCGAACACATGTCGGACCGCCTTAGGGAGGTTCTGGACCCTAGCTTGGCCTCCGGGCGCTTCCCTGAGTACTGGAAAAGCGGGAAGCTGGTCCTATCAAAGAAGCCGGGACGGCCTGCCGATTCGGTAGCGGTCAATAGGCCCATCGTGTTGCTGGACGAGGTGGGTAAGTTGTTTGAGAGGGTACTCTCTGCCCGCATCGTTCGGCACCTCTGCGAGGTGGGTCTCGATCTGTCGGACGCCCAATTTGGTATTCGAGCGGGGCGTTCGACGGTCGATGCCGTGCTACGCCTCAGGGCCGTTACCGAAGAGGCGGTGAGCTGTGGCGGCGTGCTGTTGGCAGTGTCGTTGGACATCGCCAACGCATTTAATAGTCTGCCATTTAGCTGCATCAGGGAAGCACTCCACTACCACGGGGTGCCAGAGTACCTGAGGCGGCTTGTGGCAGACTATCTTGAGGAGCGTACCGTCATGTACGAGGACCGAGATGGTGTTCTGCGGCGGCGGCTCATGTCGTGCGGTGTTCCGCAGGGGTCTGTCCTCGGACCACTTCTGTGGAACATGGGATACGACTGGGCCCTTCGAGGTCGCCTCCCCCCCGGGCTGGGCGTAATTTGTTACGCCGATGACACATTGGTCACAGCCCGGGGAGCGAACTTTCAAGAGGTGGCGCATCTAGCCACCATGGGAGTCTCTCTGGTGGTCGGGCGTATTGAGGCGCTGGATTTACGGGTGGCCTTGGACAAGACGGAGGCCCTTTTGTTCCATGTGCCCCGTCGTAGTCCACCCTCCGGCGCCTCCATTGTAGTCAATTCGGGCCTCGTACCGGTTCAGGCCCAGATGAAGTATCTGGGCCTGATCCTTGACGGCAGGTGGTTCTTCGACGAGCACTTCCGACAGCTTTCTCCAAAGCTGATCGGCGCTGCTTCTGCCCTTGGGCGACTTTTGCCCAATTTGGGTGGAGCCAGCGTCGCGACGAGACGGCTATACACGGAGGTTGTCCGGTCAATGGCGCTGTCTGGTGCACCAGTGTGGGTGGCAACTCTGACCGCCCAGAGTAGGGGTCGCCTCTGGCGTCCTCAGAGAATATTGGCGGCTAAAGCCATACGTGGTTACCGCACTGTATCGACGGAGGCGGCGTGCACCTTAGCCGGAACTCCCCCGTGGGATTTGGAGGCGGAAGTGCTCGCCGAAGTTTATCGGCGAACGGCAGACTTCCGGGTGGGTAGCGGCATTTGGCCCCCACCCAAAGAAATACGCGAGTGGCGATAGGCCGCTCGTTGAGCCACGATGGCTCGTTCGTCGTTCCAGCTGGAGGCTCCACGTGCTGGCTTTGCCGCCGTGGCGGCCCTCCAGCCGGTCATCGCCGAGTGGGCAGGGCGGCAGCACGGGACTCTTTCCTTCCGACTGACGCAGATTCTTTCCGGGCACGGTTGCTTCGGGAAGTATCTGCACTCGGTCGCAAAGAGGAAATTGAGTCCCGCCTGTCACCACTGCGACTGCAGTGAGGACTCGGCTCAGCACACGCTGGCGGTTTGTTCCGCTTGGGCGGCGCAACGTGGGCTCCTCACTGCAGTTATTGGAAGAGATCTCCCGCTACCGGCCGTCATACGCTCCATGGTCGGTAGCGACAGGTGTTTTACCGCGGTCGCAACCTTCTGCGAAGACGTAATTTCGCGGAAGGAAGCGGCGGAGAAGGCCCAGGAGGATAACCTCCACTCGGACCCAATTCGCCGCCGGCGAACTGGGAGGTGGAGGCGCGCGTACCAGCGCCTCATGCCACCTTGAATGTGGCCGCGGGTGGACGGGACGGGTTTTCCCCTCCATCCGCTATAGTGGCCAGCCGCGAGGAGGCGACGTCCGCGTGTGCCGTACGTCGCCTAAAAGGAGAGTTTATCCGCAGATGGTTCCCGCGGTAGCGGGCAGGCGCTAGGAGGGATCTGGATGTCTTAATAACAGCTGTTCCCGGATCCCTCCTATGTCAGGCGCAGAGTGGCACACCGTATGGTTTTAGTGGGTCCGATTCCGACACACCACCCCGCCGTAAACCCCGGTGCGGTGACGGCCCGAGGGGGTTTACACAGGTTAAAAAAAAAGGGTCTGATGCAGAAGGCAGTCCTCCTTGACACGGCCCGTATAGCGAGGAGGTTCCTGTCTAAGGAGCCCTAACCACCGGTATCTTGGTCCCTATACCCAATGTCGGTGGTCTACTATTTTTTATATTTTTAAATATGTATTTTTCTTGTATGTATGTATTCTTTTTGTATATATTTAAAAATCTGTATATATAAGTGAAATAAAGAGAATAATAACAAATATTTCGGACATTTGACACACAACGTTATCTAGTTTCAAACTAAGCAGAGCTTGTGCTATGATAACTAGACTGACTGATAGAATACTTATATACTTTTTTTTAGTAAATACTTACATACTATACATTGAAAATAAAACTTCGAAACAAATATTTGCAGATCATACAAATATTTGGTCCGACCCGGAAATCGAACCCGAAACCTCAAGTACAGCAGTCACATTCACTACCGCTGCACCACCGAGGCAAACGAAAACGAAACGAAACGAAATATAATTTTATATAGTTGTGATTTGTTTTGATAATTAAAACATGGTTAAATGATAATGTGTTAGATGCAACTCGTAGTTACGAGGTGTGGGGACGTGACCGCTGTTATGAAAGTATTGGTCAGTCGATGAGTTCTCATAGCTACTCACAGAGACCCAAATGGAATTCTACCGCTAAAGATATGTGGTTATCTATTTGTATAGCTTATAATGTAGTAACACATATGTAAAGATTACGTGTGCAATAAAAAAAGGGGTAAGAAGTTAACACAACAGTTTTTCCATCTTTTAAATAAACTATGTGATGTTATTAATTCGTGCCCCTCCAATCATTATTTTTACCGGTGGCGCAATTTAATACGAGTTCGATTTATTGGAATAAATCCAAGTAGTATATTGGGTATTAATGGAAGCAATTTAATTAACGAACTCTGTCATTACAGGATCTCAAAGAGTATAATCCTATTACTAATTATTATGACAAATGCTCGACTTAGCTCCGTCAAATCGTGAAGTTGTCGTGATCTCAGAGTCTTTAGTATCTCTTAAGACTTACTATACATTGTTGAAAGACCTCAAATATTAAAACTATAATAGCTTTTCGCACAAAATTTATGTTTCAACAAGTAAATTACAACGCAACCAATAAAGACTTGTCAAATATACATTGGTTCCATGAATTTTCAGAATTAACTTTTAATGAGACAATTAAGTACTTTTATACGTATCTAAATAATTTACGAAACTTGTACGTAACAAAGTAAATTGTGTATGCTCATACACAATTTACTCAAACATCAATTGCATTTTTCTTTAAATGACTTTGTTAAGGGGAGGACCACTTTCGACAACTTAATTATCCTTAGTGAATTTTTAAGTGTCTCGATAGAGGAAAACCAAAAAGCGGATATAACCTATACAGGTTATAGTAAAGCGTTCAAACGTATAAATCGTAATATTTTAATGTATAAGCTGGAAAATTCAGGTGTTAGGGGAGGTTCAATGGTTCACATCCCCTACATAGACAATAGGAGTCAAGTAGCTGTTCTGGAGAATTTTATGTCTAAATGAATGAATGCATCGTCCGGCAGAGGATCCGGCCTCGTCCCCGTCTCAGCCTGCTCCGTCTCCCAATATTGGTGCCATCGCTGACGCCCAATTGCGCCAAATTACCGACGCTGTGTGGCGCATGATGGACGGCCGTCTTGCTGGCCTAGAGGCAAGACTGCCTCCGGCCCCTGTTGTCCGGCTGCCGCTCGGAGCCCATAGACCAAAGGTCACATCAGTGCCAACATCGCTGCCAGTTGTGGGCGGTCGTGAGTCCTATGCGGCGGCGGCGTCGCTGTCGGCTGCTCCTGTAGCCATTCCGAGGGCACGACAGGCGGTCGGGGTAATAACCAAGACGGCTGCATCGAAATCTGGGCCTAAAAAAGTGGTAAAGGCTGGAGCAAAATATCCTCCGCTCCCCACTCCAACAGGTATACCTGGCACCACTACACCTGCCCCCTCCGCATAAGGCTAAGTCCCGAAAGCGGGGTAAAAAGGCAGCTCATAAAGCAGCCTCTACCCCGCAGTCGTCATTGGTGGTAGTGGCCCCTACAAAGAAGCCGCGCAAGCTGCAGGTACCCAAAACCGCGGTGGTGGTGGTCACGGTGTCACCGGAGACGGCTAGCGGTGGACTGTCCTACGCGGCCATATTTCAGAGGGCCCGGGCTGGCCTCGCCGGTGACACGGGGACGGTAGGAGTCAGGTTGCGTCTTGCTCAGACAGGAGCTCGAGTGCTCGAGTTCCCTGGAGCCGAAGGCGCAAAAACGGCAGATGCCTTTGCCGAGAAGTTACGGGGCATGTTTGCAGCCACGGATGGTGTGAAGATCGCCAGGCCTACCAAATGTGCAGAGTTGCGCATCTCGGGCCTGGACGACTCCATAACGGCAGAGGATGTCCGCGTTGCAGTAAGAGAGAAGACAGGGTGCAACGCGGACAACATTAGGGTCGGCACCATCCGCCCCGGTCCAGGAGGGCTTGGCGCAGTGTGGGTCAGCTGTCCCGTAGCGTCAGTCAAAATTTTAAGCGACGCCGGTAGACTGCTCATCGGTTTCGTGAGCGCTAGGATCACAGTCCTGGCGGCGAGACCGATGAGATGCTATAAATGTCTGACATCGGGGCACACACGCGCCAAGTGCATAAGTCGTTTTGACTGCAGCGGACTATGCTTCCGCTGCGGTCGACCGGGGCATAAGGCGGCAGTGTGTTCTGCCGCCCCTCACTGCCCAGTGTGTGCGGCGGGTAACAAGCCCGCCAATCACCAGATGGGGCAGGTGGGGTGCAAACCTCCCCGCGATTCTCGACAGGTGTCGGGGGCTGGGGTGCGGGTCGGGTAACCTCCACGTGCGTTCTCATGTTTCTTGTCCTTCTGACCATTGCGGTCGGGGGGAACGGAAGCAGGAGGACCGGTGCACCCTGGGCGACGGTCAATGACTTCCTTTGTGAGGTGGGTATTGGCCGCCGGCGAATAACTCGACAGGGGGGTAAACGCTCTCCGTACTCTTCTGTTAAGCAGAAGAGACTGGACGAGCGTCGGCAAGTGCCGAGGTGGGATCCATAGGGAACCCAGGGGCGGGTTGGCCCACTGCTTGCGCAGGGGTTGACAAGCATTAGTGCTATCGCCGGTGAGAGGGAATTAGCCACCCTCTTGCGTTCCGTAATCAACAGGGACTCAACAACGACCCGACTGGTGGCTCCAAGGGGGTACGATGAGAACCTGTTGACCAGAGAGCTTGCCTTGATTGGCCGGCCCATGACAAGGATAGTCTATAATACCAGACAGCAAAGTCGTAAAAACCTGTGGATACCGGCCGACCTCCGCAGTATATAGGCTTATCCGGGTGCAGGGGGCACCGCCCGGACGGACTTCATTTCCCCCATACTCGTGGGATTTAGTATGGATATGTTACAAACTCAAAAAAAACAAACAACAACGGACGGATCAACAAAAGAAACTGGCTTTATCGAAAATGGACCGATTAAGATTAGAGAGGAAAACGTGAGAGAAGGTGAGGAAAAGCGGTTGCGGCATCGGTCGCAATCGCTTATAACATCTTTCTCCAGACCTTCAACTCCGTTTTCGCTAGATGGAGATGAGCGAGTCGAAGAGAGCGATAGCTCTGCTTCGGTAGGGTCTCAAAGAGAAACGCGACGACAGTCTCGGAAGCGCGGTAATGACGCTTTGGATGGGTTTGGTCATGCGAAACGAGCACACAGTGGTAGTAACGCTAACAAGATGAGCTCAGTAGAAGTTGGCGCCCAAATGCTCGTTAGTCTCGCTGATGTCGAAGAGGTGCTAGACAAACCTCGCAGCACGAAGGCGGAATTGATGGGCACCATTCGCCAAGCTCTGCAGACTCTACAAAACGGCGTCAAGGAGCTCTGCAATAGGGCAGTGTCACGCGAGCAAGAGGAAGTGTCTGCACGGAACCGGGTCTCGGAGTTGGCTGACCAGGTGAGGAGTCTCCAACAGGAGATTGAATGCCTCACCCGAGCCAAGTCAATGGTGACGGCTTCGGTGGTACCGCATGCCTCCTTAACTCCAAACGTGGCTGGAAAGATTCCGAAGCTGACAAGCGGCCAAGTGGTGACGATTCCAAAAGCCCATCCGGCAAGGGTGGACTGCCCGGACTGGGAGCAAATTGAGGTTATTATGAACCGAGAGTTTGCCCGATTCCAGTCCGGGCTCCTAGATAGATTTTTCCCAGAAAGGGGTGCCAGGCCCACTCTAGGTCAGGGGCAGACGTCAGTGATCCAGCAGCCTGCTGTTGCAGTCCCAATGCTCTCTGCTCCTTCAGGGAAGAAAAAGAAAAAGAGAAAAAAGAAAAACAAGATGAAAAGACCCATTGTGCAAGCGCCGACACCTGTTGCACTGCTAACAAAACCATCGGCATCGGGAATAGAGAACCTGCCGGAACGAACAGTGAGGAAGGAAGGCAACACCCGGGCTCAAGTTGTAGGGCGAAAAGCCAAGGCTGCGGCTGCAAAACATAGCCCAGTAGCTACTTCCTCTCAGAGGGTGAGGAAGCCGCAGCTACCACGACCACCTACCAATGCCGCAATTGTAGTCATAGTGCCTCCGGAGTCTAGTGCTTCTCTGGCCGAGGTAATGCAGGCCACAAAGTCCCGGGTAAAACTGGCGGAACTTGGCATTACAGGCGGGGTCCGTCAGCGAAAGGCAGTCACAGGGGATCTAGTACTGGAGGTCCCTGGGCCAGACAGTGCTGCCAAAGCGGATGCTCTAGCCAAACGATTGCGTGCGGCCATGAGTGACACGGATGCACGATTTGTGCGTCCGTGCAAGACCGCCGAACTGCGGGTGATGGATTTGGACGAATCCATCACCCCCACTGAGGTTGCAGAGGCAATAGCCGCAGCGGGAGGCTGCTCCCCGTCCGACATTAAGATCGGGGAAATACGCAGATCTGCAGCGCGGCTGGGAACGGTTTGGGTCCGGGGCCCACTTACGGCAATACGCCAAGTTGCGGCCGCTCAACGTGTGCAAGTGGGATGGGCATCAGTCCGTGCAGAAGTATTAGCACCACGGCCCCTGCAGTGCTACCAATGCCTCGAAATGGGGCACGTTAGGGTGAAGTGCTCGGGCCACGCTGACAGGAGTGGGCGCTGCTTCCGCTGTGGGGAATTGGGCCACAAGGCCCGAGCTTGTGTAGCAGACACACCGAGGTGTCCGGTGTGTCTCGACCACGGCCGGCCTGCGAATCATCGACTGGGCAGCAAAAGTTGCTGCCCACCGAAGAAAAAGAAGAGGGGAGAGGTCCAACCTCAACCCATAACGAGTTCTAACTCGACGGGAGAGGCAATGGAGGCTTGAAATTCCCACCACAGACTAAGATTCTCCAGGGCAACCTTAACCACTGCCGCGCAGCACAGGATCTACTTGTTCAGACACTTGCGGAGCAGTCGGTTGCCCTGGCAGTCATTGCAGAGCCCTACAACATACCGGACCATCCGCGTTGGTTCGGGGCGGATGATGGTTTAGCGGTTATACATTGGGTGGGTGGGGAAAGCCTCCATTGCTCTCTTCTAAATAAAGGTGCGGGCTTTGTGGCAGTCGAGTGGGGGATAACAGTGGTGATAGGCTGCTACTTCTCTCCCAATCGTGGCCTAGCTGAGTATGAGGCGTACCTACACGGGTTAGGAATCTGCATCCGCAACTTCACCTCCCGTCCGGTATTCGTCCTAGGTGACTTCACCGCCCACTCAAGAGAGTGGGGCGACACCAGGGACGACGCGAGGGGAGAGGCTATCCTGGAGTGGGCAGCTGGACTGGACCTCCGACTTCTCAATCGGGGTTCAGTTAGCACCTGTGTACGCTGGCAGGGGGAGTCTATTGTCGACCTGTCGTGGGCAACTCCCTCTGCAGTACATATGGTGTCGGGATGGCGAGTGGCGGAGGAAGTGGTTACTCTCTCGGACCACCGACACATTTTATTCGATGTGTCACTCCGCCACCCGGATCGCCCTCAGCAGGAAAGAGAACCTTCGTGACGATCGTCCCTTAAGCAGCTCAACAGAGATATGGTTGTGGCTGCATCCCACGTCGCGGATTGGTCGGAGGAAAGAGTTTCGTACGATCCAGAAGAACTGGCTGTCTGGTTTGGGAATATTATGGCGTCCATATGTGATGCCTCAATGCCCCGAGTCAGGGCAGCCAGAAAGAGCTCGGCGTATTGGTGGAGCGCAGAGATCGCGCAGCTGAGAACGTCAGTTGCTAGATTACGCCGCCCGTACCTTCGAGCTCGGAGAAGACGGCGAGCCACAGTCGAAGAGATCGATAGAGCACATGGAGCTGCTGTAAAGGCTCTCAGCGATGCAATCGCAGAGGCCAAGGCTCGGTCATGGAAAGAACTCATCGCGGGACTGGATAGGGATCCATGGGGGCGCCCATACAAAATGATATTGGGCAAACTGAAGCCATGGGTCCCTCCGTTGACGGAAACTCTGGACCCAGAATTTTTGGGAAGAGTACTAGATACACTCTTCCCAAGGGTCCAGGACAGTCCCCCGATTCCTCCATCACAATCGGACCGGCAAACCTGGTCCGATGAATATGGGGTGACGGAGTTGGAGTTGGACCGGGTCACACGGCGGCTGGCTTCCCGCAACACCGCGCCTGGACCTGATGGTGTTCCAGGCCGGGCGTTGGTGATAGCTCTGTCGGTTCTGGGGAAGAAACTGAGGCGAATCTTTACAGATTGTCTCAGCCTCGGTATCTTCCCCCTCGACTGGAAACAAGCGAGACTGGTACTTTTGAAAAAAGAAGGAAGGGCTGCAAATTCTCCCTCTGCATTCCGACCGATTTGCCTGCTGAACGAGTCGGGGAAACTCTTTGAGAGGGTTATCTCTGACCGGATCAGTGGGCATCTGTCGCGAGTGGGCCCTGATCTGTCGGCCTGTCAGTTTGGATTCCGACGGGGACGTTCGACAGTAGATGCTGTTAAGTGTGTTCGATCCCTGTCGGAGTCGACAATCCAATCAGGGGGGGTGGCGTTGGCGGTTAGCCTTGATATTATCAACGCGTTCGGCACCCTCCCCTGGCAGGCAATTAGGGCGGCCCTTGTATATCACGAGGTGCCGCTCTACCTGCGGGCCGTCGTAGAGGCCTATCTACGCGACAGGACAGTGAAGTTTATCGGTCGGAATGGAGTAGAAAACCAGAGGGAGGTATGTTGTGGGGTTGCCCAAGGCTCTGTATTGGGCCCATTGCTGTGGAATCTCGTGGCGCCTCAGAAAACTGAGGCGATATGGTTTCATGGCCTACGCAGACGCCAGGAACCACCCAGCTCATGCCTTCGCGTGGGTGACGCTGAAGTCCAGGTGGGCCAGTACATGAGGTACTTAGGCCTTATCCTGGACAGTCGATGGAGCTTCGAAGAGCATTTCGGGCGATTAGTCCCCCGAGTGCGGGGGGTAGCAGGTGCGTTGCATCGTCTGTTGCCCAATCTCGGGGGACCACGGGAAGAAGTTCGCCGCCTCTATATGGGGGTTATTAGATCCATGGTCCTCTATGGGGCGCCCGTTTGGTTTAGTGACCTGGCGGGTGCCTCCCGCTGCCGGGCTCTACTCAGGAGCCTGCAGCGGTTGATGGCCATACGGATCGTGCGGGGCTACCGCACAATCTCCTATGAGGCGGCGACGATCCTGGCACGATCTCCGCCCTTCGATATTCTGGCCGACATGGACGCGATGGTTTATGACCAAATTCGTCGTTCTGTCGGTCGGAATGCTGAAGAGGCCGCGCCAGATCATGAGCCCGGAATGCTACGGCAGAACGCGCATAAGCAAGCTCTGGTGGCTTGGCAGGCACGGTTCGAAACTGAGGGCTGTGCTAGCCAACGCGCCGTCGGAGCCGTTCTGCCGAACTTCGAAGCGTGGATAGAGAGGACCGACTGTGTCACCTATCGATTGACTCAGATACTCACCGGGCACGGCTGCTTTGGTGAGTATCTGAATCGAATAGGACGGGAGGCTACGGCACAATGCCACCACTGCGAGTCCGAACGGGACTCCGCCCAGCACACGCTGGAGGACTGCCCAGCTTGGGAGTCTGAGCGTCGAGTCCTGGTCGGACGGATCGGACGAAACCTTACGCCGTCAGCACTGATCACGGCAATGCTGGCGACTCGTGAGGGATGGGAAACCGCGGTCTCCTTCTGTGAGCATGTTATGCTCCGGAAGGAGACCGCAGAGCGAGATCGGGAAAGGGCCGATCCCGCTCGAAGGAGGCGGCGAAGGGGACGCGGTAGAGGTCGCTAGTTCCCTAATCGCCGCCTAAGGGTCGCTGCGGTCATATCTTGGGGCGATGTGACTGCTGCAAGCGACCCGAGACAGGTGACATTCCGGTGCGGCCGGGGAGTGTCGTCTGGGGCGGGGCGCTGTTCTGCCTCTTACTGTGCAGGGCGGAGAGAGGTGTGATAGCGTCCTGTCCTTGTGGCATGAGGTGCCCGGGATGTACCTCACTTGTGAGGTACGGCAGGGAGGACTCTAGAAGCCGCTAATGCGTTCCTGGAGCTCCTTCCGACTGCCGAGGTAGGCCGCCGCGGGGTTTAGTGGGTATACCGGTTTTCCGGGAGTCCCACAAACGCCCTTCGTCCCTCCGGAGGGTATGGTGCGAAAAGCATTCCACGCGTAAAAAAAAAAAAAAGGTGTCGGGGGCTAGCCAGTCGACCCAGGCTGCCTCCGATACTGTTCGCACGTCAGCATCGTCGCCCATGGAGGAGGTTGTAGAGACGGTTCAGTAATGGACCAAGTCTCCAACCTCCTTGTCCAGACGAACCTGAACCACTGTGCCGCGGCACAGGACCTCTTCCTGCAAACCATGGCACAGTGGTCGATCGACGTTGCCGTAGCCGCGAAGCCTTATTATGTTTCTCCCCGTCCAAATTGGTTAGGTGACCGGGACGGTTCTGTGGCAGTCGTCGGCTCCACGGCGGCTCATTCCCCGCCCTTGTCGCTAAGAGACAAGGGCACTAAATATGTTGCTGCTGAGTGGGGGGGATCACCGTATACGGTGTATACTTCTCCCCCAACCGGAGTTTGAGCGACTTCGAGGTTTTCCTTAACAACTTGGAAACCTGGATGCGGCGACTAACGTCTGGGCACGTCTTAGTGCTGAGGGACTTCAACGCGAAATCCATTGCGTGGGGTTCCCCCAGGACGGATGCCAGGGGCGAGGCCGTAGAGGAGTGGGCGGCCTCGGTGGGCCTCTGCTTATTAAACAGAGGCTCCACCAATACGTGCGTGCGACAGCAGGGAGGGTCGATAGTGGACCTTTCATTCGCTACCCCTGCCCTCGCCGCACGAGTAAGGAACTGGCGCGTCCTGGAAGAGGTTGAGACGCTCTCGGATCACCTCTACATCCGATTCGAGCGATTCGTTCGATCCGATCCGGAGAGCTCACTCCCGGACCCAGGACCCCAGTAGGGGTCACGCGGCGCGGCGTTCTTCTCGCTTTCCGCGGTGGGCTGTAGCCAAACTAAATAGGGACCTACTAGAGGAGGCGGCCATTATTCACTCTTGGCTGTCTCCGCAGGCCCCGGCCGAGGAGGTTGACATGGGGGCTGGTCGCTTCCGCGATGCGGTTACGCAGATCTGTGATGCGGCCATGCCCCGCATACGAGGTTGTCGGCCTCCACGGAAGGAGGTTTACTGGTGGTCCCAGGAGTTGGTGGACCTCCGTGCGGCCTGTACTCGTGCCCGGAGGTCCTACACCCGTAGTCGGCAGCGACACCGCGAAGAAGGCGAAGAGGACCAGCTTCATGAGGAGTACCGAGAGGCGCGGAAAACTCTGAAGCTGGCCATCAGCCGCGCCAAAGAAATTAAGCGTAAGGAGATGCTGGAGGGTCTCGATCGTGACCCCTGGGGTCGCCCTTATCGTGCGGCGCGACAAAAGCTCCGCACGTTGGGCCCCCCCCTTACACAGACTCTCCAGCCCAGCTTCCTGCGGGAAGTGGTCGAGGGCCTTTTCCCGCAGCGGGTGGAACACACACCCCCGTCGGTGGCCTTCATGGTCGGAGACGACGGGGGGAACAACGAGGAAAATGTGCCACCCGTCAGGAAATCGGAGGTAGGGGCGGTTGTTCTACGGATCCGCTCTAAGAACACCGCCCCCGGGTCAGACGGGATACCTGTCCGAGTGCTGGCCCGAGCCCTCGAGCATATGTCGGACCGACTCAGGGAGGTCCTGGATGCTAGCTTGGCGTCAGGACGCTTCCCTGAGTGCTGGAAAAGTGGGAAGCTGGTCCTATTACGGAAACCGGGACGGCCTGCCGATTCGGTAGCGGCCTATAGGCCCATCGTGTTGCTGGACGAGGTGGGTAAACTGTTTGAAAGGATACTCTCTGCCCGCATCGTCCGGCACCTCTGCGAGGTGGGCCCCGATCTATCGGACGCCCAATTTGGTTTTCGGGCGGGGCGTTCGACGGTCGATGCCGTGCTGCGCCTGAGGGCCGTTACCGAAGAGGCGGTGAGCTGTGGCGGCGTGCTGTTGGCAGTGTCGTTGGACATCGCCTGATCCTAGACGGCAGGTGGCTCTTCGACGAGCACTTCCGACAGCTTTCTCCAAAGCTGGTCGGCGCTGCTTCTGCTCTTGGGCGACTTTTGCCGAATTTGGGTGGAGCCAGCGTCGCGACGAGACGGCTATACACGGGGTTGTCCGGTCAATGGCGCTGTATGGTGCACCGGTGTGGGCGGCGGCTCTGACCACCCAGAATAGGGCTCGCCTCTGGCGCCCTCAGAGAATATTGGCGGTTAGAGCCATACGCGGTTACCGCACCGTATCTACGGAGGCGGCGTGCGCCTTGGCCGGAACTCCCCCGTGGGATTTGGAGGTGGAAGTGCTCGCCGAAGTTTATCGGAGGACGGCTGACTTCCGGGCGGGTAGCGGCATACGGCCCCCGCCCGAAGAGGTACGCGAGTGGCGTGAGGCCGCTCGTCGAGCCACAATGGCTCGTTGGTCGTCCCGGTTGGAGACTCCACGTGCTGACTTTGCCCTCGTGGAGGCTCTCTAGCCGGTGATCGCCGAGTGGGCAGGGCGGCAGCACGGGACCCTTTCCTTCCGACTGACGCAGGTCCTTTCCGGGCACGGTTGCTTCGGGAGGTATCTGCACTTGGTCGCCAGGAGGGAATTGAGTCCCGCTTGTCACCACTGCGACTGCAGTGAGGACTCGGCTCAGCACACGCTAGCGGTTTGTTCCGCCTGGGCGGCGCAGCGTGGGGTCCTCACTGCAATTATTGGAGGAGATCTCTCGCTACCGGCCGTTATACACTCCATGGCCGGTAGCGACAGTTGTTTTACCGCGGTCGCAACCTTCTGCGAAGACGTAATTTCGCGGAAGGAGGCGGCGGAGAAGGCCCGGGAGGACGATCTCCACTCGGACCCAATTCGCCGCCGGCGAGCCGGGCGGCGGAGGCGCGCATACCAGCGCCTCATGCCGCGTTGAGTGTGGCCGCGGGTGGACGGGACGGGTTTTCCCCTCCATCCGCTATAGTGGCCAACCGCGAGGAGGTGACGTGCGCGTGTGCCGTACGTCGCCTAAATAGAGAGTTTATCCGCAGATGCTGCCCGCTTTAGCGGGCAGGCGCTAGGAGGGATCTGAATGTCGTAATAGCAGCGGTTCCCGGATCCCTACTATGTTAGGCGCAGAATGGCACACCGTGTGGTTTTAGTCGGTCCGATTCCGACACACCGCCTCGCCGTAAACCCCGGTGGAGTGACGGCCCGAAGGGGTTTCCACGCGTTAAAAAAAAAAAGGTCAAACACCAGTCAAACCAAAAACTCAGTTTTGGTGGACAATGATTATTATGTCGTGTATGTTTTTTGATAATAATATTATAATAATAATAACAGTAAGCTTTTGTAATCATCACTAAACTTGGTTCTGTTAGAATATTATTTGAAGGACGTGACAGTTGTATCAAAACAAAAAATATGTTAAGATGCAAAAACATGAAAAAACAGATACATCTACATAAATAAATAGATATCGTATTTAATAATCATCATATATTATCAGATAATCAATACATATCAACAACATAAATATTTGTTACATAAATGTCAGTATTGAGCATTCTTTATACAGTTCATCAGTGCTATACCGTCGAGGATTATTATAATTTCAATTAATGCCTCATGACATTGTCTACAAGTCGATCCTTAAAAGATTGTTTGAAGAACTTGCCAGGTGTATTAAAAAAGAATGTTAATGTTTGTTATTTCATTATTAATAATAAATCTGAATATATGCAATATTCGACAAAAAACGATCTATACAAACATTAATTGCATATGATGTGTAACATATGACCTGTCTTATTATACTCTAGTTCACGTTGCACAACAAAAACACACCTATCGCCTAAGAAGCCTGTCTTCAGTCCGATAGAGAAACAGTTTAAAGTGATGGGATGGGACCTTTCCCATCCCATCACTTTAAACCAGAGCGAATTCAAGGTGGGAAATCAAGGGATTTCAGTGGGTAATCATAAAGATGAGTCACACGACCGGCTTCGACCTATTCTTCCGGTAATTCCTTATTTTTTCTCTATTGATAGGCAAGAAAAGCATAATAGGCACCACATATTGCACCGATTACAAGTCAAGTCAGCGTTACTATAGTTGTGTCAGTACACAACTATAGTAACGCTGACTTGACTAAAGTTTGACCAACTATAAAGTTTGGTGTGATTCAAATACGTAACATAATGGAACCTTCCATGGTAATGAGATGTTTTAAAGCGGTCACAACTAGCCTATATCAGTTGCCGACCTCCTATCGCCAGACACAAAATCATACTATAAAATTGCTTAGTTGCGACGTGAAAGAAGGACAAACAAACACACTTTTGCATTTATAATATTATTCATAATAGTAATTTATAATATTAGTTATAATTAGTATTAATATATTAGTATTAGTATTAGTATGTTAGTAGGCATTATACAAATGACACGTGTCTTTGATATTATACTTTCAAATTATTTCATATCTATCATGTTTCTCTACTTTGGTATGTCTTGTTGAACTGATAACCTAATTAAGCCAGTATAAACTGAAAAGACAATTACTGTCGCTACGCGACAATGTCTATAAAGTTGGCGCACGCAAACCAACCAACAGCTTTTTAGTCTGAAGACAAAACGCAGGAGAACCGGCTGATTTTATCAAATATGTAGTCATCGTCTAACTATATTAATTACTTTAAATTTTATCTTTTAAATTATATCTTTAAAATATATTTTTATCTATACGTACTACATATATTAGGTAAACGTGGTGTAAGATGCTCTGCGGCACAATAAACCGACGACTTAAGGAAAGAAGCTGGCAGCGGACAGATAAAGACTACCGATGAGCAGAAAAATTCTAATCCCTTTCGATTTTCGATACACACTTTTTAAATTGCTGCCAATTTGTAAAAACAAATGACAATCTAAAATTTTAAAACATCTGCGGATTTCCAAAGACTTCTCAGAATTAAAAATTTAAATATTTTTTTCATTGACCGCTTTTCTTAGTTTTATCGTTAATTATGTTACTTCAATTTTGTTTGTCACCTGTATTGTATATCACCCATACATATTTATTTACCTACTATATTTTAATCAAATGGCACAAGGTTCAGGTTTTTATTAGTTATTACTACTGTGTAAATGAACCAATTGTGCCCAATTACAAAGACTGTCAAAGTAATGTTGATACTGACTTCCCTAATCAAGTAGTTTTATTCTTTATTAACAAAACCAAAATATTGCACATTATACTTAGCGTCTTTCCGCCACAATTAGGGGACAAGGATAATTAATTAACAGATATATTAGGTGATCCGCGCAACATCATCTGGCTCTCTAGAGGAATTTTTATTGCTCCGTTATGCAACATTTTATATTATTCTATTGGTACTAGCGTAATGTTACTGCTGATGGCCTATAGCCTTCCTGAATGAGGACGCTATCAAATACTAAAACTGCTTCTCTTTTTTATGTTAATATAGAATCAGATATCCTACCAATAAAGTAATATCTCAACAAAATTTAAACAAACAAAACAAGGCCCTAAGTTTTTTTTAAGTCAAAGGAATCTTATGAAATGTAAGATAGATTCATTTACACATTTTCCATTTATTATTTTAATCAGCTGGTGCCTAAGACTTCCTCCGCTATTTATAAGAACTACGGATAGTAGTTTTTGGTTTTAGAAGAATATTAAAATAGTGGTAGTCACATCATCATTAAACTTTAATAGTCAGCTACTGGGCATAGCCTTTTTTAGCCTACTCTTTTAGCCTAATATGATATACATTGCCCAGAAGGGTTGCTATGGGCTGCGGTCCGAATTGTGCTCACAGCACTCACGACGTTTACACTGCTAACGTGTGGTCCGATTTAATTAGCGTGCCAACGTCTGTTAACAGTATTAATAATTCAGACCACTTGTGAGTGTGCTTACGAATTCAAAAAGTTAAACATAACCTAACAGAGCATTTTTTGACATAAATACGAGTGGAGTATGTGGTGTAGTCGATGAAGATGATAAAATGCTTGTATTTCAAGCATTTTCCGCAATCAAAATTTAAATTACTCATTTTCAGCCTATGTCCAGCAGCAGACTATTAAAGGCTGTTGATGGTTATATTACCTATTTTAGGTGATTAACATGGATATATATAATAGTGGTTCAACATCCAACCTGCTACGTACATACGAGTATAAGAGATACTTTTGGAAAAAACAATTGCATTTAAAAGTTGATTTAATTTAAAAAAAAACGAAGAATGTTTAATCAAGACTATATTTGGTGAAATGCTGGAATGCAATATTAAATGCCATAGAAAACAAAGTCCAGCTGAAAAATAACACATTTCTTAAACCATTGGAATAAAATATTGCCTAAAAATCATAGATTTAAATAAATGGCGCCAAATAACGCCAATGCTCACGGTGCTAACGATCCGACCCGTCAGTACTGTAAGCACTAGGTAGTGACGTCACATGTGACGTCATAGCATCCACAACGCTAACGGTGAGCGTGAAAAGCACGAATTGGATCGCACGTTGGTACGCTATGAGCGCTGTGAGCGTGATTCGGACCACGGCCTAGTAGTAGGGGAGCCGTAGAAGGGATTCCGGGATTAACTCGAGCGCGGCAGATTAATATACAGGAGGATACCTTGTACTCTATTAAGTACTTACACCAAATATGAGACTTCTATATATAATCGCCTGTCAAGGATAAAGGATCAGATTAGTAAAAAAAAATTGATCATCAAACATTTTCAAGCGCGTCAGATTAAGATAAGACGAGTTAGTTACGTGCTAAAACGTGTAGATTTCACTAATCTGACAATTTGAGTGAGACGTAAAGAAGGGGGAGGGCTACAAAGTTGTAAAAAAAAACGTCATTTGGACATTCTCGAGCGTGGCTAAATTTTTTTTTATTTCGAATGAAATAATTCAAGGATTACGAAAAATATATAATCTGACAATTTCCGCAAGCCGAAGCAACAAAAATTCATCGATAAAGTTTAATGCGTGCAGCTACGTGTTGCCTATGTTCCCCTCTCCGTGCTTCTATTCCTCTTACACAATTGAATTTTTTATATTTATTGTCTTATAAATACAAATATTCTACTTTAAAAAACATGTACTTTCTCATTTGCATGCTATTTCCTGAGCTTTTCAATTAATAAGTCAATAGTTTAAAAAAAAACAAAAAACATTTTTTTAATTATAACGACGTTAAACTTTAACTATAGAAAAGCGTTTCAGTAGCTCCGAAAATGTAAATTCATAAGTTCTGTAAAGTTACTGTACACTCAAATGCATTTCGTTGTCATGCGGTAAAGATGATCGTAACCAGACAAACATTTAAAAAAAAATTATGATGTTAAGATAGATCTTATCTTATTCTTATTGCCGTACATTGCTAAACGAAAAAAGAATAAGAGACCATCAATTGATCTATAAAAAAACTAAGTTTTACATTATAAAAATGTAGCAACACTGTTAAAGTTGTCAAGTCAGTCTTGTCAACGTGTCTGATAAGTGCAAGGAATGCTCAAATAAAATAATCTATTCGTAAAATGTATGGTTTGTATAGAAGAAAATAACTTCAATTTTATTACAAGTAATTTCAGTAAATATTAATAAAAAACAAGCTTAAAATATGGTTCTACTCGGTAATGACGAGGTAAGACAGATATATAAATTAGTAATGTCCCGTGTCTGTATTTTTCTAATTTCTAATTCATAAAATATATCCATTTTCAGTTTCTTGCAGAACTAACAAAGTTATTCCAAAAAGCACGCAGCTCAGGATCAATTACTATGACAATGAAACGATGTGAGTGTTGACATTTTACCTACATGTTTTATATTGTCGAATTAGAATGCAAATCAAGACTATATTTTGGTTTTAGATGATGGCCGGACTAAGCCTCAGCCGCGTGATGGAACTCCTGCAGTTAAGAATCCAGAATACAAATGCTTGATAAGAGCACAAACTGGCAGTAAAAAAATTTCAACAGTCATAGAGCAAAAAGAGGTGGAGAGGTTTAGCACAGCCTATTCTAATTTATTAAAAACAAGTGTAAATGGGTTAAAACGATTAAAAAAGCCGAAGAAAAAAGCACTGGCTACTCAGTAATTTACTTTGTAGCTGCGACAATGTGTCATGACTGAAGATATAGTGCGCAATATACATAAGTGTTGTGAACTTGATGTGAATGTGAACTATACCACCGTGTTGTCCTAGCTTGTAGGATAAGGTCCATTGAAAAGTGCTCTTCTCTCTCTGTGAGATCTGAAGAGTTGGAGTCTTGCCTGCCATTGCTAGTGATGCAGGCGCTGTCAAGTCTTTGACCACTGTCCAATGCATCTATTTTTATATTTATGTTACAACTCCCAATAAAGTTTTATGAGAAGTTCAGCTATATGTTATTTTCAATTCTAGCACATCAATTTCATATATTTAAAATAACCCAAGCTCTATTGTCACAAATTTCCATGTGACAGTAGTGAGTATACTGAATACAAGGTACCAACATGTCACAAATAATATATATGTACCCTTATAAAAAAAAATTGTTCAAAAGATATTCAAATACTAAAAACAGTATTCTATTTTGGCAAATATAATGACTTCAGGTAATAAGAAGTTGAGTAGATTATGCAGTGCAATTGCTATGCTGTGCTGTTGCAAAGAACTGTGCCTCTAATAATCTAATGGAGTTAGCAATAGTCAAGTGACCTGAAAGAAAATTCATTTACATTTCAGTTAAATCTAACTAACAAAGGTAATTCATTAAATATTTGTGTGTAGTTTACCCCTGAATCTTAACCTCTATGCCTCGGAGAGCACCTGCACCTCATCACACCCTGGTGGTATCTGATAACCATCTCACCGGATAGTGAAAGTTTGGGAACCGAGAGTGCGTGTTTTAGCACACATACTTGTGCACTATAATGTCGTCTGTGTAGTAGCCTGTTCTAAATTAAGACTGGTACCTGTGGTTGAATTCGGCTAGGAGTACATCTGAATGAATCTCTTTGAGTTCAGTGAATGTTCCCTACTAAGCACAGTGGAGCTTCACCAATAAACGGTTCAAATTCGAATGCAGAAAGGAGCTCGACTCAGGTAACTTAAGTCGTCAAATAAACGAACCCTAGTACATAATAATATTTACACAATTTAAATGATACTATAATAATTACAGACAGTACTTCTGAACAAATATATTTATGTATATGTCACAAGTAGAGCTATTTTATAAGGGTAAACCAAATATTTGTAAATTTAGTAGGTATTTAGAAAATAAAACAACGCCAATGCTGAAAGTCTGTCTCATGATCATTAATCTTCAAAAATAACACTGCAGAAAGTACTTGTTGGCAAGTTTCAATAAATAATCTATAATTTCCGGACGGATTTATAATCTTTATTCACGGAGCAAATTGTAATCGAAAATACCTTTCGGTAAACCGCTGGTATTCGTAATTCGAATATTCCTTTTATGACATTTGTGGGATCAAGAGTAGATTGGACTGAATTTTGAAAGAATTCTTATTACGAGAACTGACTTTTCATTCTCTATATCAAACAGCAATGCAGATGATGAGGTTAATTGAAATAAATCAAACACACATAAAACAACACTTATTTCCCAGAGAGATAGGCACAGACAATTGATCTCCACTTAATATTGTCTTGACACACCTCTTTTGCTTCCTTCACATTCATCAATCGCTGCATGTAAATAAATTCATAGAATACTTCTTTTATAAATACATACCTCGTGTACATAGGAAACATCCACAACAAATATCAATACAACAAAAAACAAACAACACATCTAAAAAATATCTGTATATCATACAAGCATTTGGTCGGATCCGGGCATCAAACCGAGACCTCAAGTTTCAATATGCGTACTACTTAGGTTAAATATTTTTAGAATGTCAAAGAAAACAGTTTGAACATTATAACCGCCTTCCTCTGGTAAATGTGAAATATACGACCTACAAGCCTATAGGTGAACAAAGGCCAGTTCTGTAATAAAAAACATCATCTTTATAAATGTTGGAATTATAATTAAACGAACAGACTTAAAAATTGATTAAATATATTTATTTCATTAACTCTACAAAATAGTATGAATTGAGGATGTTTTAACAATTACAGCAATATCACAACATGAGACCAATACATTTAACAATATGAAATACATTAATTGAAATTATAACTGACATCTTCAATACTTGATACACACTTTCAGCTGCATCACTCTATAAAAATATAATTAATTTTTTGTCTCGTTTATTTTATAATTAATATAATACTGTCAATTTAATTGTGAATTTGTTTATAACAAAATTAATAATGCTTAGAAAAATTGGCAACACAAATTTCGAATATAAAAGTTTCGAAAAAACATGATTGTCATTCTTGAAGGGTAACCCTATAGGTCTAAATGGTGTATTTAATAGACCTTGACGTTCATTGTCTCAATAATAAGTAAGTTACAATTTGAGACACCTTTTTTGTTATCATTTTATATGTACTTAATAAAAAATGAGTAAAGACAAACTCTATGGCAGATAAGACTTCATTTTCTTTATGTTATTTATTATTGCAAATGTATTCAATATATATATCTCTCAAAGGTATTTAATAATATTATAACTAATTTACGAGTATTACGATTCGTTAACAACAAACTAATTATTTGTGAATGGTCTGACAACACTGTCAATTTCATCTTTCGTCAAAATACATACAATTACATAACGATATATAATTTATATCTCACTCTAGATATATATATTTATATATATATAATGAAACATCCATATAGAACTTTTTGCCATTATTGCATATATAAAATAAATATGACTTTCGTTTTAACAGAAACATGCAACCCAGTCAAACCTAGTATTATAATATATATATTAGCATTTTCGGGGATTAATATTTAATATTCAAATAAAATAAAACGAGTCAATTTAAATTGTTACTTCACATTTTTGGAAGTGAGTCGTTTGAGACAAGCATTCCTAACTTGGTCGTTTCCAATACGTTCCGCTTCCTGCAGTACCCGACGTAGATCATTCGTCCGGTCGTGGCGAGCCGCTAGAATGTAAGCGCTACTCGCATTATGACATACTAGATAACAGGATATCTGTAATGAAAAAACCATAAGTGATTACTAAAAAAGTTAACTCTACAAATTTGTTACTTGGTTTTGGTGTATACAACATTATAATAGTGCGATGCCTAAGAAAGTGTACCTTAATAGTGACGCTGTGTATGTCGTCTATAAGTATCTCAGCTTGTTCATCGTACAGCTGACCTCGAGATTCACAGCGTGTCACCACCGCACTTACTCCCGACTCTAAAACTTGGTCACTCATCAAACTGGAAAATTAATTCAATAAAATATCAAAACCTGTAGCTTCAGCCAAACTGCAACTAAACTGAAATAATTGCAATTTTATCTCTTTTTCTTAATTAAATATTACATTATGGTTATCTAAATATACATAACGTTTTTATTACGTAATACGTATAGCCCAGTCATTTGGTCGCAAAAAAAGGGGATTACGTGAAAACTTTTCCCGGAGTTTTCAAAATTGGTTATTGTATGGATCAACTTTGCAATCTCGTATGTCCAACACTCGCATCGCCATTTTGAAAAAATGGCGCCTATTGATAGTTTTTTTGGGAATATCTTCTTTCCAACTCATTTCACGAGAGAATCATTTATGTACGAAATTAAACTAGAAATAGAATCCCAGAGTATACCGAAATCCAAAAAATAACCAATTTTCAAAACTCCTGGAAAACTTTCTAGGTAAAACAATCAAATGACTGTCTTAGTCTTTAAATTTAGCACCTCAACAGCAACTACTTCACATTATAATACATATATTAGTAATATTAATATATCTAAAAGAATTTTCCGTTTTCCGTCTTCATATATTTTAGATTGAACTTAAAAGTTATTAGCAAACATTTTTAGTAAAATTTTGGACATACCTAGCAGCAGTTTCCTTAGACACGCGTATGCACTTAGCCAATGTCTTGACTTCCATAAACCTATCAACATTGACTAAAAATTTTGCTACGTGAATATAAATGTTCATCGAGTCTAGTTTGTGCTCTGTTATGATCCTGGAAGAATTATATATTTTTTTTAATATTTACGAAAATATTTCATATTGGATCGCTGCTGTAAATATGTATTGCACGGATAGCGTAGTGAGTTAAGCGGTCGTCACGCCGTTTCCTACTGCGCCGACTGTTGCGGGTTCAAATCCCACATGGGAGAACACTGTCTGATCCGCAAATCGTTGTTCTAAGTCTCTCAAGTGTTCTCTGTGCCCGTTTCATGCATGTTTGTAAAGTTTCATGCGACACAATATATATATACTTCGTGCGGCACTTTTTCCAAAAAAAAAAATCCATAACAATTGAGCAGAAGTAGTGTACGAGCGTATTTAATTAAAAATAAAATAATTTTACAAGCGGTATTTTTATAAACCTTATGCATAACTTCCAAAAACTAAAGATGTTTATCAAAATACTTACTTAAAGGCTAATTCAAAACCCACTTCTATGGTAGGTCCACTTGCCAATACAACGGCGACCAGCCTTATTTTATCTGTATTAGATCCGAATAACGTGAGCGGCCTAAAGTCAGAACTCTCTGATACTTTCCGAGTATTTTGTATGAGAATCGCTTCATTGAGAACTTTCTCAGTTAACCTGCCAGTTGCTTCACATGATGCCAAAAATTTGGCCAGCTCCATTTGTCGCGTGATCGTAGTCATGAGATTGTCTATAGTAACTTTGTCTAAGTTAAAATGAAAGGATCTCGCGTCACTCGTTTCTGAAATAAACAGTGTTTTAATAATTATTAATATACATTTTAAAATTAATTACATAGGATACTACATGAATATTTAGGACTAGCGGCCCGTCCCGGCTTCGCACAGGTGGACAAAAACGGAGTTACTGTACATAGCAGTAGTATAGTATAGTAGCAGAGTAGCAAACTGTAATAGTTAGACATATGGGATCGCGAACATTTTTATAGATATCACGATTGGTAGTACATCATTTTGCTCTATCATCAATATTTTCCACAGCATACGCGATATAAGGATTCTTTTGGTACTTTTTTCACACATCGGGCTACATCGTCGAAATTTTCACGCGGATCCCTATTTTTTTTGTGTTTTAAATTTAGCTGCCCGTCCGGCGAGCCTTTAGGGTACAAACAAACAAACAAAAAAAAATTCCTCTTTATAATATTAGTATAGATAATCATCAATTTTAGTAGCGCACGTCGAATTCTTTTGTGAAGTTTTTTTACACCTTGGCTTACAAACTGCGATTTATAATACGGATCTATTTAATTTTTTTAAATAAATTATAGCCTATATTACTCCTTGATAATGTAGTTTTATATTTGTGAAAGAACGGTCAAAATCAGTACAGTAGTTTCAGAACCTTTAAGGTACAAACAAACAAAAAAAAAAAATTTTTCCTCTTTATAATATTAGTATAGAAGTATAGATTAGATGAATTACTTAAAGCCACGTACTTTTTGGTATAATGAGTTTAATAGTACTTATTCCTTAAGCGTTTTATAGATACAACAAATACTATCTACATATTTGACTGCCTCGGAGGCGCAATGGTAGAATATATGACTGCTATTAAGGTCTCCGGTTCGATACCCGGGTCGGAACAAATGTATATAAACATTTGTGAATAATTGTTTCGGAGTTAGGGTGTTTTACAAAAAAAATAAGTATTTAATCACTTATTCTCGCTGTCATAGTACAAGCTCTCCTTATTTTGAAGCTAGGTGGCGTTATGTCCGATATACGGAAACAAAAGTTTTATTTACCCTCATTCGTCATTGCGACAAGTAGTTTTTACTTTCATATAATACCTATAGTTGTAAATTAATAAACGTCTGTATATTTTAGTTGTACAATAAGTGGTGATTTTAGAATATTTTTGTACTAACTGACAGCGACCGGCACACAGTGCGACAGGTGGTGCAGAGCGGCGGAGAGATGGTGCTGGCGCGCGTGCAACGCCCCGAAGAGGGTGACCGGGGCGCAGGGCGCGGAGGGCGCGGTGGCCGCGGCGGGCACAGCGGGGCCGCCGGGGAGAGCGGGGCGTGCGTACAACAGCGCGCACGTGGCCGCAGCCCGCGCGTGCTGCGCTGTGCCGCACTGCACTGCGTACAGCGCCTCCAGCCGCTTGCTCATTTCGAGCGTGCGACACACGTGCATTATGTATTCCTAACAAATTTAATACGCGTCAACTATGTACTTGTAAAAAAAAGTATACCGAGGGTCAGTTTCACTGGTTTCTGACAAAATTTCAAATAGTTATCTGTGTAACAGATAAAGGTTGACGATATGAATACACAAAGTTATCTGACATATTTGTCTCTTTCCAAAAATTGTAAAATCGAAATCTGTATTTATCTAGTATGTAAGTTTAAAATAGTCTATAAGTCTATAATAATCGAAATTTTGTCAGCAAGTAGTGAAGCTTACCCTAAATATATCAAAATGACTTCAATAGTATAGCTAGATGAGACTTACCGCCCACATATCAAATCTACTATCAATATCGCTCATAGCTTTTAACAGATCGTTGACCTTATCCTTTTTTAAGCACTCCATATAAACGGACTCCGTGAATGTCTCTTTGTCGACTAAATTGTCGTAACAGTATTTAATCACTTCACTCAAGTTACTGTGTTTCATATAAAAGGCTATGTTCGCAACGTGAGATCCGTAGTTGGTTAAATAATAAACGCACTCTTTATAAAAAAAAGGATCTAATCTTTTAAGTTGGTGATCGACTTTGGGCTCGTTCTGATTATTGTTTCTTCTCAAAAGGCCCTGTGCCAGGCTTTTCTTAGGTTGGATAACAGCTGTTTGGAAATCACTGTAATCACCTAGCTTGATTTTTTTAACGCTTGCCAATGTATGCATGATGTTTAGCGCGGGTTCGGTTAGTTGTATCTTTTTTCTATTTGTATTCAGTGTCGTCAGCTTTTCGTTTGTGGACTGTAAACAAAATGACAATTGGTAAGTATTATTCGAACTGTTTTTTAACGTTAATAGCAAGATATACTTAACATGGTAAAGAACAAAACAGATAAAATATTAATCATTACTACTGATGCCCTTACTTTAATCGTTTCAGCTTTGTTCAATAACTGTTGATTGACGGGATAGTTCATATCTTCGAGCATACTGATAATTTCGTTAAGCAGCGGAGGGTTGGACCGAGGTCGTCCGTCCGATTGCACACTGGACATAGAACTCGTCCTCTCCGAGTATCTCATAGTATGCAACCTCCTATTAATCAACTGAGATTCAGATGCCTCCTTTCCAAATTCACAGTCTTCGGCAGCTTCAGCGCAGATATTTAAGGTGTTCTTAAAACAGTGTACGAATTTCTCCCTGGCTTGTTTAAAACAACCAGCCTTAAGGCATGCTTTGCCCCACGCTGCTAGTACACTGTTTCTCGGAAGACCAGATTTAGTTGCAATCTCTAACGCCAATTCCCATTTTTCAGCTTCTAACAGAGATCTTATTATCTGACCTGCATGAAAAATATTGATCAGTGTGCATGTTCAATGTATTTTTTTATTTAATATAAAGATGATGCGTGTGCTCGTTGCCTCACAGAACAGAGGAATAAAATAGAAGCGTAATGTGGGCGTGGCAAGCGCGCAAGAACTTTGAGCGTGATGGCTTACGGCAGCCATCACTTCTGTACATCTCTGAAAACGATAGTACCCTAACCGTTAAAATATGTTTTAAAAACAATCATACATTGTACATTAAATTTGTGTAACGCAATGAACTTTATTTCTTGCAGAATAGTTGGAAAAATTTTGCACGGAAATATTTGGTAGTCACTGTTTACACTGGAACACAAATATATAAGTGAAACGCTACCTTATTTAAAGACCTAAGATTGTATTTAGTAACATTTTTAGAGGCGTTTAGAATTTATATTCAATAAATCCTTTGGACGAATTCATTATATGTGTATAATATTATTCTTCGTTTAGGTGCCCGACACAGCGACAAAAGCTTCTTATTTTATTAGGCAGTCATTTTAGCCCACTAATAAAGGTTAAGAATTTCATTAAAAACTAGTTCAATAGCATAATGTAATTGTATTTTCCATTAATATGCAAGGCGCGTTATGCCTTCTGTCTTTATCACTTCTATTATAGAGCAAGAGCCCGTGAGTGCCAGACCTTCGTCATTTTATAAAAGCTGAAAGTTCTTCTATGTGTGTCCCTAGAACAGGTAAGAATGATCCCCAAACATGAAGCTGAGGCAGCGGTGGCTTTGGCAGATAACAGGCAACAAAGGTATGTAAAATTCCATCTCAAATTCGTCATAATATAAAACTTGATTTTTTTATATTTGATTCATAATAATATCAAAACTCGCGTTGCTCATTGCCAGACAGTTAGTATGGTTCCAACCCTCTGCCGGACACCCCTAAACTATTATAATTTATAATTATACTTACGTTATATTATAAAACCTAAATTTAATATATAATTTTTGGGAGCCTATTAAACTATGTTTACATAGTAGCCGGACAGTTTCGAAGGTTCTATCATCTTGCCAGACGCATTCAAAGTGAGCAGTAATCGGGAGAGCAAGGAGCGAATACAGTAACTAAGCGTTATATTATAAAACCTAAATTTTATATATAATTTTTTGGGAGCCTATTAAACTATGTTTATATAGTAGCCGGACAGTTTCGAAGGTTCTCTCATCTTGCCAGACGCATTCAAAGTGAGCAATAATCGGGAGAGCAAGGAGCGAATACAGTAACTAAACGTTATATTATAAAACCTAAGTTTTATATATATTTTTTTGGGAGCCTATTAAACTATGTTTACATAGTCGCCGGACAGTTTCGAAGGTTCTATCATCTTGCCAGGCGCATTCAAAGTGAGCAGTAATCAGGAGAGCAAGGAGCGTATACAGTAACTAGTGCGAATGAAACAGAGCGCTTAGTCTATTGCGGGATTTCACTGCGCACCCATTGTTATTAATTTCAAATTTTGCAGTTTATTTTTTTCTTAATCCAGAAATTTCATTAATTAATTTTTACAATTTCAATAACAAATATTTAAAATAATACTGAGTAAAATGTTTCTCATACAATGTCAATCATATCGAAAATCTAATAATTTAATTGATATTATTTTTCATTTTTAAGAAGTTTATTATTGTCAATGCTATTAAAATTATAAAGCCAATGAAACAAAGTAAATCAAATATTAGTGTTTATTATACCAAAGGACACATTTTTTTAAGATAAGAAATTTACAGAGAAATTAATTTATTTTAATTGAATCTAAATATTTTCATCATTTTCATCGTTATCGCGCGCTCACTAAATCGGTCCACACGTTAGCAGTTTAAACGTCGTAAGTGCTGCGAGTACAATTCGGACCGCCTTTGAATGCGTCTGGCAAGATGATAGAACCTTCGAAACTGTCCGGCTACTATGTAAACATGGTTTAATAGGCTCCCAAAAAATTATATATGAAACTTAGGTTTTATAATATAACGTTTAGTTACTGTATTCGCTCCTTGCTCTCCCGATTACTGCTCACTTTGAATGCGTCTGGCAAGATGATAGAACCTTCGAAACTGTCCGGCTACTATGTAAACATAGTTTAATAGGCTCCCAAAAAATTATATATGAAACTTAGGTTTTATAATATAACGTTTAGTTACTGTATTCGCTCCTTGCTCTCCCGATTATTGCTCACTTTGAATGCGTCTGGCAAGATGATAGAACCTTCGAAACTGTCCGGCTACTATGTAAACATGGTTTAATAGGCTCCCAAAAAATTATATATGAAACTTAGGTTTTATAATATAACGTTTAGTTACTGTATTCGCTCCTTGCTCTCCCGATTACTGCTCACTTTGAATGCGTCTGGCAAGATGATAGAACCTTCGAAACTGTCCGGCTACTATGTAAACATAGTTTAATAGGCTCCCAAAAAATTATATATGAAACTTAGGTTTTATAATATAACGTTTAGTTACTGTATTCGCTCCTTGCTCTCCCGATTATTGCTCACTTTGAATGCGTCTGGCAAGATGATAGAACCTTCGAAACTGTCCGGCTACTATATAAACATAGTTTAATAGGCTCCCAAAAAATTATATATTAAATTTAGGTTTTATAATATAACGTAAGTATAATTATAAATTATAATAGTTTAGGGGTGTCCGGCAGAGGGTTGGAACCATACTAACTGTCTGGCAATGAGCAACGCGAGTTTTGATATTATTATGAATCAAATATAAAAAAATCAAGTTTTATATTATGACGAATTTGAGATGGAATTTTACATACCTTTGTTGCCTGTTATCTGCCAAAGCCACCGCTGCCTCAGCTTCATGTTTGGGGATCATTCTTACCTGTTCTAGGGACACACATAGAAGAACTTTCAGCTTTTATAAAATGACGAAGGTCTGGCACTCACGGGCTCTTGGACCATTACAAGGAAGATTAATTTTCTCATATAGATTTCTACTTCTTTTGTATCTCTACAAAAAGTAATTATTTTTTTAAAAATGCTTTTCAAGCAGATGGCTTTATTTCCGATAGTACAAATAATACGTACTAGGGTGCGCGCCTTGCTGTGGCACGAGGTGGTGCGCCTGGTGCGTAACTAGCGTGGCCATGGCGTCCGCGTGCGCCAGGCACCGCGCCGCGTGCAACGCTCCAGTCTCCGCCACCACCGCGCCTCGGCCTGGCCTGCTACCCACCGACCACATACACACATATAATTCTACCGTACATGCTTACAGCTAAATGATAAATGATATTCATTTATGAAAGTTGAAAAATAGACCTTATAATAGTATGCTGATAAATATTCTTATACATGTCTAAATGCATATATCTTATACATAAACTGCTCCCGCGCATAGATCGAAAGGTCATGTGCAAAGTTTTGTCTTGGGTGGGAATCAAATCCACCAACCCTGGCTTAACAGTCAGGGTAACTAGCCACTAGATCAACGGGTCCATTATTTAATTTATAATGGTCTTATAGCAGCAGTTCGGTTGATCGATCTACTGAAACTAAAGAGTTGCAGTAGATTGGTTGCAAAAAAACACCGATACATTGCTACTCTTTTGTACAGTTAGGCTAACAATTTAAGCAGATAAAACTTAAAACTAACGAAAACAAATATAAATATTTCAAAAGGAACAAGTAAAAAGAGCTTTTCGCTATAAAGTCGTTTTTAAATCTTTTGTACTGATCTACTTTGAAATTTGCTAGAGTTATATGATGCTTCAAAATGAGCGAAATTTGAAATACATATGAGATTTTTTAATTAGACCATTTATTTTAAAATTTCATCCCTCACAAATAGTGTTTAGAAAAAACTGACCACTTATTAATGAAATCCAGCCACATCTTACATTCCTGTTGAAATACATAACATCGACCACTTTATACAGAAAAATTACCAAAACTCAAAAACAAATCGAGCACTTTTTTCTTCAAAACAACAAAAAAGAACTATCATTTAAAAACTAGTAAACATAAATGAAGGAAAAACAAATAGTGCATAGTGACACTCACGTGGCTTCTTGTGGAGTCCTTGAATATAGTTCAGCAGCTGCGAGCAGTAGCGAGCGCCGCGCTCGCACCAACAGTCGTGCGTCGCCACCGCTTGACAGCTCACGAGCTACTTCGTCGCTGCGGTCTAACAGGAACCTGGAATAATATGCACAACCGGCCTTAATACTTTCCCACTACGGAAGTCACAAGTCACATATTTTTATAAAATAAATAAAAAAAACAGTGATAGTCGAAAATTTTTGCAGAAAAATAAAATACTCATATTTAAAACATAGACATTAGGGTGTCCCTTAAATTTCAAGTTCGATATTTTTTTACGCATACCTTCTTAAAAGTTTCGTAATAACCCTATATTGTCTAGAAAAAAATATTAGTTCGATATATAAACGATAACCCGTGCCGACTTGCTATTTAAACTTGTCGATACAAGTTGCTTAAGTACTGCCCAGTGACCTGTTACGACATGTTTTATTTGCCATTTCGTACGTGATTTTTGAGACTATTAGTGCTTCATTGTTTAGTGCGTAAACATGTCGGTGGAATTACGGAGTGATAAACAAAATATTTTTCTTATCGGATTGACTAGCTACCAAATAAATGGTGCAAAATTACCATCTAGTCGACAAGTTCTCTCAGTCCTATTTTACAATATTCGTGAGGTTAAATTGACTGTTAGTAAAAGTGCAAATCTTGTGATTAGGGAGTGCATCATATATTGGGAAAAAGCAAGAATTCCAACAAGAGCATTTCCTAACTGCATGAAGAAACTTATTGATTTATATCATGTTTGGAGAGAGTTGCAAAAAAATTGTAAGAAAACTCAGATTACGTTTAAGAGTCGTGAGAACAATTTTATAATTAATCTTGATAATTTGTTTGATATTGCACATGCTGATGCTTTTGAGAGAATGAAAATAGAGGAAGATAAATTATTTTTAATGAAACAGAGAGAGCCAGGTCGACCGGGATGCTTAGGTGGTGTAGATAAAAAATTGACGGAAACAGAACAAAGATCTAGACAACGACGATTGGAAGAAGAGGAAAGGATTGTAAGACAAAGAGAATCACTAGCTGTTGCATCTACTTCCACCACAAATAACTTAGACAGTGTAGAAGATTCAGACGAAGAACAGATCTTGAATTCTGAACTCAGCTTGCCGGACGTTCCCTGCCATGAACAAAGTTCAAAAAGAGGTAGAAAGAATCTTATAACACCTAAACTAGTTGCAGCTTTTGATCGATGCCAGTTAAGCATTAGAGATACCGTTTACATTCTTAATGCGGTGGTAGAAGCGCTTGGTCTGAGCAGCGATGATTTCTGTATTAACAAATCCTCGATTCAGCGAATTCGTACTGAAACTAGAAAATCAAGGGCAGAAGCAATAAAATCTAACTTCCAAAACAATGTACCCGACATAGTCACAGTCCATTGGGATGGAAAACTATTACCGGGGTTGGATGTACGGAGTTCAAAAGAAGAACGCTTGCCAGTTATAGCTTCATTTGACGATAGAGAGCAGCTTCTTGCAGTGCTGAAACTAGAAAGTTCTTCTGGAAAACATCAAGCGAAGGCTGTATCAGCAGCTCTCTTTGACTGGAACCTTTATGATAAAGTGCAAATAATGTGCTGCGACACAACAGCTTCCAATATGGGCCGTTTTAATGGAGCTTGTGCTATTTTGGAGCAAACTTTAGGAAGAGAATTGTTGCTTTTCGCCTCTCGTCATCATGTTTATGAATTGGTCCTAAAAGCTGTCTTTGAAACCAAGATTAAGCAAATTACTAGTAGCCCAGATATTCCGATGTTCAAAAAGTTCCAAGAAAATTGGAAAAACATTGATTGTACTAAAATTGAACCATCTCTTAATTTCGTAAAAGCACGGGTTGCCGAGACAGACATTCAAGCGTTGTTACTATTTTATAAGGCAGAATTAGATAAAGGTTTTGTAAGAGATGATTACCGCGAATTGGTCGAACTGTGCGTAATATTTTTAGCAGGAGACACAGAGGAAAAATTAAAACTAAGGCCCCCCGGAGCTATACATCAGGCACGCTGGATGGCGAGAGCGATCTATTCTTTAAAAATATGTTTACTTCAGTCACAATGCAGAGTAACTGCGAAGGACAAAAAGGCTCTACAAGATGTTTGCTTATTTCTCGTAATATTGTATGTTAAACCTTGGCTCGAATGTACAGTGGCGACCAAAGCACCTAATCAAGATTTGCGCTTCTTGAAGATGTTAAAAGAGTATGAAAAAGTTGACGCAACAATTTCTAAAGCTTCTATAAGCAAGTTCAGCCATCACTTGTGGTATTTATGTGAAGAGACAGTCATTCTATCACTATTTGATGATGAAGTTGACAACCAAACTAAGAAGAAGATGATTGCCAACTTCAACAGGGACAAAATCTCGGATTTTAGCAAACGCTATGACCCGTCGAAGGAAGAACTGACTCAAAAGTTGTTTGGTAAGTTAAATTGACTTTTTGTTGGATTTCAATTTCCAATGTCCAATACTTATTTATTTATTTTCAAAATTGTTGTTGATTTTTATTTGTTATTTAACTTATTTTTCTTTTTTTTTAGACAAAACACTGGATGATTTCGTATCGGAAAAGAGCAAACAATTTTTATCACGACTGCAGATCGACGACAGTTTTCTAAAGGAAGATGTATCTTCTTGGAATAACAATGCTGCTTTTCTGGAGGCTAAAAGAAGAATAAGTTATTTGAGAGTTGTAAATGATACTGCTAAAAGGGCTGTTAAATTAATGCACGATTTTAACGGACTTATCACGGCTGAAGAAGAACAAAAACAGTTCTTGCTGCGCTGTGTCCAGGAACATCTAAAATTGTATCCAGACTGTAAAAAAACTACTCTAAAAAGAAGTTACCCTGAATGATTCTTATTTCTTTATGTTTTTAATTAAAGATTAATGTTCATCTAATTTATTATTTAATTTTATTCACTTAATTCATTGCATTTATAGTGAAATTATAGCAGGCTGAAATTTTAAGACAAAACACGTTTTTTACTAAACTTTGAAGCTCGGTCGGCACTGGTTGCAATTATGCTAGATTGATAAAATTTTATATTTAAGTATCTTATAGCATTAGTAAAAATTATAGAGGGTATGCATTTCGAAATTCGAAAAAAAATTTTTTTTTGTCATATAAGGGACACCCTAATAGACATATAATGCAAAACAAAACTAAAGCTACTTGTCAAACTGGACGTACCTTGGATAATCCAAGTTAATTGAATGCATCTTCATTATCGACAAGCAAAGAGTCACATTTGGCGTAAATTCATAGCTAAACTCAGTTCTTACTGCGTCATTTCTTTTAGCGTTTGTCGACAGACACCAATCCATACAAGTGACACCACTGGCCACCGAGTCAGAATTACTACTCAACATCATAGTGTCATGTTCAGAATTAGCTTTACGATTCATTGTCTGAGTGTAACAGTCGTCACACACGCGGAACTTCACACCGCTGGGATATGACGGTACTTGCATTCTACGCCTCGAACAAGCATGACACACCAGCCGTCCACAGCGTCGACAATGATGTCTCCGAATTATCATGGAAAATATTGCCGTATGACACAACATACATCTGTCCGCTGAGTAGTCCTCAACCCATTGTTCTTTACTCGGCACTTGCTCTGGCATCACAAATGGTTTATTCGCCGCTTCAATATTTATAGAATCTATAGACTGTAATAACGAATCATCGGTCGGTTTGGGCGCTACAGGACATATATTTCTTGGGTTTTTCATATCCAAAGCCTTTTCAGCGTAATATCGCAAAAGCGCATCAACAGCATTCCTTGATATCACTAGGTTTTCAATCGATTTTATGTTGTAATACAAGTTATCACCACTCGGGTCTTTTTTCAACTTTGGAGCGATTTTGTTCAATATGACAGCTAGAACATCTAATTTACCATTCATTAAGAACTGTTCGATCATTAGAAGGGGGCTTTCTATTAGTTCCCAGAACATGCCCCTCCAATTAGGATCGATCTCGAGCATAATTTGAAGTCCTAATTTTATATTTTCAAACGCCTTCCAGTCGAATGAGCTTTCGGATATGAAGTCCACGCATACTTGAAGTATTTCTACATTTCGCACTTTAGACATCTCGTCTTGAATAAGATCCATAGCCTGGGAGGTTGGCAGTCGTAATAGAAGCTCATGAACTAGGTGTGGTGTCGCCTGATTTGTATATTCAAACATTTGCCGTAAGAGATTCATTACGATCAAATTTTTCATATTATCTGATACCCCGTGTGCATCCGCCCACTCTAAGCATAATTTAAACTGTAATAAAAATAAATAATAAGTAAATAGAATTACTTTTAATTCCTAAAATCTTAAACATAGCATAAATTGTAATTACCTTGGCAATAATGATAAAATGTTACTTGCATACAATTTTCAACTCTATTTCAATAAGATCAGATTAATATTTTATTTATATTTTAAAATTATATTTTAAAATCAAACATTTTATATATTTGATTTGAGTTGACTTTAAGAATGCTCGTAACAAGAATTATATAGAAAATAGTAGATAAGTACCTGTTGGCTATCCATAAGAATTTCAATAATACTTTCTGGGTTTTCGATTGATATTTCATATATCGCATACCAATGATTTGCTCCCATTATAGCCGCTATCTGTAACATATTCGATATTTCAATCAGAGAAGAGATCCACTTTTCTATAAATGTTATATAATATACAGACTGACTGGTGAGATACCTTCAATATTTGAGGACGTGATAGTATGCGAACATATATCATGAAATAAAATAACATAAAAACGAAATATTAAATAACTTCTTAGTAAACTTCGTACACAGTACACCGAGAGCCCAGTATTTAACTGCGGAATACTTGGACACCGCGCGGCCGCACGTGTCGCGTAGCGCGCTATCAACACAGAATACATAGGTACCTACACTGTACAGCTGTTGCCTATGTAGCGGGATGGAGGGCGGGGGTAGGTGCCGCCGCGCCGCTCGTGACTAGATCAACGTAAACAGTGCGGCGTGCTTAGGGAGTATAATATCCAAATTTCACTTATTTTTTAGAGACATTTCGATAAAAAATAAGCACCTATTTTTTTTTATATCAAGTTAACGAGAATCGAGTACCGAGTACTCTCCATAATTATTGAAGGTATCTCACCAGTCACGCTGTATAAAATATTACCTGATCATACAAAGGTATTTTGACAATCCAATCAGAACATTTCTCGTATAATCCTTCATCCAAAAGCTCTTGATTCAAGAGAAATCGAAGGTAGTCTAACACTTCCAAAGCTCCTTCAGCTGACCAAACGCTCAAATTGTTAAGAATGAGGTCCACTTTCAATTCAGGACATTTAAGGTACTGGCAATATTTCCAATTATTGACGATCTTTGGATTTGTAGCCAGTTTAAAAAGTATCAAGTCTCTTAAGTTAGACAAATTGGCACTGCACATCAATTGGCGTTCTGACAAGGACTCTATTATGTTCAAACATTTCAAGATCTTTCCGGATTCAATCAACTGTGGCATAAACAAAAATAATTTATCGAGGTCCACAGTTGTATGGAGTGATGCGAGGTATTTATTATTACCAAACAAATGCTTGGTACAATTAAATCTTTCTAATTCCATATAATTGTTTAGACATTTAGTACGAGCATCCATGCTCTGTTGCAAGCTATTATCGTTAGGTGAAGTATGAATTTTCTTTATAATGTGAGCTAAGACCCAGTTGTGGAGAACAACGTATGTCAAGCATTGTGGATCCGGCGATCGAGGCAAAGGCGCAAAGTTAGTAACCGGGTCCAGAAACAAATTCTCCTCTGGATTCTTGAAATCGTAAACTACGTGAAGAAGATTGTTGAAATTAACTTCACTGGCTTCTTTTTCAGGACCAGATAATGTAATCGATGGACAAAAGTTTAGGATAAGTTTTGGTATTAAATTAACATTCAACTTCTTACATATTGGCTCCAAATTAGTCACGGGTATCTCTTTATTATTAATCATGTTACCGAAAATGTCATGGAGTTGTCGATCTAAAACCGAGAAGTACGGTTTGTCAGTAATTTCGTTAGAACGATTGTCTTCCTGTTCCAATTGAGATACCGTTTTACAGTACATGTAACACATTCTTAAATACGGAATTCTTGTTTTCTTATTGCCTTGACGAGACACTTCGCCGACGTTACACAAATCTTTGTCAGAGGCAGCGACAACATTCATAAAAATTTGATGATATTTTTGTAACAAATTGGCATCAAGCTCAATCGATTTATTTGGATATACAACGTCGGCTAAGTCCTCACATGACTGCCGTAATTCTTTGGACAATTGGTTCAATTTACAAAATTCCTTATGGCGAATGGGAACACGGCAATCAGTAATCAACCCACAAATATTATCGATAAAATCAAACGACTTCTCAGTGTTGCCAAATATTTCGAACGTAACGCTAGCTATATCTTCAATGAATCGAATATAATTATTTTTCTTAACTGCTGCGATGTCAGTGCAGTTTCTAACTTCGGCGAGTTTTCTCTCGACGACATTTATTAGGCCGTATGTAATTTCTCTATTAAGACCGCTACTTAATAAGATGTCTACAGCATTTATAAACGGAGCATTTTGATGGTTATATAATTGTAAGTGAGGATGGCGTGCACCTAATTCCATGATGTCAAAAGAATTTGGCGCCCTATTCGAAGCAAGGAATCCTTCTACGAGACCCATGACTTCGGTTGATACAACCGACAGCGCTGACAGTTCTTTGGTCGGATAGCGCGTATCATCTCTATAATAAATTATATTTTTAATCTTTGCTATCAAGTTACGTAATTGTTCTGTAAATGTTACTTCTGTAGCTATTTCAGAATCTGCTAAATCGAACATCTGAAAGGAACGAAAAATCAAATAATACAATTAAAAAAAATTACAGTACCAACTAGTTCCTAAAACTCTTTTTGTAAATAATAATAATATTGTATATAATTCTATCATGTTGAGACCATTTTTATAGTTGTACGCCTACTATGGTTTTAATAAGAAGACGAAAAGGTTCTAATACAAATGGATATTTCTGAAAAAAATTTAGTCTACCCAAAAATACAAAACTGACAACTGCCAAGTCGTAACTACCTATACTTATTTTTTTTTGCAAATGATACTTTTAATATTTTTATGTAATATGATTAGTGCAAGCGGTTTTGTTCTAAGAGATACGTATATTTTTTTAAAAGACAACGTTGATTACAAAGTTGACCTTATAATTAATGAAGATGATTACGAAATGATTGACAAAAACCAACTGAATGATTTCACTATTGATCAAAAACCTTTCAGCAGTTTTGATAAGTAAAAAATCTTATTAAGTTGAAAATGAGACAGAAGTTGTGTTCGATGTGCCTTTAAATGTGTACGCGTTTATTATTAGGTTTACGTAACTTGTTCTCTTGGCATACGCTCTTTAAAACAAATAAAATCAATTTAATAATACTCATAATTGTAGTTATCTTTTCAGATTTATCAGTCTTTCACATTTTTGTATTATAAATATTTAAGTAAGTAATTAAATAGATGATTTACTTAATTAAAATTTTATATTAAAATATCGTTAAAATGCTGATAATTATGTCCTAAAATAAATGAAAACAAGATATGTTTTGCGAGGTCTGGCTATTAAAAAACGAGACTGCGCGCCTAGAGGACGCCCTAGAGGCGTGGGGAAAAAATGAGTAGTGCGTTGGGTATCTAGAAATCTTCTCCATTCACGTACCAAAACACCTTATCGTCACTATTATAATATTTGTACAGTACCGGTTTGTATCGAAAAACAGGAGCAACGTATCAATCTGCAATTTCTCGTTAAATTGAAAAAAACTCCGACTGAATGCTATAAATTGTTGCAAGAGGGTTATGGGGACAATTCTCTATAACGTGCGCGTGTTTTCGAGTGGTTTAAGTGCTACAGTAAGAGTTAAGAGCGCACTGAAGATTACCAGCGCCCAGGTCGCCCTGTCACTATTTCAACTCCAGAAACAGTGACCAAAATCAACCAAATTGTGCGTGCAGACCGACGAATGAGTTACAGAGGGTCAAACTGTCAACCAGGCTTAATATTTGTCAGTATTGGCAACACTGCGAGAACGATTTCGTAGGAAACGGGACGAGTTGTGGAAAAACAATTTTTGGATTTTGCATCAGGACAACGCACCTACGCATGACGTCCTATCTGTGAAACGGTATTTGGCCGATAAACGCACTCCAGTGCTTCGAGCACTGCACAGCACATAATCTAAATGTTGGTGCAAACCGCATTTAAATCAATAGTGTAAACCCTTAAGTGACACACGTATTTTTTAATTCAATATAATTCAATGTGTATTCAAGGTAATCAGCCTTTGTCATGTGAAATAAGTCTACCAAATACTACAAACATTTATTTATTACAGGCTGGCAAGTATTGAGTACAATAAGTTATTAAAAACCAATAATATGAATTTGGACGATAGAGAGACAAAATTACCTATGATCATAAAAAGAGGTGCAAAGAAAAAGATTAAGTGGGATTCCCCTTTCAAAATGAAAATTACTACCAAGAAAAATAACGTTTTGTTAAAGCGTGTAAGTAAATTACATGCTTGGAGACATATTTTGTCTTGCATGTCCTGTAGCTTGTAACTCAGTTAAGGTTTCTCTTTTGTGTAGAGTTTGATATGAAAATTTAAGTAGCTCATTAATTGAGTTAGTATCAACTTAACAGTGAAGTATTAGGGCTCGGTGTAAGCTGTACGCAAAATACTCCACTAAAGGTCATCTTGTATAGTCAAGTGCCTACAGTACATTCCAGTTTAACTTTAACCGTCATACGTATATGTACAACTTTTACGTACGTACGTTTTTAATGGACGTGTGAAAATATATACATTTCATGTTTTTTCATTTTTAAGGTACACTGTTTAAAATTAATAATATATATTTATGTACCTATAAAATATGTTAAAACATATTCTACACATATTCTTGTATCAGGTCTACTTGTAGTTTTAACGAAGAAGAACCACTTTTTAATAATGTTATCTTCAGAGTGTACACATACAGTATATTATATGAGTCACACTTTGCTTTCTTTCATATTTATCAATTGATTACCGAATAATTGCTCCGTTATTTCATACAAAGAAACAATTAATGACCGCATCAAATATGCACACAGCTGGCGCTAAACAAACATTCATTTAAAAGTCAATGTACGACTAGATAACAGAATCGGATTCGGTCAACATTGATTCCGCAAAAATATTATTCTTGCATAAGTTTAGACTATAAACATAAATACAGAAGTACTTTGAAGAATGTGATAAAAAGTAAAAGGTGTATGTGTGTGATTGGATTATAGAAATATGTAATTGGATTGCGTAAAGCCGAGTAATTTAGAGGTTACTGTGTTTTGTACAGAAGTGTCTTAAAAGAAAAATATAATAGTCAATAATGTTTTTTTTTACAATCTAGGTACTTTAATAATGATTACGTATGCATTTTAACCTATTAAAGCTTAGTACGCGATCGATCAAGAAAAGAGTAGTTGGAAAAGAAAATGAACTAGAATACAATTATAACAATTTCTTGAACGAATATTACGAACAAGCCGAAAATGATGGTGTACAAGATACGACAGGTGAGTAAGGTTTGCAAAGCTCTATAGGACTGAATATGTTCAAGAAATTTCGAAAACGTATTGGGATAGATATTCATTAATTGGTCGCCGCGAGGTTTAGTGGGTACACCGGTTCTCCGGGCACCCCACACACCCCCTTCGTCCCCTTACGTAGAATATGGTGCGAAAAACATTTCACACGTAAAAGAAAAAAGGTATTCATTAAAGCATGGCAAATTTATTGAGAAAATCACAATGACCGTAATCATTTTAATGACAATTTAACCCATAAATAGTCTTCAAAGTCATTGACAAGAATAACAAATAGATAAAAACTAACTATATTTATGCATAGATAAACCTTTCAACTAATTTTAAAAATTATGTAGTAGCATTTGATAATAGTGTAACTAGTGTATACCTATATTAGAATTTCACTGCACTTAGCCTCCGTCCCGTATGAAGCGTCTTCTAAAATCGCTAGTAGAAATAGTAGAAATTGGTCAAACTATGACAACGTATTCTGCCTTCCAGAAATACCAGAATATGGCGTTATGAATTCGTTGAAAAGCATCTTTTTACCACAATACCAAAACATGAATTACAACAACAGTATTGGTATAATAGCACTGAAAGGTTTAATGAAAGACTACAAAACTCAAAGACGACCTAAAATAGACATTGCGTATCGTCTGTGGAGGATCATTCTAATATGGTTTCTGGTGTATTTGATTATCGCAATACCTTTGTGGTGCACTCGAGGTTATTAACACTTTGATATTTAAATATGATTCATTGTCATGTACAAAATCACGGGTTAAGAGGCATTGATATATCAACTGATTAACGCTTACTATATTCTATACCAATACATATTAAACCTCCTTTTTTATGTCAAAACATTACGCTTAATGCAATTCTTTCCATTTTATGGGCTGTCGTCGGTGTAGAAAGGAATTCTCCATAAAATCTTCGTTATTAGTTTGATTTAAAGTTTTTAATGTTATCATAGCGTTTGGAGACCATGCCAGAGTTACGTGTTAGTACCCAAGGAAACACGTCCTTCGCATTAGGAATATATCCTGCGTCGCGGGGAACTTTACAAGACATACAAGAAACGGGTACAAAGAACACCCAGACTCGGAACAACAATTTTTGGATCACACAAAGTGTTTTACCATATGGGTTTTCAACCCACAGCACTCAACGCAGTAGGGAGCGGTGTGTCGATCGCTTAAACCACTAAGCCGACAATGCAGTTTATTTACGTGCAGTCTCAACTTATTCTAGAATATTCTTATAAGAAATTACCAATACTTAATTAGATCCATTTCCAGGTAACATACAGAGTGCGACATTTCACATATATCGCCACTTCTGTTGACCTCGATTCAGATAACCTTACTGTGTACCGACCATTAGATAATATAATTGTTATTATAATAAACTATATATATGCAGGTTGGTGTTGCTGCTGTTTATTTTGCAAATTTTTCAAACCTCGCCAAACTATGGAAGCAGCAAAAAAGTTTTTAATTTTAAATCCACCGGGAATATTCAAGACAAAGAAAGGGGATGTGCATTACGATCCTAGTGAAAGAGAGAAGGAAACTTATGAGGAATTCGATCATTTTTTAAAAACTAATTAACGAATCGATATACTTATATCGCAACACGAATTATCTGATAACATAATACAAAATTATAGCTAAGGAAATGTATTTCATTTACAAGGTTTGTAACCGATAAGATTTTAAAGGAACCTACAGTCCATATATTATAAAATCATGGTTATGAATGTTTCAAAGGCCAGGATCTTTTCCATTACAAATCATTTTTAATGTTCTGATGAACTTCTCAACAAACAATTTTTCCATAATCCGTAAAAGAAAATTATTATTTTTCCAATTCATCAAGTACGGAATCTGTCTAGAGTTGCCGTATGATGTATAAAGGGACCTAATCTCGATCATATTTTTTGGAACGCAAAATATTATACAATAAAAACACAATAATGCAATAACAAACATTGTTTTAACATAATTAAGTGCTTTTGGTTTTTAAGTTAATTATTAAATTATTTTAAACTGGAAGTTAAATATCTGTAATTCCTTCTTTTTTCTTTTTTTTGTCATCTGGCGTCGCCGTCATCTTTTGCGTCTCCGAAACAACTTCAGTTTGTGCATTTCTAGTAACTCTAAATATTTGGTTTTTAGGATTGTAATTTAGTAATAAAATGTTACGTTTAAGTGGGCCCGAAGATAATTTAAATAAGTAATATGGTAGCGCTTCAAGTCTTTACATTTCTATTTTAGACGAGAAAACCTTTTGTAATTATTAGGTGAAGCGGCAACAAGAAATGCATTATAAATAAAAATAAAATAAATCTGCCCAGACTGTAAACCAGTTCAAAAATCGTCTCGACAAGTTCTTGGTTGAGTCCAAAAAAGAAGACTGATTGGCACCTTTCAGGATGCAGGCTTTTATCACTTGTTTCAACTGCCTGCCTGTCTATGTAATATAATAATAATAATGTGGATTCGGTGATCATTGTTCCGATAATCCTATCTGTTCACGGATTGATAACCAAAAGCTTCAACCAACACCTTAAGAGGCTCACGTTAGAAGGTTGGATCAAGGGTCTGATAATCCTATCTGTTCACGGATTGATAGCCAAAAGCCGCAACCAACACCTTAAGAGGCACACGTTAGAAGGTTGGATCAAGGGTCTCATGCAGAAGGCAGTCATCCTTGACACGGTCCGTAAAGGGAGGACGTTTGTCTTTGGAGCCCTAAACACCGGTGTCTTGGTCTATGTACGCGCTGCCACCGTCTACTATTTTTTACATTTTTAAATATATATTTTTGTTTTCCTTTATATATTACATTTTTTTATTAATATATATATATATATATATATATATATATATATATATATATATATATACATATGAAATAAAGAGAATAATAATAATAACTTCGTTTGCTAGTAGCGTATACAATGCAATGTTGTTTAGTGGCCAAAATTAGTGTTAAATAAATGTTTGACTATCTTACCTCTAAAATCTGATTTGCTTTAGAAAAATCATTGTGGTAAAGTGCCAGGGCAACAAGGCTTGTAGGTTTCGACAGCATGATAGATATGAAGTCGATGCCATTCGTTTTCTTTGCACTGTATGCTGAAATTTAAGTTTACATTTTTATTATTATAAAACGAAATTGTTTTTATGTAGACATATCTACATTCACACAACATCCTTACTGTTTCACTAATATTATAAAATGTAAAAGTATGTTTATTTGTGTGAATGTTTGTCTTCCTTTCATGCTATAACGGAATGATTTTAAGCTATGATTTCTGTGTCTGGAGATGTTTAGGAGGCTGGAGAATAATATAGGCTACTTTTTAAGATGTTAAAACATCTCATTCCCATGGGAAGACCCATTATGATGGGTATTTGAATTGCTCAAATTTTTTTGAATTGCTTTTTTGAATTGAATAGATAGTGCTTCTTCGCCCGGTTCTGTCATTATATTTTATAAGAAAATACCCGCGGTTTCTGATAGATGGCGCTATTTCAAATAACGATTTTTTAATATTTTTTAACTTTGAATATTATAAATACGAAAGATTGTAAGGATGCATGGATGTTAGTTACTCTTACACGCAAAAACTACTGTACAGATTTAGATGAAACTCTATAGTAATATAGCTTATATATCAGAATAATGCATAGACTACTATTTACCGCAATAACCAGCATACACGCGGGTAGAGTCGTGGCCAAACTCGTTATATAGTCAAACAGACGCTAACAACTTTTAATAATGCAATAAATAAAGTTGACATTAAAATCTCCACCAAACACTGTAAAATATAAGTGACTTACTTTCATCCGAAACGGTAGACGCAAACATAACTTGGTCTGTCTCATGCTTGGTATTGTTGATCTTTTTTCTACACTTTGGTTTTTTCCGGAATGTTTTCATTTCCAACTCTCGATTTTCGTCCTCACTACTGTCATCTACTTCTACATAATCTAAACATAGCTTCAATGGCAATGGACTGGTGTCAGGGGAGAGTGTTGACACTAACTGTAGTTTCCATATAGAATGGTTCACTACTTTGACTAGCCTCTTTAGTCTAAAAGAAGTTTCACTATCATCAACCTCAAAATTTTCTTCCAATTTCTCTAAGCACAGTTTCAATGTATTCAAGATCAGTTGAGTTGTATATGAATTACACATAAATCCAGCATTACTGCTACCACCATTTTTAGAGTTCTTAGTTTGAGTTTTTGAGTAAAAATATGAACAATCAGAGTGCGCCCCACATGGATAGTCTTGACTATGCTCATGACAGGAGAAATACTCATATCGTAGAAAAAGGCATGAAAAAATATTTTCAATGACTTCAATACAGTTTTGCAAAGGTTGAATTGACAGAACTAGTCTTTTCACTTCATCCAATGATGATACAGTGTCTTGAGAACCTTCGAGCCCTTCAGAAGAGTTCACTACAGTATCAATTATCTTTGTTATAGCACAGTAACTGTTATAAGTCATAACATCCCAGTTAGAATCGAGACTCTTTTTATTAGTCTTTTTTAGTGACTTTAAATCTGCTATAAAATCATTGTTTGTATTCAAAAGTCTAGAGACCTTATATCTATCCACTTTTGATAGCCTACATACCTGAGATATCACACCTAAAGCACTTTGTGCTAAAACTTGGCTAAATATGGAAGTTGTCATAATTTTACAGTTGTTTTCTAAACAAAATTTAATTATAGTCAGTTCTCTTTTTACTTCTGTTATATAAAATTGCAGTTGGTCATCAGCAGTAGTGTATGTGTCAAGAATAGAGAATATGTTTGACAATTGATGCACCAAGGAGGTTAAATCAAATGTTTCTGGACTATTAGTTAGATCTATTAGCACCATAATAAGGATTTGTTTGGTAAAATTGTTGATTTTGAATGTTACATTCTTCATATCATGAAGTTGTTGCTTGTAAACCAGAGCTGCTTTCAAAAGCCAATGAGTTCTATCTTGGTAGCACAGTTCAAGCATATATTCTGGTGTTAATTTAAATTCTTTTTGTGGTTCATTTTTCTGGATGAAATCTGATATATTATGCAACAACTCAGGTGTTTCATGAGGTATAAGACTCAGCAAGATTTGCTTCCTGTACTGTCTAAAATTTTCTTCAGAAATATGGTGTAGAATTTGATTTGTGAATTGTGACATAAAGTTGGCATTCCATCGCACTAATGATAACAGTGTCAGTAGTCTATCAATAGAATTTATGTCACTCAATTCATTTTTTAGACTTTCCAAATATAAATGCTGTATTGCATTTAGATTTGTATTGTTATGAATATCATTTTCTTGAATATGCAACAATATAGTAGTGGTTGTAACTGGATTAATTCTTAAATTAGTTTTAAAAAATTCTAAAGTGTCTTTACTGAGTTCTTTACTTGGTTTTGATTCTTCTATGTCATAATGCCACTGTATAATTTCCTGCATGAAAAAAAAATCATAATTCATGGTAATAAATATAGTTCCGAAATTTATAAATAAAATATTTTATTTAAAAAGTAACTTACATCATATATCTCTGGTGTAAGCTTATCAAGCAACTTTAATATGTATTTTAGTTCGTCTTCCTTCATTTTGATTATGTTTTGACCTAAAAACAACAGATAATAATTATTTTATCAGAAGTCCACTAAGCAAAAAAGCACAAGAAAAACAAGGTTTGTATCAAGTTTTCCTTCACCGCACAGCATTTTGAAGAGATGGCAAATTTGATGACCATGGGCAGCTTGGTCTAGTAAGCTAAAACCTCCTTTCTAAGAAGAGTCCTATGTCCAGCAATAAACTATGAAAGGCTGTTGATGTGATGTGATGATGTGAAGCCAGCACATTAAATGCTAAAGTATGGTAATTAAAAATAGTTGAAGCAAGTAAAATTATTTTAGATGATGCCAAAATCTTTTGATCTTCAGTTTTGGAACTATCTATTTTTATTTAATAGGAGTAATCTGTACTTGCTATCCCTAAAAAATTGTCATTGTTTTTTAAGTTTGATCACTTGGCATGTACAATTATGCATGCCATTGTACATTACACTTGGAACATGTCAATGACTTGTGATCTAAGGATAGTGTTCTTATGATAACATAACATAATTGTTTGTTTACCTAATATGATAATGCCTATTGTCTAATATAATTTACATAAGTAGTACTTTGGTAACATTGTACATTGCTCTATGTGTCAGCTACATTGGTTGATATTTTATCTTTTAGATTTTCAGCATACTCCAGTGTAAACATTATTAGAAGATGACTTTGCTTGATGATAGTATGAGTATATTGAATGCTTAGATATATTGTTTGATGGTCTTAAATCGTGCACACAATAGTTGGAGACAAGATACATTGTATGGTGTGGCAGTGACATGTACTATAGTGTTAACACTGAAGTATGCTAGCAATCTAAAAGATAAAATATCAACCAATGTAGCTCACACATAGAGCAGTGTACAACCTTACCAAGGTACTACTTATGTAAATTATATTCAACAATGGGCATTATCATATTAGGTAAACAAACAATTATGTTATGTTATCATAAGAACACTACCCTTAGGTCACAAGTCGTAGACATGTTCCAACTTCCAATCACTTGTTGCTAAGAGGAATTATTTACATATGTTGTTGATATATGGTTATGTATAAACATTTGCTGTGCATAAGGCTCAGGTTCAATTCTTGGGTCAGATTAAATATTTGATGACCTGCAAGTTTTTGTTTCTGAGTTTGGGTATTTTCTATGCATATACAAGCTCTGCTTAGTTTGTAGCTAGATGGCATTGTGTGTCAGATGTCCGATTTATAATTATATTACATATTCTCACTTCACATTATGCTTGGTTTCAAACAATAATTTAGTAATATTACTATCAACAGTGTGTGTGAATACATTAAACATAATAATAACAATTTTAACATGTAGGTCACTTATTTGACAGACGTCGGAATGAATAAATATAGATATATCTTTCCTCACCTAATTTTCTACACAAAAAAATACAAAATGATTTCCTACTTTAATCATGTTCGTTAGATATATGGCATTCTAGTTGGAATATGGGTCGGCATCTTGCAAAGCCAATTCAATAAGAGAATTCAAATCACAGAGAACCACTACATAGAAGAAATTTGCAACCAAAATATTTATAGCAAAATTTCGATATACCAACAGGTGAAAAATAACGTTGAGTAACATGTTAATGTGGGGGTGATAAGACAATAATTAAGTTCTAAAATTATATTAAGCAATTATAGGTATACTTACGACATAGAAAAAAGATTGACCTCAAGCACGGGTAATATTATTTGCAAAATAATAAAAATAAATACAGACAATAACAAAGTACAAAGACAACGATAACTTTACGCTACAATACAATAATCTGGTCCAGCTGTCAGTTGTAAACTCATCACTGTCAGAAGTGGCAGAAAAATAAAAGTGTTGCCATGATAATAATAACACATTAATTTATTTCTTTCTGCATAACTGCTGTAATTTCTTTTTACCTATAAATATGTTACTTTACAAACTACTAATGAAAAATTTGATAGAATAAAATAACTCTATTATCGACAGGCATCGACGACGATAACTTTGATTAATTTAACAGTCGTGAATCATTACGATCTAATACAATCGAAGCAATCGTTTGTTTATGTTAATTCAATGTCGCCCACGGCTTCGTGCACGACATCACTACCTCGTTGGAGGTGCTTTAAGCTGTCATACTACAAGAGGCAATAACCAACAAAAGTTTGAAATAATAAAATTTGCCTATTTATTACTTTTTTACTCTCTTGTAATTGACAATCATTAATATGAAACTATTAGCACAATGTAATTTTGTGAAAAACGCTTCATTTTTATCCCGGTTTCATGGACCACACACTAGTATCTCAATTCGAGAATATCTAACAATTCTATCAAACAGACGACAACAACAAATAAAACATCCTATTAAACTTTCTTATATATCATGTGTGTATTCTTCTGACGAAAAGAAACAATTTGTAACCTTAGAAAAGAAGGCTAATTCTATAAAAGATACCTTAGATCACAAAAAAGTGTTCTTAAAAAATGCCGAACATAAAATTAGACAAAAAAGTGAAGAAATTGTAAAGGATCTAAAGCAACAGAATAAAATAACTAGCCAGAAGTTTAAAGCACAAAAAGAACACATTATTAAAGATATAATTGAAACAAAAGGCAAAATAAAAGAAAGGATTGAAGATGTAATAGAGGTAAGTAAGTAAGTAAGTAGTCTTATGTTACCTTACATAAGATACATTTAATAGCATCTGTTGCAATGACTACTAAGACTGAGGAAAAATAAATTGTCTTCATCAACATCATCTCGGCTAAAAGATGCCCACTGCTAAACATAAACTTCCCACAGGTTCTCGGCAACAACCAGTCCCATGCTGCCTACTTTGAATGGTTTCCAGCTATCCTTACTAGGTCATCTGACCACCTTGTGGGGGCAAAATTGTTATAGCTAGATCCAAACACATCTGCAGTCAGCCCGACTGTAAACAGTTATATTGAGCGATAGATGCTTGCCATATTATGGCTAGTTTTTTTTATCTTAATTCAAGTTTGAAGTATGGATTCTGCTATTACTTCTTTTATAAGAGAAGAAAACAATGAAATTTATATCTAAAAATTTCACTTTTCCATTATTGATGATTACTTTTTAAACAACATTGGATACTAATTAGAAATTGTTTACTGTTTTCATTCCAGTATAGATAAGGTCATATCTGATAAATTATGTATCATCTCTTTTCAGAAAGAAAATATTTACACAATACCAAATATATTATGTATTACTAGAATAGCGATGTCCCCATATTTGGGATATACTATATTTCAAGAGCAATATTATCTAGCTCTAGGTTTATTAGCATGTGCTGGAATTACTGATCTGGTGAGTAATAGTTAATTGTGAACTTTAAAATCTAACTTATATGGGTTTAATTAACACATTCTATCTCTGTTGTTTCATGTGTAAATAACCCACAACTCTTATTGACCTTTCTTAATATTGATTTTTAGTTAACTTTAGTAAAAAGTGCAAAGATACTATAAATTAAGAAATAGTTTTTGTGGCATTCTTTTTTAATAAAAATTCAGCATCAGAAACATTTGATGGTCCACTGCTGGACATATGACTCTCCTTAGAAAGGAGGTTTTTGCCTATTCTACCACTATACTCTTAATTTATTTTTTAAATAAATCAACCAAAACTTACTTATAAGAATCCTTTAATATGAATCTGTCTGCTTTTTTTTAGTTAGATGGATGGATAGCAAGAAACTGGAAAGGTCAGTCAACAAAGATGGGATCTTTCTTAGATCCCATGGCAGACAAGGTCCTCGTAGCAACTTTGTTTGTGTCCCTCACATATCAAAACCTGATACCTCTCCCTCTGACACTACTCATAGTTAGCAGAGATGTTGCATTAGTTGTAGCTGCCTTTGTCATCAGATACATAAGTTTACCGCAACCAGTAAGTATAAAAAGAATAATTTATGTTACTCCTAACCAATTGTGGCCAGAGTAGCCTGCCTCAATGAAGACTATTACTATGCAGGAGATATTACAGTGCACAAGGCTGGGGTTAGCAGCCACAAATGCTAACCGCAAGTCACTATACTTTAATAGATGGGTGTCATACAAGCCGATTAAGGGAGCAAGCTAAACATGAAAATGGTACTGGGAAGAGAATGAAAACTTGAAGCAGACCCATGCTAATCCATCTGGCCTGTGAAATATAGTATGCCAAAACCTCCTATCTAAAGAGAGCTCGATGTCCGAAAGAAGATTATTAAAGGCTGCTGATGACGAAGTTTATATTGTACCAAAAAATGTACTCACTTGGCTAATCTTCAACAAGGACTATCTGTCAAGGAGCAAAGCAACCTCATATTGTAGTTATCATATAGTATATATGTAATAATATTGTAAACAATATTTAGTAATTAATTTGTTGTTACTCACAAAGAATTATTTTATTATTTGTATAAAGTAGATATTTTACACAAAGAATTTATTATTGTATTCAAAACAGATTATAATATAATTATACTTTTGTCCTTATTTAATACTGATTTATATTGGCAGAATTAAATGTACAATTTTTTTTTATAAATATGTAAGAGGCCCACATTAAAAGTTGTAGCACTGTCTTTTAAAAATGATTCATAATATTTGCAGTGTGATTAAAACAATAGAACTTTATCTTGGTCTTATTAGGTTTACTATGTTTCTTGAAATAGGAAAAAACATAGACATCAATGAAATATAGAGCCAGCTTATAAGAAAAAGCAGAATTTACTTTGGGAATAGTTTACCATACTTGACTTACTAAGGCCTTAACTTTTAAAAACTTAAATTATCATTGAATAAGTAATCATGTTTACCTTGGCCTTACCTTACAGAGAACCTTAAGCAGATACTTTGATGTGACTCATGCAACCGCACAGCTTGCTCCTACAACTATTAGCAAATTTAATACAGCTATACAATTAATATTGGTAAGTATAACAGATTTTCCTTATTGAATTTAGGATTAACTGTAACAGCCACTGGTATTGTATTTCTTCAGCTTATTACCATCTACTACTAAACAGAGGTTTCATATTACGTTATTGTATTATATATGTATAGCTCTATTCCTTTATTGATAATGAACTTCTTAAGATGATTACCACCAAAACAGTTTTGCACTGAATTTGACACATAAGAATTTTAGTGCGGCTCATAATTTTTTTTTTCAGTTGGGTATTGTCACATATATTTCACTTATTATAGTATGATTTCAATAATCTTTCAGGTTGGTACCACTCTAGCGTCCCCAGTGTTTGGCTATGTTGATCATCCAGCTTTACAAATGTTGTGTGCAGCAACTGCTGCATCTACTATTGTTTCAGCATTGAGTTACTTAGTTAGTAAGGACACATATAAAGTTTTGAACAAAAAGCCCAAGTGAATTAATTTCATGAAAATACATGTCCATTGTCTATAATCATTTTTATACTTGTAGTCTTCCATACAAATTTTAGTATTGTAGCTAAGTGTTAACTAATGTTGTTTCAAAAGTATGTAAATATATTATTTTGTTAAAAGTAACATTTTGTATTGATTATCTCTTTAACACTAGTCTTTAGGTATAGGTAAGTAAAATATTTTTTATTTCAAAATAAATAAATAGTACACATATACAAAAGGAAACGATTTATTTTTTCATCCTATTCATATGAATAAATTGTAGTTAATTTACCGAAAAAATCAAGTTATAAAAATATGTAGTAGGTAGTAAATGATAACTAAATTAAGCTTATTCTAGGCGTAACAACATTTCAGGTAATGGTCATGCCAACTGTTAAACAATGTGGATGGAAATTTATAGAATGCACTCAATATTTCATTTCAATATGAATATATGATTATGGTGGAATGTTGTCTGATAATAATTTTAATTGGTTAGTGGTTAAAATATTCTGAATTAACTCCGTTTATCAAAACATAACTAAAATTAACCAGTGATATGATTTTATTTATGAGTATCATTAAACTGGACTGAATGGATATGGATGGTGGAGATTTAATTTCAAAAGGCACATACTAATGTCTAAAATTGATGTACATAAAACAAATATACTAATTGAAAGTCCAATTATTGTATTAATACCTACATTTAAATGACTTATATAAGTATTTTTTTGGTATTTACTTTTCATTCCTACAATATGCTGAAAAGCAATATTAGGTGAGTATAGTGTACACTTCTCTTGAAATATTAAACTTAGCAATTAGTCAGAGCTATTCATATAGAACTTCATTACAAAATTACTAATCTAATACCAGTTATTTTATCCACTTGTATATGATTACAAAGCTATGATAAACAACATAACTGTAATGAAATCTTTGAAGACCAAAGACTAGAGGATCATAACTAATGGTCCTGCTCTTTATAACTTTACGAGCTAATACTAATCATAAACAATATTATCAAATTAGTTTAAATTATATCTCAAGCATGCTTATAGCTGTTTATATCTATGTTTTATACATAAAGACAACTTCAAAATTAATTATGGCAGCTAGGTTAAAGTGAGAAGAAACTAGTTAAATAGTTATTGAATAATCATTATATTCTTTCTGACCACAAATTTTCTCTAGGCCAATCAGACATACACCGAACTGCAACTATCTTTGGATAAGTTTACAATTTACAATAAATTATTTAAGGAAAATAACATATCAGAACATTAAAATCAGTACAGAAGCATTGTTCAATTCTAATAGGCTTTCCAAACATGATAAATTCCATTATTGACATACTAAATGGGCACATTACATGCACACAATACACTCATTGTCAGGCACCAATAAATTAAATATGAGAAAACAAAACAGTGTTCAAATGTCACATCATTGTAAAATCTTATGCTAATAAGTATAAAAATTGTACAAAATAAAAATAGAAAAATGATTGCACAGTACAATAAAATTAATACACTACATACTGTTATAAAAAAATAATTATTATCTTTTGAATATTGGTAACAGTACTAGCTTTATTTAAGTATGTTTACAATTTTCGTGTAACAATGATATTATTACACAAATATAACCACATTATAATATAATACAAGATGCATGTTAATCATGTAAATGAAAGTTAATGAGTATAAGAGTTAAATGATCAGAATATTATTAACCAACCTTATTAATCAACTCGTCACAGATAGCTGTGAGTTCTTCATTATCCTTAATTTTCTGTGCCAATGATTCTTGCAGAGAAGAAACATGTACTTCACTCTTCTTAAGCATTGCATTTAATTTAAGAACTTCTGTCTGATGAGTTTTCTTAACAGAGTCTAACTCTGCATTGGCCTTGTTAAGTTGCTGCATGGCATGTTGCCGCAATGTTTCATATCTCGCTTCTAATTTTTGGATGGCATCATTGTTGTCCTCCACGGTTTTCTTCAAAGTTTCTTCATTACATTTGTACCCCTGAATAATAACTTTACACCGTTCATATTTGGTATGAACATCATTAAAAGCATGCTCCATAGAAGCTAAGTGAGCTGCAGCATCATCACGTTCCCTTACAAGATCAGATCGCTCTTCAATCCACCTTTTAGATTCTGCCTCACGTTCTCCAATAAGAGAAGAGATCGTGCGTTCATATTCCTCCATTACAACACTCATTTGTTTATTATTTCGTACTTTTTCTGCAACTCGTTGTGAAAGTGCTTTCTCCTTCTCAGCATATTCTTCATTTTGTTCTGTTAATTTTTTAATTTTCGTTTCACATTCTTCCAATCTTTCTCGTAATTCATGATTGATATCTCTAAGGCTTTGAGCTTCCTCCTCTTGAGCTGTAAGAAGCTCTTTGACAGCCCTTAACTGTTCCATAGTATGAGGATCCATGTCTGACGGCCTTGTAATGACTGGTGGTGGTGGCGGAATGTTAGCTCCTAGGCTCAGAAGTCTGTCTATTGTAGCAATAGCAGGTGAGACTGTATTAGCCTTTACAGGAGTCACCTTTGCTGCTGATGGCTGCTGACTTCTATTAACAGCAGGTGTAACAACTTGAGTAGGTTTCTCAGTAGGACCACTGTTATTTGGTTGCACGGATAATTGCTGCATTGAGTTCACTATATTTTGCTCTGTACCTGACATGGTACTACACTATTAGCACTATACCTCGATTAGTTTATTTAATCAAAAGTTTTCACATGATCTCACCTGAAAGCCAATAATATACGTTACGAATAATATGGAACTAATAAATATGTCAAATCATATCATGGACAGTATCACACCTTATTGGTATAATTACATGCATATCTTATCGAAAGGTTCTATGCAATTACATTTATCATATGGAAGTACCTCTGGAGCCCTAAATATGTGAAATGATCAACATCCCACGCAAGGTACAATGAATGGAAACAATAAAGTAACATTTTGCGTTATTGAAAATGTTAACCTACCACAATGTGTTCGAACTTATGTGCACTCAGGTATCAACAAAGACTAAAATCATACACCACTTCACATAAGATTTTAGTGACTTATATGATTTCAATAATTAAATAAACATCACACGAAGTAAATTAACGACGATCAAGGCGATGACATCAGTCATTTATTAACACCACAGATATATAAAAATCCTTAAATGTCATTTGATGTAATTTTTTACACCCGTCTATGAACTAAGAGCAAAGATGACTATATACGGAGTGTAAGGGAGAAGGCAAACTATCAGTCCGGAAATCCTACGGTCATAACTATTGCAAAAGGAAGGACAAAACAACTTTATGCTTTATTTTACGTTTTCTCTAGAGTCACACCACACAATAATAGCCTTGGTTATTTAAAAAAAGATATTCTAAGGTTATTGTCAGACACAGTTCAGAAACATTTGTATTTTGTTTTTTTTTTCATTAAAAATAATTTAGGTACGTAGATACGTAAAATACATTTTATGGTACTTCGTAGCGTCTTATAGCATGAAAAATATATTTTATGGTCTTGTAACTATCAAATTAAACAAATGTTCAAGCCAATTTAAAAAACGTTTGTAAAATTACCAATTTTGTCTTTAAGTCTCGAATCTACAACAAAATATCCGTTGACATGTTTTCAAACTCATCTCCCTTGACCTAAATTTCCATTTTAAGTCCGCAACGACCACTTAAATTGGCGTTTAAGTCTTAAATATTTAGATTCTGTATTTGCTAATCGATACCCAAGTCATATGTATTATCAGTTTAGTTAAACGTGTTTCTCAGTGCAGTTGTGTGTTATTTATACTGTTTTAAATAAAACGTGATGCCTGATTCAGTAATCAATCAAAGTTAAGGGAAAAATAAGGTCGTAAAACCTTGCATATAGTGTGCTATATGAGTGCAAGCAACCAAAATTTTCTGTTACCACTTAGCCCTTCATACGTCAACAATCGTGCGGTATATTTTGTCCCTTACGCCAGCTTCGCTTTTAATTTTTTGTTTTGTTTTACCTATTCATTTCATTGGACATATTCAAGAAAATAAATGTAAATGTTATTAAATTAAAAAAAAAACTTATCAATAGTATGCAAACTTACCTCAAGGCTTTGATTTTATTTTTTTCTACAACTTTATTAATACTTATACACCTTGCACTGATCAGAGCAATCATCTAAATGGTTGTAAAGTATAATACAGTAATCCACAGGAATGAAACCGTTTCCAGTAAAAGAAAATTCGAAGAATATAGATAAGTATGGCGTGGTGCTTAAGTGCTTAAGCTAAATTACTATATGCCGCAGGTGAACCAACAGGAATAGGAAATTGCCCTTGCCTTGTCATTCTCACTACGTAAATGTAAATAAATATTACTATTACTATATATTAAAAAACGATCAGCTCCAATACTGCTAAATCCTACTTTTCTGGTATTGTACACTACAATTTCAACCTCCATATACCATAGAGATAGTAAAACAATCTGTGTATGAGTGTCCGCTAAAGTGTTAAATTATAGTGGCATTACGGTAGCAAATTGTTAGGATAGTATAATAAATTAAAGAACAATAGATTTGTGAAAGTTATATAAATCATACCTGCACTTGATATTGCACAAGACATTTTAAATGTCAGTCTTTTTTTATTTTTTTTTATTTTAAGCGTCTGCCAAAGTGACTACTCTGCCTGATGAAAAGCAGTAATACAATCCAAAAATTGTGATCACGATACTTTATTGCGGTCTCAATGCAGTATGGTGACCCACACTATGGTAGCCTAAGGCGATGGTTTTTCATGCCCCGCTTGGAGACTTAAAAACATAAGTCATAGCGGCAATGTAAGGCTCGCTTATCACGATAACCGTCGTTCCATATATCAATGGGCCGCCAGTCTCGCACTTTAACTAAACATCGAACGCTATCGCTTCAGGTTGGTCTTCTGTGAGAGGGTAGTACTATCCCGGTGGAGCCGTCACCTTACTTACGAGTATTTATTTCGTTTATATTCTATCAAATGGTGACAATTATATTATATGTCTAATTAATAAAGAAAGTTGAAGATTAAGAAGAGAAATAAGTATTGAAAACTTTATGTTACCTTTTTTTTTACGAATGAAAAATAAAATTTATATTTATTTTCGGTTTCATATATTTTATATGACACATTGTATTGTACTATGATAACATAGTAACTATATTTGCACAGGGTTAATGTCATTTTACTTCTACTTTACATTTTATTTTTTTTTAGGAAACACTTAGTAGCGAAACATAAACCGTATTATTTATTTGTTATAAATGACGATTTTTCTAAGTACTTACTAAAAGATTGACTTTTGTTATTCTCAATAAAATGCTACATGAACGTAAATATAGTTATTTTACTTAGTAATCAAGTCATATGCGGTTATAAGTTGTTACGACTTATATACAAAATAACTATGTGACAATTCTTATTGAAACCTAACTACCTATTGGTTTAAATAAAATTTTATTACAATATGTGCAGGGTACCTGTACCAAAAATCTCTTTGAAGTCGGTGGCAACCCAACAATTACGAGAACAATATTCTAAAATGGTGAATGAGTAAGCTAGTGAAGCGAGAATAAGCCAGATTGTCTGTTGTTATTCACCAACATTACCAGATTACATATTACTTTAACTGATTAACCGTAGTTGAATCGTGCATTAGGTATACTACAGATAATTAAAACATCTTGCATCTTAAAAATCATTAGATTAATCAAGTGCTAGTGTGATGAGTTTTAGTGTATTTAAAATTAAGTAACTTGAGTTGACAATTGTACATTATGAACATTATATAAATCGGTCATCATGACGATCTGACGTGATTAAACTCACACTAGACACTCAGGACACTACCATAAACAAAGCCGTGATTAATTTATACAAAAAAAAATGCAAACGCTAAATTTACGCTGTCCTGAGTTACGACTCAGAGCCCAGCAAATTGATGCGCAATTAGGAAACCGCATGACAAGAAAGTTGCGCGAAGGACAACAATTAAGACTAATTGTCAATATTTAAATTAGAACACGACAAGTTAGATGTAGTTATAGCGTAGCTTCCAAAGCCAAACTTTAAGCTTTGCATGTCTTTTCTTTCCAACAGAATACTGGTAACCACATCGGCAACTTATACTATCACCTAAGTCATTTTTTTTTTGTGTGAAAACCCTCTCGGGCTGTCATCCTACCGAGGCTCGAGGCGGTATACTGTTTCGGAACCAGACTAACTAAAACCACACGGTATGCCACTTTGCACCTGAGATAAGAGGGTTCCGGGAACACCTCTTATTATGAACTCCGCACCATCATTAGGAGCTCTAACCTAACCAGTTAAATTATTTCAAAAACTTAACAGAGTACAACTGAGGGGTAATACGTTGAATCATCTTTTAACCCTTAATCATTACGATGTTTTACCTTTCCTCATCAGCTCATGTGAATAACTACGAAGAATACAAATTAAGGTCAATACGTACGGATGATGTTCAAATAATCATCCTCTAACTGCTAACCCTTAAGTAGTTGTACCTCTCATCCTCAGCTCACTTGAATAACTAGAAAGAACACATACATATATATTTCAAAAATTATACTCTAATTTCTAACCGTTGACACGTTCGCTGCTATCTATAATATATAAGAAGTACCCTTACGCTGCTAACAAATGTAGGTAGAGTGTGTTTTCAGCACTGGAGTACCGTGAGTAGTGGACAGTGTGTATAGAATGCAACTGTTGTGTTTCATACGGCAGTGCTAATAACGCGTATGTGCGTTTCTTACGAGAGCGTTGAAAACATAACTGTGTTGTAATAAATATATTATTAACTTATTTTTTTTATATCTTTTAAGATATTCATTTTAATGAAATACTGTAAAAGACAATAGTCTAAATACACAACATATCTAACGTATTTAATTGGCTAAGGTTTAATTTTATACCGGTAAAATTACTTAGCAAGTATAACGAACACAAATAAACGAAATCTTAAACCAAAAGATGTTTACTGTGGGTAATCTGTAGGATATGCTATATACCATCGAGAACTTTTTTGTAGACATTTTTAAGATACAACACCGTCGTATAACATTTTGATAAATCTAGTAAAATTTATTTAATATTAGCAATGAAAGCGTTTAAAAATTCTACGCTTTCACGAAACTGACTTTTTATATATATTTTTAAAAACATGGTTCTAGTACATAGGTAGGCCTTTGAGACAGGTCACACCTTTGTTTATGTTCCAAAATATATGGGCGCAACCCGCTAGCGGTATATGAATCATACTGATAACTAAAACATTGAAAATGTATTTTTTCGAAAAAAACTAGATTTTTTTCTACCTACCTTTGTCGGCATACGAGTCTTACTGATAACGAAAATTACTTTTTTAGAATTGTGTATCTTAAAGATAGCACAAAAAAAGTCTGCGGTGGTATATACCTATATCCTACAGATTGCGCAGTTATCCTTTTTTTGTTTTAAGATTAAATTTATGTTTTCTTTATACTTTCAAAGTAATTTTGACCGTCATAAAATTAATCCTTATCCAATTAAATACGTTAGACATATTGTTATTGTCTTTTACAGCATTTCATGAAATTGAATATCTTAGATGTAAGAAAATTAAAATGCATGAATGGCACCCGTGCGAAGGCGGCCAGTTAATAATAGTTACTATACCACAATCTCTCATATAGTGATGTTGTAAAAACAAAAATTTAAAAAAAAATACATTTTCTTGTACTTATTGTATTTTTGCGGTCGGTGCCAGCCAGGGAAATACAACAATAAACCTAGTAATAATAATACGATAATACATGAAGTATGAAATCAATGGCACGAATACGCGACTGTATACCCCAACTGCTGCGCAAAGTGCGTTGATTACACAGGTCTGCAAAAAAAAAGTTTGCCCTCCTTCTTATTATTGTGATGTATTATTATAGATTTGATACTGCTAAAAAAGAATATAGTTTTGAAAATTATGTACCACGTACAGTTTTTTGTAATAGAATTTATAAAGAAAACTCCTTTTTTATTTATAATTGAAATCGTAACTTTAATAATTGTGAGAATATTACATATAATTGGTAACAAATATTAAAAAAAAATCTATCTTGTTCTAATATGCAGTAGAATGTAGTATTTTACTTCGTAATTTTTTTCTTTTCATATTTTCCATCGGTGTTTCACGGCGAATTAACCAGTAAAAGTCAGCAAGCATTGCTTCTGACCATTTCCCGTTATAACGTTTCTCTATGAATAATATATCTTGATGAAATCTTTCTCCATGCTCATCTGTGACTGCACCAAGATTTACGGGGAAGAAATCTAGATGAGAGTCCAAAAAATGAATTTTAAGGGACATGTTGCATTTTAACGCTTTGTAAGACGCAAGAAACTCTTGAACAATATTTTTGTAATTGTCATCTTTTTTGTTCCCCAGAAAATTATGACATACTTCTACAAAAGCGGTCCAAGCTCTTTTTTCAGCGTCATTCAACTTAATTTTGAAATTTTCGTCCTTCATGAGCTGTCTTATTTGAGGACCTACAAAGATGCCCGTAGCGTTCTTGAACAAGTGTTGCAGCATATTTTCGGAAGTCAATTTTTATTCCTTTTGTCAACTGGAAACCCAAAATAACCTTCGTACGCAGTTTTGATTAGGCTTGATATTTTATTCTGTTGTAATTTTACAACAAATTCACCACATACGTAGCAAAATACGTTTGGTGAATTTTTGCAAGTTCTTGGCATTTTGAACCTACAACAAAATTAAATTAACTTCAAAATGTGAATATATATAATCTCTATGTTTTAGAATACTTATAATTTTCACTACACATATCAATATAATTTATTACTTACCAAAATACGTTGAATAAAACGAAAACAATCACTTATTTTTTTTTAATCATTACGATGTCGTCGTTGTGAGTCGCTTTCCGAACTGCGCAAGCGCGTTTAATTGTTCAAAAACAATGTGAGACAATATCATTATATCTCTCTCTAACACAGTAAACCAGTTTTGCGTGGACAAATGCGATTTAAGCTGATTGAAGCAGAGTTATAGATAGTGTTAGTACAAAAAATATGAGAGATAAACAGGAATTATAAGAAATAATAAAAAATACTTTAAAAAAAACTACACGTGTCAGCAAAAAATGGAAAGCAGATATGGTTTCAGCATGTTTAACTCTTCATAGAAATCTATTTTTGAAGTGAAACTTCTTTATCGGGGTTGGAAAAAAATTTAGTGTAACATTTTTACGTTACGCGTCACATTTTTTCGTTACACGCCATCTTTTTCTTAGCCCTACCACGCGTGATTCGAAGTATACTTTCTCCAGCGGAGTAGGGATTGGTATTCTCCAATGTATTTTGCGGCCCGTTTTGAGTAGTTACATTTTTGAAATCCAGGTGGCGATTGCATCGACTTCGGACGGGTTTAAATTATTTTTTTGAAAAATAACATCATAAAGAAGTTTCACTTCTTACGAGTGTACGCTAGTACACGCACACATCTTTTTTTATCTAAAGGAGGATTTTGTTGCAGACCAGTGTTATCAGTCCAGGCCGCCGTCAGCTACCTATTGTAACGTTAGCCTACGTTAGCTGCCATCGGCTCCAAATATAATAATAATTGTAGGCACAAGAAAATATAATAGGAACTATTTTTCTTTGTTTTAGAATAATATCTGTTGTTTTTTCTTATTTTTTTTCATACAAGGTGTAAATAATGTGTAAATATTGTTATCATTTCATTGATTTAATTTTTAAAAGCGCTCTAAACACCAACAATGTATTTATCTGTCTTGTACATTTCATAGGCAAATTCCTCGTCATGTGTTGGATCGAATTCCAATCCTGGAATATTAAAAATACCAATAGTTAATATATTATAAGTAATTTTCAAACACAGTAACTATTTAACAGTAAATTACAAATTAAATTGTAAAAAAAATAAAAGCTCATCCTTACCAACATACTCAATCTCTAGATTAAACTTCCCATTGATTTTGTCTCCGCATGCTATCCCAAAATGCGTTACTTTATCAAATCTGACTCTATTTTGTTTGTCTTGTAGCCGGCCTTTAGATCCAAGCACGAATTTTGACAGTGGTATCTAAAAAAGTAGAATTAGTACCTTGGTAAAATTTTATTAGCAAAAAAAACGGAAAAAGAATCGAAAAAAATCATCTGTATTTATATTATATACATAATCCGGATACCGAATAAGATTAAATATAACATTAACGATTTTTGTTGCACTTTTCCCTGGGCCAATGAGTTAATATTTACTTCATCTGCTCGTCCTATCCCAATAGTATTTATTTGTTTATTTGTTACTAAAATGACATCGTAATATCTTCTTTTTCCGACAGTGTTGTTTCTGAACAGCACAGTGACGTAACATAATGTTTATTCACATGTTTATTGTTATACTAATCAATTGTGTTTTATCAAAAACTTTCATTCGATCACGCACCCATCTCCTACTGCGGTGGTACCAATGGAGTCTACCTTATCGTTACACCGGTGCAAACTGCCGTGTAAGTTTGAGGAATGCGCGATTGCATTCACTAGTCCTGCATTAACATCCACATCTTTCAGCAATCGTTTTCTTTGTTCAAAAGTGTTATGAAGTAATTTTCCGTCCGTCGTTTATATATACAGTAAGTCAATATGTACAAAAAGAGGAAAAGTCAACTTTTCGAGATAGTTTTAAGCAAAATTAGATTTGTTTGATCATCGATACTTTCTCCAACCAACCTTTGCAATCTGCCAGTATGGTCCACCTCTGGTGTAAAGCACATAGTGATAAATGTCATTCCACGTGATATCATAGTACCCCTCGCAAGATATATTTAACAGGTAGGATCTGCCATCACCCCTTACTTTCAGAACAATTGTATTGTAGAGGTGCCAATCGTAGGTCGCCTCGCGTTTAAATGATTTCTGCAAAAAGTAAAAGTATTGCCATAAATAATTTTTCAGTGATTTCTCTTAAGAGATGGATAATGCGCCTTATGTAGGTGATAAATTCACTTCATAATTAAAAACAAAAATATAATATAACAATTTTAATTCCAGAGAATATTTACGTTTAGATACTACATTGGGTGTTTTACTTTTTATTTTATACTAACTTTGCACGCGGCTCCGTCCGTGTATCTGTCGGTTATTGCGGTAAATTGTAGCCTATGCATTATCTAATGTATGAGCTATATTACTGTAAAGTTTCATCTAAATTAGTACAGTACAGTACAGTAGTTTTTGCCAGAAAGAATAATAAACATCCATACATCCTTGCAAACTTTCACATCTTTAAAGTTAAAAAATAAATAACAAGTTTATCGAAAGAGTCTAGTCACGTTACTCAATATAGCGCCAACTATCAGAAACCACTGATATTTTGTAAAGACTAATGAGAAAACCTAAAGCGCCATCTGCCGGAATTTATAAAATTTGGAGTTATTGAAAACCGCACCATAATGGATGTTCCAACTGGAATAAGATGTTTTATTGTGGTAAAAAATGGCCTGTCTCTAGCCTGCTAACACAAACTACTATCCCCAGACACAAAAATCATACTATAAAATTGCTCCATTACGACGTGAAACAAAGAAAAACATTCAAACTAACAAACACACTTTCGTATTTATAACAAAAGTAAGGATAGTAAGGATAAGAGTAGGGAATGGCTACACAGATAACGTAGTGATATAAGCTGTCACCTCGCCACTTTCGATCGTTCGTTCGCATCAATTTGTATGATCCACAAATAGGGATGAAATTTTAAATAGATAGAGAAATATAATCACAACAAAAATACAAACAACTTTTTGACAGAAGATGTCCGAGTGTAAATTGAGGTCACTTTTTGTTCCACCAATAGCGTTACGTTTAAGAAATTGGCGAAGGAATTAATAAAAACACTATTTGATTATAAATTTCAATATTAAATTTTGTAAGAAAAAATTATGAAGTGAATTAATCAGATATTGATGAGATGGAGACCTACACGGTAAAATAGTAATATTTATAATATTTTGTTTATTATTGAAAATCTTAATGTTAATGCTTTTATAGACTAGCAGTTACAGCATAGGGTTTCATACAAGGTTTAAACAAATGTTTAAAAAAAATCGTGGGGTACAACATACATGTATTTATGTACTCACTCTTATCCTTTTGGATCGCATGGAACAATATCCAGCCTTTTTGATGCGACCATCTTTTGGCACCCGCACATCAAGACAGCCATGAAAGAGAGCTCTGCCAGCACTGCTCATTTCAAGGCTACATTTACTGTAACCTTCATTGTGGTCACTGTCACTTGTGGTTACAAACTTTTCCAGAACACTGGGCTCATTGAAGCACCATAACATGTCTGTTTCACCTGAAAGTTCAAAAATTCCCATGAATAAATGAATTTACATTATGGTTAGGTGAAGTGACTGCCTTCTGATTCTACTGTTTTGAAATACGGTGGTAGGTATGATATTTATAAGTGCTTTATCATCAGGCTATTGGCGTCCACTATTGAACGAATGTGACTGCACGATTGGCCTAGTGGTTTAAGCGGTTGCCACGCCGCTCTCTATTGCGCTGAAAGTTGTGGGCTCAAACCCCACATGGGACAAAACTTTGTGTGATCCACAAGTTGTTGAGTCTGAGTGTTCTTTGTGACCGTTTCTTGTATGTTTGTAAAGTCCCTCGCGACACAGGATTTATTTCTAATGGGAACATTCTTTCTAAAAACAAAAAAAAACAACGAAGGCGGGACGCCTAGGGCCGTCAATAATCCCTGTTTTAGAAAGTCCACATCTTTAAGATCCTTATGAATAAATAGCTACAGACTTATCATTAATAACCAATGACCACACAAAAATCACACATCAGATCGTTACAATTAGGGGTTCTAAAGTCCCACAACAGTTTTCAACAGCTTTCTACAGAACTTCGATATTGACTAGTACTCGGGTAGTGAGTCGCTCTACGTAAAAAATCGAAGGAGACTTCAAACCGACCCCAACCTAGTTACGGAAAAATAGGAAGGTCATAGGAAAATCATTATTAAACGTAGCTTTATTAAAATTGTCATTGCCAATTGATTGAAGTTTAGTGAACACATACTGTGATGGTTTCTGGTTATAGTGAATGAGTTTAAAAGAAAAGTGAAGTGTTTTTAAAGTATTTAATTACATAACTAAGTACATAACACAAGATAGGACAAAAATATTTGCTAAAGACAATCCAGAGCAATTTAATAGTTCAAAACCTGAATTATCTGTATGAACTAATATTTATTATAATGACATTGTTTCAAATTGCGTTTAATAATATTAACCAATTGTGATGTTCTCTGCAATAATTACTGCCTGTTGACATGTTTTAAAACTTGAATACTGACAGGCAAGTAGAGATCTAGTAATTTAGCAACATTTTCTATACAAGTGCAGTAAGATCTCATCTTACTTATACCTGCAGATACAGAAAACATTAGCTACTTACTTGCTCATTTTTAAGTTTACGCATACATTTTGACAAGCATTGGTAGGATATGTGGAAATAGAATTTGGACATGTGCACTGTCTGTGAATAACTATACCTCATAACACATTCCACATTATTGAACAACGTAAACAAAACCTTTCTTTACAAAGTTGTTAAAAGTTTAGGTATTTTGTTGCACATGTTGACTTTCAAATGTGTTTGGAAAAATTCAGTTTATCACTTTTACGAGATTAATTTTCATATTGCCATATTTCGCCATTTTATTTAAAGTTGTCATGTGCCATTTGTTACTTACTTTTAAAAACTTTTACATAAATTTTGTTTTTTCATAGTAATATGAATATCTTAATTATCATTGAATAAACAATGTATTATAGCAGTACAGTTATGTTTTAATGAGATATTCGAGAAGATTTAGCAGTTACTAAATTTTATTAGTCTTAAACTTCAATTATTAGTCAATTAGGCAATAAAATATTATATCCATAGAGCATATCAAACAAAAGAGTCCAATAATGTAAATAATTTACTTACACAATATTGAATCTGTCCATATAATGTTACAAATCTGTAGAAACAAATATTTCAATTTGTACATACACCTAACAAAATGTCATAAAAAATTAAAAACTAAATACAATACAATGATCCAAACAAAACCAATAATTTAATTATAATAATTGAGATTCATCACAGTGAGAAGTAAGATTAGAATAGCAGCCAGAATGCTTGCGAAGGACATTGATATAAAGAAAGCACCAAGATAAAAAATAAAAGTTCCACAACTTTTAATGTACTTCACTGATGAGCTGGTCATACAACCTCATTAGTTCTTCATTGTCTCTTGTTTTCTGAACCAATGATTCTTGCAATGATGCTATTGTAATCTCATGTTTCTTTACAGTAGCATTTAACTTAGTTGTTTCAATACTGTAATTCTTCTTCAAACTATCTAATGTTTCATTAGCTTTAGTCAGTGCTTCCGAGGTGACTTGTTTAAGATTGCCATAAAGGTCCTCATACTTTTTCACAGCAGCCTGGTACTCTAACATTTTCTGTTCATAAACTTTTTCCCTCTCTTTCGTTTCTAATATCACAGTTTTACATTTTTCGTACTTGGCAAGAAGATCATTGAATGAACTCTCCATATTCCCGAGATGGTTCAAAGCTTCATTTCTTTCTGCTGTGATTTTCTCTATAAGTTCCTGATTTAAAATTTTATCTCTTTGTTGCTCTTCAATTAAAGATGAGATAGTTTTCTCATATTCCTCCATAACAACGCTCATTTGTTTGTTGCTTATAATTTTGTCCCGTATTTGTTCTTGTAGTTTATACTCCTTCTGAATGGCATTTTCTTTATCATCTGTCAATTTCTTCACTTTAGATTCAAAGTCTTCAACAACTCTGGAATATTTATGTTCCATATCTTGCAGGGAACTCTTTAATTCTCTGTTTTCTTGTCTCAACTGTAGCACCTCTCTATCTTGTTTCTGAAGAATGATTTTAAGTGAGTGTAAATGGTCATTTTCATGAAAAGTATAATTGTGATGATGACTATGGTTTTGGTAGCGTGGGCTTCTAGGTGCAGCAGTAGGAGGAGTAGTACCCGATATACTTATGAGTCGCTCTGTTGCCACTCGAGTGGGAGTCAAGATGGCAGACACACTTCTCACTAGAGCAGGGGTTGACCTCATTTGATTTACACTTGACTTCGGAATTTCACTGCTTACCACAGGCGGAACTACTTGCATGGGCTTATCTTTTATACTGAATAAAGGGATTGAACCAGTTGATACTGAATGTTTTGGTACTGCAACATGATTGTCAGTGAAGGCTGACACTGTACTTCCTGTTTCATAGCCAACATCACACTCAGACGAATCAACTACGGAATCACTTTGTAAAGAGAGTGCATCTTTTTCATCGAGTTTTTGTCTAGCATACAAGGGATCGAATTTCACAAATAAACTCTCCTTGCCGCGATCTATATGGCTATGATGTCTATTCGATTCCGCACATTTGACAAGATAATCCAAGCTATTTGCGTCGATAAACATGTCGTCTGATGTAGGCATCTCTTTCATTGTTATATCACAAACACTATCGAAATCAGATCCCGTCAGTAGATCACTGGTTTCATTTCTTTTTTCAGAGAATTCATTTAATCGTCTCGGTGACATTGCCATCAAATCGTCGACCGAAGAAACTGGTGTTATGAAACTGTCGTCAGATGCTACTGTGCTTGCTCTGGCAGACAACATATCGTCATTTATTTTATCACTGTTATCGTCTATTCCGCGTCCTAAAAAACTTTGAAATTTTTTATAGATGTTTTTAATGCCGTTATCAGGCGATACAAAAGAATCGCTCAATATAATATTTGAAAACATTCGCTCTTTGTTACTTAGGACTGAAAGTTTCGAAAGACAAAAAACTTATTGTCTCGACTTAGTAAAATTAATCTTGTATAACAGCAAAAAAGGCAAAATAGAACCACAATTATTTTAGGCTCAAGATTACATAGAACTTTAAGCAACGGTTGGTTTTAAATAATTGTCATTTTGAGTTTTGTTGCCATCGCAGTACGATATTGCAAGCTGAACTAATCAGTGTTACCAGCACCATCGGTTACTGTCATTTCTACTTTTAAACAATCTAATGCGGCATTGAGGATTTTATAACCTTGAAAAGTAACAACTAACAAAACACAAAGTTTATTATTTATTTGTAATAAAATAAAGCCCAGTGCTCAGTATTGAGCCTTAAACGCCACTTGCATGATATAGTACAATTAGTACAAAGGTTCTAGTGTGTATGCAGTAACGGATTTACCAATAAGTTGAGTAGGCTAGAGAGCAACGTACTTTTTCACGTAACTTTTTAAATCCTATTGGCAGCCCGAAAATGTTTCTCATGTCATTTTACTTTATAATGGTAACTCTTCATAAAAAAATGCTAATGATCGAAACTTATGATTGTGAGAATTCATAACACATATTACTAGTAATAGTAATATGAAAACAAACGTTAGGGTATATTATTCTAATATTTATCTTTATACAGACTGGACCAAGAATTCGTTAACATTTGAATCTAACATCCCGCGCAAACAAAAGCTGAGAGAACATGCAGCAAGTTTCTGCTTTTGTTCGGTGTAATCCAGATTTATCGATGCGCAAACGTTCGACTGAATCAGCGATCTTGCGGTCTTTGTGTCGGCGAGTATTCCAAAATTTCTGTACTCGCTTAGAAGAGTGCTAACAACGAAACGGTGGTCATTCAGACGATGTAATTTTTAAAAAATAAATGCCGACTAAGTAGCTTTCTTTTAAATAAATATTTTTTATAATATATCAAATGGTTTTTTATACAATTGTTTCAAATGTTAACTAATTCGTGGCCTGTATTTGCTTTTACTCTATTATTTATAATTTGTTTTATATTAACTTTTATTTTAATCTCATATTGGTTGCCGCGACACAATCCACGAGCTTAGTGCGGAAACCGTTGTTAAATTTAAATTGTAATTTGTTTTTAAGTATAAGTATAAATAAATAAAAATAAATAAATAAAATATAAAATAGCTTTTAATAAAAAGACTAAATGAAACTGGGTAGATAACAATGATTCATTTAAAATACCTAAGAGTAATACATTATGTTGTGCTACACAGTTAGTGACGGTAATGAATCGCTGTAAAATCGACCTACAAGCTTCAGAGATGAGCGCTAAAACTTTCTGCGACAATAAACTCGCGTGGGATCACCAGAACCGGGACGGAAATAATACCCACCTTATAGTGCATGCTCACTATGATAAGAAGTATGAGTAGAAGGTTATTCGTGGTAATGACATTATTAATAAAAATATACGATCACTAGCTGTTATAAGAGAATCAAAACTTAGAATGCGCACCATCGCGCCTTGTGTCCGAGTTGATATTTTCCTCTCGGACCCTCTACACTACCTCTTTCATCGAGATGACTTTATCGAAGAAGGTGGTGACTGCAGTAAAACATCTGTCGCTACTGGCCATGACGTGTAACACGGTTGGCATTCTTCTCTCCGATTCTCTCCGATAACTGCAACGACACGACCCGACACAGCATTGTCCAAGCCGGATAATTCTTATTGTAATGTAATCACAGTGAGACCTTGGCTCAGCACATACTAATGGGCGTAATCCACCGCACTCTTAGTGACAGAATGCAGGTATTTCCTCAAGCAATCGTACATGGAAAAGACCTGCTGGAATAAAGAGGTCCCACGGTGACGCCCTACCTTCTCGACGATGACGAGCTTGAACGTTTCTGGCGCGCTGGCGGCTAAGCCAAGAGCAGCAGGTCTGGGTCATGAAAGGGGCCAGAACCCAGCCATCCTCCGTTTTACTTCCGATTAAAATCCCACGGGGATATACCGGTCAACGGGCACGGCATTTCTATTGGCACGGTATGGAAACCGTGTACGGTTCTAACCGACAATATCATCTGTCCACACCGGTATACCGCACAGTGACATTGAACGTTCAATTCCGCAGACCGGACAAAGCTTAGTTGCGACGCCAAGCCCATCTGAATTGCGCAAAATGCGCCCTAGAGCAGGCTCAGTGACGACCAGCCTTGGATCAAGCTATCGGAAGTGCTCCTCAAAGAGCTAAGTCCCGTTAAGAATCAGGTCCAGATATTTAGTTTGGGCCTGATCCAGTACGAGAGCCGAATCTGTAATACCAGGTTGTAAAGTACACCGCCAGAGTTCACCGCCACTTTTCGTCATAATCCTGAGGCGCAACACAGCGATATGATGTAGTAGAGCTATGCTGATTAAAGCACGAATGAGTAGGTTCGACCAGGGTAGTACTACCCCCCCTCTTGGATGTCGTAATAACAGCTGTTCCCGGTCCCTCCTATGTCAGGCGCAGAGTGGCACACCGTGTGGTTTTAGTCGGTCCGATTCCGACACACCACCCCGCCGTAAACCCCGGTGGGGTGACGGCCCGAGGGGGTTTCCACACGTTAAAAAAAAAAAAAAAAGGGTAGTACTACCCTTGTACTGAAGATCAACCTAAAGTGACAAAATTCATGCCACGGTTTTTCGTTGGTAAGTGCGAGACTAGAGGCCCAATGTAGCGGAGATGATAACTATAGTGGCATGTGTGTGAGCAGTGGACTGTTCGTGGAGTTATTGTGGGGCTGGCGTACATCGAATGGTTGGCCAGAGACTCGTAGATACGGTGGTGCCGGTGACCGACTGGGGGCCTGTCCCGTCAGGTCGCTCATAATCCACGGAGTGGCTTGTCATGCCGGTTGTTGACCGGATGGTGGTTCCCGGTGACTACTTCCGAGAGGGTGCGGGACCCTACCATCCAACGGTATGGTCACCATCCTGGTTCACCGTTACATGACGACACAGCATTCTGAGCCTCAGTCTTACACTGCCACGATGATTGTCATGCCTTTTTACGTCCTTAATTTCTTTTCGATCATGGATTATAAACAAAAAAGCATACAGTTTCAACGGCGACTCCACGCAAATTTCAGCGCCATACATCATTACCTTGAGACGGTTCAACGGGACATGCTTTTTCTAACGGAGGACACAAATATGCTGCCCTGCTGACACAGCATATTTTCACTATCCCGATTACATGCTAAAGGAGTGCTTCCAAATCTGAGATATGTCTCTTTGTCAGGGCAGATGTTTGTTGTCACCATCTGTACTGACTTGTGCCTGAATCTACGTATCGCTGAAGAGTCACCCAGCATAGTATGGGTCATACCCACTCGGATCCTACAATCACTGCTAGGTGTCCATTGTGGTGCCTCTTTTTATCCTGCCACAACGCTTGGCAGCAAGATGACGATTAAGGCACTATCATCAGCAGACCGGGATGGAATGAGGGTTAATTTTTTCATTCATGTCATAAGTTCAATGTTGTATCTCTTGTAGTAACCAGTAGGGATAATTGGAAAAGAATCCAAATATCCCTAATACTATAGATATTTATGCAGTGATTTAAGAAACAAGCGAACTCTTTATATGAGACTGGCAATCAATATTTTTGTTTACCACATCGATATAACCCTAATATGAGTTATCAGTATAACTTTTCTCTCTCATCAATTTCTATACTTTCCATGTGTTATGTGACTAACCTAACAAATGAAGAAAGTTATTCATTTGAAAAGAAAAGATATGTTTCATCCATTCATCCATTATTTATTTTACCAATTGATGAGCCTAATCCTACCTAAATCCAGATAAATTTAAATAAGTTGTAATGTCTTTCTAATGTCAGCCTAACTCATGATGCAATGGATTATTATGATTAATTCAAAGACATGTTTTTTCACAATAAGAATGTCCATGTGATAAAGGATTCAGAAGAAGATTAAGAATATGGAGTGTTACCACAGATATTCCTTTCGTGGATGCCGTAAAAACCGACTAAGGAAGCAAACTATGCAAGACGAAAAATTTGCAAAGAGAATGAAAACTTGACATAAACCTTACATCGTCTTGTTTGGCCAGTGTGGTACAGTAGGTCAAAATCTCTTTTCTAAGGAGAGGTCTATGTCTAACAGTAAACTATTTAAGGCTGTTGGTGAACAATTACAATATTACATTAAGTAAGATCTTACCTGGTCTTGCAATGAGAAGTGGGTCTGTTTCAATTAAATCTTTCACCTCCTGCTTAAATAACTGTAATTCACTTTTGAATTCCTTAAAACCTTGTTTCATGTGTTCCCAATTAGACACTTTTTCTTCTGTGTTATAGCCACCTTTTCTGTGTCGTTCAAAAAAGAGCCATCGTTGTGAACTTATTAAATATTGATTAGAATATTTAAAATAATTCGCTTTTATGGCACTTTTACACAAAGTTGTGAATGTGCGATTAGTGCCAAATAAATTCACAAATGTGTTAATTTTACACAGAGCCATTATATATACTATATTATGAAAAATAAATATTTGGTACTACTTCAGATACAATGTTGTCAAAGACACAAACAAACCATTACATAATGACATATGATAATGACAGTTGACAAGACCGCAGATTGACATATAATTGTTGCCGTTGTTTAGAACCAGTAAGCTTACTTTAAAAACGGAAAATATACTTTCAGACCACAACCACTTATTCTTAGTTTAGTTGGCCTTTTCTTTTTGTGAAGATATTCGTGATCGTACGCTTCAAATAGTTTGTAAAGTTTTCATGCTGTAAATGGCAGAAATACAAGCTAGGCAACTGCTATCCAACTTTAAAGATGTTTATAATTGTCAACTGACACTACGGATAAGTAACTAAAGTAAATTATTTCAAACAGCAATGAAAACTATTAGAAGTAACAATTACATTCAAAGAATTTAATTTTTGTGTTAATTTTAGTTAAAATGATTATTGTGTAGATTTTCCTTCTGTTATTTTAAGGGATATATCATTGTTACATATGGTGAGACTTAATAATCTTGAATTGAATGAGTCCTTTTTGCAACTGTTATTTTGATATATTTTTAATGTAATAAAGACACCATTTAGCCACAATTATGTTAATATAATATAATTTATGAATTTATGAATATTTTCTTCAATTAATATTTTTTTATCTATTATTACAGCATACTTTTATTTCTTTTTATTAATTTTCAATTAAAATTACTAGTAGATATTGAATAATCATTGTACATAGTTGGACCTACTATATTGATCGTTTAGATCTGTTGAATTTTTTACGTACAATTTATGATGTTAACACTATTTAATTTGTTCTAGGTGATTCTCTAAGCGCAGTGCTTAAAATTGTAAATCAATCGATGTCAAAAGTAATGGAAATTTTTTGACACCAGATATACATGGACCCACCTGTCGCCCTGTGCAGTTGTTAGATGACTTTGACATATGTATAATGAGGCAATTTTTTTGTATACTGTAATGAAAGTAATAAGAATCTGTAAATCTCTCATCGTGATGGGCAATAAATCATTTCATTTCATCGTAAAAAAGCTCCAACATCCACAAATAAAGTTAATGTAATAAATGAATAAAAAATTATCATTAGAATGTAACATGTCTTTGTATACGGATTTAAGAAAGCCCTCACTTCTTGAACTGGTCGAGAAGTGTAAGCCAGTACTACTAAACTACTACTACTATTCAAAGAACATATAAATAAGAACAAAACATGAACAAATTAACAGTTCTCTCTCTTAACAATCATGAACAATGCTTAATGTGAAAACTGATTCAAATAAAGGTGATTTATAAAAGTTGTTTTCTTTGTATTTAAAACTACGGTTATCCTCGATTCCTTTAACTATCCAATCTTAAATTATTTTAATTAGGTATCTATGCTACACTTTGACATAATGTTCTGGTCAGGCTTTATATACCTTAGAGAATATTAAGGAGAATGCTCTTGTATTGTTTGCATTATGCTTTTCTGTTACTGACACTGTATTAATTGTTAACTGTAATTGTAAATGTGTATCAAATAATTAACAATTAATCAATTGTAATTGCAAATTTTAAAAAGCACAATTATTTTAATTGTAATTGCAAGTGTTAATTGTGATACGTTACAATTACAATTAATTCTTTTTTTTTTTTTTTTTTTTTTTTTAAAAAAGACAACGCCCGCATTAGGAATAAATCCTGTGTCGCAGGAGACTTTACAAACATACAAGAAACGGACACAAAGAACACCCAAACTCAGAACAACAATTTGTGGATCACACAAAGTGTTGTCCCATGTAGGATTTGAACCCACAACACTCAGCGAAGTGGAGAGCGGCGTGGCGACCGCTTAAACCACTAGGCCAATCGTGCAGTCAAATTATAGTATTTTAGTTGTTAGTTGCAACTAAATTTGGTAATTTAATTGTTAGTTGTTAATTGTTTTCACAATTAGTTTGCTCCACTCTGACCAGTAGCTAGCATGAAATTGATAGAAGATTGAAGGAGCAGAATAAGTTTATCGTGACGATGAACTCTACGTCGAAACCAGTGATGAATGTATCTCAGAGCCGCTGCAAATGTATGATACAGAAGTAAGCGCCTGCATGTCACACTGATGCGATTTGAAGATATTAAACATGGAGATTTTAAGTCATTTATTTATTTATATCTATATGCACAAATACATGCGTCAGTGGATTTAATGTCTAAGACATTTTCTGCCAGACAGCAGATTGGGTAATACAGAGAAAAGATGAGATAGGTGCACTTGACTTTATTACGGCAATGTATATTTTTCTTTTATTTTTTTTTTCATTTGAATCCTGTGTTCGATTTATACCATTTTTTACCAAATCCTGTGTTGTATGTTTTAATATCTAAAGGATGAATCGAAAAGAAATTTTACATAATTTAAATTTACAAATAACAAATGTAATGCTTTACAACATTAAAGTATTATAGAGGCAAGCAAGTGTTATTGTATTCGTCCTTCTGAAATATTATACGCTAATAATGTCTCGTATCTAGCACAGTCTCTGACAACTTTATTTGCCAAATTAGATATAATGCATTGCACACCTCTGTTTGGCAGCAAAATACCAATGAGGTGTTAACAAACATTACAAGATCGATAAGTAAGATTAATAAATTACAAAAATATGAAAATGAATAGAGTAGTTCCAGCTGGGTTGCCACACGAGCGATGGTGGCACAATAATTTAATTTAATTTCTGTGTCATACTGCAGTCAGTTTAAAAACAGTACAAAAACAATACCATACTAAATTAAAAATAAAATTATGAAAACCAGGGCGACACAAACACATATAGAGCAAGCACAAGACATACTACAGTGCTATCTACCAAAGACACATCAAACTACGGAGTTATTACAAAATCCAGAATCGTAATATAGAACACCTTTAGCATTTATATAATATCCTAATACTAATCGTTGGGCCGCGGTCCGCCAGGTCGGAGGATCTTCCCTTTGTGTTGGAGGAACATGTCACCCGTTCCTTCACAGTGGTGACCCCGATATGACTAACATCTCAATACCTAAATTGTGAAAATAATGTTGAAATTTGTATTCGATTCCAACTTTTATACTTTGAAGTGACTTGTAAAGGAGAACTTTATCAAGTTAAATATATATTCAAAACTGGATTGCCTGATTGCTTCTCAAAATGATATCGAACATTGTAATCTTAATTACTCAAATTTTCTGTTCTTTATTCACTAAATTAACTGATATAAAATCGACTTCAATACGTCTATGTTATGGCGAAGTGTATTCATCATTACCTGGCTTCCATTTTTATGAGTGATTTTTTTTTAATTTGAAGAAAACCAAAGGTATTGTTAAAACCTTTCGAATAAAAACGAAGACAAATTAAATAGCACTACATAAATTAAATTAAAACCTAACCCCTTTTATTTACGTTGGAAAGGTTGTATCTGTGGACCGAAAATTAAAAAAAAAATCGCTGTTACAGTGTTTGTTTTTGACCTTGCAGCCTTGTCACTTTTCCGGCTCCAGGTTATAGTGATATTAAAGTATTACCTACTGACGTGTTGTCATACAGTTTGACTTTCACTATTTCAAATACCTCTGATATTCGTGGACGTGTTTTAATCTCGTGGCATGGTGATCGTAACGTAGTGCTTGTTTTATAATTTACAAGTATGTGTCAATAGAGTATTTTAATCTTGAATATAGTGACAGCGAGAACACAAATAAAATGGGAATGGAAAAACTTAATAATATGGTGAGTTATGGTTTAATATAAAAAGCACACAGAGTTTAAATAAGTTATTGACTTACGTATATTATGACATAAATAAATTAAAACTTATATTCTGGCAAAAAATATTTAGTCATATGTGGCAAGCTGTTTGCGAGCTTTTTTAAATAGGATAAAGCTTCTCCTATTACAAATATTTATATTGTGCTAACACTATCCTTACATTTAAATTTAATACCACCAAACAGTGTATAAATATGAAGTTTAATCTGACTGCAACATGTAAACAAAAATTCATAATATGTATATATTTGAAGAATTTCGTTCCTTCCTTGAAGACAGTAAAAACTCCCGGCTACATGTAAACATACCTTCTTTTGTCATCATGTTTAATCAAGGCATTTCTAAGTTAAATCCCGTTGAACCTGTTAAAATTTTCATGTGTTATTTTCTTGATATCTATTAGGAAGAAAATAACACTAATAAAAATTATAACACCATAATAATTTTATCAGATTTATTAAGAACTGATGGCTGATGATAAAATTTACTATTATCATTGATGAATCTTATCATTTATTTAAATAATGTAGTTACTGATTAATATAACTTGTACTGTGCCTATCAGCTTGTTGTTTTTCTAGTATTGATGCTTATGGAAGGAGTTTGTTTATGGAGGAGTTGGTTGGTTGGTTGGTTGGTTTTCACATTGAGAAGCCTAGGAAGCATTTTAAGGAGCATACAGCCTCACTGATTTCTTGAGGAACTGGAATCGAGTTAGGTTAATGAAGCTGGAAAGAATTATATGTTGTAGAAGGAAGCAAGTAAAAATATTTGTAGACTCAAACATATGATTAACACATTACAGTTATGCCACACAACAGTTGTTTTTAACACTTATATGAAACAAAAAGGATGTTTTTTAATAGTATGGTTATCCCACAACGAATGTATTAATATGTTCTGTACAAAAAATACCCTTACACTGCTAATTAATGTATATAGAGTGTTCTTAGTACTGTGAATAGTTGGCAGTGCATTTAAAATGCAACTGTAATATATATGTTGTGTTCCCGATAAGAATACTGTTACTCAGATCCCTTGTTTTCTGTAAAAGTGTCGATGACATATATGTTACATATGAAAGTGCAAAAACATAACTATTGTCTAGTGGAACAGCAATGTGTGAAACATATGTTTGAGTATATAAATATTTTAAATTTTCGTTTATTTTATCCAATTTGTTCTAAGAGTAAATATTAAACTTTTTTTTTTTTTTTTTTTTTTTTTTATACCACGACGGTGGCAAACAAGCATACGGCCCGCCTGATGGTAAGCGGTTACCGCAGCCTATGAACGCCTGCGGCACCAGGGGCATCACGTGCGCGTTGCCGACCCTTTAAAAACCTATTTACCCCCTTCTTGAAGAGCCCCATACTGTAGTTTCCAGGGAAAACCTCGGCAGGGAGCTCATTCCATAACGGGATTGTTCGCGGGAGAAAATTTCTCTGAAACCGCACTGTGCGCGACCATTTAGGTTCCAATGTATGTGGATGAGCTCCCTGACGATGGCGAGCGGTGCGATGGTAGAAAGTGGCTGTGGGCATCATATCAAACAATTCTTCAGAACACAGCCCATTGTAGAGACGATAGAGCACACACAAGGAGGCAAAGTCTCTCCTAAGACTTAGTGGCTCGATACCGTCTGTGAGATCAGGATCGTCGACTATTCTCACAGCACGTCTCTGAACTGAATCGAAAGGCTCAAGCTGGTACTTCGGTGCTCCCGCCCAGAGATGACAGCAATACTCCATGTGAGGTCGAACTTGTGTTTTGTAAAGTAGTAGCCTTTGTGCCGGTGTGAAGTATCGCTTCGCTCTATTCAGAACACCAAGCTTTTTTGACGCCAGCTTGACCTTCTCTTCCAAATGAGCTCGAAATTGGACGTCACTGGAGATGTCGACACCGAGGATTCCAATGCTCTGTGAGATGGTAAGGGGTGTATTCTGGAATTGTGGAACCACAGTGAACGGGGTTTTCTTAGCGGTAAACGCACAGACTTGTGTCTTAGAGGGGTTAAATTGGACCAGGTTATCCCGACCCCAATCGGAGACTCTGTGTAAGGTGCTCTCGATTTGAGACACAAGTTGTTCGCGACTTTCTACTACAGCGGTACGAGGGATGTTAGCTCGGCCCATGTAATATGCATCTCCAGTACTGTCGTCCGCATAACAATGGATACCATCCGTGGACAGCATATCATTGATATGCAGCAAGAACAGCGTTGGAGATAGCACGGAGCCTTGCGGGACACCAGCGTTCATGTCCATGCTTTCGGAACAGCTACCATCGACGACGGCTTTTATGCGTCTGCCGGACAAAAAGCTAGCCACCCACTTGCACAAACCCTCGGGCAGGCCGTAGGATGGTAACTTCGATAGAAGACCCCTGTGCCAGACCCGATCGAACGCCTTTGCTATATCCAGGCTAACTGCCAAAGCCTCACCTTGACTCTCAATGGCTGAAGCCCACCGGTGAGTGAGATACACTAGAAGATCACCAGTCGAGCGACCGTGGCGGAAACCATACTGGCGGTCGCTGATCAAATCGTGCTCCTCTAGGTAACTCAGGAGCCGTGTGTTGATTACACGCTCCATCACCTTAGAGAGAAGGGAAGTTATAGCTATAGGCCTGTAATTCGATGGGTCCGATCTATCACCCTTTTTTGGCACTGGATGCACATGGGCAGTCTTCCACGAAGACGGCACTTGCCTTTTGCGGTAGGAAAGCGCGAAAAGTCGCGTTAGTACAGGGCACAACTCAGGAGCACACTGCTTGAGCACCACTGCAGGTATGCCGTCTGGCCCACTCGACTTATGAACGTCTAGACAGTTTAGTTCCCGCCGCACTTCTCTTTGCGAAATGTGTATTTCCGGCAGAGAGTGTTGGCACGGCGGGTTAGTAGGCGGTACCGCACTCCCGTCCTCGTTCATGGTCGAGTTTGAGGCAAAGAGTTGCCCAAGTAGGTCGGCTTTCTCCTTGGCACTGTGGGCCAAGTTACCATCGGCATTTCGCAATGGTGGTAAAGACGACTGGCAAAAGTTTCCCTCGGCCGCCTTAGCAAGAGACCAAAAGGCACGACTCCCAGAGGGGTAGCCCGTAAGTCGCTCACCAATCCCGCCGATGAAATCGAATTTGGCTCTGGCAATTGTCTTTTTGCAGGATCTCGAGGCAGCATTTAGTTTGCGTCTCACATCAGAGATGTTCGGATCCTTATTAGCACGGGCCGTGGTCCAAGCCCTGTAGGCAGTCTGCTTGACTAGTCTGGCTTCCTTGCAGAGCCGGTTAAACCACGGTCGCTTTTGTTTTCCCGCAACTACTGATGAGTTAGGAATAAAATATTCCATACCCACCAGGATCGTCTCAGTGACAGCGGCTGCGCAGGGGTCGGGGTCTTCTGACGCGAAACAAAGCTGCCTCCACGGGTACGATGCGTAAAATTCACGCAATCCATCCCAGTCTGCTGATTTATATTGCCACATGCGGCGCAAATCGGCTGGGCGAGGTGGAATATGCCGCGCGCATGGGACTACGGTCCGGACGAGGCAGTGGTCGGATGAGCCGAGAGGTGCGTCCACTGTGATAGTGTAGTCGTCCGGATGCGTCGTCAGCAGAAGGTCCAGCAAAGAGTGCGCATGGCTCTCGATATCAGGTATCCTTGTTGGGGAATGTACCAGTTGTGAGAGGCCATGGGCCAGAGCAAATTCATGAGTAGACCTTCCCGCAAAGTCGGTGGATCGAGAGTTTAGCCACTCACAGTGGTGGGCATTAAAGTCTCCTAAAATCACCAACTCAGCACGGGGGTACTGCTCAAGAACTTTGTCAGTCGTCACTTGCAGGTGCTCAAAGAGTGCTCTAGTCTCCCTGTCGCCGCTATGAGACCTGTATAGGCACGCATAGATTCGAGTCTGACCTCCGTAGTCTACGCGCACCCACATTACTGACAGGTCCCTGTCTTCATAAAAATGAAGACGGCGACAGCAGATATCCTCCCGGACGTACATGCATACACCGGCACGTCTCAGGAATTTGTGTTCGAGTTTGTAGCCGGGGTAGTGTAGGTATGATGTATCGGCCGGGCAGGATATCTGTGTCTCCGTAAGAAATAAGAGGGTCGGCTGCGCAATCTCCAGATGAAGATGGACTGCGTTCAGGTTGGAGTGAAGTCCCCTGATATTGCAGAAGTCCATATACGTGGAAGAGGATGCCGCTGTAGATACTCTTTTTCTACTTTTCTTTGTCATTTTTTTTGGGGGGGTTCAATTGGTTTGTGAGGATTTACTGTGTTGACAGCTAAGGGGGCAATGGGGTGGTGCCAATCCGCACATGGCTGATGCGGGTAGTGCGATTTGTCGGCGCGGCGTACGAAAGGGCCCCCGCTCCCCTCCTGCAGCAGCAACCGGGTTCCACTCCGGTCTCCTCCTCCGGCACGACTACTACTGCAGGGATTTTTCGCAGGCTGGCGGTTCGGCCTCCCAGGGTGGAGGTTGTAGTGATCCCTGGGTTCGGGAACCCATCTATCCTGCGGGCGGCCAGCGGACAACCGTTTCAGCGGGTCTTCCTGACCGCCGCGCCCACATCCCGCGCCCACACGAGCCAGTAGCAGTATTATAAGCACCACTGGTCCCCCGTTGTCAAAACAGCGAATCCTCTAGAGCTCTGGATACCTTACTCACCACAGGAACACAGCACTGCCGAAAAACGCTGTGCTATTTGGTTGTGGTCTTCTGTAAGGCGGAGGTCCTTCCCCAGTCGGGCTGCTCTAATGTTTGAGCGGAAAATATCTATGAAAATATAAAAACTACTTTGTTTATAATGTTATTAACTAGAAATAGCTTCATAAGGGTACCATTCATACATTTTGATTTTCTTATATCTTCTAAGATATTAATTTTTTCATTTTAATGATGTACAGTTGCAATTTTTGCCTACATAAAATGCACAGCATATTTAACATAGTTAATGGGTTAAAATTAAATTATATTTGTCAAAATGACTTTAAAAGTATAACACACAAATAAATCTTATAACATAAAAATGGTTACTGCCTCAAAATGGTTATTACCATATCCAATAACAAATATGTATGTATATTTTTAAAAACAACACACAACATACAAATGATACTACTTTAAACACATTGAAAATAGCCAACCAAGAGACTAAAAAAAAAAATACTAAAATTTTCGGACGATTTAAACGCGACCAACTTGGCTGACAATACTCTACTCTGTGAATATAGACTACATTCATGTCAACAGTGCTTGGTTCACAAAGTTACTGGGTTATTTTTTTTTTAATCAATTTATTACCATCTAAAAGTCAAAAATAAAATACGTGTGGCATTCGGGGACTGCTACGGTAAACTTATTGCATAGCATTTTTTATCAACTTAGGCAATTATAATATTTCGGAGCAGCTCGTCTCGATCCGTGCGAGCTTTCGTATAGCCTACACGCATACGTCCAGTCGCATGCACACAAACACTGCCGTAGTCTGCCGAACTGAAACGACGTTAGACGATGCACGGCTTTCAACGTCGCACCACCCGTCAGAGTGGGGGATGTTAGGTTTATTATCGTTACGGAATTTCTTGATCGGTCGCCGCGTTCGAAGCTCACGGTAAAAGCTATGTTATAGCTTAAAACTTACTACAATGGTTGTGAAGATAATTTTAACTAAGTAAGAATATTAAAAAAGGGATAGAATACGTACATATAAGAACATATTTTACTTAGTTAACTACAGACACCAGACATGTTTTGTTTACAAACTTCGACGAAAATATAACTTGCTTTACTAAAAGTTCTAGAAGATACTCTCAATAGATATAAAATATATAGGTATAATACGTACAAATGAAAACATGTAACGTAATTATTTGAGTTATATGATTTTGTTTATTTATTAAGAGTTTTCTGTATCATATTCATGCAAATAAATTTGGCACAAAAAACTGATAACTTGATATGAAAAAATCACGAAGCAAATGAAAAATTTAATCATGAGAAACCATCCAAAAAACTTGTTGGCAAACCAGAAGGCGTCCGAGGGTGAATTGACGTTACATTTTGTTCCACACATGGCCTCTACTTGATTAATCAATTTCAATTTTAAATTGTAATAAATTTCAGAAATATTACAATTATATAGATATATTTTTTTAGTAGAAAAGAAAAAAAAACGAAAATATTTGATACATTTTGGAGTTACGTGCATTATTCAAGATCCATCCAAGATAAACCATTTTGAGGTTGATCCATATTTCTTGGAGACCTACCTAATTGCAAGCAGGTCTTTTTTCACCAATTACCTACACTCTGGCTTAATGGCTTTTAACATAAATTATCGTTTTTAGTAATTAAGTTTTGTTTTTAACAAAGCAAATATGTTTTCAAATTCATATAATTAATAACAAAAAAAATATTTAGAATGGCAAGCCATCGGAGTATCTCTACGAGCCTGAGATACTTAAGCGACTGGATTTCAGCAAGAGCCCAGCACAGTTTAAGCCCAAAATCAGTGCGGCTAATCCTGGTGAAGACTGGATGATAGTGAGGCCTCTGCAACGCTCCGACTATGACAAGGGCTTCCTGCAACTCTTGAGTCAATTAACAAGCGTTGGCAATATAACGCGGTATCAATTTGACGGTGAGTATCAGTGTTTAGGGTAAGACAATTTCAGTGTGTAGGTACCGACTACGTAGGTAAACGACATTCCTTAATATATTTAGAAAATTAGGTACCAAAAGGCAAATTTTAAGTTAATGTTGAAGACCTTATTCATACACAAATTGTCATATGTGCCATTCATCAAAAATTTGCATCTATAGGTATATTCTAACAGAATACAGATATCTAACATTAACACGATTATGTACCATAAAATATCGTTAATTAGCAAATTAAGCAACATTAAATTTCACTACTTTTTGTAATAGAAAAACTATTAAAAAGAACTGATTTTTATTATATTATATCGAAACTCTGGATTCATTTTACTAAACGGTCAAAAAGTTGCCAAGTTAATAATAACAATTTTCTAAATATTAACAAACTTCAATTATTGACATGGTTATCGTTAAAAGGTAAGTTTGGATAGGTCTTGACGTCATCTCGGCTGTAGGAAGCTTTCTCTCGATACTCACGATCGGGGTTTGCTCAAGCTCTAGGGCATGTTCACACAGTGCACAATCCATAAATAAGTAATAAATATTGAGCATACCACCACAGTATACTAAGAACTTGTGTGAAGAAAAATGTTTCTCAGGCCACTCGGCAAGTTATTCTAGGCTAATAACTTGCGTTGGCACTTAGGGTTGTTACCGCTTGTTATTATGAACAACACTTTATTTTATTTATAGTGTATTATAGTATTTTAGTTATAGTATAGTATAATGAAATGTTACCAAGTCTAGTTTTTTTGTTTCACTATAAGGCACATTTCTATGAAAACAACTTACTGTTCTTAGAGTACTATGATATCACGTCCATAGCCATAGTAAACCTTAACATACTTGTATTAAATAAGTAAATTTTGTTAAAATATTCACAAAATAACGGCTATTATGGCGTTATCGTTTCAAGTGTACTTACCTACGTATAAGAACTCGTGGGTGCAACTTTATGAATTGTATGAAACAATATCTTTAATAATTACGTATAAGTAATCACTGAGCATGACCAATGCAATATAAAAATTACGCAAGTTTCCTATTCAAACAGCTGGTACTCACATATATTTGTGTAAAGAAATATTATTTTACGTACCCTAAATAATATTACATCTGACACTGATCTGATCTCAAATTAGGCAGAGCTTGTGCTATAGCAGCCAGACTGCTTGTAAACATAGTTGTACATTTTAAATTATCAACAGTCTCTGATAGTCAACTGCTGGCCATAGGCCTGCCTTCACAAGTGAGGTTTTGTCCTACTATACCACGATGGCCAGATGGGTTGCTATGGGTTTGTGTCAAGTTATCCTTCTGTTGTCCTGCGTACTATGCTCCCTTTTTAATCCGTCAGTACAGACATTTGAAATGTATGCATTAAATATTGTTCAATTGCCTAGTAGGCACCTAACGTTTAAATAATATATGTTCTAAAATGAATGTAAAATTTTTAAATTATGCAAAAACTTGATAGTGACCAACAGATTTTGGAAATAGTAACGCTTATGTAAGCTTACGTAATATTCAATCACTCAGTCATATGCGTTGACACATACTGTTTCGGAACTATGGCTCTTAGCGTAATATTGAATAAATCTTTAACTTACAGAAATATAAATCCTATCCTGGGTATTATCGTCAACCGAAAAGAAACGCAATACCTACATCTTACAAGTAGGTCAGCGCTCAAACATACACTGATTGCATAGTAATAAATACCAGTATTAGCAGAGGTTTTAGTACTGGGTGAGTCTTGCAAATGATGATCGTAAACTTATTTCCGTACAATAAACATAAGGCTAAGTTTGGAGATTGGTCTTTCCAAAATATCTTATAAGTAATTATGACTTCTTCATCTTCGAAGTTGTCCTATTGCTGAGGATCGTGACTCTGATTACCAACTAGTCTACTGTGCGTCTCCATTTGTCGCAGTCGACCGCTCGGTGTAGTGCGGCCCTGGCGGGTACAAACAGTTGGCTTTCTGATCCATCCAGCGCTTTGGAATCCAACTTCTGGGCCTTCTTCCTTCTATCTTCCCCGTTACCATCAGCCGTTATAGATTATCGGTCTTCTTGCGATGTGCCCAAAATACCGTACCATGCGCTGTAAACAGAATGAGGACAGGCATTGAGCTCTGTGGATGTTGTTTCTTCAAGACTGAGAAGTTTGTAAGATGGGCTGTTCAAGGTATTCTCAGTAACCTGTGCTTACACCATATTTTAATATAATCTTGTGTACGAATTTTTGCGTCATAAAGGAAAATGGAGAAAACGAGTGCTCGGAGTAGCTTTGTTTTTGTGCTTTTAGTAATATTCCTATCTCAATATTTTGTTCAGTTGAGGAATTATCGTTTTTACCATTGCAATGCGCCTTCGTATTTCTGGCCCGTTGTTTCTTTTGTACTTTCACAACTCTTTCATACTTTTGCAGTAGGCCATTATGTTGGATGGGTCCAAAACGGTCGACCACAATGAGTTTGGTTTTACTTTTATTTAAACTCATTTTCAGGCACGATGTTTCCAAACGATTAAGCAGATCCGCCATTTTTGTCTCAGATGAAACCAGTTATAAAGGTGTCATCTGCATAGCGGAGGTTTGTTATATTCAACCCAATTATTTTAATTCTCAAGAGTTTCACACATTATATGCTCGCCATAAATATTAAATAAAATAGGCGAAAATATGCATCTCTATCGGACCCTTTTATGAAAAGGGAAACGTGTTGATGTTATATCTCCAACTGTGACTATGCCGTATCTAGACTCATACAGACTTTTGATCAGGAACACAAGGTGTGACGGCACTCTTGTGAGAATCAGAACCTCCCATAGCTTGTCCCAATTGATATAGTCAAAAGTCATCTGATGGGCGTAAAACACATGAAAGTTGGGATGTTGCTCCCTAGTAAGCTTTGCTCTTGCAGGATCTGCTAATCCAGGTAGAATCTGAATCTAGTGTTGATTATATGTAATAAAATTTCGCTAGCATGTGATATGAGGGCTATTGTACTATAATTGCCACAGTCACTATATACAACTATGACTATACCTAATAATATCGTACGTCTTAGAATTGATGTTTTAGAAATATGAGTGTTTTTAATGTACGCTATTCGGAGTTGAAAAATTTGGGCTCTTGCTCGTGAATTATATTAAAATTAATTATATTAAATGTATAATTAGAATTTAAAACAGAATAAATAGTAGTAGTAGTACTCTTAGCTTTTACAAGTTTTGTAAAAAAACAAGTCTTTGGAATGCGAAACGTATTGGCATTTAAGTATGCGACCTTGGCGAAACCGGTGCAATGATAATGACTTTTCTATGAACCTTGTAGAGTTCCTGCTTCATATACATACAAACGTAGGCGATAATCTATCTTATAACCTCTTTCAGTAAATTAAATAAGGATCACAATTCTATAACGCCTACGGCAATGCGGTACTTGTTTCTAGAAGTTCCGTAGAAGAAATAGATTAAAGAAATGTGCCAAATACAGTAGCCGGCAATCCTTGCAATACTATGTGTGTGTATGAGTGTTCTGGGTTCGTCCTCACATGAGACAACACTTTGTGTATTCCAAAAATTATTGTTCTGCATATGGGTGTTCTTTGTGGCATAAAGACACACATATGTAAGTACCCCTCGACCTAGAATACATTCTGAGTGCGGGAGCTATCTTTTTAAAGCAAAATGACGTTAAAGGATAAAGCTTTTTTATCTCGGCTTGATTTTTTATTTTTTATTTTTAGAGAGGTTTACAAAAATGAAGCAGTCTGGAGGCTACTATGTCACAGTTATCGAAGACACACGCATTTCAAAGCTGATCGGCGCTGCTACACTCACAATCGAACAGAAATTCATTCACAACTGTTCAGTGGTAAGTTGATTGTAACTACCTGCGATGGCGTAAGACCACTTTCTAAAATATACTATTGAAATGTGACATAACACTCTTAAAACAAGTTTGACTTATCCACATTACGAGACTGACTATCTAAGGTACTGTTGATTGATGAGACTTGGTGGAAACTGCTACACAAGTTGAATTAAAACACTTGTACTGTTCCACAATATTTACAGTATTCTATTGGGGGTATTATGACATTATACTCTTTGAAAATGCCGTGAGGCGAAACCGGTATACATAAACAAATGTTTGAAACAGTATCACTACTTTAATTAAATTTATTACGAGAACACTAATAATACATCTATAATAAATATTATAATCGTAGGTAAGCGATGCGTCTGCTCATGTGGCAGGTTCGATCGGTACGTTACATCCACAAGGAATATATTTTTTTTTGTTTTACAGCGAGGTCGTTTAGAAGATGTAGTCGTGAACGATACGTACAGGGGCAAACAGTTGGGTAAACTGTAAGTATCACTGCATAATGTATACGTGTTGAAAATTTAATAAAACTGAAAGATCGCATTTTATTTGAGGTTGGTCATTTATATGAGCTATGGTATACTATAAATAAATTTAAAATGTATGAGTATTATTAATGACATTAAAAAACTAAGCTTGTTGTACCTCAACATAATTATCTTGAATTTATAAAATATTTTTAAAATGTGTTATTACGACTGCACGGTGCGTTACGTTTTAAGCGGTCGCCTCGCCGCCCTCTACTGCGGGAACTGAACACCCAGACTTAGGACAACACTTTGTGTGATCGACAAATTGTGCCTAAGTCTGGGTGTTCTTTGTGTTCGTTTCTTGTATGGTTGTAAAGTCTGCCACGACACAGGATTTATTCCTAGAGCGGGCGATGTCTTTTTAAAAAAAATATTAGTAAACGCTAAGGGTACATTGATTTGCCGACTGACCGAGCTCAATATAGCGTGAAAATTTATGCAAGTATTGATGCAAGTATTGACATTATATGTTTTGAAGTCTAGGATGTAAAATTTAAATATAGTTGAATACCTATAAATTATTACATAAAAATATTGAAAATCTATTATATTCGCAAGTTGCCAACATTGCTATTCAACCTTAGACAAGTAACTAAAATTGCGTCATTGTTTTGCTCATTTTGACAATGCGATAACGATCAAAACGAAATATTCTGATAAACTATCAAATTCTTACGAATTTAAAGCGGCCATTTAAAACGGAAACAAAATACATATACATATGACTACGTATATCCCATGTGCGATATTTTGCTATCATTATTTTCCACTAGTAACACAATTATTTATCCTGGGTGGGAATTAAACCCACGACCTTGGGCATAGGGTCGCGAACCAACTCGTCACCAACTTAAATCGCTAAGATCTTATAAAGGTCTCTAATTAAAACAATGATTTGATTTGTTATCAAATTGTGTCACGTATAGATCTGATGGCTTTTTCTTGCAGAATCGTCGTGACTGTGTCGTTACTGGCTCAGGAGCTAGGCTGCTATAAGATGTCCCTTGACTGTAAGGACAAATTAATCAAGTTCTACGAGACTTTGGGATACAAGCTGGAGCCTGGAAACTCTAACGCTATGAACATGAGGTGCGTATTAATTACACTTCATAACTATTATGATGAATACAAATGTGTTTGTTTGTTACGCTTTCACGTGTAAATCACTAAAACCGATTTTAAATATTTATTCACCAGTAGAAAGCAATATTGTTAGCGAGTAATGTGCGATAACCGATATACAAGTAGGGCCGCGGGCAAGGGCAACATTGTAAAGAAAAATGTAGCGTTATCGTAGGATGAGAAAGGAATTGAAATGTATGTGATAAACCACTGGGTGTAGCTAGCTGATTGAAATATTACTTTCATTGTTTAGAGTATATCGTTATAGTATTAAAAGGTGCATTATCAAATGATTTTACGATGAGTTGATAACATTCCTAGTAGTAGTTTAAGCAAGTAAGTTCAATTTGAATTCGGGCTGGCATAGATAATAAACGCCGAGTAAATAATAAAATGTGCATTAGAATGATTAAAATCATTTTTTATAATAAAATATCTTTTAGATGGGTTGATAGTGATAGCAATTCAGTTATATCAACATCAATGTTACTGTAACGTTTTGCTTGATAAGCGGTTATTCCCCGTGTAGAATTATCATATTTAATTTTTTGTTTTATTTTAAGAACTTGCCAAAGTGACTAGGTCTGATTGTTGGAAAGCATAAATAGAATCCAAGAGTTGTGGTGACCATACTCATTGCAAATGCAGACAGTGCAGTATGGTGATCAACACTATGGCGGCCTAGTGAGATGCTTTTCCACCTCCGCTTGGGGACGTGAAAAGCATGACAGTCATTGTGGTGGTGTAAGGCTCACAGGGTTACCACGATGACTATCAACCCTGCATTAATGGACCTCCGGTCTCGCACCCACCGAAGAAACACGATAGCAACCTTTTAATAATCATGATGCCAGTTTAGCAATTAATATGTAAGATCATAAAATTTTATACACATATGTAGCCGGGGGTACGAAAAGGTCAGATATTTGATCTTCAAAAGAAAACAGCATTCCCGAGAGATGATGAAGTAATTGACTAAAACCAACATATGCAACGCAGCTATAAGCGTTAACTAGTATATGTACGTACTTAATGTAAGATTAAACGTAAAAATTGATCTTGATTTCTTAACGTTGACATTTGTTTCAGATTCGACGCGCCATCTTGACAATTAGCCGCTGGGGCATCCGAGCTGCGTTCTAAACTGTAAGTACGCAAGTAGCTGAGCAGACTTCACAGCATGTCCATCAAGCAATCGCCTTTCATAGCTCCATGTTCGGATTACTTCATTGGAAGACCTTCGAATACATTTTGCATACAAATTGTAATTTTGTCTCAATTGAGATATTACGTCATCAATCGTTGGAGAATAAAATGTTTTGTGTTAAGTCAACTCATGTTTCTCTAAATTGTTGTGTTTAAATTTACATTTATGCGCTTCTTAGATAAAGTTTGTGGATTTTGGTTGTGATTTCTGTTTGGTTTTTGTTGTCTGCAGTCGCAGCATCAATTTTTGTATCCATCAAAGGTGTAGATCACAAATTGGTTGTGATTTAAGCATTTGATGGGGTAATTAATTGGTTATGGATGTCTTAGCACATAATCGTAGACGAAAAATGTATGCTTATCCCGGTCAATACATTTATTTTTCATTTTAAAAGCTTTGTTTTGTGTGTATTAACTTTGTAATAATAGGGTAGTTACTTGTCCATATACATGTTATCGGTTTATAAACAAACTGATAAGTCCTGTATAAATAACAATGAAATTATTTACATCTAAATAAGGTAACTGTTTTTCCCTACTTCAGTAAAGAAGTAGTGGAGGTAATGTTTGTATATTTGTTTTTTCACTGATTTCACAGAAAGGGAATCTGAAACATACCTTTTATAAAACAATTATCGATATAAAACATTAAGTTTTAATACCCGTGACAAAGCTCTTCGATATAGTTCTCATTAGCGGGAGTTATAAATAGAACTCGATTAAAACTTTTAAAAGCAAGTACTACCCTATTACATAGATTAGTCTACTAACAATATATATTTGCGCTTTTTAAAATAGAAACCTAGACACTAGGTTATAAATAATGTTTATTTTATAGCTTCGAAAGTACTTAAATATGTATATAATAGATTTGTCACTAATATTTTGTTATATTGCGTTATTAAACAATTTGCTTTATATTTAAGTTTTATTTTAAAGTCACAATACGTTCAGCATCATTTATATTGCCAACCAACACAAACCCAAAAGAACCAATTTACCAAATGTAATTAATCCAAATTGAAATAATCAATTCAAGAATTTCTAATTAAGCTGACTTCTTCGTTAATTCTGATCTATGATTGGTGATATCACGAAAAAAAGGTTATTATGACTTGGGTTATCATAACTAGTCATCATATTAAGCTGTTTCGGTTAGTATCGGTTGGAATGTGTCATGTTTGATGAGAAGTAACCAGTCAAATATTCATTTTACTATCAATACTAACTCTTAGATGAGTTTTATGGTTAGCCTGAACTATGCTTAAGACACGGTGAAAATATTGAGTGTATTGGGTAATGATCCTCAAAACCACGGCATACATAAACATGACAGTTCAATCAACAAAGGATAATGCGCTATGTAGTAACTTATGTTACGTTGCGGCATAATTTTATTTCATAAGTGTCACTGTGGAGCACGAAAATCACAATCAATCAATCAAGGGTCTTGCCTACCACGCTGCCCAGACGGGTTGGCATAGTGCTTGTTTTAAGGTTTCTTTCTTGCAGTGACGATGTCCTTTGTGCTTTGTTCCATTAGTCGGCTCTTACGTCATCCATGGGATGAATAGGGGGTGGTGTCACTGTGACAATCCGTCATTACACGGCGTGAATATATTACGGAAGCTATAATCGCATCTGAACAAAATTATAAAACACATTAACATGAACCTACTTCTCTACACCGAATCATTATGAGTAAAAGTAAAGAAAAAACTATATAGAAAAATTACCATTATATTTGACAAATTTCACCAAATACATAATAAAATGTATAATAAGAAATTAATGATATTAAGGAGTAATAAAATCAAAGACTGCTCAGTCTGATAGTTAAATACTATATACATAATAATTATACTATATATTTATAATAATACATATAAAATAGCTTCTATCCACAACAACGGTTCATTTTGTTCCGTATACTTGAAATTTTATGCTCTATCAAGCAGAATCACAAAACAATATTGAAAACTGGCACATGCAAAATAGACTAGGTAAGTGACTGATAATTTACCTGCAAACATACAATTTGTATTCGAAAAATAAATTAGTGTAGTAAGTCAAGTATCAGCAGTCAACAATTTCAAGTACCGGCCCCAAACTGACATTACGCACAATCATCATACGAGCACTTACAACAAATTGACACCCTCATTTGCCGATTGCACAAGTCCCAGAATCATCACAAAAAGCATTTCTATTATGTGTACATTTATTTTGAATATATACGCATAGTTATAAGCTAGATAAAACATGGCAATATACGATAGCGACTGCGACTCGGCAATCTGTGTCCATCTTAGAAAATAGATCGTTAATTAAACCCACAATGCTATCTAAGAGATATCGCCGCCGGTATTGCAGCACTAGTTCAATATTAAACGCACCTTTGCTACATATTTGCCGCCTTTCGAGTATTTTTGCATGTTATTCTTGAATATATTGTATAGAAATTAGCAGTGAAAACTAACTCTGATCACTCTTACAACTTGGTCTAGTTGTAAACTATTTCGTACTAGGTCTTTGTCATTCACAGTGGGAGAACGATATGATTCAATATAATAGCTCTTTATTTAAAACCTCTCCTATGTAGTCACCCCTGCAAATCTATTTTTTTATATCTTGATAACTAACGTCATTGCTATCGCCTTCAATGCGTGTGAAGTATCAAAATTTACATAAACCAAATATGATACAAAACTATTTATTCAAGTCCAACAAGTATATATGGTTTTGTTGGCGATTAGAAATGAAAAAAAATTGAAATACATAATAAATATTATACAAGACGGAGACAGATTATGACAAAGCCGAATAATAAAGATTGTATATCTTCAGGGGACAATGCCACTAATTTGTAGCGACTACTGACACCCTAAGAAATTGAAGATTTTACATTATAGCCTTAATGGCGTCTAGTCTCACTTAAGTCCTCTATTTGGTGCATATCAATAACAATATTTGTTCCCTAATGCCATTGAACAGAACACTGTATTTGGTGATGTCTTCGCTTTGCAGTCAATTGGAATGCATTTTCAAATATAAGGCTGTGTCCACCTAGCGATCTAAGGACTATTCTTACTACTGTCATCGTATCCAACTATTAATTCAATGCGTTTTGAAACTTTAAATATAAAGTAGACAATCGTGTTTTTGTAACGGATTTATTATAACAATATGTAAATGAGCTTTAAATATAAGATGGGTTAGATAATAGAGAAGATATCTTACAATGTGTGTTTAATGTCTTTATTAGATTGATAGTTCTGGTATATAGCTAGCCTTTGCCAGGTTTCGCTGTATTTTCACTATATGTACTGTTGAACAACGACTTGTAAGTGCAAAATCTAATAAGAGCAAAATAATTGGAGTGCGCAAGTCGCTATGTAACTCATAAAGCGTCTGTGGCTCACGTTTAGTCACACGCCTAGGACATCAGCTCATTCGGTTTTGAACAACCTAAGCTGTACCGTCACAAAGGTCGTTGGACATAAACTCAATTTAGGATGGAAATATTAACAATCGTCAAATAGATCGTCATAATCATAAATCGCATCTTATGTGAAATCTGTAAAACCTATTTCTATTAGAGCTGATAGATTTAAGAATAATATATTCAATACGCGACTAAGCAAAATTTTACTATGAATTAAATAATAATAGTAATGTAGACTAATATCTAATAGAGTGCGTTACATGACCTAGAAAAGTGAAACGTTGAATAGCACGGCCCTGTATATTTATTAACACGAAACACGCCAAAACGAGTGTACACTCCACGGTAAACATAATATCGTAGCAATCCGATCTCGTATAAGCAAACATTTAAAATTCACCATGTCCAATCACTTGACTACGAATTCACGACGCTACGAAAAACTAGACGTAGCACATGGGTGCAAAGAATCATAAGTGGGAGAGAATGTAAAAAATGGAACGCGTTTAACGAATCACTTACAGGAACCAGGAACCAACGCCTCATCTGGCACTATCGACTCTACTCATAACGTAGACTGATGCGTATAATAATTGTCAATTGCTGTAAGATTGTGTGTTTTGATTGTGATTTCTAAGCGCTATTTTAAAATGTTTGTATTACTAAGCTATACAAACTTCAATCTCAGGTATATGACAATATTCTAGCAAAATTTTATTTGATATCAGGGTAAGTGTTAGTAAAAAGTAATGTCAAACCAGTGAATACTATTAAAGTATAATTTTCTCTAAATTCGAACCCGAAATAAACCCTAGACGATGTGTTCCAAAGTGATTTTTTATATGCATTAGCCATGCAATACCAGAATCTTTAAAACTAAAAAGAAATTGCTACTTTTTTGCTCTTTTATGAATTATTATTGTTTTTGAATTGCAATATATACTTATTTACTATTATACAAAATTACGTTTTTTATTTTTAGAAACGTACATAAAAGTTTTGAAAAGCAATTAAATTTTTTGGTGGTTAAGTTACAAAAACGTTCAAAAGAAAACGTACAAAACCAAAAATACATGGAGTAGCTTGAGACATCTTTTTCACTTTCTTCAACAAAGAAAACATAAAGAAAAAGTATTAACAGAAGTGTCACAAGAGGCTAGGCACAAAGAATTCAAAAGATATATGGAGCATAATTTAAGTAAATTTAGCCGAAAGAAATTTAATAGCAAAGCGAGGTCGTGGGGCTTCGGGATAAGTTTATCGTCGTGGCGGATTCCTTGTTAAGGGATTGAAAAAAGGTGAATTAGAGATTTAGCTATTTGAGATCGCATGGCATCGGCTTTATGTTACCATACATACGTCGTTACGTGTTTCGTATTAGTAACCATAGGTGAACGTAGTATTCGGTGTTTTACTGTCCTAGGTCATGTAACGCATCCTCCCAAATGCATTTTAAATAAAACCTTTACATTATATTGGCCTCGTGTAAATAATATCTATGGCAATATTAAAAGACAAATTGCCTTATAAAGAGTTTCATTATAGCAGTATTTTTTAAATTTTGGTCGAATGTTGAACATCGATCATGTGGCGTACAAATCAAATTCATTTACATTAGGACATATATGAGCACACTCACTAACGATAAGCCCGTCGTACATGCTTGATACACCTTTTTATATTCTCACTGAGAGACTTGATGTCCTATGACAGGATCAAATTAGCTGCAGTCGAACGATCGAGAGTAGAAGAATTAGAAAGGCGGGTTGGCTGGTGCCATCTTAGTGCCAAGCTTCATGGGTCCCTGGCCCCGTGCAGACCGGCGAGCTTCCATCTCTCGTTGCCTTTGCAGCTTTCTCTCTTCACGTTTGCGACGCATTTCGTCCATTTTTGATGCATTGTTTTCTGTGGATATGGAAAGTAGGCTTGGAGTTGATGTCGTTATTTTAATTCTACGTATTACTATTTTACTGTGTCGTGTTACCATATTTTAAGTTAAATTAACACAATATAGTCCATTATATTTCTTTTATCTTTACATAGTATAAAATGAAATGTAGTGCCTTGCTGTTCTTGTGCGCATAGATCTTTAAAATCACGGATTTTATTGCAGTTTTTGTCTATATAAAGAGTTATCTAAGAAAAAAGTTTATATGTATAACACATGTATACTATAGTAGCAAAAACCTGTGCGCCACAGGACGCCCGGCAGAACTGATAAATTAATCTAAGTTGAACTAACACCGAGTCCTGTGAAGAGAGGAGCGAGAAGCGTCTGTCCGAAATACGGCTAGCGCTGTAGGTTAGAGTAAGAGAGGACGAGCCTGCCTGCCGCTACCGCGAGAGAAAGGGTAACCAGACAGACTGGAACGTAACGTAACGTATATAACGCATTACGTAACGAAACGGTTTACCCTCCCATAAGAAGTTATCACTTCAAAAATCGGGCAATTTCAGAGATTTGAAAGGTGATGTTATAAAAATTATTTGTATATCTTAAAAGGATCTACAAAAAGTTAGCGATAACATAAGTCTTCTCCTAAGGATAACCCACAGTCATCATTATCATATTTATATAGTACTTTAAGTAATTTTAAACAACACAGTATTATTCCTTATCCAAATAATCACACCAGATACGTTGTGTATAATAATAATAATACAGATTATCTTAGGAATAGGAGAGTTAAAATGGCCCCCCCATAATAGCCGTTAGGCCATACTTTCGTCCCGAGAGGCGGTAGGCACGAAATGTGCCGGTCAAAAACTACAGTAATATTTTATTACTTTAGTTTGTTTATTGGAACCACTAGCCCCAGGAACTTCTGGTTCAAATTTAAATGTTATATTTGTGTTGGATAACCCACTTATCTAAGAAGGCCATATAACATCACGCTACGACTAATAGGAGGCGAGCATCAATAAAAAATGATGCAACGATACAAATTTATTTCTTTTAAAAATAAATTCACATCGTAGCGGGATTCAAACCAACAACTTGCACCGCATTCGACGTCTTAGCCATTACCATTCAGAGTTAATTCTATTACAAAAAAAGCACCATCAATATTTTCCTCAATAGGTTCAAATTCTCCATCCTCCCACCCGCCGAGCGAGTCGTTACTGTTCTGATGCGCCGTGGGCCTGTGCTCGAGGCGGCCGCCCCTCACGTACGTCGCGTTCGCGTTGTTCAACGCTGGGTCTATCCACGCTGTATTATTCCACGTTTCCGATGGACTAGCTAGTTCTGCTTCGGCACTCTATATGGTGGTCAAATGAAGATTAACATTAGTCTTGAGCTCTTATATGGCACCAATAACAAGCTATTGACATATAGGATATCAGGAGACTGCACATACATAGATCTGGCCCCCCAGCCAAGTTGTCATTCTACAAACGTAAACGACATTAGAAAACTAACAAATTTAGGGTATGATGGCTCTCAACACTAAGTCACGAGGTCAAAACAAAATATTAGCCAATGGTACAAGAGAACACAGGCGTTAGCGATTGTAGAAAAAAAATCAACACGAAACACGTGCATCTTAGCTAACGGGCAGATAGTTAAGAGAACATTCTTCACTTCATAAATTTATCGATAAAAATATTAGACAAGTTCGGTGTAGGTAACAAAGATCGCTTACATGTAAGATTTAACTTCTTCAAGATGGATATCTAAATGTTAATAATAATAATATTTTCGACCATTTGTCACACCACTTTTTTGGTGGATTAAACATACGAAAACATCGAAACAAATATTTACAGATCATATAAATAGCCTGACCGGGGAATCGAACCCGAAACCTCAGCACAACAGTCTCTTACGCTATTACTGTTGCACTACGGAGACACACTGTAATAATTATACTATTTAGTGCACGACTATTTACCTCGTAGACCTAATACTATCATTAATATTAAATAAGTTACTGCTACTTAAGCCATTACGTCATCATGACGTAATGGTTTAAACGGTCGTCACGACATTTTCTGCTGCACTGAGTGTTGTGGATTCAAACCTCACATGGGACAACACTGTACGATCCGCAATCGTTGTTCTGAGTCTGGGTGTTCCTAGTGACCGTTTCTTGTATGTTTGTAAAGTCCCCCGCGACACAGGACCTCCCCCCCCGACTTATGCGGGAATTGTCTTATTAAAACAAATAATACACATGTTACCGGCTGTTCCTGCAGCGTGCCCCACTCCTCGTTGTCCCAGTCGTCCTCACATAGCGCAGCGAGTGCTGGAGTCGCGTGCGCACTACCGCTACTCGGCGGAGACTTCGCGCTCACACTCGCGCCCGTACCTGTGATATAATAGAGCGATCAATCAATCATCATCAACAGGCTTTAGCAGTTCACTGCTGGACATAGTAAAGAGGTTTTATATACCTACTATACCACGTTAGCCAGACGGGTTGGTTAAAGGGTTTGTTTTAAGTTTTCTATTGCTTGGCAGCGATGTTGTCTTGCTCTTAATCCTTTACTCGCCTCTAACGAGACCCAATGGAGTGGTAACATTTCGTATTCTAAATCCATCACCACACGGAACAGTGATAGTTTTTTTATAGTAGAAAGAGCAAAATAACACTTGTTTGGTACGTTGCAGGGCTGTGAGTATACCAATAATATTCCTAAATAATGGGAGAGGTTTTTCTTTGGACCCGATGAGTTAACATTGTAGAATATTTGCATAGCCTTTTATTTCAGATAATAATCAATTACAAGTATTGAAGGTAACTCACATTATATACAATGACATAACCGTTATACGTGATTGCATAAAAATAGAAGTATAATGTTTTCAGTGTTCTTGTATGTATGCTATGTACGTCATTATATTTCAACCATTCTATCAATTTATACCAATATGACGGCTGAACGAAAACAAAATTTTTTTTTATGTACAACCCAAACAAATAGGTAGGTATTTATTTTTATTTTCAGATACGCACTGCACTAAATAAGTTCGAATGTTTACTAACACATTGGTTTTGCTTCTTGTTATTTAAAATTATAATTTCTGGGAATTCAAGATGGTTCATATAGAACTCGTAAGTTCGACTTTCATTCCATAGCAGTCGTCAGTTATTAAATAAAATTTTATATTACGTCATCATCGTTGTCCACAGTCCAACATAAAGGTCTCTTTATATAAAGGAGTTTATATTATATATTATTTATTATCTAATAATAACAACTTCAATAATTCGTTTCAGATTTGCATCCCTGAGCTGTGAAGATGTTGAAATAGCCAATGACTTAAATAATAATAAAAATTAAATATTATAATGCATATTTCTCTAAAATACTTTTTTTCTTGAACATTTTGTAGAGTACCAGCTATGCCCGCGACTTCGTATGCGTAAGATTTGAAATTTAAAATTGTACTTTAGAGATGTGGTTTTTCTGTGTAAATTCGTAATACGGAAATCCGCGATCAGAATACTGGTCAATATCAGTTACCTCCTCTATGACTTAGTGAAGATCCCTTTAAAATCGGTTCAGCTCTTTCAGAAATTAGCCCGGGCAAACAAACAGACAGAACAACAAACAGAAAAAAAAATGTAGTTCATGTTTTAGTATCGTGTAAAGACTTGTGAGCACTTCGAAAACACAGTTTTTTTAACCACAGACAAACACTTCAATTACATATATTGATTGCGTAACTTATATCGGGGATTCTTTAGCAACGTCCATGTTTGTAATTACTAATTTAACAGGTAGCTATCTAGCTATCTACCAGTTAACTACTGAATCATATTCATACCTTCAAAGCCCATCCAGGACAAGTAAATGTCCACGATCACTATTTTAGTTAATTATTACTATTATTAAAGGATGAAATAACTGAGGTTTTGCCGTTCTGGGTATTAAGCATACTTAGCAGAAGAACTTTGTCTTTTAACAAAGATTATGAAGTTTTCGAATTGGATATGAAGAAGCTAACAGGGAGTCAAAAAATGACTAACATATTTAATAGGTTGACAATATTTGCTAACGAACCTGCACTAGAGTCGATGTCACCCCAAGCGGCCATGTCCCAATGGTCTGGATCATAGTCAGATGCTGACTCGCTGTGTTCTAAAGAGGTCATTGAGGTCACGGATGACGTTGTGGTTGACATACTGCTCGACGACGGTTGCTCTGTAAGTAATTGCAAAATATGTTAGCTGAAACTGAAGTTATTTTTTTTTCCCTATGTAAGTGAATTTCCAATTGAGAATAAGTTGAGTTCACCTCGCCATTTCCCACTGTATTTAGTGCTATGGGTTCCCCACATTTTGCAAAAATTTAGAACGTTATATTCCTAGCGCGGAAATTGCAAAGAAAATGTCAACTGTCACTTTTGGTGTTACTATTCTGACAGAAAAAACAACACTGGATTTGGTAATAGGATTGTCTTACCACAATTCTATGGGTCGTGACTCACGACCCTTAGAATTCAGGAGTCACGACTCGTGACCCCTATTTGGAGCTGTTCTGTGAGTGATAGCTTGCCACCTGTTCCTGTTTTGAGCAGCGTAAATTGCAGCAAGGATTATAGTGCTGAGAGTAGAGCAAACTTGATCTGCCCAGTGTAACGGGCTACGGCCTCTGAGCTTTTTCTCCACTAGTAGCTATAGTAAGTTAATATTTACCAAGCGATCCAGGTTTGGACAGCACCGACTTGGCCGGGTGGGCGACACGTGCTGTGTCGGAGTGAGAACGGTAGAACTTGGCAGTGACGGCCGTCACAGCCCAGCCCGCCCACGTGGCAGCTGCGTTGCTTAAAGACGGCGTCGCGGTATGCACGTCGGCTTCTACAATCATACATTATAGTTTTAACAATACATATTTAATGACACGTTTCAGTGAACTTAGTAAAAAAGTGTTTCTCTACTTGATTATTATTTCTAAGTCCAATTTATTGCATTCCTTAAAATTAATATTAACTGCACTAACTCGAGGGATTTCACCGTCGTCATTGCGATCATAAGTAATCTTCCAAGTTCTATCGTCAAATTAGTACCGAGATGCCAAATTTTAATATTGTTATGCATATATGATACATAAAGGTTATTAATTATTTTATAAAATTAATGTGTAGATATTTTATACAACATTACACCGAAATGGCTGAACGTATATAAATGAAATTTGGCACACGTATATAAATGAATTTTGGTAAAGCACATAAGCGAGGGAAGTCACGGGTAAAAGCTGTTAATAAGTGTTGTTTAATTTAGATTTGTGATAGTAAGTCTAAATTATGTTAGTGGTGTAACAGCCAGGAATCGCCTCGAATCGCGCAAACTGTTGTTACGTCAAGACATATATTTATGCTACTTTCTAAGTATCAAGGCATAAGGTCAATAAAAATTTAAAAATATTAAGAATGTCTTACCCATTCCTTCCTTCAAACTTGGATCTTCTGAAACCTTTTCAAGTTTGCCCAAAAATCCTTTGATAGTCCTAAATGCTGCATCACGGACCTATAACAGCGTTTTTAAACCGTATTTGTCATTTATATTGAGTATAAATTAACTATAAATTTTGCTTATTTTGGTATTGTATGAATGATAAATACAATATTTTAAATAAAATACAATATGTATTACACCCACCTGTTTTTCCGGATCATTGGTTAGTGGACAGAGAGCTGGCAATACTCTGTTAGCCACTTCAGCTAACAAGAAGTATTGTTGCGTAGCTGCCAATGCTAGTACTCCCGCTTGCCTAGCGGGAGGGAACGCGTCACGGGTCGCACGTACAAATGCCGATACTAGAACCTTCTGGCGAATTTGTGGGTGAAGATGCTGAGCTATCTTGCCGAGACATACTGTTGTATTTGTCCTGAAAATAAAGTAGAAAATAAAAGATCTAACACATGGACACTTGTTTTATTATAGAAAATGATGCAAAAAATCCGTCAATGTCTCATACTATTGTAGCTTCGCAATGAATGAAATTATTTCTTTTTAATTCAATCAGTTGTACACACTATGTTCCGTTTAAAATAGAAGGAAAAGTCTTCATCAACTGTTTTTAGGCTTTCGTGATTTTTACATATACACATAGTTTTGTTAACTGTTAACAATACTTCTTGTCGTACAGCGGGACTTATTCGCGATAAAATTATTTAAAAAGGTTACGATACCTTCTTTTTCCAATGTTTCGAACGTGTTACACCGCTCGTGGTCACGAGTGGACTGACTGACTTATGCATCTTAACCTGTACTGCTGTACTACAAAACTATGTATCTGTCTTGTTAGTTACAAAATTAAAGAATATTTGCCATGGTTGCAGTTTGTTGAAGTTCGTAGTTGTTTTTTCAAAAAGTAATTATTATAAAGTAGGATTGAACGTATTCTTTTTGGTTATCAAATATTTGTTTTACCTGATCCCACCCTGATCATCCTTAGCCTGTAGTCGAGCAAAATGTCTCAGTACTTCCACATTCAAATTGTTGTAGTTGAGTTTAGACGAAAGGTGTACTATTGACTTGACAGTCTGTTCTCGAATAACAGGGTTCGTATCCAAAAAACCGTGCACCACTTGAGGAAATATTTGGTCGTTGACCTACAAACAAATGTTCAATTGATGGGTATGTCAAGTATCTATATTGAATGTTGTCTATTAAAAGTTTAATGACCTTAATAATTGACGCTATTGCGGCAAAAGTTTTATCTATAGTTTTATATTGAACGACATTGATGATAAAATGTATTTCTGAGTAATGCCTGGTTAAAGTAATGTATGTTATCATGGTAGGTATCTCAATTTCCGCTAACTTTAACTGAATTATTGTAAATGAGTGTGATGCTCAATTACAAATCCCAACATTGATTTTGGAGACTAAAGTTACTGTGTAAAAGATCGAGAAACGGTGTGACAAATTTATATCTACTAAGCTTCACATTCTGTTCCTGTTACGTGTATGTGTGTTAATGGTTAAATTAATATAATGATTATTGTGATAAACCACAGAGGTTATAGTTTATCTATGTAATAATAATAATTGTAATATAGATTTTTAACAGCTCTAAAAATATGACCTGAACCAAATTAGTCATTTAGTAATTATCGAAAGTTTTCTGATGATAAAAGATTGATATCATGATGGTTTATCAAACTGTAACAATATTGTTGTCAAGGAATTGCAATAATTGCTTAAGTGCTCTAAAAATCTCTCAATATTTTTTTAAATAGAAACATTTAGAGTACGTTACCATTGGGAGGCTTATGTCTAGCAGTGGACGTGTTTCGGCTGAAATGATGTATGATCTGCAAATGATTGTTTCGTAGTTTGTGCGTATTCTGTGTATAATATAGCATATGAATTTAAAAAAATGTATATATATATTCTATCTCTCAATCTAGCCTCCATAGTACGAGAACGGTTTAGTTTGAGGCTAGATAGTGTTGTGTCAGGTTTCCAAAACTATTCATAATTTATTTATCTTACAGTAGAGTTTTGCAGGTGCATTATAAATTGATCAAGTTGTTGTAGCAGTCGCGATCGCGTCGTGCGGTCATTTGAGGCGAATAGTTTGACTACACATGGTACTATTTGCTTTTGGTAGTCCACATCCTCTAGCAGTTTACCCAACTGGAATAAAAAAAGAACAATCATTATAATTTGTTACCACATATTCTTAGATTTATTATAGATATTAGTATTTTGAGCTGCAAAAAAAACAAAATCGAGATTGTATATGTCTAATTCGAATTTTAAAAATGTGAAGTTAGTAAGTCTCATTAAGGTTTTGATACAATAATGACTAATACTATATAAAATTTGTTTTTAAATGTGATTAGGTAGGACATGTTTGAGTTACGAGTACGGGTTGTGACTTATTTGATTCAACATTATGGGAAGGAACAATGAAGAATAGCAGATGGCAGAATGATTAAATTTCTTACACAATTTCATCACATCAACTGTCTTTAATAGCCCACTGCTGGACATAAACCTCTCCTTAGAAAGGAGATTTAAATAAATAAACTATAATCTATACAAAGAGAGAGGCCAATATCCAACAGTAGACTGCAGTAGGCTGATGAAAATATTCACGATGAAAATTTAACTAAAACTTACCTTAAACATGGGAGCTAGAACAGCTGATCCAGCATCACCATAATGGAAAGCTGTTAGTAGTTGTGGTAAAATTTTATGAACACATACTGCTTCCGGGAAATTATCTAAATGAGAACTGAGTGTCGAGAAGAATTTTCCCTTTTCCACTTTATCTTTGATCTGTATCTCTTCAAGGAATAACATTGTATCTATCAGATCATTTTTAAAGAATCCACCCATTTTACGACACCTAAAATGGTATAGCTTTGAGTATTTATTTATATTACAGGATATATCTATATTTAGTAAAGTATGTTTTAATCTTATTAAAATGGTCTAGTTATACTTCTCCAGAGAAGCTATATTCTTGGGTTCAATATAAATAAATATGTTACACTCTATTGCGAATTTTGCACTTTGCCTTTTAAAAAGAGATATAATAACATAGTTATTTTTATCAGGCAGTAATTTAATTTATTGATTACCAAAAACATAAAACTGCTTATATTGAAGAGCATTAATCTCTCTCAATATAATAGAAATTCAGATAAACCTCAAGTCCTTGGAAAAGCATGCTTGTAGATCAACATAGGTATGTTATATAGGCCGCGAATTAGTTAATATTTGAACAAATCGCATAAAAAAAACATTTGATATATAAAAATTAATATAAAAATAAATGTATATCAAAATTGTTTATTTACAAGAAAGTTAATTAGTTGGAATTTATTTTTTAAAAATTGCGTCGTCTAAATGGCAACCGTTTTGACGTTTGCACTCTTCTAAGTGAGCACCGAGATTTTTGAATATTCGTCGGCAAAGAGACTGCGAGATCACCGATATCTCTTCGCTGATTTTTTCTTTTAGTTGATATAGTCTATCAGTTTATTGATGTAGACACGATTATTCAAATAACCCCAAAAATAGAAGTCTGCTGGAGATAGATCTGGACTTCTGAGTGGGCATGGAATGTCGTCTCGAAATCAGCTTTTCAAGAAACTTGTCTTTGACTACCGGCAGGGACTCATTGGATGTGTGACAAGTGAATCCATCTTATTGAAACCATGTGTTACGATTGCAGCCAGCAAATTGCAGTAGCATCGGTCCCAAGAACTCCCGTGACGTGTTTGCGCGGGATATTAGTTTCAAATGTTAACGAATTCTTGGCCCACCCTATAGATTAATATATGTTGTTGAATTATGACTTCTTGAGTCTACATAAGAGAAAATATCAATATTTTTTTTAAATAAAGATTCTTAGACTTAGACTATAAAAAAATATTTTATCTAGAAAAACCCGTAAATAAAGAACTAGTGAAGCTAATTTCAAATCAAACCACTGAATAATGTCTACAGAGTCAGTATAATTACTATAAATAGCACCATTAGCAATTTACCTTGTAATAATATCAGCAGGGTTGGGTCTTGAGGCAGGGTTGGCACTCACCAGCTCACAATACAAAGTGCAAAGCTGCTTTGGTACATTATCCACTGCTTTAAGTGCAGGCTGGTTCTTGAGTGGGCCATTGTATGCTTCCCATATTAGACAGCCTAGACCCCACATGTCAGATGAGCTGTTAGTTAAAACAGATGGAAAATTATTTTTAGCAATAGTATATGGTACAATAACGGACATACTGCCATAACAGAACCATGCTAAGGTACATATGGGCCCTTAGACCAGGGTAATATTATAACCAACCTCAAAACAGACGCCTGGCACTCTTAGAGACACAAGTATATTGTTGCTCTTTTTAATAACATCTCCTAATTAGGGGGATTGGTCATCAGAGAGTGACCCAGTTCACTCACTCCACCAAATGGATTACCTAATAGTTTTTTTTGCCTTAAAGTTTGCTAAAGTAACTCTTCTCTGCCTGGTGTAAAGCATATATAGAATCCAAAAGTGGTAGTCACCATACTCATTGGAAATGCAGACAATGTAGTATAGTGACCCACATAGTGATCTAGTGAGATGCTTTTTCATGTCTCATTTAAAGGACCCAGGACGATAGTGATAGGGAAGCTTGAGACTGTTTGTGTTCTCATTGTCTCACTATTTAATTCTAGAGCAGGATTTATTAAATAGGTAGCAATGTACTTGTGTCTCGTTAGAGTTTCAAGTGTCTACTTACCATCAGGTGATGAGTGCTTGTTTGCCTACACCATAAAAAATATTGTTACACATACCACTTAGTAACAGTTTTAAGCTTTGTAGCATCTTTCTTCTCAGGTGGATCATATATTTCTAATGCAGGTAATATCTTGATTGGAATAGGATTTGCGTTCTCTTGTCCTTGTGAGGTGAGGAACTCAAAACCTCCCAACTTCCACTCTCCAGCTAGAGTTACAAACACTGAATACAGACACACATTATTGTGTCTCATATTGCCATCATTATTTAAAAATGATAGTGCTCTCTGAAAGAATTAAATTTTATTAGTCTCAGTTCACTGCTGGGAATAGAATTTCTCGGGAAGGGAAGTTTTGGCCTGTTACACTACCCTGACCAGCCAGATTGGTATAATTTTGTATCAAGATTTTCTTCTCAAGCTTATACATTATCTATATATATTATTTCTGGATGGTGGGTCACCACACTACATTATCCGCAATCGCAATAAGTAATGAGTATGGAGACCATCACTCTTGGATTCCATTCATGCTTTCCATCAAGCAGGATAGTTCCTTTAACAGGCCCCCAAAAAAAAAACACTAGAATAAATTATTTTTATATTCTTTATAGATTATGTAAATATTTATGTCTTTACAGAACATGATTATAAATATGTTGCACTTGTTTGCTTTACTTTGTTTTCATAATGACTCACTTATGTTAAGTCTTACTATATTAGTGTTTATACATTTGATTAGGTGCTTTAAAACATAAAATAAAATTATATTATTAATAGTGAGAAACAAGAATCATTCTAAAGCAATATCTCCATGGATATTATATGTTACTTACAGTTATTTGGAATATGCCCCAAGCTAGAAATAATTCCTTTTGTGGGCCCTCCAGTTTCATATCCTCTATATGCCTAGATAAAGGCTCTACATACTCTGTTGCTACATATAAAAATTTCTCAGTTTCACAGCTATCTAAATAATGTAAAAGGCTTGGATGTCGCATAGTCTTTAGTTTCTTTAGGGACGCCTTCGCTATGTCGAATAGTGTTTCTGAACTTTTCTGAACATCGAATAAAAATATTGAGACTTCTTCTTGTGTCCCTCTCTTTTTGCCTTTATGTAACGTCCAAACACTTCTATCTTCTAAACCAGGTACAGGATCTCCCACTTCGTAGGGAAAATCCTTCGTAGGATCACGAGAGAAAAACGACCACATACTGTATTTCAATAATTATTTACGACGTAAATACATAATCTCTAAGACAAATAAACTCAGAGTCGCATGACTTATATCAAAATCATTAATAATATGTAATTAATATCATGTGTAAGCTAATACGTGTGCTAAACAAAAAATAAAAATAATTTTCTATTCACTCTTCACCAAGTAGTACTGACAAAATTGACAAGTGACAACACATTATGTATGAAAAACTACAGATTATACTAAAAAATTTAAGATAATAGGTTCAGAAACTGACTTTTTTTGATAAGTTGGTCTCATGCCATGAGTTGATAACATATGTATGTTTTAAATAAAGCACTCATCTAAAAGGCTGTCTTCTTAGAAAATGGGAAATCTGTAAGATCTGCTTGATTGAGCGGTTTGTGCAATCACAAGATGAAAAGAACTAATGTTTCTTAAAGCATTTATGTTAAAAAAGAAATGATCGACTCTTACAGAGTGTCGATCCTAGACGAGTGACGAATACAACGCAACGCGACATTGTGAATATGACGAAAGCTTGTGTTGCAGTTAGCGGCGAGATGCGACGTAATACATTCTTATTGTATAGGGAACAGGATGCGATCGCCGCAGTCGCTGATTTTGCAAAGTTTTTGTTTATAATTGTAATTTAGACTTAAGAGCAGCAATAATGTAATTGAAAGTAGACGGTATACTACCCAATATTGTTTGAACATTTTAGAATCGTTTCTTACTTTTAGAAATAAATATGGAACTCGCTAAATATATTTCTTTATAAAAATATTATGTCACATTCGCAGATAATGCGCAATAAGAAAACTAAGATGTCATCTACTATTCGACGGCTTACGCTAGCTTCAAATATATTTATCGGTTTAATTAAATAGCATATGCCTCCATGGCTTTTCGTTGCACATTTTCGTCCCTTTTCGTGAAATTAATCAATAAATAAATTAAAGTGAAAAGATGTTACATATAAAAACACATACGTAAGGCACCATATCCGATAAGGAGCATTAAACATCTATTTTATGTCTTCATTTATTCACTATACTGTATCTTAATAGTGTTCAACCACCTAAACAATGAGGAGAGAAGACACAAATGTAGCAATTATTTAATTATCGTTATATACAGAGATCTTAAATAAGTTAGATGGAAATAGTTAGCACCGTTCTGAAACGTCATAAAATAAAAAGTTTAACTCTGGGTATCATGTACCGGTGTAATTTAATCTTCATGAATGAAATGCCGTTAAAGCTTAAAATATCGAACTCTCTAATCGACATCTACTAAATAGGGATACCGATTCTTTCCAAAAAAGATCAATTTTAAAATCGATTCAAATCGAATTTTAATAAACTAAAAAACAAAAAATCGAAATAAAAAGAATCGTTTTTGCAAAAATCTATCTCTCAATTTTTTTGGTTTACGAAATCGATTCTTTGATTAATCAATCTCAGATTGCCATGCCTACTACTTAATCCGACCTAAGGGTTTTGACAGTCTGTTTTGTTTATGTAATTTCATTAAATAATTTGCAAGAGAAGTGTGAATAAATATATACATATATTTGTTAGTCTTGTTCATTTTATAGTGTCAATTAACTTTGATATATTCCAATTTAAGTGATAACACATCAACATGTCGAAGTCCGTAGCTAGACTGAAGTCTATGAAAAAGGTTGCTGATAAAATTGATCACAGTTCTAAATTAAGAACTAATATATCTGCTGGCATGGCTGCTGCTGGACCTCCTTTGGGTCCTATGCTCGGTCAAGTATGTATTATATGTTAAATGTGCTCCATATTAGTAAATAATTAGATGTTCCGATTATAACCTCTACGTTATTACTTCAGCGAAACATTAATATAGCAGCATTTTGTAAAGATTTCAACGAGCGCACGGCGAACATTAAGCAAGGGATACCTTTACCCACAAGAGTTAAAGTAAATTCGGATCGTTCTTATCAACTTGTTATTCATCAACCACCAGCTTCATACTTTTTAAAACAAGCAGCAGGAGTAAGCAGAGGTGCTATGGAGCCTGGTAAGTTTTGTACTTTCTTTTTACTGTAATACCTTCTTAATATCACTTAAAACTTATGATATAAGTAATTTTTTAAGTTGGCAAAGTCAGATATATTCAGAAAATAACTAAAAATATTTGTAGTAGAATCAATTCAGATTACTAAGTAGTGTGCTTTTTTACTTTTCAGTTCAAGAAACATGTGGCAAAATAACATATAAACATCTATATGAAATAGCAAAAATTAAGCAACAAGATCCACCGCTAGAATGGAAATCCTTAAAACATATTTGTATGATGTTAATAGCAACAGCTAGAAGCTGTGGAATAGAAATTGTAAAAGAATTAGATCCAAAGGTATGTTGCATTAATAGCTAATGACCATTAATAGCTAATAGGATTTTGTAACTGTTCAACATAACATAAGTTATCAAAGTAATATTAATGTATACAGTACGATATACTATCTAGAATTTTCGTTTTTTAAAGATAAAGTAGGAAGGTTGAAAGTAAATTAAGTGATTTAATCATAGGAGAGCTGGTTTAACAGAAGATCAGAGGTACCTTTGTGACTTCAGTTACACACATCCACAGGCATTTACCACTAGACAATTCATCTGATCATCTACCATCTGAACCCTAGATTGATTGATTGAACAACTGATTAATTTTAATTAAATTAAAAATAGATTCATGAAATATCTAGCTTAAGATTATTTTAAAACACTCTTATTAGGTCAAATTATCATAAAATGCTCAATAGTTTATTTAAAAATTATTAATAACATGTTTGCTGTGGGATAACACTATGGTGCTACTGCTAACCGCGCAATGGTTGTTATGTATAGCTGTGCTCATAACACACCACCTGTTCCTGTGTTTTCTTATAACTGTATTGTCTGATGTACTATAGAATTGATTGTGTATTTTAAAAGAAATCTATAAAAAAGTCTGCAATGGTATATATCTGTATCCCACAGTGAACCCACATTAGCCATTTGTATGTAATTAATTAATGTAATTTTAAACAATATAATATTAATCCTAGTCTAATTAAGCACATTTGGTATATTTTACATTTAATATAAATCAACATTGGCTTTTACAGTACATCATTAAAGTGAATATTTTAGAAAATATAATAAAATTAAAATGTATAAATTTTACATGTGCGTAGCTGAGGTGAGTCACAAATTAATATAGGACAAAAATGAAAATAAAAAAATGTAAATACTCAAATTTATGTTGCGCGCGTTGCCATTACACTACACAGCAGTTGCGATGTCAGCACGCTTGTCGCAAACTCGACACTGCACACACTATATTGTTAGCACTGCACCAGTGAGAGCGTGCGTCATGTTACCCGAAAAGCAGTACAAAATGTCTTTGAAGAATTTATTGTCTCTCGTCAATCTGATTTCTTCAAGAAAAGCGTTAGCCAACTGTTGCTGTGTTGACAAATATGCATAAATTGTATGGGTGATAAGTTTAATTATTTGATACAAAACATACAGAAAAAAAACCTTATTTCATACAAAACGTCAATTTCATAGGTAAAGAACTGGTATATTTCTATACTTTACATTGGTAAATAGTAGGTGTAGATGTAGATCCCTGAAAGTAATTCTGGCGGCGCCATGTTAGTACTACTGTACGGAACACAACAGTTGCTTTTATATGCAGTCTACTGTTCAGGGTTCTCCAGTACGGAAATCGCCTCTACGTACATTAGTTAGCAGCGTAAGGGTATTTCCTGTATATTATAGGCAGCAGCGAACGTGTTAAGAATGATCTTCTGTATCTACAGTATACATATGTAAAATAGTTTTATAACATATACCGTTTTTTAATTGTACTGCCAACTTGTGTAATTACAGTTTCGATTACCTCTGTAGAAACGAAAAAAATATGTAGACATTGCAAGTGTAATAACACAATCAAAGTTGAACAATCAACACAACCAAGTTAGTCGCAACTTGCGCGTCACGAAGGCGTCGCTAAGCGCACACCAGCCTATCCGTAACTACGAGCGGTGTAACGCGTTTGAAACGTCGGGAAACAAAAAGTATACGGAACCTTTTCAAATAATTTTATCACGATATCATTATTTATAAGTCCCGCTGTATAACAACTATATGTGTGTGTAAAAATCTCGAAAGTCTGAAAATAGTGGATTTATCATGTAATTTACAATGCTATCCAAGTATGTTATTGTTATTAGGTACTCAATTGTAAAAATATAGAATATGTATTAATTAACATTTTGACTTTTTTAACCAAATTTATGCAAATATGTTTCAGGAGTATGGAGAATTTTTACAGAACAGGAAGGGTGTAGTGGAAGAACAAAAGAAGGTTCTACAAGAGAAACGAGAAGCTAAAATGTTAAGAACAGCTTAGTGTTCCATAGACATTATTAGTAAATTGTATAGATAACAGTTAGAGTTGGCAAATAATGCTAGGATGTTGCCAAGAAATAAAATACCATTTACCCAAATATTGTTTATTAAATAATAACTGTGCACCTCTCATTTTGATAACTGAAAGTTGCTGCTATAAAAGACTTCACTACCTCTGTCAAATCATTTTTTTTATATTAATCTTGATTTGTCAGTTCTACTTGTGAGTAGAAGCATAGCAATTAATAATTTTGTGTTCACTCACACACTCATTATTGCACATATAATAATACACTGAAGAGGACTATACAAGGAACTGGGCTAATCTTTAATACATATATATATATTCATTACATGTCAGTCTAAAGACAAGTAACATTAGCTATATCTAAACTAATTATGTACATTATTTACCCACAATGCCTAAAACCACATATCACTTTGTGAGCACCTATGTGACACAATTACAGTAATAATTGAATATTTGATCATAATTATAAACTGAAAAAGACATCTTACAAGAAACATTAATCTCTATCAGTATCACATATAAGACAGTCTCATAAGAAGTTTCCTTAGAGTACAACCAAAAGCACTTAAAATAACTTTGAAATTTCTTTACAAAAATATGCATTATTACATGCCTCTTCAAATCCTTAAAAGTAATTAGGCGTTCATATTCTTACCTACAACTTGAGAAAATAAATACTTTAAAAGCAACATAACACAAAGACGGTGAGGGCGAATTATGGTACTTCTGTGGTAACTTGTGCCTAACAAACTGAAATAGCATTTACATGCTATAATACAAACGTGCCACAAAACTAATATCTATATATTTGTACTGCAAAGTAAATTTTGTACTTTAGTAGAATACTGTCATACTAGACAGTAAGGACTTGCAATTACATTGTTTTATAATAGCTTTTGTTTACTGTGAAAAAATCAACGTACGGAGACCTATTTTGTTGTTACACATTCTTAATGTGTAAGTCTCATAGGTTGTTCAAGTGACCCAATGCAACTGAAAGATAAAATTGTGATCAAAACTGTTCAAACTTTCAATAGCAATCAGGAAACTTGGTGTACATTGCGACTAATACATGCGTTAATTTGTAATAACTAAGTATTACAAGAGCACTTCAGAGAGGCAGAGGTATTTTGTTTGTAATTTAAAACATTATCAAGATCTGAACAACAATAACAAAGATAGAATACTACAGCCTCTATACGAAATTATCAGCAGTTTATACCAGATGTGTGCGCAGACCGTTTGAGTTTAGGAGAGTTTAGCAATACTTCTGGCAACTCTGTGACCTTATCTATAGTGAAGTCGGGTAAGTCTGACGACTCCATATCCTTTTGTAACGGGATCCATACTGTGCCTCCTAACTCCGCTTCTTTGCCTCCCTGGAGATAAAAATATTATAACTAATTAAAAAGACTAATAAAATTTATTTTAAACTATACTTAGATACTTAAATTCTGTGTGCTATTTTGAAGGTAAAATGGAATTGATTTTGAAGAAATCGTAATATTATTATTATCAGACAGTGTTTATCGACGTCATGTTATCACAAGTATCTTGTCTGTGGAATCAGTACAGTTCAGTATTGATGTCATACATAATTATAATAGGTATATTATTTGTAAGAGGGGTACTTAATCTTCAGAAGTATTTGTAATAACACTAGTTGCTGCAAGAAAAGCATAGGTGACCGACCAGTAGTGTGATACTTTGTTTCATGTTTTTGATGATCATTTCCAAAACACATCAGTCTCGGTTAATATTTCAAGTCTAATAAGAAATCAATCTACATTTTACAAATTTTAATATTATTATGGTCCAAGAGCCCGTGAGTGCCAGACCTTCGTCATTTTATAAAAGCTGAAAGTTCTTCTATGTGTGTCCCTAGTACAGGTAAGAATGATCCCCAAACATGAAGCTGAGGCAGCGGTGGCTTTGGCAGATAACAGGCAACAAAGGTATGTAAAATTCCATCTCAAATTCGTCATAATATAAAACTTGATTTTTTTATATTTGATTCATAATAATATCAAAACTCGCGTTGCTCATTGCCAGACAGTTAGTATGGTTCCAACCCTCTGCCGGACACCCCTAAACTATTATAATTTATAATTATACTTACGTTATATTATAAAACCTAAATTTAATATATAATTTTTTGGGAGCCTATTAAACTATGTTTATATAGTAGCCGGACAGTTTCGAAGGTTCTATCATCTTGCCAGACGCATTCAAAGTGAGCAATAATCGGGAGAGCAAGGAGCGAATACAGTAACTAAACGTTATATTATAAAACCTAAGTTTCATATATAATTTTTTGGGAGCCTATTAAACTATGTTTACATAGTAGCCGGACAGTTTCGAAGGTTCTATCATCTTGCCAGACGCATTCAAAGTGAGCAGTAATCGGGAGAGCAAGGAGCGAATACAGTAACTAAACGTTATATTATAAAACCTAAATTTTATATATAATTTTTTGGGAGCCTATTAAACTATGTTTATATAGTAGCCGGACAGTTTCGAAGGTTCTATCATCTTGCCAGACGCATTCAAAGTGAGCAATAATCGGGAGAGCAAGGAGCGAATACAGTAACTAAACGTTATATTATAAAACCTAAGTTTCATATATAATTTTTTGGGAGCCTATTAAACTATGTTTACATAGTAGCCGGACAGTTTCGAAGGTTCTATCATCTTGCCAGACGCATTCAAAGTGAGCAATAATCGGGAGAGCAAGGAGCGAATACAGTGACTAAACGTTATATTATAAAACCTAAGTTTCATATATAATTTTTTGGGAGCCTATTAAACTATGTTTACATAGTAGCCGGACAGTTTCGAAGGTTCTATCATCTTGCCAGACGCATTCAAAGGCGGTCCGAATTGTACTCGCAGCACTTACGACGTTTAAACTGCTAACGTGTGGACCGATTTAGTGAGCGCGCGATAACGATGAAAATAATGAAAATATTTAGATTTAATTAAAATAAATTAATTTCTCTGTAAATTTCTTATCTTAAAAAAATGTGTCCTTTGGTATAATAAACACTAATATTTGATTTACTTTGTTTCATTGGCTTTATAATTTTAATAGCATTGACAATAATAAACTTCTTAAAAATGAAAAATAATATCAATTAAATTATTAGATTTTCGACATGATTGACATTGTATGAGAAAAATTTTACTCAGTATTATTTTAAATATTTGTTATTGAAATTGTAAAAATTAATTAATGAAATTTCTGGATTAAGAAAAAAATAAACTGCAAAATTTGAAATTAATAACAATGGGTGCGCAGTGAAATCCCGCAATAGACTAAGCGCTCTGTTTCATTCGCACTAGTTACTGTATACGCTCCTTGCTCTCCTGATTACTGCTCACTTTGAATGCGTCTGGCAAGATGATAGAACCTTCGAAACTGTCCGGCTACTATATAAACATAGTTTAATAGGCTCCCAAAAAATTATATATAAAACTTAGGTTTTATAATATAACGTTTAGTTACTGTATTCGCTCCTTGCTCTCCCGATTATTGCTCACTTTGAATGCGTCTGGCAAAATGAGAGAACCTTCGAAACTGTCCGGCTACTATATAAACATAGTTTAATAGGCTCCCAAAAAATTATATATAAAATTTAGGTTTTATAATATAACGTTTAGTTACTGTATTCGCTCCTTGCTCTCCCGATTACTGCTCATTTTGAATGCGTCTGGCAAGATGATAGAACCTTCGAAACTGTCCGGCTACTATGTAAACATAGTTTAATAGGCTCCCAAAAAATTATATATGAAACTTAGGTTTTATAATATAACGTTTAGTTACTGTATTCGCTCCTTGCTCTCCCGATTATTGCTCACTTTGAATGCGTCTGGCAAGATGAAGAACCTTCGAAACTGTCCGGCTACTATATAAACATAGTTTAATAGGCTCCCAAAAAATTATATATAAAATTTAGGTTTTATAATATAACGTTTAGTTACTGTATTCGCTCCTTGCTCTCCCGATTACTGCTCACTTTGAATGCGTCTGGCAAGATGATAGAACCTTCGAAACTGTCCGGCTACTATGTAAACATAGTTTAATAGGCTCCCAAAAAATTATATATGAAACTTAGGTTTTATAATATAACGTTTAGTTACTGTATTCGCTCCTTGCTCTCCCGATTATTGCTCACTTTGAATGCGTCTGGCAAGATGATAGAACCTTCGAAACTGTCCGGCTACTATATAAACATAGTTTAATAGGCTCCCAAAAAATTATATATTAAATTTAGGTTTTATAATATAACGTAAGTATAATTATAAATTATAATAGTTTAGGGGTGTCCGGCAGAGGGTTGGAACCATACTAACTGTCTGGCAATGAGCAACGCGAGTTTTGATATTATTATAAATCAAATATAAAAAAATCAAGTTTTATATTATGACGAATTTGAGATGGAATTTTACATACCTTTGTTGCCTGTTATCTGCCAAAGCCACCGCTGCCTCAGCTTCATGTTTGGGGATCATTCTTACCTGTACTAGGGACACACATAGAAGAACTTTCAGCTTTTATAAAATGACGAAGGTCTGGCACTCACGGGCTCTTGCTCTATTAATTAACTTACCTTGATATCAGTTTCGAGTTTGTCCCCAACCATTATGCACATACGAGGTTCGACGTTGAGCAACTTGCACGCTTCTAGGAAGATGTTTTGATCAGGCTTCTCCCATGGCAAGTCGCCGGAAACCAGCACGCAGTCGAAGTACTTGCGGAGGTCCAACCGTTCAACTTTCTGCCACTGGGCTCGTGACGGCCCGTTCGTGATCAGACCGAGAAGGTAATCCTCCCTGTGCCACATTCATTCACCACCCTTTTGTTAGTTCCAGATGACTTTTATGCTATAACTGAGCACATGATACAACACAAGCCAAATGATCTTGCACCTTACCACTGCAATTATTTCTTGAAATTATACCAACTTTAATCTTCGGTTATATCTGTTACTCGTTACTTGGTAAAATTACTTTGTGTAATGGAACCTTTTTCTTTATTAACAATTAACTATTGCAGTGTGTGCAAGAGAATTTAAGAACACAAAAATTATCTATTTCAAGTGCAACTCATAAAGCCGTTATAAATTGCAGAAGAAATATTATCTTATTTACTAAGTTTGTGCTGCGTTGAAATTAACATAACTCTAGATATAATTTGCAAAAGCTACTTTAGTTACTTCCTTATTTTTGAGCTTAATACCAACAAAGCACAATTGCTTAGGAGTGTAAAAAGACAATGGAGAAATTTTAAATTCATAGGTTACGTTTACACGTACGCAACACTAATGTTAAAAATTACACTTTCATGTTAATAACAAATATTAACACATTAAAAAATCTCCATTGTTGTACTGAATTTTTTGAGGTTTGAGTATTACCTTCGCCGTGACGTACTCCCTCATATATTTTACAAATACAACTCAAACCTAAGTGTTGCGCACGCAGCGCCCCGAGTTTACTCACTCGTTGAGCAACAACTGAACTGTAGAAAAACAAGTCATTTATTAGCAACATGCGCTCAAAGCCAGCCCAATACATTTGCAAAGGCATCATTTTAGCAGGTGTTTATTTCTTTTCGTTTGAGTGTTTGAAAAACTACGTAAAGCTTGCAATTTATTGCTTATACCTGATTCCAATAAGTGTTCATAAAATTCTATTGTTATTTTAGCGTTTATGCCTCCACAATGTTTTGGTCCTGACTTTGATATTAAGAAACCAAAAATGCGCTGATACTTATCCATAGTATTATGTGGCATGCTATTCCAAATGGTAAAAGAAAATTAAAATGTTCTTTTAATACGAGTGATACATGTTTTGCGGGCGAATAATAGCGATGACTAAGTTAGTATGAGAAGAAGTTTGATAATGAAGACATCAATTTAGACCACATAACACCATGCACAATAAACGATTACAGATGATCTTGTTCTGAGATTGATTTTTTTTTTGTTATTTACGATGAATGAACACCGAAAAGCATGTTTAAATCTTAGAACAACTTGAATTATCAGTTTAAATCCCTTTGTTTTACAACTACCCAGATTGAAGGTACAATCCATGTGTGAAAACAACGAAATTTATATTTAAAATTATATACAAATTAAATATAACATAAAGTATTACATCATGGAGAAATATTTGATGTGTAGACGGATTTTTCTCTAGGTATCTACTGGTCTAAAATATTTCTTCATAATATAAAATAAATTGGACACTAAATTTAATCAACGTACCGCAGTGTCTCCAGAAGATGTATTACGTCATTTGTAAGAGCCAAACATTGAAACCTTAATTTTACCCATTCGGCTGATATATTTTCTGAAATAGAAATTTGTCAGTTGAAGAAAAATATATCGACATAACCAATCTTCTATTGCCGCATTAGAAATAGAATACTCAAGTGTATTACGTAGAAGCAACACGATAGTAGTCATTTTGGTGGAAACTAAATCATCGCCTGGCAACATTTATACATTGGATTCTCGAACTATTTTAGAATCGTCCGGTCACTTTTTGAGTACATGAAAGTGATACAAATCTAGAGCGGGAACATTATAATTAGTGATTCTGGCTTTAAGACCTTACTCTTAAACAGTATTAAGTTGTCTGTTAATATAATTGTCAGTGGCATATAGGGGCGTAACTGGATTTTGACGTAAAAAAGTACATCTTTTTTGTCGGTTCTGAGTACTTTAGAAAAGATTTTTAATTTTCGATTGGGGTCATTTTAAATCATTATAATAATAGTATTTTTACACATCTCACACAGGTTGCTGATCCCAAATTAGACAAATTAGGTAAAAAGATTGCTGATAAATATACTTATTATATATATTTCTAAATAAACTAAATAAATAAATTATAATCAGACTGCACAAATGACCGTGCTCATCACATAAACATTTTTCCTGGTTGAGAATCGAACTTGTGAGCTCCAGGCAGGGTTACTAAGCACTAGGCCAACAGGCCAGTCATACCTACTTTGGTTGGCCCGTGGTATCCTTCGATAAATAAATATAGATGTGATGTCCGTTTATAAATTTCATCATAACACCTACGCGGACAGTAAAATTGCTACATTTTATGTAAACGATGAGATTTCATCACTTAGTATTTATAGATTGGGTTTGTTTACATGTTTACAGGAATAACATCAATGACAAAGCAATTTTGCTTATTCGTTGTAGGCAGTCGAATAGTCAGTGCTCCTACGGTCAAAAAGTAGACGTTGAAGTGCATTCACGTTTTAGGCTCGCTGCCAAGTCTAATCGTAAAAACTGTTTAAACATATCCCTAATAGCCACGAAGTACTGTTTGGCACGGAGAATGTGATTGGACTATTAGCCTAGATGAAAATCTATTGCTTGCCCAATACTTACTTTAGTACTTAACAATTTCACGAGTTGCTAGTTTAATTGTATTTTATTTTCTCAGTGAGTTAAATTTAGTCGGTCGTGATCTACTGGTATCTCTGGTCTTGAGAGACAACCTTAAGCCATTGGCCATAGTGATTTAAAAAATTAAAACAACAAATCGCATCTTACTCTTTTTACGTTTTCGAGTTGTGTTAGGTATTTAAACGCCTTTGAGAGAAGTAGTATACTGGTGGATTAATATTTGCATGTCACCTCTTTTGGTGTCTGTTGCCTTACTAACCCGAAGAGATAAAAGCTTCAGGAAACAGTAAACAAAGCCATTAAAACCTCATGTGTTAAAATTAAGTTGCAGTGGCGTATAATTGAATAATGACTAATTATTTTTTTTATGAAGGTAAATATTTACACTAGGAATATCTACCTAAATGATAAGTTAGGTATTTGCATAACTATAGTTCTTATCTTGCAAGAATCTGAGACAGAATGACCTGTTTGTATGCTTGTTGTTTGCATAACTATTGGTTATTTTATCTAATCTACGTCTTTGAAGATTGTGAGAACGATGATTGGACCATTAAATTAGGGCTTATTAGTTATTTCAAATAGGAATACTTGGGACTTTCCAGTAACAGCCAATTCATGTTCCTGATCGTAACATGCTCGAGCTATTACTCACTCAACTTTTCTATGGTAAGGTTGGTAAGAGGGGTAAAGTGGGCGAGGCACGCCGTGATTGTCGCAGTAAGACAATTATGGAGGCTCGAGGGGCCACGGGACCCTCTCATACCAGCTGACGCAGGTGAACACTGGAAAAGGATGCTTCGGAGATCACCCGTGTCTGATCCGTAAGGAGCTAACACCTGAGTGCTACCTCTGCGATGGCCGCATCGTGCACAGAACGCTCTACACGCTGGCAGAACGTCTGGCGTATATGGAGCAGAGGCGTGACCTTGTGGCAGTCATCAGAGTGGGTTTTTTTTCGCTCGGTTACCTGATTGCGTCCATGATACGAAGTGAGAGCGTGTGGAAATCAGTCATCTCTTTCTGCGAACAGGCTATGCTTGCGAAAGAGATGATGGAGAGGGATCGGGACAGGTTTAGAACTCTTCCGGTCCGCTAGGCCCGGATACGGGCAGTTACCGCAGATGACTCAGGTGTTAGAGATCGCTAAATGATCTCCGTCCTTCATAAGCGCAAGACTGAGGGTCACAAATGAGGCCATCTACAAGCTGTAGGTGGCCCGAGATGCGCCGGGGTTCCAGGGATTTTCTTACTAGGGTGCCCCTGGTTCCCCGGCCACTAGTACCCGAGGTGGCGTACGGTTTTTGGTCACTTCGAGTCCGACAAAACTATCAGGCGATGGTACTCTGGGAGATGTCCGCACAAAAAATGGATAAAATAAGTAAAAAGAATAAAATGAGTGTAAGTTGATAATCATTACACTCCCAATTGGCACATCGTTATGTTCTTTGTAAAAATATTTTGATTCAAATGATTTGATTGAACAGCATTCTTACTGGCAATATGTCTATAATTCTTAGGCAGACAGTTGCGCCATAGATGAGCCGGCCATTCGTCCAATGCGTATGTGTCATCATCAGGGCGGGCTCGAAAGGCGCGAAGAAAGTTGGTACCACTCTCCACCGCAGCGTCTTGAGGGAGACCATATTGTTGTTGTAGTATTTCTATAATCTGGAAGCGAATTGGCAAGTGTTATCATAATAGTAGGTAAATACTATATCTTTTAGAGCATCTACCTCTTAAGAAAGTGGCTACACCAATAAGATTGCAAGAAGAATTAATTTCATATTTTATTCTTATAAGCTATGGCTAGCATTAGGTAATATCTATGTCTATACCACGAGAATTTCACAAAAACTACATTTAAGATCATTAAGATGAAATCTTTACGACCCTGACTGTATAGCCAGAGGTCGTGAATAACAATCATTTGTACTGCGGTTAGGTGCATTTTGTTTAAGTGTATATCCAGAAATATACACTTAAATGTTTATTACCAGCCTAGTTAACATAGTACACATGGGCGCCGCCAGAACTATTTTCAGTTGCATCTACATCTACACGTACTATTAATCAACATAAAATATAGAATTACACCTGGCCTTACCTATGAAATTGAAGTTTTTTATGAATTAAGGTAACGTAATATTTTTATCCTATAACTGTTATACGTATTTATTATTTTATTGATACCCTTCTCGAAGGAATCATCTGGACGAGAGGCAACAAAATTCTTCAAAGACATTTTGTACTATCTCTCGGGTAACATTACGCACCCGGTGGTGTAGTTGAGTAAAATCAGTGACAGGAGGGTGCAAGTGCATCCCCCCTGCGCGTCTAAGATATTACAGTCTTTTCCTAGTTTGGTATTAGGCTGCCGTGTGTGAGATGAGTAAAGTTATTATCATTATTTAGTATTACCGGAGTTGTTTCGCCGACAGACACTTACATACCTACACTGGTTTGTCACTTTTAACTGAATTCTTTGTTCAGCAGTCCGCGCCCTTATATTATTGTCGATTGATCTTGCTCGAAAACTTGCTCTGTTTTACTTAAGATTGCTATTATTCACGGTTTTCGAAATTTTATTATATTATAATAATTAAAAGGAATAAGCGAGAGTGCGGTCTTATAATATTCGCTCCGTGTAAAAAATCGAAGTTCAGCCGTATTGTATTAAATTTAATGCCGAACCCCACCTAGTTTGTGAAAAGGCTCGTATGAAATAAGCGAGTCTGGTATTCTAGGATAATTTCAGGTATGTGCTGTGTCCATATGGAATAGATAGCTCGCTGCATTTTTTCTCAAATTTTTGCATATTACATGATAATTACAATAAAGAGAAAAGTAAACAGTTTTGCTCTTGGGTTTTAGAGACCGATAATGGGTGCTTACGTAACTATAGCGTGTAGTGGTTAAGAGTTAATATCTATTGGCCAAATAAAATTCCTTATGCACACGGCGAACCTATGTAACTACGCAAATGGGAAGAATAGTAATCTTAATGCGCTGATATCAGTAAGAACTTAGAACGCAATTTTTCGTAGGATTACCTACTATACTAATGCCATAAATTCAGTCAAAAATAAAAGTCACGATTGCATCACTAAAAATGAAATATTTTTGCTATTTTATTCTTTTGGCCTTCCACTACATTTATTAAGATACAAATAAAAATGTATGTAGTTTTTAGTATTACCTTCAGCGAAGTTACGGCATTGATAAGTTAGCTAATATTTATACGATGTGTATGATGAGTAACTGTAGTCTATAGGAATTCTAATGAGAATTACAATAAATATGTTTGCTAGGTTCGTAATGTCGTACATGACATTTCAGGAACTGTCTGTGCATCCAAGAATAACGCGGGATCAACGATCTCAGTAAAAGCGTCGCCGTGCACTCACCTGCTACTGTTTGGCGCATTCTCGAGCTTGTAAACTGATATCTAACTTCTAATTAATTATTTTTTCATGCACAATCTATAGGAATTGTTTGTACACTGTTTACTAGGATTTACTAAGTCAAAAACAATACACTGGTTTACCTTAAAAAGTTTATTCAGTACCAAACAATATCAAGTTACAAAAACAGAATCAGCCATTCAAAACTATCAAACAAATAATAAAATTGTTACTATGTACATGATGTTTATGTTAGAAATTAAAGGAACCATACACTTATTATAAAGTACATTGTTGTAAAAATGTATTATACTGATTACAATATTCTTGTTAGAGTAGGCATTTAATACCTACCTATTTCATAATATTACAATTTAATCACCAAACAATTTCTTGCCTAAGTCCATTAGCCGGTGGTTTCTGCACATCTTTAGGGCACCAGCTTTCTTAAGTACAGGTATAACACTCTCATTTGAGTCTACTAGTCTACAAAGGAAATCTTCAAATGCCGACTTGACGTTTGGTGGAAGTGTACCAACTTTGACCTTAGCCAGCATTTCAGCAATGCCATGGGCCCAACCACTCTCAATGGCAAACTCAGAAATCCATGGCACTATAGTGAGAACACCACTCATAGTCTGCATGCCTAGGAACCAGAGATCAGCTATTTCATTCCAGTGTTCCTTATAGCCCATTGACACAACAAGAGCACTGGGGTCATTTGACTCATCAATGTTGTAAGCATCCCATAGGAATCTAATAGTGGATTGAATATACCTGCAAATGGAGAAGTCATTCTTCTTAACCTTACTTGCCTGTTGCTTAAGTAACAGTAGGCCCAATACTGCCAGATGACCATGAAGAACCAAGTTTTCAGGAATATCTTTCAACTCTGGTAAATCATTAAAAATAAATTTGAGTAAAGTGTTGAATAACATACTGTTTTCAACAACTTTTGGTGCAAGGACTGTGAGATTCATGAAAATATTGCATAGACTGACCATAGCTGCCCTGGAGTCTTTCATATCTTCTAATACTTTAGGGTCTAATTCAGGAGCCGGTTGAACCTTAACCTTTCCTCTTTCAGATTTCGGTATGGGTGGCTTCTTATAGTGAACAATTGACCAGTGAAAACTCATAGCTTCATAAAGTATATCTTCTTGTTTCAAGTTGAATACTATAGTTCTAGCTTTGTCTTCTACAACTAAATGGCAGAGAGCTGGCAACATTAACCGCAAGAGGTCAACTTGACCCATGACTGAGGTGTCGGTTTCCATAGGTTCACCTTCAGATTTGTTCTTTTCGGTGAGCTTCCTGGATCGGTAAGCATGGAATGAATCATTTGCCAGCGAGAACATAAATGGTAGTAATGTATAAATTTGGTCTCTCATTGCAGTTGTTTCTTGAGCAATCCAAGCAACCAAAACTCTTACCATAGCGCAAACATAAACTTTCTCTGCATCAGGCAATTTATCTTTGTTCTTATCGTTGTGTACTTTAGTCAGCATTGACACTACAGCATTGAATGCACCTTTGAGTCCAGTGTAAACAGATTGCTTTTCTTTCTGTTCCAAGTCTAGTTGGTCTGTAGCCATGTAATTGATGGAAAGCTCCAGGACAATAAAACAAGCAGTCACTAGGTCAGCATTAGCATAAGCTTGTTTAAAACTCCTATCTTCTAATTGCATTCTAACTTCGATGGCACATAACTGTTGCAGCAAAAGGAAGAATTTCTTGGGATTTTCTTCATCATTTAATGTCCACTCTATTCCTAGAAGGTCAACAATGTTTGCTGCCAGTTTGAGAGCAGGGTCTCTCTGGTTCTTACCAATTTTGCTAGTGAGGATATCATGAAGTGCCTTATATATGCTCTGTGGCCATGTTTCATCCGCTGAACTAGGAATCACTGTTGCTTTGTTGCAGCTGTATAACAAGGCACTCAAAATAGTTGCCAGTTCAAACTTTCTTTCTGACTGATCAGTTGCAAAATCCAGGGCAATCTTATTGACTAAAGCATGGAAAGGTTTTGGATCATCACCCCAAGCTGCTGGGCCATATCTACTTACTAGCTTGACGAGGATATTAAGAGCTTCATCAGTTTGGAAACTTTGATGAGAGTAGATTTCGGACATTTTAGTAATTGCACCTACTTCAATGAGAGCTTTCTGTCCAGATTCATGCTCAGCGATGCACTGTAGACATGTATAGGCTTCACTAATGATAATAAGATCATCATCATAATCTTCATGTTCTGACTTCTGTACTATTTCAAGGAACACAGGGATATTGGCAAGCATTTCTGGATGTGTCGCAAGTTCAGGATCATTGCAGAAGCATGTGAGTATTGATAAGGCCACTGACTTGTACACAGAAGGTGGACAATCATCTTCAACAGAGTTGTTCGAAAGAAGCTTCTTCAGAAATTTGAACCCTATTGCTTCGAAGAGTGCCTTCCTAGCTTGAGAATTGCAGTCCTTACTCTTGACGAGTTTAGTCACCATAAACAACGCCGCAAATTTCTCCGTGTCGGTTTTCGCGGCTTTTAGAATGAGTATGCATTTTTTAATTGGTTCCGATATATCACCCATTATTACGAAATACACCACGCGATCACAAAGCGCAATAGTGAGCGGTCTACTGAGCGCTGGGTCCGCGTTGAGAGTTGTTCGGACGGACGGCGGCTCGATCTACATCACGTTTATAATTAGCGTGAGTTCTCTTCCAAAATATCTAAATCTGGACGTCGAGCTAACGTTCTCCAACTATGAAACACTATTTTTAAACACACGCTGGAACGTGAACTGTATACACGCGGGGCGCAACAAGCAAACCAGCGAGTCTAACAAACGTCGTAAAATCTCGCGGTTGCGATATAGCACGATGACAGCGCGCGCACTACGTTCCGAACTACAAATCCATGACCGTGGCAATGTCATTATATTTTTAGCTAAATATTGCATACCTTGTTGCAGGCTCTGGTGTCTCCTTTTCTTGTTTGTATAAGAGTATTGTCTAAATCGAAAAAAATAGCTGCAACATCATTATTTTCACTATAATACGAATTATTAGCCATATTGTCAGATCTGTGTAATACAAGGAAAATAACAGCTGCTTAGTGATGACGTCACAGTGACACAGTACGTAGTTCCGAAAACGTCCGAGATTGAAACTGCGTAGTGGGAAAAAGCTCAATAACATATTTTTATTCGCTCACTCCCATTATATACATTGACATTTAAAACTCTTGCATCCCTTTCTATAGAGATAGATAAGAATTGATGTTACAGCCATCTGTTCCATTTAGTTTGAATTAATAAAATAACGCATTTGGTTAGGTGGGCCGTAATGGATATGTTTTACAACATATTGCATAGAGAGCGCTAATGTACTGCATGCATAATTTTTAAGTTTGTTCTCCTGTAATTATGAATATAGTGTTGCTTATTTTGTGTCAATAACAAATCAGCTACAATTTAATAAAATATAATTACTACTGATAACCACATTGTCTATGATATAATGATGACACTGAGTCACAATAAAAATAAATAAAGCTGTATTCTCAAATTTAATATTTTGGCTCTCTATCTAGTAACTTATGGTCAGATCTGTAGTCAGAGAAAATATTTACAAATAACAAAAGCTTATTATTTAGAAAAAAAGTTGCATTGTATTCTAGACCTATTTAAGTTAAGCCTTTTGGTTATAGAAATATAATAGTAGTTTTGTTTAATAATTGTTCTCATTTGTTATGGATTCGTTATTAAATTACGAGCCAGTTAGAAGTTACAGTGTCGATAAATTAAACCTGCACCATGATATGTTGACAAACGAAGTTACCTGATGACTACCGTCGTCCATGGGCACCTGAAATTCAAGATTTACAAGTACATCTTTGAGGAGGGGGTGCTCTTTTTTTTATATTATAAGAGCTTGCCAAAGTGACTACTCTGCCTCACGGAAAGCATGAATAAAATCCAAGAGTTGTAGTCACTATACTCATTGTGAATGCAGACAATGTAGTATCGTGACCCATACTATAGCGGGCTGGTAAAATGCTTTAACACGCCTCGCTTGGGGCCGTAGCATCGTGGTATTGTATTGCACACGCTTACCACGAGAACTGTCACCCCTGTATCAATGGGCCTCTAGTCTTGCACCAACGAAACACGACAATAAGTATGTTGTAGCTTTAGGTTGAACGTTTGTGGGAGGGTAGTACTGCCAAGGTCGAGCAGGCCCGTTCGTGCTGAAATCAGCGTGGCTCTACTACCTACCTTTTCTTAAGGGTATGAATTTCTTGTCCTTAAAAGATATTTTCATATTATGAAGGTTGAAAAATTCGAACGGGTTGGTAAAGTAACAGAAATAATTGGTGTTTATTATTAATTCAGTCACATTTTGGTATGTAATGTTTTTAGTTTTCTTAGTTTTACGGCTGTCCGCTTGCCTGACGTTGACTTATTGGTAAATGTTATGAATCTTTATAGGTACAACGTACGAAACGAAATGCTGAAATGAAATGAACGAAAATCAGGTGCTCAGTTCAAGTTTGAGGAAAAATTGGTTATCTAATTAACATTTTAGTGCAATAGCCCTGACAATTGACACTCTGTGGAAAGATTTGTTATAAAATGTCCCGTGTTACCAATTACTTTCATCAGAAGCAACGCAATTCCTTGTACCAATCACTTTGAGGTACTCGCATCACAAATTACTTTCATCAGAAGCAACGCAATTCCCTGTACCAATCACTTTGAGGTACTCGCATCACAATTCTTGAAGTCATACTACGAGGGGCAAGTTGTGCTTTTTAATTACTCAGGAGTAACATTAACCATAGTCCTTTGAAAATGGATATGCGAGTTTATAATAATATTCACAAAGAGTAAAGTAGTAGTAGTTACATTTGGGTGTAATTTATCTATAATATTAGATAACTAATTAGAAATATTTAAGTACGTTTATCAGTAGTCTGGTTATTATAGCACAGGCTCTGCGTATTTTGGAATCAGACAGCCGTGTTTGAGATGTGTGAAGCTATTTGTTATTGAGATACATGTTCCGAGATATAAAAATTGCCCCATTTTCAGGGTTTATTCCTTACAAAGACATATAATTCTTTCTATGTACCTTTTTTTTCTTTTTAATTCTGGGTATACTTTTCGCTCGGCAGTAGACGATGTAGCGCACCTGCTACCCCTCGCACTCGAGGGACTAATCGCCCGAAATGCTCTTCGAAGCTCCACCGACTGTCCAGGATGAGGCCTAGGTACTTCATGTACTTGCCCACCTGGACTTCAGCGTCACCTACCCGGAGGCATGAGCTAGGTGGTTCTTGGCGCTTACGTAGGCCATGAAACCATATCACCTCGGTTTTCTGAGGCGCCAGCCTAAGGCCCAGCTCACGAATCTTTTCCACGACACTAGCCACACCCTGCTCGGCAAGCCAAAGCACCTCCTCGAAACGTGACCCTCTAGTCAGTATTAGTGTATCGTCCGCATAGCAGACGACACTTAGGCCAGAGGGTAGACTGGTGCGAAGGACAGCATCGTATGCGAGGTTCCATAATAATGGGCCCAATACAGAGCCCTGGGAATCCCCGCAACACACGTCCCTTCGATTCTCCACTCCATTCCGACCGATAAACTTCACCGTCCTGTCGGCAGATAGGCCTCAATGACGGTCTGTAGATAGAGCGGCACCTCGTGATATTCGAGGGCCGCCCTAATTGCTTGCTAGGGGAGGGTGCCGAAAGCGTTGACTATATCAAGGCTAAGGGCCAACGCCACCCCCCCTGATCGGACCGTCGACTCCGAGAGGGATCGAACGCAACTAATAGCATCTACTGTCGAACGTCCCCGTCGGAATCCAAACTGACAGTCCGATAGATATGTACCTACAGGTGTTAAGTTTTACATATGAATAATATATAATAAATGGTAATATTTAATAATGCTATAAGGCGAAACCAGTCAGCCCCCCTGGCCAAGTTGACAATCTAAAAACGTAAAAGTTTTTAGTAAACTAATAAATGTATTTTAATGAAGTCTCTCAACGCTAAGTCACTTGGTCAAAACAAAATGTTAGCCAATAACACAAGAGAATAGAAGCGTCAACGATTGTAGAAAGAGAATCGATGCGAAACATTTGCATCTTGGCCCTTAGCCAAGAGGTCAATTTTAATTAATAGTGGAATGAAAGTACAAGTGAGTTTTATTCAAGAATGTTTTAACAAGTTTCATCAAGTGTTAACAATCTCGAGTATACATTTATATTTCGGCATAATATTAAGAGTATCATAGTCTGGGAATTAGAATCGTTTCATTTTGTTTATCTTTTATTTTCGTATATGTACTTACAAAAAAAAGGACAGCATCTCTTTTTCTGAAGGCATTAGGAAAAGAGATGCTGTAAAAATAATTGAAACACATTAACTGTAAAGTAGTACGGTTTTATCGAGTTCGTTATCAACAGTGGAAGATACAACTGCATTTCCTTTCATTCTGTACCGTAGTTGTATGTTTCGGGGTAAACACGGCCACTTCCTACCAATGGCATCCAATGTGCACAGGAAATTGGTCGCCCTGAGTGGCTCTGACTCATCCGCCGGCTACAACCTGCATAGCTCATTTCTTGCATATCTTTTTTCAGAAACCTTGCGGAAACACGGTTATTTACTGTAATATCAGTCTAAGGAATAAATTAATGACGCATGTATTCTAATTCATCTGAACACGGACACATTAAGGAATATTAAAAAAGTATAAAATGAATTACGCAATTGACCACCGCAACTGAGTCAGTTTGAGATTGACGTTTAAATGACTCACTCCTTGATCATCAATCAACAACTGAGTCAATTACAGTGGTTAATTCTTTGCCATTCCGAATTTCAGTCTGTTTGCTTCTGTACATGTTACAGGTAACCCATACACAATGTTTAGTGTTCAATATCTACGTATAAGTGGAATAATATTTTCCGCAATATGTTTGATAATACAAACCATACTGTTTATACTTCGACCAAAGATAAGACAAATGGACCAAAAAATTCTCATGCAACTTGCAGTGACACGGTTGATACATTCAATGGTGGCCTGTTGTTATAGATTTGATAATGCTATGGGTATCGTCGTTGCAGGAGGCTTGTACGATCTAATAGATACAGCTTTGAGATGGTGGATGTGTGTCTACACGAAGAATTTGTACGAAAAAATAGTGAAAGTGTTTGAATCTGAAAAGTGGAGTTTTTTAAAACTGTCGTTGGTTATATGGTCTACGACGATTACGATGAGCATTGTGATTTTTATCCTCCTGTATCTATTTGCACCGCAGGACAATGTACATTACTATGATTCTCTATGTGCTTATAATATACTGTGGAAAGTTGCGAAATGTATTATTGTATGTGTTAACTTTTTGGTCTTCTGCAAAATATTTTATGTCGTTATGAAGACAAAATTTGGAACTAGAACGTACAAAGATTTTTCAGACGGTGATTTTTATAAAAACTTTGCGGGTGTTGTTAAGATTTGTGTTGTATCATTTTTTCTTGTGAGCATGACTAGTTTACAAATTCTGATCGACGATATATCTGTAATAATATATGCCGCTGACCCGAACACGGAGAGGGTTGAATGGACCGTGGTACAATATATGCTCGCTATAAGTTCTTTTCAAGGAGTTGACATAATAATTATTTTTCTTATTTTGATGAAAAATGAGACACAATGATTTAGCGGTTGTAATTATTGTTGACTAACAAACAAACGCTTATCACTTGACATTATGGTTTATTGAAGACAACTCATTGTTCTATTGAGTTTGTTTTGTTATAATCATGAAGTACACACGTATGCAAATTTCTCATAAGATTTAAACACGGTGAAATATATGGCGGTTTGCGTTATATGTAGAAAGTGAAAAAAATTGCATGACATTGTTAAATTTAGTACATTAAATAGCCGACTATTTAATGGTACAAACAATGACATATGGCTCCATGAGCGACGTAGCGATATTTGAAAAATAGACATCCATGTTTTAATGGAGAAGGTGGTTTAAAAGTACTATACAAAATTATTGTTTTTCAAGAAAATAATAAAATGTAGTATACATATAAGGTATATTAAAATATGAAAAATGTAACATTTGACTTTTTTTTATGGATATTTTATCACGTTGACTAAAACGTCCCTCACGAACACATTTTTTTAAAAAAAGCTGCTAATTTAAAGATAAGTACTATTTAGCAAACGTATTAATCAAGTTAATAATTAATTGACTGCACTGGTGTTGCTTTTTTCTTAAAAAAAATTGATTAGAAGAAACGGTCGAGTGTTCCATTGACGCGCGACCATGACTTTATTTATTTAAATTTGAATATTATTTATTACACATATTAGTAAGATTTGAATTGTCAAATAATGTACAAATCACCATTGTTTTTTTTGTAATAGTCGTATAAATTAAGTTAAATGTAGTGTTCAAGTAAAAATAAAACGTATTTTTTCATTATTTGTTCTATTTTTTATCAATATCATCAAAAACCCTTGGCAAACAGTAGAAATTGGCTTGGGCCCAATTTTATATTTGCTTGGTCTCTCTTGCATTATTTTTGATCTTTTGATATGAAAACAAATTAGATGTTCAGTTCGTCTTAGAAGTTCAGGTTACGTGTCAATTTTAAAGTGAAATTACCGTTTAATATTTTAATATATTTTTATTCATCTATGTAATATTGTTATAAAACGATAAATAATCATTGCTAAGAAATAAACTGAACACTGAAGGTGAGAAGATTCATTCAACATTAAAATTATTATTAGCTAATGCCAGTGACTTTTGCATCGATTACATTAAATTAACTTACATTAAGTTACCCTTACCTATATTTTAATTTTTTTTTTGTTCCACTTTATAAATGTATTTTAATTTTATTTATTGCTTAGTTAATATTATTTCTTTTTGCGCGGCCTCTGGTCTATTAGATGTAGTCTTTTGTAAGTACAGGAGTGTATAAGAAGTAATGTGTATTTAATTATTAAATGTGTTTAAATTTGTTGCTGATCTTAATTTAATCAATAAATAATAACCTTTATTTCATTACATCATATAAACAGCCCTTAGTAGTCCATTGCTGGACATACGGCTCCCCTTAAATAGGTGGATTTGGCCTAATACTATACCACACCGGCCGGACAGGCTAGAATTGGGTTTGTTTTGACACCCACGACAGTAGTTACTAATAGGCTGAATAAGCTGAAGCCTAGGGCTGCAAATTTTAAGGGGCGGCAGGTTTGGTCAAAATCATTTTGTCTTTTATATATGTATAACCAAGAGAAAAATTGACAAAAGCTATTGAGTCTACCGAATCTCCATCGTTTGTATATATAAAATTACTTAAAGAATTGTGAAATATACTTTTGTAAATATTAATTTTTAAAATCTTCCAATAGTGTTTCAATTACAAACTAAATTGCTGTTCTAAGTCTGGGTGTTCTTTGTGCGCCTGTCATAAATATTTGTAAAGTCCCCGTGACACACGAAATATTACTAATGCGAGAGTTGTCATTTTTATTAAAAAAAATGAACAGTTTTAATTTTTCTAAGTGTACCTTATTACTTAAATATTGTACACTTTAAACTCAAATGTGTAAAGATATGGGTGTGTTCCACACAGGGGCGAATTTTCATGGTTTGCACGTCCAATACATTTTTATTATGTCACAATAATAACACATTGGTCATTGTATGAAAATAAAAGTAAACGTTTACAAAAACACTTTTAATTTTTTATAAAAATAGGACAAAGTTTATATTTTGTATTACTTTATAAAACTTATGTATAATATGAATCATTCGAGACGCGGGCGGGGTTTAGTATTCCTAAATTGCTCAAAACGAGCTACAGGTTGACGTTCCGGCGCAATCCTGGGGCGGTTTAATCCAAACATGGAGTTTTAGAGGAGGCAATACCCGTTACGGAGAATCGGTTTAAGAGGAAACACAGTTTGGAATATTTCATAGGAATGTTTCGGAGAGCACCTATGTCTGGTGAGTGAAGTTATCCTCGCGAAAGAGAGATCAGAGTGTGATTATGAGAGGTTTAAAAGTTCACCGGTTTTTCAGACCCCGGTTTTACTTATACTAGAAATTTCTTTACTAAGGTACATCCATTCCCGGCTACTGGAATCCATACGGCTTACGGCTTATAACATAATCTAAAATAAAAGAAATGAATTTGAACTCTGCCGTTACGCAACAACCTGTCGCCTGTTGAGCAGTATTATTTCAAAAACGGTTATTTATATTTTTGATAAAGGAGCGATAGAGGGATCATTAATGGATTGTATAAGAATTGAAGATGAGACTCACAATCACATCTAAAGTGAAGACGTAGCGCAAATCATAATAATTTTTTCAAAATTAAGGATAGGTTAAGGGAATTTGTCGGCTTCGATGAAACCGTTTCTTGTGACTTCACTAAAAATGAAAAAAAACACATGCTAAACAGCATTTCTTACCAGTAAGTCTTCTTTTAAAGAAAAATGAAAATATATATGCAAACATATATGCGGATATGCAGACCCTTTTGAGCATTCAGTCCATTGTAGTGCAGTTGTAACTTAAGAACGAGGTTTTAATAACTGGCAAAATGCAGATCAGCATATCAAGTATTATAAATCTAGGATCTTTTATTTTAAAACTAAAAATTAAATTGGAGGCTACTTCTACAACTTACACATGAAGTTAAGTTTAGCAGAAATGTTCTAAATAGAGTGGTTGCAATAGTAAAACGCTGTGTTCAAGCGGTCTCGCTTTCACAAAAATAAATATAAAGTTCAGTGACGTTATATATAGGTAGTAGGTACACTGATTTCAGTACAAACGGGCCGGCTCGACCGGGGCAGTACTACCCTCTCACAGACCACCAACCTAAAGTGACAGAATCCCTGCTGTCCTGGTTCGTTGGTAAGTGCGAGACCGGAGGCCCCTTGGATGCAGGGGTGACAGTTGTCGTGGTAAGTGTGCTAGCATTACAATGCTACGATGACTGTCATGCCTTTTACGTCTCCGAGCCGGGCGCGAAGAAGCATCTCATTAGGGCGCCATAGTGTGTGTCGTCATATTGCGTTGTCTGCATTCGCAATGAGTATGGTGACCATAACTCTTACATTCTGTTCATGCTTTCCATCAGGCAGAATAGAGTCACTTTGACAGGCTCTTACAATAAAACAAAAGAAAAAAGAAGACGTACACAATTGTAATTATTTTATAATCCTTTTTTAGCCAATCATATTGTACGATTTTGGAATCAAGGATCAGGGGGGCCAAGTAATGTACTGTATTCTATTGATGGATCATAGTGTCTGAAATTAAGAAAGTAAAAGCTTAAGAGATTTTGGTTCGAAGTTCTTAAAAACGTCGAATCAATCACGGGTGATTGTGTCGAAAACCAAAGAGCTAAAAAGACAGCTGAAAAGAAAAAAAAAAGATTTGACAAAACACTTAAAAAAGATCTTAAATTAACTGTAAACTTTCAGGAATAGCACATTTCTCTTCTTGATAGAAAAGCTCATGTCCGAGATAGACAAACAGCAGAAGGTTTGAGTGAAAGTTTTTCAATTTTATGGGAAGTTTTCGTTTCTCACCAAGATCAAAATTATAACAATAATATTCTCACACATCTCACACACGGCTGTCTGATCCTAAGCTAGGCAAAGCCTGTATCATGGTAACAAGATTGCTCATAAACTAAAATATATATTTTTTAATACATACATATTATAGATAAATTACGTCCAGAAACAGCAAATAATCGTTTTCGTCACACATAGATTTGTCCTGGGTGGGAATCGAACCCACGACCTATGACATAACAGTTCGGATCACTAACCACATCACTAACTACGAGACAAACAAGCCCGTCAAAGAGATTTTACAATCGACCCTAACGAAAAAAAACCATTTTCTTGCAAATTTACCCTTATGATTTCGAAACTGACTTAACTTAGAAATGCGTACACTTTTAAATCGCAGATTGTACATCAATAAAAGACTATCTTCGGTCCTACGAAAACAGAATTTTGAGAACGTTTATCCAAACTTGTGTATTGTGCTTCACATGACTCGACATATACAAGCAATTTAAATTTTCAAGTAAATGCTTTCTCAAAGTGATTTCCTTGCCATAATAAAACTGATTGTTAATAGACAATTTTAAAGATTTTGTTCGTATTTTTTTCAAACTGTGTGCATAATGAAAAATATTTAACAACATTAATCGAATGTACATTATTTTGTGTAAACTATGCTCATATTATGTAAATAGTTTTAAATCAAGTCTTTACCAACCTCATAAATTTTACATGTTTGAGCTTTTTTAACACATAAGTAGGTATAACACTCAAAAATTATTTCTTGCGTAAACTTCACTAAGTTGTGACTTGTATCAGCCTGTAACTAGCACAACAATCACTTCGTTTACAATCCCACTAGCAAGAGGAGACAAGCTGATACAATGATGACGATGGTGCACAAATCAATGTAACTTCATTGACAACTTACTTATTTAGTTATTAGGATATTGAATTGCAGAGCTTAGTAGGGGCGGTAAAAATTTAACAGCCTACTGGCTGCAAATATGTAAATCCAGCACTGACCCACAGGGTGAATAGGGATGTAACACTATTCTTATATTTTGTTTTTTATCTTTTTGTTTTTTCTTTTACAACTCTCGCATTAGTAACACATCTTGTGTTGTGGGTAACTTTACAAACATACAAGAAACGTACACAAAGAACACCTAGACTCAGAACAACAATTTGTGTATCACACAAAACGTTGTCTCATGCGGGGTTTGAACCCACAACACTCAGCGCAGTAGAGAGCGGTGTGGTGACCGCTTAAACCACTACACCAAAAATGCAATCAAATGATAATGGATTACAGTGACGAAATCGGCGTAAATGCTAAATCGTCGCTATACTCAGCAATTAGGCCGATTTCACCACAACTTCATCTATCCAAAAGACATAGTTTCATCCTTGGAAAAATATGACTATTCGTGAAGATATATTATATTCTGTGATGACGTGGCGAACAAACAATCACACACAAACAAACAAACTCACATTTGTATGAGTGACAATAACTACTTCGTGACGATTATTTTATTAATACCACAAAATACCTGTAAGTATATAATAAACAGTGACTGTTTACTTGTTATTGTGAAATATTTTTGCAATACATTATTAAGTAGTACAAATATTCCTGTCATTGTATAACATCTGTAAAACTACAATAACTACTTAACTTATATACGAAATCTAAGTCGTTACTTAGGGCTGGAATCTCTATAAAACGTTTAATATAATAATGAATGTGATAAAAATTATAGTACTAGAGCCACGCTGATTTCATCACGAACGGGCCGGTTTGATCGAGACAGTACTACCCTCTCACAGAAGATCAACCTAAAGCGACAGCATTTGTGCTGTCGTATTTCGTTGGCGAGTGCCAGACCGGAGGCCCATTGATGCATGAGTGACAGTTGTCGCGGTAAGTGTGTGCAATAGCATGCCACGATTATTGTCAGACCTTTACGTCTCCAAGCGAGGCATAAAAAGTATCTTACTAGGTCGCCATAGTGTGGGTCACCGTACTGTATTGTCTGCATTTACAATGAGTATGGTAACCACAACTCTTGGATTTTATTCATGCTTTCCATCAGGCGGAGTAGACTCATATTAGCAGGCTCTTAAATAAAAAATAAAATAAATAAAACTGTTAAACTTTACTGGCGTTTCCCACAAACTTATTATACAAAATGACCTACCTTTTATTTAACAATCTTAGAAAAAAAAAATCATTAGGGAACAAGAAACTACGGATGCCGATTTAGAGTTTCATCATCCTCCGTTTTATCCAGACCTTTTTACCGAAAAGCTCTTGAGTCAGGAAATGTGAATAAAAACATAAAATTTAGGAGCTTACTGATCACAAATCATTTAAGGTTATGCCTGTTGTGTAATGTAAATGTAGTAAAAAAAGCAACACAATAAATTTTATTCTCCTTTTACATCTGAGAAAATGGCTACCATTCATTTCACAAAAACTAGGTATTAATCAAAAGCTTACAATTTTGTACATGTGTTCAGTTATTTAAATAACTACGTTCTAAATTAATTGTATGACGATTATGTATATGTCACAGTAAGATGGTCTTAGATCTAATGTAGGTATTAATATCAATAGGAATGTAATTATATACCGTGAAATAGTAATATGAAAGTGTAACTGTGTAACTGCCTCGTTGGTCTAGCGATTAATGTATAGCACTGCCGATCAAGAGGTCTCGGGTTCGATACCCAGGTCGTGTCAAAATTGTCATTGAGTTTCTCTAATTATTGAAATGCTTAATAATAACCCGGAATTTGGGGTTCACGTGCCTCGGAGACCACATAAAGCCGGGGGGGGGCAGCATAAAGCAGACCACATAAAGGGGGAACAGAGAGTCTGCGCAAACACTTGTGTTATTAACTGCGTAGTTGGTTAGTCTCCGTTGAGAGTGGCTGCCGTGGTTGTAATCTGATAGGAGTATATCTATGTGAAAGTGTTGCAGTTGCCAGGAATATAGTCAAAAAGTTAACCTCCCCCACCTTGATATGAGATGAGTCATACTCCTTTCCAGAATAGAACGTGTAGAACGACAGGATGCCCCATGCCTCACTCCGAGGCGGCAAATTTGCGCGACGGGAGAGTTCTTGTTGGGGAAAAAAGGTGATTGTACTTTATGCGTTCTCGTTGTTTACCATAAGGAGAATCAGGTTCTCAAGCGAAAGGTTTATCGCAATTGGAGCCACTATAAAGTCCCAAGACTGTAAACTCCACAAACGTACCGAATGTTATGTCTCCTGTAAGTATCTACAGTCCATCTTTTAAGTTTTGACTGCACGATGACATATAAGCGATCACCTAACCGCTTCCTACTGTATTGAGTGCTGTATGATATATGGCGTGATATTCGATTTCGACACGGGACAACATATTGTATGACACAAAATTTTTGTTCCGAGTCTGTGTGTTCTTTGTGTCTTTTTATGTATGTTAGTAAAGTCCTCCGCGACGTGATGTATTTCCAGCTCAGTCTGCTGTCTTTAAAAGAAAAACATATCCAAAGTATTACAGTCGTCGTTGTGGCGTACTCAACCATGACCTATTTTAGCTAGTTGTTAATAACTGAGGTACTCAATATCTTAAAACTAAAACTCTACTCACTTATTTATTTAGAAATGTATATTTAATCATAATAGAATAATTTCTCAGCTTATTTAAGAAAGTAAATAATATAAGCAAGCAAAAAACTCTTCAGAAATTTGCCTTCGTCTAGAACGCTTATTTTTAAGGATGACTTAGATAAAGGACACTCATTTCATTTCCTTATATATACAAAACAACATAGAGTAATAATTTTCCTTGAACACACCTACTCATCTAGACGTCACACTAAGTTTTCCTTGTGATGGTCCGTTTATAGTTTTTATCATAAGAATCCATGAGACATATGGCAAGTTGTAATTAAACCATAGAGCTATATATGAAAGTAATATGCCACAACTGAATGAGTAAGATCATAGGACAGGTTATATTGTGAACAGAGAAATTCTTTTATCCACGTTGTTTCGTTTGAGTATTATACATATTGGATTGAATACTTGGACCCATGCCATTTTATAACCACCTTACACAGAACAACTCGTTCTCATAAGATGGACACTGTTTACAAATTTTTATGTTAATTTTCTTATAACACTATGTAAGTGTATATTAGTATAATGATTTCGGCGACAGGATTTATAAACCTTTTGTGATAACAGAAAGTAACGATTCTGATATTAGGAATATACAATTAGTAAAGCAGAGCGTAACAACTTCATTAATAATGTAAAAGAGAGTTAGAGTATTTTTCACTGAAACGATTAAATAATACATGTTTTACATTTAGTAAAAAAACAAATATTAGTGCTGAAAGAAAGAGATAATGTTTTTTTTATGTATCTCTCTTCTGCTCTTTCTCATCCAGATATTTGTTCTTTATTTCTTCTTAGTGGCGACACTCAATGATATAGTTATTAGTCCCATAGGGCTAACACTATTACTGCTGATCGTTCAATTTAGGAATTAAATGAAAATTTTGTGCATATAATATACGTATTTCTAATAAAAAAGATAAGTACTACAGGCAACGATATGGATCCACTAAGAACAGCAAACAACAAGCAGAGGCTGGAGCATATCAAGGCATATCTGTAACTGAAACTGGCTTCCGGGAAGTCCCTTACTTTTGAAGATCATTATTATAACAGACATACGCTTTGGTACAGTGAAGGTGATTCCCCAGTACAAAGTCTACTAAGTGAGTCTCTGCGTGCGTAAACTATTGATGATTTATAAAGTACCGGTGAATTGTGAATTTGTTTAGTATTTTTCTGTTGGTTTTTCCTGTGATGACTTTATTTACTTTTAAAGTAGACTTACTCTTAATTTCTTGTATAAATATCGTGATTTTCATTTAGATTGTTTTTATGACTGTTATAAACTTTACTTTATCCAGTCACTTTTGGTCGGACCTTGTTTTATACCGCGCAGTCTGGGGTACAGTTAATTTTAATAGATAACAGTTAGGACTGGCTAGATATAAATGAAACGAATGTTACGAAGGTCAATGGTCACAGTTAAGACTGTATCCTTCTCTTTGTGTGTCGTATAAAAGTAAAGTCGAGATTCAGGCGCTGTTTCTTTTTTTTCACTACATTATTTCTATTGAACAATCTCTGGTAATATATCTGTTTGAAACAGTGGTACCGTACTAATGTCATTTGAATAATTTGATACCTTTAACACTTTAAAGAAAGCCATAATTCTATATGAACTACAATATGTTATAATTTGAAGTGGTTTAACACTATGACTGCATACAAATTCATGCATACTACATATTTATTGACTTTGAAAAATAAAATAAACTGTAAGAAAGGTTTTCAAGAAAAGAGGGAGAATAATGTGCCTAAACTATTTAAAATTTATTTAAAGAATTAAATATTGGTCGGTCTGCTAATGCCATTAGACCTCACAGCCTTAGAACGCGTGTACAGAATTATCTTTTTTGGATGTCCTCACCGGGTCACTGACGGTATTGTAGTATTATTTTACTGTAGAAAATTTAAAGTACTTTATCCTGGAACTAGTCAGATTAACTTTATAGTCAGAGTTTGATGATCCAGTTAAACTATATATGCGGTGTATAATTGTTGACAAATATTTTTTTTTGCATTATTTATCTCCTTTTTTTTATTTGAGAGCCTGCCAAAGTGACTCTAGTCTGCCTGATGGAAAGCATGAATAGAATCCAAAAGTTGTAGTCACCATAGTCGTTGCAAATGCTGACAATGTAGTGTGATGACCCACACTATGGCGACCTATTAGGATGCTTTTTTGCGCCTTACTTTTGGACGTAAAAGGCATGACAGTCATCGTAGCATACACACACTTACTACGACAACCGTCACCCCTGCATAAATGGGCCTCTGGTCACTTTCACTTTCACTAGAGAGAGAGAGAGAGAGAGAGAAAGAGAGAGAGAGAGAGAGAGAAAGAGAGAGAGAGAGAGAGAAAGAGAGAGAGAGAGAGAGAGAGAAAGAGAGAGATATTAAAGATGGCAAAGACGATGTAACACATATGAAGTGGTCTTCACGTGTATTATAACGACTGTGTGTTAATCAGTAAAACCGAAATATCCTTTTAATAATTTTAAACGTACATTAGGCAGTTACCCTCTATAATATCCACTCCCTGGTTATACACTCATAACACTATCGCTATTAAATACCATAGCAGTTTTGCACGGTAGTAGAATAAACCCAAATTAGACATAGATTGGTGGCCCAATTTAGATAGTTTTCCATGTCTCTTTTTTTTCACCAGTGTAACTAGATACCATGACTAGTCAAACCTGAACACCTACAATTTTATGAAGCTGTTCTTATATAATATTCAATTTTCTTCTTCTTTTAAACACAAGTTCTGGGTGAGCCAAGAATTTGCCAAACGTTACGGGAGCTATTGGGACCGGTGCTATTGGAATTTGCTGGCTATTATACTATTATTACTATTAGACAACTAAATTGAATATTAAGTTACAAATAAAGGAAACGGGACTTGAAAAATATTATAGAGAAAACATTGATAGAGAGAATAGTGAGAAGTAATTTGTACGTTATCACCAAACCTTTGATGGTTAAAGTCCTCTTCATAATACATATGAGTGGAAAGTTCAGAAAAGGGATAAGCAAATAGCGATTGTGTAAGAAATTTATATGTGGAACTCGTTCAAGGGTTATTAGATTTCCTGTCACACGCAGGGCCCGGCGCCGGCCGCAGGCCTTATTTGCCAAACATTGGCAAACCATTGCCAATTTCTTGCGTAAACATTTTGTTCAGTCATTACCATTCCTTGTTGGATGTTTTGCACTGGTTTAAATAAATTAAAGGAGAGTTTGAAAGTTGGTTCCAATTTAGTTCAATTAGAAGATTGTAATTCCTTTGAAGGGCGGCTGCCAGATCTCATTGACGTCATTTTAAGCTTATTTTCCAGTTCCATAATTTCTGCAAAAGCGTTTTGTCGTTACCTACACAACAGGAGGTTTGTGTAATTCAAGCGTTTTAGTGTTGTGTAGGCTCACTACTCTTAAGCAAAGCGAAGTTTTTTTTTGTATGTGCAAAAATTACATCAGATACCACGTAATGGTAACGTGAGACTCGAGCCGACCAGAAACGGCACGCCTTCTCAAATACTGGTAGCCGGAGAACCAAGTTTTCTTTAAAAAAGAAATTCCTGGAACCCTGACGTAACTGAGGCTATCTATGGCTTACAGAGGGTCAATCTGCTGAGTGGGATCTCCGATGTTCCCTTTCCGCTCCCAAGAGGGCACGTGCGCTCCGTAGTGCGACGCGCTGCCACCCCGGTCTGCTTCTGCTAAAGTGTCAGATGGCCCCACCTGTTATCTCCTGGCTTGCGCTTATGGAGAGCTGAGATCGTCGCGCGACCTCCAGTGCCTAAGTTGTCTGCGATGTGGTAACGGAGACTTCTAAACCTCTCCCGGTCCTGATCCGCCATCTCCTTTCCAAGCGTAACTTGCTCGCAGAAAGAGACGGCAAAGTACCACGAGTCGGCAAGTATCATGGCCGCAATCATGCTACTGGGCTTGAGAATTTCCACTCAGATACCTAAAGTAGAACGAAGTTTAAAATATTACCGTCTTATTAAAATAGACAAATTCTGTGAAACTGATATTGAATGTTGTAACTAAAAGTTAATAAATTGTTTTATTAATGACTCAGGAGACAAAAGCTGTGTAAATTAGTTTCTGTACATTTTTTTTTATCTATATGTTTTTAAAAACGAATTTAATTTCATATTATAACAAATATTCGTCGATTCAGAAAGATTGTTTAAGGTGGGTGTGTATTTGTAATTAGAAACAACTTAAAGATCCTGTGTAAAATTGTTCCAATTTTGTTCTATTGTGTATTTATTACAAAAATGTGTTATAATTTACGAAATATTAAATCTGGACGTAAACAAAGTGAACTTTTTTAAAAATAGAATGACCCGACACGCAACTAAATAAAAAAAACAATCACATGCAACGAGTAGCTTCTATTTCTTCGCTTGAGTTCGCGTTCACAATTACGCTGTTATCAGCGTTCAAGATGAAGTGAATAGTGTGACGCCCCCTCTCGACAATTAACTTGCGATGCTCATTAGCAGTCCGTTTTCATTCGGTAGCCGTAATCCGGCCGAGTTTCCTCAGAGCGCTTCGATTTACCGTGTCACGTGACCGCTAATGTGCTGACACGCCGCAGCTGGTGCGATTTTGCTCGTAGTATAGGTTATACTACTAACGGGTTGCAGTGAGATTCTGAACTTTTTACTATCAACAAATTTAATTAATTACTAATTTATGTAAATTATTTTATATTTTAATTTTGACATCCAGTATGAGACTTTTAATTAATGACAAATTGATCTATATTTCTTTCTTTCAGCTGTATCCAATACGAAATGACTTGATTGTGCGTACAAGTGCTAAGAAAATAAGGCATTCATTAAAAATGTTATGCCATCTCTGCAAACGAAAGTGATCATTGTAAAATAATAATCTTTTATTTGCAGATTCATGTCTTTCCATTCTAAACTAGCCTATTTTTAGAACTGTAATTAATAGTTTTAGAAGTTAGATTTCAAATAACGATAATAAATAACAATTTTGTAAGTAACAAACTACGACCGAAGTGGTCCTAGTGAGTAAAGCGATTTAAGCGTTCTTTAAATCTGCTCTCTAACTAATTTACGTCTGCAATTTTTCTTTGAAAACGCTATAAATATATAAAAAGTAATCGATTCAGGTAAGTATCTTCTAAGTTAAGTACTCACCAACACGTTCTTAGAAGTCCATGAAGTGAAATGTATAAATAAAGAAATTAATATATTATGTTTTCAAATATAGACGACATATAATTTATCGTAGTTTGTCTTTAAATGATTTGGTTTTTCATTAAATCTCAACTCGTTTCTGAATAATTCTGACTAACATTTGTTAATATTAATTAACGAAATGAATGTAATTAATAAAAAAATGGTAGGATTTTGACGTGATATGGTGATCTAAATACTTAAGAACCTCTGAGAATACTACAGTCTAATACATTTTAGTAGTTTAACATAAACATTCTCAACTGATCTGGATTTAACAGCATCGGGTATTGTCGGTAAACAGGTCTCACTTCAGCAGCCGTTCCTAGTAGCTAGGTGTGGCCTATGGTGATTTATACCCGGCTCGAGCAAACATCGAGGTGTTATCACCGCCTTGCACCTGCCTTATCCGGCTGAGAGGTGCATGATGCAAGTCTGCCATTTAAGCCGATTTGTGAATTTGATGCATGTCAATTGAGTACTAACAGACTTTGGCGTATCTGGGCTTTGAAAGACAAATATCTGTAAACCACTGAATTCTCCCAAGAGAATGAAAGAATATTTTTGAATTTAGAAATTATCTTCATTAATTTTGTTAGAAAGTAGAACTTTAAATTATTTTTTAAAATAAAGAACTGTAAAAATAAAAGTACGTCGAAGTGCAGAACACACAAGGAAGTACAAAAAGCTAATTTCTTTTTTTTATGTCTAAGGAGTCGAGCATATAAAGTTTATATATATATATGAAAACGCTAACTTATATTTTTTTTTGTTATTAACATATCAGGAGGTTCTTTAATATATTATGTGCGTAACAAAATTCAAAACGTTATATTGATAAGTCTCATCGTCCTTAAAATTTTTCCATTAGCCCCGATTTTTACAATAATACGATGAATGGATTTCTTTTTCTTACAAAATGGTTTATTACATTTTTTAACATGCCTAACGATGTTTCTAAGATGATAAGTAATATTCTGAATAATTATGGTATACTTCCATGCGCGATATTTATTTAAAAAAGGGACATAAAAATTTTTCTTTACGCGTTAACATTTTAAACATGTAAGAACATATATACATATAAGTTAATTAATAACTCATCAATCATCAACAGCCTTTAATAGTTCACTATGTTCAGTATAGGCTTAAAAAGGATGTTTATAATATATGGTAATATGTAGGTTAGATTAATTAACATTTCTAACGAAATTCTTGTACATTAAATATTGTGACTTGTACCCGTTTAAGTTGTAATTATAGAAGTAAAATAAATATATTAATTTTTATTTTCAGAATGTACCTATCTGTTGTATGAACCGGCTATTAATTTTATTGATATAGGTATGTATAACAACGTATCTGACATATAATAAATATACCTATATGCCTAAGTATTAGCGAAGTGATTTGTCGACACGGCATGACGTCGAGTGACATCGCTGCTCTTGGCATTTCATTAACTAACGGTTTGTAGCCGCCACTGATGTACGTATACAATTTGTTTGAAGTCCCGACCGCTAGCGTACCGCTACCTGGATGATAATAATAGGCGGCCCATGTCAAATTGCTACTATAGATATCTAAGCAACAACTGCCTAGTTATTATAGCACGTGGCAATCAAATGTCATGTGACAATATCAGGTACGTATTTGATATCTGTCTAAATTCATAGCTTAGTGGCAATTGAAATTAGATCTCCTTCGAAGGATAAAGTTCCTTATTAACCATTATAGACAAATTAAAGGTAATTTTATTAATACTCCATCTACCAGATGTTTCCCAATAGTTAAATTTGAATGAACTTCCGAATTTATAAATCACAAATTTTAAATTTAAATATGCGCCAGCGTAGTTATAAAGAGAAGTTAATTGTATCAATTTTTTTTGGTAAACCACCCTTTGAAGTATTGAAATGGAGAATCCAAAAGAATAAAAGTCTTCGTGGAAACAAAAAAATATATTTTGACGTTAGACATCTTTGTGTTGTCAAATGTATGGAAGTGTACAGCGAAAAAGATTAAATTATGAAGGAATAAAGGTTTAGTACCAAAAATTGAAAGTAGGAACCAAATATATTCGTAAATGTGATTATTGGAGGCACTGTACTGGCTTAAGAGTAACTTTCTCTTTAATAAAGATTAAAGAAAAGCAATGAGAAAGTAAGGCAAACAAAGACGGTAGCAGAAAGGATATATAGAAATCATACTACCATGTACCATAAAGACCATAGAATTTTATTGATGTGTTAGAACTTTTTTCATCTTCAAACATCGTTATATACCACTTACACATAATTTTATTATAACACTAATTAATGTGATTTGGCATCAATAGCTCACACACCTTTATTCCGAGTGTAGACCAAAACAGATTACAATCTGTTGTATAATTGTTACTTACCACGCATACTGATTCATTTATACATACTCTCGATGTATATAAATATATGTGTACATAAATATACAATTACAAACATCGAAAGTATAATGAATGACCGAAAGTAAAACATCATTATTAATTAAAGGCAGCAAATATGTGGGACATTTGCTGCTAGCTTAAATTTAAAATTTTTCATAATAACGACATGTTCTTTAATTATGAGCAATGATTAATTATTCACATGTCACATAAAATGGATGCAGTTAAACTTTTGAAAGTATAAAGTGGCCATAAAACATTTAGTGCTCCTCAATTACAAAACATATGATGTTCGAGGGTAATGAACAGCATGTGAAAAGTGACATATGAAACTCCCAGGCCCACCTTCCCACGCCTCCTCTCAGTTAGATTTCAGAATCACTTCGGTCCGAAAAAAAAACATCTTTCTATAGTACAGTACAGTGTATCATAGTTTTCTTTATCACTGCTCTTTGTTCTTTTATAACTTTGTATGAACTCCTGAAACAGACGAACAGAGTACTTCTGTCTTTGGACTGGTATACTACTAGACATGACTACATACTACGTATCACCTTCTGTTTAGTTTGATAATGGCTATTTTAGGGTATTTTTTGAATAAAATTGATTGCATAAAAGTAGCATAAAAGAGTGTTTATTGTTGCTGACACATGATTGTTGAATAGTTGCTTGAAAAAACGATTGACAAAATAGATTAATAAAATGCCCTACCTAATTACAGTCGTAATGCATTTTACTTTAATTTGTACCATACCGTACCATCCGTATATTTTTTTTATATTTTTTTAATAATGTTTTCTAATAATGATTTTGAATGTAAATTTATGTCTACCTTGCGTCGTAAAGTTTTTAGTATCGGGGACTAAGTTAGCATTACATTACGAGTGCGGCGTTACGTGAATTTCATATCTACAGGTAGCATTTTAACGAATTTTTAACTGCGTCACCAGAAAAAAAGTTGAGAATATTTTCTTTATTACGTTAGATAAAAGAAGCGAAGCATAGTATTGTTGGAGAGCCTGCGGTCGACCGCAGGATAGACAAAAAAAAACTAAGTATGTCGTAAGGAGGAATTAGACGAATAACTTGACAGTCTGTTTGTGAATGCTGTTGCTCCAGCCAAAATGGCAGAGTACTGACAGTAGCAGCCCGTAAACAAAAGGCTCTCCTCGCACTTTTATAATTTACTTAGACACCTATTTCCTCTTTTCCTTTTGAATTTTGTTTTTAACATTTCCCTTTTTTGAAGAGCCGTTATCTCGGACGAAGGCACTGTGCCTTCATTTGGCGTTCTATTCAAATCTGTTTTGATGTGGACCTTGGCTTCATATTTTCGACAGACGCAAATTCTCTACGTTACAAAATTTTGAGGAGTTGTCTTTTTCAAGGAGCGTCACGTTGAATTTTATTGTGAAGAAGCGAATATTATGAGATACGTAATTACACGCAGCAACCGAGTCTCTGACCTTAATTTAAAAGGATGTCATTCAGAGAAAGCTTACGTTAAATTTTATATTATAAAATACTGCCATACTCCGATAAAATACAAGTAAGAATTTAGTATAATTTCAGAATGACAATTGTTTGCTTTTCTATCTTTTATAGGCAAGAGATTCCTACATGTAACTGCTCAACTCCTGTTTTTCTCATAATGATCATAAGTCTAAACAGAAGTCAGATTTACTAACTTAAAAAAATTGTTAAGCAGTTGTGTATCTTCAATGAATTACAACGCTCATTATTCAAGATGAATGTATAAAAGACAAAAAATAAGATAATATAATAAATAAATTTAAAAAAAAACTTAAGCTTAGCCAGTTAAGTCAGCCAATACTAAGAAAGATCATAAAAAATTAAAAAATAATTATTAATCTAATGGAAAACTAAAATAGGTATAATTCTCAACATAACTGGTAATATTATTACAGCAATAGATACTTTTTAGTCTGTTTGAAATCAAAATTTGAGAATTATAGTCGTTTTCTCTGAAATCTCATTCTCATTTTCTCATTCCCATTACCACCATGTCAGGCTTTGCCTGACATGGTGGTAATGGGACCACCTCGGGAACATACTCTTTTGAATATAAAAAGGACTTTGAAAGTCGATTCACAATATATGATGATATTACACACACACACAGTGAACACGTCCATCATCAGCTCAGCAACATGAGATACCGATTACTAAACACAAATATAAGTAAGTAAGTAAGTAGAGAAATAGGCTAAAACACGTTGCCGGGGCTATACAATTTTGTGGTTTTATTCGGTTCCCCTGGGATCCTATCGTAAGATCCAGACGTGGTAGTAATCGGACTACTTGAGGGGTGTACCATTTTGAACACAAAAATAATTTTGAAAATCGGTCTACCCATGACGGAGGACTTAAGAATTACTGAAATTATACTTGTAATAAGTATGATACAAACTTAACATATAGCTACCATGAGCTGCTCAAAGTGTTTGTTTTAGGAACGCACTTATGATATACGAACAGAACACAGTTTTCTCTTTCTTAATCTACATTGCACAAATAAACATAATTGTTATATTAACATTGTTTGAATAGCCGTGTAGTTTATGGTCTGTTTTTTTTCCATTTACAGAGAGCGCACATAAAACAATAGAGTACTTTTCTACAGCGTAGTACACTTAACGGCAACGATTCCAGGTTGGTAACGATGAAATAAACAAAGTTTTGGGAATAACTTGCCTCAGTACTTAAATATATTTATTTTAAACGTTTAGTTTACAAAATCCATAGATAAAAAGGCGTAAAGCAAAAATGTATTTCTTCTGACAAAGAAAAAAATAAAAACAAAAAATTCTGTTTGAAAAAAACAACTTAATCGTAATCCATTCCACCGGTTTGTATAATTATGACACTATTCTTGGAATACGTTAATTCTTATTTGTGACAGTTTATATACTAAACTGATTTCTTTTTATTTTATGGAAGCGCTTATTAGGAAACAGTATTTTAAACTCATTTTATACATTTTTACTAAATTAGTGTTGAACAGTTTCGAAAGCGTATCGAAATAACTGAGCAGTAATTCAGGATTCAGGACTGGAGATTAACATTTAACACTTCTTTTAGAGGCGTGTTTACAAATAAAAGCTGAGTAAATCCAAAGAAGTGTAAAAAATTTGTGTACTTATCACGAGCTAGCATTAGTTTTTAGTTGGGTTGCAGATTTTAATGCCCGCTGAGTGAACAGCTGTTGGCTACTGAACTTTGAAAGTACAAACTCGGCACTAATACGACCCTGGCTAGCGAATTTATAAAATGGATTTTCTATTTATGTAAATTAAAGTATTCCACTCAAAAATAATCACAAGAAAATTAAGAACCATTCATGAAAAAAAATGGTCTAAATTGTCTTACTTTGGGTGCAATAGGTGTTTTTTTTTTTTAATCTTTGTTGATTACATATATAATGTAGAGGCTTTTAATCAAACATGATTATGTCAGCCCCATTGTATCCCACAATAACCAACCACATCATACAGGAAATTTCTAAAATTATGTTTACATAATAGCATAAATACTTATAACAATAACAGCAAAGATTCAAATCAAGATTCATAATTTGGGCAGACAATCACATCTTCTTTAAATTGTAAATAAACTCGTAAATTCTGATTGCATCCTCACTCCACGGCTTGGACAAGATGGACTGGAAAGTACCTACATTTAAGACATTGATTTTTAAGCTAGACTATTATGTTTCCCTTTCTTTTCTGTATCGAACACATTCCACTAACAAGTGATGGACATCTTCAACAATTCCACATTGTTCACAGTTAGGACTACTGATTTTCTTCATTAAGAAACCAAACTTGTTGAGCGGAATATGTCCAGATCTCAACCTATGTGCAGTAACAACATGTCTTTTACTGATAATGGTATTTGAAAACCATGGAATACGAGAAGGTTCACACTGCATCGTTTTGTACCATATTCCCTTTTCTCGTGATAGTTTATCAAAATATTCCTTCCATTAAATTTAGGAAGGACTTCAAAATAACAAGATTTTATGTCAATAATGGTACATAAACTAATAATAATGGTAATACAATATAAACAGCTGCATTTTTTGCTAAAGTGTCAACCAGCTCATTTCCCTTTAACCCGATATGCGATGGCACCCACTGCAACTTCAGAGATACGTTATTGGGTGCAATAGGTGTAATCTTTTTTGTCAATATTCATATGAATTGTTATATAGAAGTTATAACGGTATTGTTATAGTATTGATACTTTTTGTTTTTTTTTTCAGAATAGCAAATTAATCGTGTAATAAGCTTTTAGATGATATGAAGAAACTTTGCGCTCGGGGGTCTATTTGAAACAATAGAATGTAAAATAACTGAAGTATGATACTTCAGTTATTTTAACTGTTCTTATATGTTTTCAGGGTTTTAGTTTGTGTTATATATTATATTAGTTACATTATGTAACCTGTCTCGTGAGTTCGATTTCTGGATCGGGTCAACAAGTGTTGTTGAGTTTTTCTGATTATAAAAATGCTTAATAACAACCTAAAGTTTGGAAGTCGCCGTTCTAACCCCCATGCTTTAGACAACGTGTAAAGTCGTCGTTCCTGCACCTGATCCCTCCCTGGTCGTGTCGGATAGCCATCCTATCAGATTGTGAGAGTGAGGGAATAGACAGAGCACCTGTGTTTGTGCACACTCTTGTGCATTATAATATTGGCTGCGTAGTCCTTTGGGACTGGCCGCTGTAGCCGAAATCGGTTAGGACTAGTAACTTTAATTTCTTCTAGAAAAAAAAATTTAAACTATGCAAGCAATTAGGTTTAAAAATCATATGAAAGTAATTTAGAAAGAAGTACATAAATATACTATACTATACGTATACTATAATAAAGTACTGCAGTAAATATATTTTGTAAAATAATGAAACTTCTATTACGAAATTTGAAAAATAAATATGCGATCATACAGTAAATTAAGACAATTATTACTACAATATGAGTTTCTGCTTTCAACCAGAAATTCATTAGCATTAACTTAATTAAACCATATCATTACTGTCTCAGAATCTTCTTATCAGTTACGCCAACTTGCGTTACTGTGGCATAGCAGGTAATGATCCCTTGCAGTTCTATTTTTTACCCGACTGCCAAGGAATGGTTATGTTTTTAGTGCATATCTTGTATGTATATATGCATGTTTATTTCCTCATATATATACCTATAATTAACATGTCATTAGATCCGTCTTGTAGTCTCCGTAGATAAACTGTTTTTAAATAAGTGACGTAAAACAATAAAATAAAAAGGCTTAGCATGAGAATTTGAAATGGCCTATCATCATAAACTATTTATAATGGTATCGGTTTGATATGCATATCTATAAACAAATAGTTTAGCATGTTAATACATTTTGGTGCAAGATTTAAGTATTATACCTTTCAGTTTGATACGCTGACGTAGTCAAACAGCATTTGAAATTGTATTTTAATGATATGTATAACAATATTGGCTACAATGTCTTGTCATCGTACGATGATTGGAGTTTTAATGTCGAAAATGAATGAATTTATTCTACTTTAATAATAATGGAATGAGACATTTTTGCATTTTAATGAATTTGATACAAGGTTAACAAAAACCTTGTATGTTATAATGGAGATTGCGAATCGTTAACGTGAATACCTCACAGAAAGACAGTTCGCAACTATCTCACAAACGTAGCTGAGAACTTCCGCAAGAGATCCTATCTTAGTGGAGACTCGAGATATTGAAATTGCCTTTATTTGTCGAACATATGAGCCAAGTAGTATTCTACAAATTTTATATGATTGAATAAAATAATTTGGGACAATTCTATGAAATGACAAAGTTACATAAAAATAGTTTCTAAACGTGTTTTAAGAATATAATGATTGGCGTAATCATCTGACAGTAAATAGGCGATGTTATTCCATATTATATTAATCTATAGTAATAGTGAACATGAACATATCTATTTTTATCATTAAATCAATTATTTTAAGCCTATTTAAATACTGTTGCTTAATTTTCCATTTCAACTTGAGACTGAAAATAGTTTTCATTTCATAACGCTATCATATTCAAAATTATAAATAGTATACAGAAAATGTCAATCAAAAAAGAGTATACAATAAATACACACAATGTTAGTATTTTTTAGTTTATTTTAAATAAAGCGCTTAAAATACAGTTTATACTTTACTATAACATCAGAATTCTCTTCTTAGGAGTGCTCCCGAGTCCTGACATCGTGACATTTACAAAACATCTGCCTGGTAATCATATGCATGGTATCAAAGATTGAAATATTTCAAGGTCTTAAAGCGTTATTAGGAACTACTGAAGATATTATTTACATCCAGTAACATTATAAATAAATAATCACGGTATGCCAAAAAAGTACAAGTCATTTTATAGCAACGATTACTTAACAACAATATTACTATTATAATAGTTAATATATAGAATATTAACTGTTATAATAGTAATATTGGTAAAAATAAGCTCTTTTTGCTATAATAAAAGTTTCAACTGTGTAGAGTATTTTCGATTAAATTTTCTGTAGTTTTTTATTATTATAATTTACAATTTCAAAATATATGTTCACAAAAGTTACAAAATAAATAATGAAACTCGATTAAAAACGGCTCATTCATCTACTGACTAATTACGAAACACGGAAACTACTTGATCGTTGACTTAATTACTTAGTAGAGACTTAGTAAATTAGATTTTGTTAGAAGATAGATTGAGAGAGGTCAAAAAATTGAAAATGTTCTAACGTTTTGTACTCTGGATCCTTTTAATGTAAAATTATTTGAATAAAAAGGGTTTCATTTTGTTAGAAAAGGACTTAAGATAGTTGTGTAGTGTTTTAGCAGCTTACCTGATTATCTTTGTCTCAGATCGACGATTATAAAGTGTTAGTGCTATTTGAATATATGTAAGTGTTTGGAAGGGTGAGTACACAATGATCGAGTCGGGCTAAATTTTTCAGGACCTTGACTATCTCGAACAGCTCAAAACGTCTTGGTATAACAAGCCATGACATGCCTAAGCGGCTGTAATCACACTACATACAAACTACTGATACTAATGTGGTTATTATTACCACACAAGAAGATGTTGGCCGCTATACCGACGACTCAAGGTTAAAAACTAACACAAGGCGCTAAATTCGTGATCGCTGGCATTTTCTTTTCTCAGTGAACATACGTTTTGCGACATGGTAAGTGCCTGTGTATGCGCGGGTAGGCTGAACGAATTTTAAAAGACGCACCGACTAACACCGGCTAGCAGTGTGGCCGTCCCGTTCCCCATCCTGTGGGGGCTGTCTGACAATCAGTACAGTCGCAATCGAACAGTCGTTCAAATACATTTGGTTCTTTAAGGTATTTAATGAGTTTTTTAGAACCAAAACAAGTACATGAGCATATATATAAATCTAATCTAAGAACAGCAGCATATTGCTTTAGACCTTTGCTAACCTTTATTTTTTCTTAACACTGTGTACGTTGTAATCGTTTCCATTATTTGTTTACCAAAAAATGAACCTCGAAATTCATATATTTTTACAAATATTTAAACAGATTCTAAAAATTATTTCAAATCGGAAACAAACTCCATCGTACGAAATCAAGGGTAACAGCTATTTTTATTGCATTCAGTGTGATGAAAACTGTTTAATATGTGTCTATGATACGATACACAACTGAGGATGGTACAACACGTCATTGTTAAGAATAGATGGAACAGGCTCTTTGTTCACAGCTCCTATCGCGGAAGCAATTTCTTTTTTCTATTATTTTTTAAACGCAGCGCTTTCCTCTCCGGTGTAATTTTTCTCTTCACCAATTACTTTGTTTCAGTGAGCTGTTGCTCCGGTCTTTTGATAGGACGGGATATTTTGTTTGAGTTTTATAATATTTGACTACCTTTGCCATGGCGAATTGGTTTCAGGTTTCAGAGTTTTCGTTGTTAAATTAATCAAATATATACTATATTATAATGAAATTTGAAATCTTAACTTACCGGTGTGTAACGTTTTAGGTTTTTTTTTGTAATTATGTTAGAATTATATGCATTGTCGCATTTGTTTTAGCTCATCAAGAGACGATACATTTATTATAAAAACTAATATCTGCAGATGCTACTGTTAAATAATATAATTAATATAGGAAAAATATCTAACATTGAAAACAATATGGTGTGGTTCGATTCCATTGGCTTGCACGGATGCTATAGTGGTTTAAGCTGTCACCACGCCGTTCTTAACTGCCGTGAGTGTTGTAGGTATAACCCCACAAGGGACAACATTTTGTATGATCCACAAATTGTTATTCTGAGTCTGGGTATTTTTTGTATTTTTTCGTGTGTTACCCTGCAACACAGGATATATTTCTAATACGCGCTTTGTCTCTCTTGAAAGAAGAAAAAAATTACACCGCACCGGCTGTTGAAAGTGCGAAACGCTATAGTTGTCCCGAGTCAGAGTGTTCTCTGTGTTTGATGTTTAAATGCTTCGTAAACCAGTCTTACCTTATATGGGAGTTGTCTTTCATTTAATCAAATGAACTTGAAGTGAATAAGAAAGAACAAATATCATTATAGGTACTAGAGCCACACAACTTACTTAAAGCAGTAAAGTAAGAACTTTGTATTTGATGTACTTCTTAACAACCAAGCATAACAATTAAACCCACACTTATTATGAAACTCATGTTACGCTCCATTTCACGCCCACCTAAGTTAATCAATATAGAGAAACAAGCAAAGGGTCTACGCGTCGCTACGTCTCTACGGTACTACGGGCGTGTGGTAGCTACGGCAGCTAATCAGTCAATCTGCGGAGAACGTTATGGTGAGAGAAGTGAATGTGCAAAATGACGGCCGACCGGTGTAATTAATTACCCAAACTTCAATAGGTACGGATAACAAAAGACGATTGTTTGCTTTCTGCGCCGCTGAATCGATGTCGGCCCTAAAATCCGGATAATCTCGTCCTTTTGTATCTGTTTTATGAAAGAAATAAAGTTTTTATTTCCTTTAGAATTAGCTGCCCCGCTAAAAGAATCTTATCTAGATTCCTTTTCAAGCCAGTTATAGTTTAGGATTTGTATTCTTTTAATTTCTATTGCCGCGTTACGAGGTAGTTTCAAAAAGAAAACGCAAAAACTTTAAAGAGAGAATGTGGGCATGTTGGATCTTTTGCCAAAACATGTGTCTCAAAATTAAACATGTTACAGTATTTTCTTTCTAAGCTATTCTTCTTATATTATTTGAATTCTTAGAAGTTTTTTTTGTGACTTTAGGTTATCCTAATGTCATGTTTTGTACTTCTGACAACTTGTAACCTTTAAAGACCATGTTCAGTAAAGTAAAAGACGTAATAACTAAATAACCAAATTAAGTTATATAAAATATTGTTTATTGATTTTTGTGATTCTTGGTATGGTTTACAGATTATTCTCTGTATAGTAGTACTATACTATTTTCATTTTAGTTGGTAACCTTCCAGAGCAAAAACAAGAAGACCTATAAAGACAATAACAAAAATAAATTAATTAATAAAATAAACACGATGACAAAAAAATCAAAAGACTTTAAAAACGTCTAATCAAGATGGCTATCGTTTGACATTTCCATTAAATCTAAGTTTTTATTTTTAACTTTCAAATTTTTGAGATAACGAGTTTAAGTACACGTTCACAAATCAGTTGCGTATTTTCATTCCAATGTTTCTTGTAAACAGCCAGTTATAAGCGCAAATGGAGTCAAACAGCCACTTTGCTGTGCAAAGCTAAAAAGACTGGTCTGCAGATAACGAGCTGAGTACAATGGCCTCCCTATTCCCGCCCTCCACCAAATATGAACTCTCATTGTCTACTTAATTACAACGGGTGTCTTTGAGATATGGCTGGTACACATTCCACTACAAAGCCTGTCATACACAAATAATATTTTATCGCCGGAGTAATGTTTTCTCGTCTCAAAAAGCTATTCTTGGGTGTAGTGTGTATATGTACGCTGCGGTGACTAGGTTGTAGCCAAAAGAGTTATTGAAGCGCGCGTGATTTTGTCGCGGTAAATGTGGTGGTAGCGCGACGCTTGCTGTACTTTACGTTTCCGTGTTTGCTTGTTTTCGTGATATTTTTGGTAACCTAGAGTTTATAGAAGATAAAGAAAATAAACTGTTTAGTAACGGCAACTTTTTTATTTTATTTTCGTTACGTTTAAAAAAAACACTTTTTTTTTATTTGAAAACTAATATTGATAACTGAGTTAGATACTTACTGTTTGCCTTTTATATAATGTCTGATTTCAAAATTCATTAAAATTTTCAAGTGACGCATTAGTTCTTTATTGACTGTCTCATACCGAATATATTAGTCATTCATATATTACTAGCACTTAGTAGCACTTTTTACGTAGTAGTTTAAAGTGACTTTAATTATTAATTTGAATGTTATTCATTCAAAAGCTACTATGTCAACGGAATGGAATAGGGTGGAATAAGGAAATGACGACAATTGTATACCATTGTTTTATCTTCTCCTTGATGATACATGGAATGGGAAAAATATAAAGATTTATTAATACATACATAAATTTGCTTTGACGTTAAGTTGTTAGTTAGATGTTATTATCGATAGCTTTGTATCGTATAGGTTTTTACAATACAAGATTGTTAAATATTCCCCGGTAAGTTATTATGATCCTATCTAATAAAAAATAAAAGGTTTGCTATAACAATAATTTTAAATTAGATCAATTTAGGACGATAACGGCTCCAGTTATTATTTCCATGGCGACGATAAACCTTGTAAATGGTTTTCCAAAGGTCCCGGGCGCGCAGCGAGCCTTTTTATTGGGATATTTGTCAAGATATTCCTCGGTTAAAAGGGACTATAATCGAAAATTTTACGTTTGGTTACCATACGGTCTGTGTTCTGGCCGAGTGGATAATTTATCGAAGAATATTACTCTCATTTGCGACATTACTACATGACAACTGTTTAGGATCTGGAGGACACAGACAACAGTCTGTTTGCATGTTTATTCATGATCTGTACCTGTCTAAAAACAGCTATAAAGGTACCCTGATGTGACATTCGTCATTGAATATGCAACTTAAGATTTGCTTTCTTTTGAATACCCCCCGGAGAATTAGAAGTCGGGGTTCTATTAACGTCACTTACTCGGTAAGAATTGCACGGAAGCAGTTTTATGTGACTCTGGTTATGTTGGTGTGTGTGTACTGAATCATAGTTCTTTTATCTTAATACAAATCTTAACTCACATTATAAACGCAAATGTAAGTTTGTTTATTACGTATTTACGCCTAAGCCACTTAAAGGATTTTAAAATTATTTTTCCAATTTAAAGATACGCTATCAGTGAGAAACATGTGCTACTTTTTACCATGATAACTAATTTGGCGGAATCGTGGATAAAAGTTAGCATGTATTATAATATAATATATGGTATATTTGACATCACAAAAGGCGCAGTAGTTTAAAAGGTCGCCTCACCGCTTTCTACTACGCCGTTATGTTGTAGATCCGATCTTACATGGGAGAACACTTTGCATGATCCACACATTATTGTGCCGAATCTGGGTGTTATTTGTGCCAGTTTCATGTATATGTGTAAAGTCCTTCTCAACACAAGATTTATTCATCAACAGCTTTTAACAGTCCACTGCTGGACATAGGCCCCTCCTTAGCAAGGAGGTTTTGGCCTACTATTCCACGCTGGCTAGACGGATTGGAATAGGGTTTGCTTCAAGTTTTCCTTCCCTTTGCAATGATGTTGTCTTGCATACTTGGTTTCTTAGTCACCTCTTACGACACCCACGGGATGAATAGGAGTGGTAACACTAAGTATCAAATTAAAGTTAGTTAGTAAAATATATTGTTTGCTGGTATGTAAAATATAATGAAGGCGAATTGCTTACCTACTACAACTTCACCGCTTCAGGACAATTAGTATTCATGTACTTCTAACCATTACATTAAAATACCATGCTATTATACAACAATTTTCCACTTAATATAATACAAGAAAATCGGGCACATAAATGGCGAAGTACATGTTCTACAGGTGTATATTGTAGAATCAATTATTAAAACCACTACTACAACTCATAACTGGGTACTGGGTAACATACATTGTTATATCATAATACAGGCACCAATTTCGTTCAGGGTTACAAACTTTGCCTTCTATAATAGTTTCACAAATATGTCTTTATCACTTAAGACAATTTACCTTATGTACATTTACATATACCAAATGAACCGTAAGGAAATCATCTTCGCAGTCTTTGTTATTCCCAAGGTTATTTGAGGTCAGCTACCAGTTATATATATACTATACAATACTATTTCTACACAAACAAACTAATATTACCATAATAGTCGTATAAGCAAAAGTATTTACCTATAAATATCTTCTAAACATCCGAAAAATTATAAAATGCGGGTAGACGTGACTAGAATAATTTTTCTTCGACACCCGATAGCAGTCACAACTGCCTACCGGAATTAATCCTTTCGGCTGTGCCTTATGTTAAAGAATGCAAATAAAAATATTCTTACAATGTACATACGTTAAATATATACATATTTAAGTAGTGTAAATTGTACATATGTGACTTCTGTTGTTTTTTTGCTTTTTAACTATCTTTTATTATGCCTTCTAACTATAAACTTTGTGTCTTGTGCATGGTGAACATTAAAACGTTGTTATAAGCAAAAGCTTGTTTGAAAACCACACCCTAAAGTCCTGTACTGGTGACACTGAGTGACACTGTGACACTGACACTAGTGACACTGGTTGAACACCCAAAAATAAAAAAAAATTGTAAATATGAGTAGTAACGGTAGTAATACTGATACATCACAACGTAGCTAATGACCTAGGCATCGACTGAGCGAATGCGAACGTGTCCCTGACCCATCACTATTAAAAACAAAATGATTGCTGATTATTATAAAGGAAACAGTTATGAAAAATTTAATTTTGAGTTGAAACATGTTTTCAGTTATGTCTGTCTATCTGTTATGAGTTCCGTTCGTGGGAATAAAAATTTATGAACATAAAAGTATGAAGGAAAAAATTATAAAGAGTGATTATTATGAACACAAATCGGTAGTAAAACAAAAAATAAGAACTAGATTTTATGAACGCCAATATGGACTCATTATATCTTATCTTATATCTTTTATAAAGACAACACCCGCACTAACAACATATCCTGTATCGCGGGGGCTTTTACAAACGCACTAGAAATGTACACAAAAAACACCCAGACTCAGAACAACAATTTTTGGATCACACAAAGTGTAGTCCAATGTGGGGTTTGAACTGACAAAGCTCAGCGCAGTAAAGACCGGTGTGGCGCGCTTCAACCACTAGACCAACCGTGCAGTCATTATAGTATAGGAGCTGGCAACGTTTTCGAGAAAGAATTTTAGGTCAGCTGATTTTGTGATATGTCGTCCTTCTAGCACTTTCGGTTAGAGTCTGGGCTATCTGGCTGGCGGTAGTGGTTGCGTTCATTAGTGCGCATCCTACCTGTCCAGGTAATAATCCTGGATTTTAAAAACATTTTAGAAGGCGTAATTTTTAATTTTTTGTTTTTAAATAAGTCTACCTGACATACTTTTTTATTGCCAGACATTTTTGACATTGCTAACTATGTGCCATACGCGATTTTTTAAATTTTTTTTATAAAAATTTCAAAGTATTTTATAATGTCTGTAATTTTAATATTATGTTATTTAAATATAAGAAAACTTAAAATAAATTTGCCAGACATTAATTCAATTGTTAAGTCTTGAATTAAAATTAAAAAGTCATGAAAAGTATTGCAGTATGATGCTAGTAGTCCGAGAGAGACAGTCGCAGAATAAGTCGAGAATGATACAGAGAACCATTACGAAAGTAAATTACTTTTCACTGTGCATATAATAAAAAATAATGATAATATGTATCTAGGTTTTTCAGTCCTTGGGAATACCAGAATCTGGCGTGAAACAAATGTTACAGGAACGCTTCTTTGGCCGCCTAAAAAAGTACTTAAAAGTCTTTTATCGGGCCCTACACGGGCCTGATATAGACTTTAAAGCGTCGTCGTCTTGGCTACGGTATGATGATCTCTTCGGAGAAATCGAAGGTTTTGTTTGTGCAATTATGGACGAAGTTATCATGACAAACAACTACCGGAAATATATCCTGAAAGATAGTACGGTTGACATCTGTCGGGCGTGCCACCGTCCTGGAAAATCTATTAGGCATATTATTTCTGGCTGTTCCCGTCTTGCTAATGGTGAGTAATTGCACAGGCACAACCAAGTAGTCAGAATCGTACACTAACAACTTGCCCTTAAATACCAACTTGTCAATTTTGAAGTACCTTACCTAGGTATGTGCCCGACCCAATTCTCGAGAACGGTCTTGCTACGTTATATTGGGATCGATCTATTATCACAGATAGGACTATTGTTGCCAATAAGCCTGATATTGTGGTGATAGATCGATTAGAGTGCCGCGCAATGATTGTCGATATCGCCGTTCCTCATGACGAGAATCTCGTGAAAGTTGAAAAAGAAAAACAATTGAAGTATTTGGATCTGTCTCACGAGATTGCCGACGTGTGGAATGTGGATTCGGTGATTATTGTTCCGATAATCATATCTGTTCATGGATTGATAGCGAAGAGCCTCAACCAACACCTTAAGGGGCTCACGTTAGAAGGTTGGATCAAGGGTCTGATGCAGAAGGCAGTCCTCCTTGACACGGCCCGTATTGTAAGGAGGTTCCTGTCTTTGGAGCCTTACCACCGGTGTCTTGGTCCCTGTACTCGATGTCGGTGGTCTACTACTATTTGTTATATGTTTAAATGTGTATTTTTTATTTTTTAAATATTTAAAAATGTAATAAATGTGTGTATATAATGAAATAAAGAAAATAATAATAATAACAATCTATTCAGAGTATTCTAGTCAGAGCTAGTTTCAAAAAAATTTAAGCATAAAAAGGAATATAAAATTAGATTAAAATTTAAAAAACAACACTTTTTATTTAAATTGTTCTGATTACTAAATGTAAATTATAAATAATTAATATTAAGTTTTTCAAGTTGTTTCAGCCTTTTATATGAAAAGTACTATGTTATCGTTATGTCCTTTACAAAAAACACATTTTATTTTATCACTGGCCATTGTAACCAAATTAAAAAATAAACATTAAAATCAAAACAAAAACAAATATGTGACATTAGACTGACGCTATCTTGCAAACTTGCCTGTCGCGCCACTGTCGTTGTCTATCTCTCTCGCGCCTTCAGCTGTCTCTCTCGGACTACAAGCATCATACTGCAATACTTCATGACTTTTTAATTTTAATTCAAGACTTAACAATCGAATTAATGTCTGGCAAATTTATTTTAAGTTTTCTTATATTTAAATAACATAATATTAAAATTACAGACATTATAAAATACTTTGAAATTAAAAAAAAAAAAAATAAAAAATCACGTATGGCACATAGTTAGCAATGTCAAAAATGTCTGGCAATAAAAAAAGTATGTCAGGTAGACTTATTTAAAACCTAAAAATTAAAAATTACGCCTTCTAAAATGTTTTTAAAATCAAGGATTATTACCTGGACAGGTAGGATGCGCACTAATGAACGCAACCGCTACCACCAGCCAGATAGCCCAGAATCTAACCGAAAGTGCTAGAAGGACGACATATCACAAAATCAGCTGACCTAAAATTCTTACTTTTCAAACGTTGCTAGCTCCCGTACCATTAGCAGGATATGTCAGCTAAGAATGAATTTTGTGACACAGAAGGGTGTCGAAAAACGGGTGTATTTTTTTATATTCGACAAGCAAACTTGTCGAATACGAAATGCTTGAAAGCTCAAGTGTTAAGAGTGGTTCCAAATGATAAACATTGCACACAAACTTATTTAAGTGACATCACAGATATAAAATGCATAGTTATCAATGTGTGTAGCTTAAATTATTAGTTTTTAACATAGTACAGAGTCCACAGTGGAAAATAAACACAGGTTCATCTTTGAATCAATAACAGAGAATCAGTGTTGGCCCGATTACGGAGCTATACGTGACTGTGGACGTAAATTTGCATGTTTAATGAAATCATTGTATGTACACGATCTACGCTAATTGGACAAGTAAATCCGTTCACTTGTTTATGCATTCCAAACTAATTACTAGTATCGTAATCGACAGAGAAGATTTGACGATCATAGAATCAAATTAGCAATTAGTGATTCTGGATCATTCATTTATCTTACATCACAATATATTCAATATGGTACACTAATTTAAATTATTCAAATATATTTTGCATCTTAGTAAAAACTTTAATTGTTGAGCCCTTTTTACAGCACGGTGATTAGGTTTACAATTGAAATTCTAGTTCAGAGTTATACTCATAAGTAAAAAATATGACACATATAATGACGTACAACTAGTCTTAACGTAAGCCAGTTAATTACGAAGGAGATATTATAGTACACAAGAGTGTGCACAAATACGAGTGCACTCTCTGTTCACTCTCACAATCCGGTTGCGGTGGGACGGTTATCCGACACGAGTGAGTCGAAATTAAACGCAGGATCGGCTTTACGTGCTCTCCGAAGTTCGGGGTTTCCTCAAATGCCAAACATTTTTTTGTCCCGACCTGAGAATCGAACTCGAGATTTTTGATCGGCAGCCGCTTACGGTAACCGTTAGACCAATGAGTTGACCGCAGACAGTTGTATTATAGTAGTTTGGTTGTATGCTACATTGTATAATACATTTTCTAATTACGATGTGCAATAAAGAGTACCTATCTATCTATAAATGGTACATACGTCATTTGAGTTCTTGGTATTATATGATGATTATTAAAAGTCAGTAATATTATTTATTAAACAAGGAAGTTTTCAATTCTTGTAAATAATACTTCCAAATAAATGAGAGAATCTACTATAAGCGGTCATATAATTGATAATATGATATTTAAATTTACAATTTAAAATTATAGAGCATATTAAATTACCGAATACTGAATACTCGTATTCGTATGAGTAAAAGTCCATCTAAAAATTAAAATAAATCTTATATACTATATAATATTGCATGACACAGCATTATAAACCTTAGTTTTAAGAAATAAGACTGAGTATTTTATTACTGCGACTAATACACGAACTTGCCGTAAATACATTTCTGTGTTTTGCACTAAAATTCATATTGCTTTAATGCACTGAATTTCAAGGTTGTGCTAGTACTGGTTTTATATTGTACTAGCTTTTACCCACGGCTTCGCTCGCGTGGACTTTGGTCTGCCACATTAAGTTTCATTACAGATCATTTTAAATATTTTTTTAATAAAAGTATCCTATGTTACTTCTAATACTTCCAACAATATGTGAACAAAATTTCATGATGATCGGTTGAGTAGTTTTCGCATGAAACGAACAAACTTACATTCCCATTTGTAATATTAGTAGTGATGTATGTAATGTACTTATTTAGGGAACCAGTTAATAAACGTAAAATGATATAGAAATATCTGAATGAAATACTGGAAAATAAATAAAAAATAAAATATTAGCAATAATATGTTGTACAAAATATATTTATTTGCCTTAACAATGACTTTATATATTTTTACATCGTACTAATTTTAGATTTGATTAAGATGCAAAACTTGCTAAGTTTATTTATTTAAAGTTTAGTTTCTTAAGTTTATTTAAAGATTGAGTGTGTTTATTCTTCTCCGTGTGGTTACGGATTCAAAATACGGAGTTACCACCCCTATTCATCCCGTGGGTGTCCTAAGAGACAAATAAGGGAGCAAACTGTGCAGGATAACCCAACCCATCTGGCCAGCGTAGTATGATAGACCTGATCATCTGTTAAGGACAGCCTTTAAAAGTCCGCTGCTGGACATAAGCCTCGGGCCCTATGATGATGATGATGATGATGATGATGACGACGACGACGTCGATGGTGATGATGATGATGATGATGAAAATATTATAAGTTTACTTTTGTAGAGCAACAAACAATTAGGAAAGTGTTGGTTCACATTTGATTGAAATCTATAAATGTATGTACATTCTACTGTTTTTTAACATAAACAATGATGTATAAAAACACCTAACACAGCACAGCGACATTACTAAATTCTACATCGACGTAACAGTCAAAGAATATGGAAGGATTTAAATTACAATAACCTCTGTAATGGACGTGGGACACAAAACTGTCTACAAATATATGACAACTGTAATCAATTAGACTATAAACAATGATGGATTCGCAAAAAACATGACCCTTTTTTATATATAAAAGATAACACCCGTACTAGGAATAAATCTTGTGTCACGGGGGATAAACGTACAAGAAACGGACACAAAGAACACCCAGACTCAAAACAACAATTTATGGATCACACAAAGTGTTGTCCCATGTGGGATTTGAACTCACAACACTCAGCGTAGTAGAGAGTGGCGTGGTGACCGCTTAAACCACTAGGCCAACTGTGCAGTTGAACTTCAATTCCTACTTCCATAAATCTCTACAAAAATTTCAGTTTCATGTTTTCAATTAAAATAATATTTTAGTTTAAACATGTATAAAAAATGTACAGTAAGATGGTTAGAGCAAGATTCATCAAAATAAGTTTATAGTGCCTATATTCTTCATAAAATATGTATCAAACTTTTGTAAAACTTTGCGATATAAAGTTTAAAAATTAGTTTTAAACAAATATAGCAAAAAATGGAAAAAAAAACTTAACACTAAGCGAGATTTCAACTCATTCCTATCTTAGTACACTGAAACGTCTTAACCACTCGCTTACCATTGGTCATGTGCCGTTTGCTATATAACCGACAACAATACAAGTCAAAAAATACAGAAACAATTTATTTTTCTTTAAATGTTACATTTCTACGATTAAAGTGTTTTTCGATTTCGACCCCTAATTTTAAATATAAGTGTAAAAAATGTTATTAATTCTCAGATCATTCCATGTTTTTCAATAAATATACACAATTTTTTTAAATAGTGAGCCGTGTAGTGAAAAATTAAATCAAAACATCTACATTAACTTAAAAGGATCCGATCGATCAAGTACTTACATAAGGCTGTACAATCAATTCAACTTATATATTCAAGTTATACGTTTGTATATCACGTTTTTATATCGTGATTATTATCGATTAAGCCTTCGTGATAGTACTTCTTATCGACTTTTGATAAGGCCCCGATCATGTCCAAAATTAAATAAACAAACCGTAATAATACATTATTTAATGCTCCTACCCATAATGATTGTACAATCAAAGATACGTAAATACTGTTCAATTTATATTTAATAATTTCAAAAATGACTAAATTTTGTAATGTCTCAGACAGAACTCTTGTTGGGTTCGTTTGCAAGTGATTTCCATGAGTAAGAACTATGTGGGAAATGTTTGTGAACAAACGTTTCTACTCTTGTTACTCATTACTCCTCTAGCTGGCATGGCATACTCGGTCACATAAAAAGGAAAAGCAAAACAGGCAGACTTGATGATAAGTGACTACCACCGCCCACGATGACCTGTGACTCAAGAGACAGAGACCTTTATATTATCCTTTTAGGGGATTTCCTTAAAATTGAGAAACCCTTCGGTACCCCCGCTTACTTAAAAGAAATGAAACAATTGCTTAAAACCTGGTTTCCAGTAATACCGTGGCGTCACTCTTGCCCACAAGGTCTATCGGTGACGAAGAATGATTCTGAAACAGTAGACTCCCACTTAATAAAGTGGCATGTCTTCTGAATGGAACTTCTATTTTTATTTGCCAAAAGTCAGAATTTGTTTTCATTTAATTGAGGTAAGTAACAGTGGAATTCCACAAGCTTCAGTGCAGAATTTCTCTTTTTAATTTAGGTTTCTGTGGATTGTAAGTTGTTCAAAGTTTTTTAGGAAATCTCGGTCCTATAGAGAAGAAACTACTTTTGCATTTGTTAGGTTGCAATATGTAATCGATCTTAGTAGCATGAAAATACATACCGTGGTTTCATGAAGGAGGAGATTAATATATATATAAACTTAATAAATCTGTACAAGATTGTACTAACTTATTAAGTTTATAACTAGCAATTTGTTGAAAATATTTTTCTCGGTAAATAGTATTATTATTTTACAAACTTTATTAATGTGTCATTTGTTTATTAATGTTATTATTATATACTTTAAATAATGTTAACATTTATAAAAATTATCCAATCCTTTTTTAATCTGTCTACCAGTGTATTTCATTACTAAAAATATATGCAAAAACGATGGCAAACAGGTCAAACGTCGGCCGGCGGATGGGTCAGGGCAGCCAATTTCCGGGGTGCACCGACAGGAAGTTACCCACGATTAACCAGATATCAACAGTACCGGGAAATGCACTCGTGTCATCCGCCAAAAGCTGATATAGTGCTCAATATTAGCCATTCTAGATGTCAGAATAATGTCACATACTTACTAAATTTACACCTATACACTTGCATGTTGTGCCCACGAAATGAAACCCACTGAAACCAAAGGTTTACCTTGCTATATAAATTTAGCGCTAGAAGAATGATTTATAATTATAACCGCTTGATTTCCAAGCTCAAGTTGTTCATGTGAGTGAAAAAGTGACCGGAAACTTGTGAATACTATACCGTTTTAAGAATTTCCTGCCTCCTAAAATGAAAACCTGTCTCATGCAATGCCTAATTACTCTTATAATGACTATCGTTATGTGGTACTTCAATCTGAATGTAAATTTCCTTAATATACTATACCCTCTTCTCAATAACTGCATTCGGTTTATATTTAATCTTCACAAGTATGACCTCGTGTCTGCTTTGCGTTCCCAATTAAAATGGTTGCCAATTCGTCAGCGCCGTAATCAGCGAGCGCTGTTCTCTCTCTTTTCATTTCTCAACTCCCACTTACCTTAATCGCTATTTGCGTTTCTTGTCCTCTAATCACGATAGAAATCGTCGAATCGATTATTCGTTGAGCGAAGAATCACTCAACGAATAATCTGCTTCTCCTGTGGCGTTCCCACTATTACGATTTCATTAACACTTCGTTCTTTGTGCAAGCAGTGCTGCTATGGCATGTGCTCCTACTTAAAATTAAGATTGCCACTAACTGTTACAGATTTAAAAAAACATGCGTGATTACCTTATTCCGATGACGAAATTATACAATCGGTTTATTATCGACAGTGCATGATTATATAGGAAATGTATTATTGTATATTTATATATATATATTTGTTAGTTTATGTCAATAGCGTCTGTTTCTGTTGCTAAATATAACTTCAACCTCGATGAACTTACAATACTAAATCTCTATACTCACAAAAGTTAGCAAGTAGTACAGAATGCCTAGGGCATCAAGTCCGCCAATGTATACGTAAGACCATAAAATTCTAAATAAATAAGTAAATAAATAATTATATCGTCAACACAATTTAGCAGAGTAGCACGGGTTCTCTAATATTAACTGTTTGCCCAGTGTTTGCAGTACTACGTCTCGGTTATATTCGTTTATAATAACGAACCAACTGTATAAAAGCAAAAACGATGTTCAGAATTTCTCTACAAATAATGATCGCTCGTGGCATATTCCACCAAAGTAAGAGGCAAAATAATTAAACGTATTTAAAAAGCGGGCGTTGGAAATAATAAGCTTAAACTTTTAATTGGCCAATCTAGATCCTTACGACGTAAAAAAATACTTAGTTTCGAAATTAATTGGAGGAACCGGGAACCCAGAAGGACTTTTAAATAACTGAGTAAGTCCGAAGTTAATGGAATAAATATTTACTGATACGGCAATCTGCAATAGATGCAAATTGCCCATAGCATCAAACTGGTGTGAAAAAAAAATACGTGAATTTAAAAATTTTATTGCCTTTGTACATATTCGGATAAATGTAAGTTAGCACTAATAGACAATATCTAATCTAGTGACTGCTATGAAAGGTTTCCAATTTTTATGGTTTCGTAGTAACAAAAGACCCTTTCTGTTCTTGTGGAATGTATAACTGGATGGATCCTGACCATATTTTAATTATGCTTTAATTCCGAAATTGTGTTAGTAAGGTTGGACTTGTGTGGTTTTATTACTGGACGAGGCGGGTAAATTGTTTGAGAGGATACTCTCTGCCCGCATCGTCCGGCACCTCTGCGAGGTGGGCCCCGATCTGTCGGACGCCCAATACGGGTTTCGAGCCGGGCGTTCGACAGTCGATGCTGTGTTGCGCCTGAGGGCCATGACTGAAGAGGCGGTGAGCTGTGGCGGCGTGCTGTTGGCGGTGTCGTTGGACATCGCCAACGCATTTAATAGTCTGCCATTTAGCTGCATCAGGGAAGCACTCCACTACCACGGGGTGCCAGAGTACCTGAGGCGGCTTGTGGCAGACTATCTTGAGGAGCGTACCGTCATGTACGAGGACCGAGATGGCATTCTGAGGCGGCGGCCCATGTCGTGCGGTGTTCCGCAGGGGTCTGTCCTCGGACCACTCCTGTGGAATATGGGATACGACTGGGCCCTTCGAGGTCGTCTTCCCCCCGGGCTGGGCGTAATTTGCTACGCCGATGACACATTGGTCACGGCCCGGGGGGCGAACTTTCAAGAGGCGGGGCGCCTGGCCACCGTGGGAGTCTCTTTGGTGGTCGGGTGCATTGAGGCGCTGGGTTTACGAGTGGCCCTAGATAAGACGGAGGCCCTTTTGTTCCATGGGCCCCGTCGTGGTCCACCACCCGGCGTCTCTATCGTAGTCAATTCGGTCCTCGTACCGGTTCAGGCCCAGATGAAATATCTGGCCCTGATCCTCGACGGCAGGTGGCTCTTCGACGAGCACTTCCGACAGCTTTCTCCAAAGCTGGTCGGCGCTGCTTCTGCCCTTGGGCGACTTTTGCCGAATTTGTTTGGAGCCAGCGTCGCGACGAGACGGCTATACACGGGGGTTGTCCGGTCAATGGCGCTGTATGGTGCACCGGTGTGGGCGGCGGCTCTGACCGCCCAGAATAGGGCTCGCCTCTGGCGCCCTCAGAGGATATTGGCGGTTAGAGCCATACGCGGTTACCGCACCATATCGACGGAGGCGGCGTGCGCCTTGGCCGGAACTGCCCCGTAGGATTTGGAGGCGGAAGTGCTCGCCGAAGTTTATCGGCGGACGGCTGACTTCCGGGCGGGTAGCGGCATACGGCCCCCGCCCGAAGAGGTACGCGAGTGGCGTGAGGCCGCTCGTCGAGCCACAATGGCTCGTTGGTCGTCCCGGTTGGAGACTCCACGTGCTGGCTTTGCACTCGTGGAGGCTCTCCAGCCGGTCATCGCCGAGTGGGCAGGGCGGCAGCACGGGACCCTTTCCTTCCGACTGACGCAGGTCCTTTCCGGGCACGGTTGCTTCGGGAAGTATCTGCACTCGGTCGCCAGGAGGGAATTGAGTCCCGCCTGTCACCACTGCGACTGCAGTGAGGACTCGGCTCAGCACACGCTAGCGGTTTGTTCCGCCTGGGCGGCGCAGCGTGGGGTCCTCACTGCAGTTATTGGAGGAGATCTCTCGCAACAGTTGTTTTACCGCGGTCGCAACCTTCTGCGAAGACGTAATTTCGCGGAAGGAGGCGGCGGAGAAGGCCCGGGAGGACGATATCCACTCGGACCCAATTCGCCGCCAGCGAGCCGGGTGGCGGAGGCGCACATACCAGCGCCTCATGCCGGCTTGACTGTGGCCGCGGGTGGACGGGATGGGTTTTCCCCTCCATCCGCTATAGTGGCCAGCCGCGAGGAGGCGACGTCCGTGTGTGCCGTACGTCGCCTAAAAGGAGAGTTTATCCGCAGATGGTGCCCGCATGAGCGGGCAGGCGCTAGGAGGGATCTGGATGTCGTAATAACAGCTGTTCCCGGATCCCTCCTATGTCAGGCGCAGAGTGGCACACCGTGTGGTTTTAGTCGGTCCGATTCCGACACACCACCCCGCCGTAAACCCCGGTGGGGTGACGGCCCGAGGGGGTTTCCACACATTAACAAAAAAAAAAAAAAAATGTGTGGTTTTATTATTTGATGCTGTCCTTTGCTTTGAATAGAATTCAAAAGCAGATGAGAAATACGCTTATTGCTCAAACGAACACAAGCTCGTTGTAATAATGTTGTAATTGAAGAGGGGCCCTTAATATGTGTATACATCTTTTTGATTCCTGTTTTTAACAGTGGGAGCTACGAATTCGTAAACATTCTAGTCTAATGTCTTGATATAAATTGAAATGAGGATACAATTATTTCGTGCAGCTAGGACAAGTACAATGCTAATATTTAGCGAGTAACTTATCGAAAAAAGTGTCCTGAATACATAAGTAAGCCATTTAAAAATTATCTGTGACATTCAAAATTGAACAATAAAGCGTATCAATGAAAAAACTTTTTTCCTTTAGTCCTGAATTCGTGAAGACGAAGCGTTTCTTTGAATTAATAAGTAGACGCTAAATTTAAATTTAATGAAACAAGTTTCTACCAGAGTGCCGAGTTATACCAATTCGGTTCATAACCGTGTCCTCGACACTCTTCAGCGTCTTCTTTCATTACCTCGGAACACTGTGTTATGTAAATTATTTACAATTTATAACATGAAGCTTGTTTTACTGCCGTAAATACGAATAAGTTGTGTCTTGGGAAAAAAATTGTAGACGTGGACAAGTTTTAATCTGTTACAAAATCAATTTTTTTTTTCATTCCTATCTGTATAATTATTGTTAATTTAACATTTTGGATTAAATATACACTATTTTGTAGACGTTCTCTACTATCGATTGGTTGTACGCCTTGAAAATAAATTATGATGAATTCCTTCTTTAAACAAGAGGACAAATTTTGAAAATTGAATAAAAAATCAATATTTAGTGAAAGAAATGAATCAACTAACTGCGAGGTTCATCTTTTGTTGCAATTTTTAAGTAATTCAAAAAAGGAAAAGGTTCTATGTTCCACTGAATGTCTATTTTTTATGTACATATATTCATTGATTACTCCGTCAATTGTGGACTGATTTAAAAATTCTTTGTGTAAATAATTCCCGAAGTAGTCTTGTTTCCACCATGTCAGGATCTTAAAGATTGGGATGACATTTCAAGAAAATTGAGAAAATCGAATCGATGTTTTCCGTATATTTTCTAAAGCTATTTCAATGTTTACGTCTGGTAAAGACCAGTTAAACAAAGTATAATATTATATTGTTTAGTATGATTAAATATTATTATAGTATTATAATGTGTGGTATTTCCATCATTAGTTCATCATCGTGAGCAGACACAACTATTTTTTTTTTTTTAGAAAACATATGAAATAACATAATAAGTGACCTTAAAATTTAAAGGTTGCTTTTATTTTTCTTTAGGATCCCATCATCAGACTCTGACATGACAATAATGGAACCACCTAAAAAGTAAATCAAACTCAATGCAAAAGGAAATTTCTGAAATTGGTTCATAAACGATGAGAATATCGCTGAACATATATAAAAAAAGATACCTCCTGCTTTTTAGACGTTGGATAAAAATAAAAAAAAAATTGTCAACAACTCTAGAAAGTACCGAAAATATTTTTGGATAATTTTCAACGAAGTTTTTTCGGACGAGTTAGTTTAGAACAATGATAATTTTTAAGCGCACACGAAAGCGAGCTAGCGGAGCGAGTATGAGCTAGGTTCTTCTGTGTAGCTGCTGAACTACATTTCCAGTAATAAATCGTGAGCGATTCGTTCATTAAATATTTCATACATAGTTAGAACATCAAAAACATTAGATTAATAGTTCATTAAAGCGATCAATTTCAGCTTAATCAAAAGAGAATGGCAGATATTCTGTATCGTTAGCAATATACAAAGGATGATTATATGCGATGATTAATAATCACATATAAAATGAATCATTCTAATTATTTTCATATAATTATTATATGTTAAGAATTTTGCTAAAAGCATTTAAGTTCTTCTCAAAAAGTTGTTCCAACTATAACAGCAAAACGTATTCCTGTTTTCTTAACTTGTCATATTCAAAATCTGCTGAGATGAAAACTAGATGGCGTAGTGTGTCAAATAAACGAATATATTTTTATATAAATATAAAATATTAATTGATTAAAAAACGATAAAATATTTAAACCAATTATGAATGAGGTAATTTGTATATCAAAAAGCAGTACAACATTTTATTGACGGATATAGAAAAGCCTAAACAAATGATTTGGTTTTAAAAATATGGTACTACACCATGGACTTTAGCCTACAGTCTATGCATTACATTGTAAAATATAGACTGAAATAACTTTTTAACGCAAAGTCCGGGACTTCTGCAAATGCAGAAAAATCTGGGTATTTAAAATATTATTGTCGATGATATTGCCAGTCAAAAATAATCTCTATCGTGAGATACGCAACTTACAAGGCAGTACAAAAGTCCCATACGTACCTGCCATTGCGCTTTAGTAAGCTAAATCGACCATTATGCGTTATAAATATATATGAATCGACTAAATTTGTCTCAAAATTATTTAAGGTAGGTGTAATACATGTAATAATAACTAATATTAACTTTAATATGTAACTGATGTGCCTGATGTGATGAGTGTGTTATTCAATACATATTAAGTTTGGCACCGACTTAAACTAGATTTTAAGTATCTAGCACTCATTGTAATACTGCTTTATTTAAGTTATCGTTTTTACGTTGCATTTATTTAAAATAATACATAATTAGGTACAGATAACAATTGACACATCGTAGTTTAAGCCAATTTATTTCATAGTGTTTCTAGGTAGGGAGCTTTCGTTTTATAATTTTTGTTGTTGTTGGTCGTGTTTTGTATAAAAATTAGATAATTTGTGTACTTGTCAAAAAAGAAAACTTAGTATTATTATAATTTATAACTTTTGACTGGCGACCAGCCCCGGCTTCGCATTGGTGCAAACGGTGTAGATGGCCGCCGATATCTTCTGAGATATACATTTGATGAAATACTGTATTAGGGAATATGAATCTACATAAGAGTAAAAAATATTTAACGTATTTAATGGGACTGGACTTTACTTTATTTTTTATATGACTGTCATGCCTTTTACGTTCCCAAACGGGGTGTAAAAAAGCTTCTCACAAGACCACCATAGTGTGGGTCACCATTCTGCATTGTCTGCATTTGCAATAAGTATGATGACCACAACTTTTGAATTCTATTCATGCTTTCCATCAGGCAGAGTAGAGTCACTTTGGCAGGCTCATTATTTTGAAAAAAAAATTTGATAGGGACTAATAGTATCTTGGTCCAAATTACTTTTGAAGAATAACCCACAAATATGTAAACAAAATTTTTAAACATAAATGGTTACAGTAGGTTATTTCACAGAATATAGATATGTATCGTTGCGTATTTTTTATAGATATTTTTATAAATTAAATTAAATTAAACATTTAAAAATGCCATATTTTTACGAAACATTGATTTTTTCATGTTCTATTTATACAACATCAATATATTATATGTATTCCTTGAAATATAACCTAAATGATAGTGAAATTACATTCATTTAGTACTTTGGAAGATTTAAGCGTACAAAGAAAAAAAACAACTTCATTTTATACCATGTAAAGAATATTTGTAGTATATGCGTATTTAGTAGTATATATACTGCATCAACGACATGCCTCGTCATTCTATTTTTAAATGGCGGTTAAAACAAAGTGTGACATCCCTATTCCTCGTATGGGTGACTAAGGCAGTAGATTATGCAGGACAGCATCGCTGTAAAGAGATGGAAAACTTGGTACAAATCCAATACCAACTCGTCTGGCCAACACTTCGTAGTCTTCACATCGCCCCGCAAGGGGCGCATGGAGGCATTGCCATGGATCTTGATTAATGCAATAAAATTCTCCGTAAAAACTCTTTATTTGGCACAAAAGTAGACATTTTTACAATAGGTAAATAAACATGTGGTTGAAACTGTGGTAAAGTATATCTACTAGAATTTGAGATTACATATCGTACTACTTAGCTGATGCGTTACCGTACGAAATTCTATGCACAGAGTGCTGTTGTCACCTTTTAAGAAACAGAGAGAACTTAATAAAGGTCCTAATACATACAACCAAAAATAACATCTTTCTTTAGCACATCAAGTAAAAAAGCTTTGTTGAGAAATTACATTTACACACTCCGAACTTGTGTTACGGGGAAACTCGATTTCCTTTTGTTCCACCGAAACCCTGAACTTATTTACGAGGTGGAAATTTATTTACGAGTAATTGTTTACCATAACTTCCTTGTACTGAACAGATAAGTGGTTGTTAAATGAGAAATTAATTCAATAACTTGGCGCTATAGCAATATCTGTCAAATATTGGCACACGTCTTAACACAATGTTGGTTTAATACATACGCAAATGTATATATTTCATACCACGGAAAGTATATCAATATGATGATAATTATATCCTGGGGCATAATTAAATGTTACTCTCTCGGCTAAGCTTGGCTTTATAGGTTTCAGAACACGGATAAAATACATGTAATACATATAATACACATTTCTTGTTTACAGAATACGTAAATAAAAGTAGGCCACGACCTCCTTTCTATGGTTGTTGATGATGATGATGATGATGATGATGATGATGATGATGATTCGACGAATTATAATTTAGTCACTTACTTTTTTAGTCTTAAATTAGTCTTAATACAATCGAACTATTGCCGACGACCAGGCACTTTAAGAATAAAATAGTAAAGTTTTGAGTATTTTAAAGTGATTAGTAGATTGGTAGTTAAGGGAAGTGATACAGCTTATAGGATTGGATCGAGGAGTGTTAGCAGAGATCAAGACGTGTACGTGTGAAATGAACTTTTGTTGTCAGATAATCTGAAACTTTTATTAATTATTATTATACATGTTGAGGCCTTATAAATGAATTTACTTTCTTTATTTTCTTTACCTTCCAACGTAAATAACGGTAAAAATGAGAGTTAATACAAGAAACACTATATATTTAACCAATAAAGTTTATAACCACTTCTTACCCTTTATATTATTACGTTATTTTATTAATTGAGAAAGTAATTTATATACGCAAGTAAATCAAGGATCTAATTTCAGTATAGTAAGATCATCATCATCAACATCAACAGCCTTTTACAGTCCACTGCTGGACATAGGCCTCTCCTTAGCAAGGAGGTTTTGGCCTACTATACCACACTGGCCAGACGGGTTGGAATAGGGTTTGTTCAAGTTTTCCTTCTCTTTGTAATAATGATGTCTTGCATACTTTGTTCCCTTAGTCGCCTTTTACGACACCCACGGGATGAATAGAGGTGGTAACCGAGGTACCGTGGACTGATATTACACGGACAAAAGACCGTATCATACCCCATTTGCTTTGATACCATTAATTTACCAACATCACATTATGTCAAATTGTATGGCATATAATCAAGAATGTGGCGTTTTTGTGGTGTGTGGTGTTAGATTATGAATATCGAATGCCACCTTTCTTTTTCATCTATACTTTAAAAAAAAAACTTGACACAAACTCCATATCGCCAGCGTGGTCAAAGTGATATAGTAGGCCGAAACCTCCTTTCTAAAGAGAGATATGTCTGGCAGTGAATTTTTAAAGGTAACAAATAAAAAATAATTAACAACAAAACAAAAACTAATAAAACAAACCTACGTTTTACTTTATATGTACTACTGATGGATATTCAACACGAAGCTTAAACTAATTTAGAACTATCATTATTATATTCCGAGAATATCATGATACCGTGACCACGAGTGTGAAGAGGTTGTTACATTAGTGTGATAAAAAATTACTTAGAATTAATATCAGTATAGTAATTTGATTTGGATCGTTGCAGTTGCATTTTTAATACCTTCTAAAATAAATATAGAAAAAAAAGACACAATTATATGGCTTTTTTTCTATATTATACTATTAACAACGATTAAAGACTCTAACTAGCATATTGAAATAATCATATAATTAAAAATAATTGTTATTATTTACCATCTTACTGTGTTTGCATCGGTTCAGAAGATTCAAAAAAAATTGGCTGTGACAGATGGACTGATGCGCGTGTGAACATATAAAAATTTCGTTTTTGTATATTAGTGGTGAACCCTAACCTTCGTAGTCTTTATTATTTCTAAGATTATTTAAGGTCAGCTACTAATTCAACTGGGTTTACCTGAATAGCTGTTTTTCCATAGAGTGCCCGACATCGGGCCTCTGTAACCTTGAGGGTGAACTGAATTCGAAGGTGGAACCAGTTGTCAGTATATTTGAGAGCACTGACTTCAGAATAACTATTGCTACAAATATCAACAACCAAGGCTTAACATGCTCTTCGGAATACGAACATGAAACACAATCACTCGGGCTATAATTACGTATTTTTGTAAGAAAAATCCAACAACAATTTGTTGGACAACGGGAATCGATCCTGAGAGATCTTGATCTGTAGCCACATACGTTAACCGTTAGATCAATGCAGCAAGCAACGATCAAGTCGTGTAGAATCCTAAAAAATATATAAAAGTTGGTTCATCCGTATCGGCTTATTCATATAATGAACTAGACAGTTGATGAGATGCTTTAAACCTGTAATACTCCTCTTTTTTGCATAGCGGTTAAATGCATAATAAAACATTTACGCTAGAAACGTTGTAGTGCTGGTAAAACAGTAAATGTATGATATAATGCAATGGTCGGATAGAGGTACTTACTCAAACCACAGATTGGGCGCTATAATTTTAGCGGGTTGCAAGTATATTATAACTTAAACAAGAAAATCTCTCAAATGTACTGATTCCAAAGTGACTGAGCCATGTAAAACTAAAACAAAGTTCCCTAGTCTCGTCACCAGTAACGAGCAATGCTGAAGCAAAAGCAACAAAGTTAATATCGCAAAATGTCACGTAAGAATAATATGTACTATCAAACTCTCCCAAACTCTACTTTGTGACGTATATAAACTGGCTGTGATGTTAATAACGTATCAGTGATATGTTATTGGCGTCAAAGTAATAACAGCACCAGTAATTAAGATGGTAAATGCATATCTAGCGAACGTTGAAATTGATGTTATGCTAGGTGTACTCAAATATTACCAATCTGGGTTATCGAAACGTGATTCAGCGTTGCTCAACGGCACAAAATGATTCATGGAAATTGGGCAGTAATTGAAAAAAATACGTTATTGGGACTTGACGCATTGCCGGTGCGATCTAGCTGTTCTGTCCGCCAGAAATATTCACATTGGATAAAATCGACCTACTTAGTTTCTATTTCGTGTAAATGCGTGAATCTATATATTTTGGACAAATCTTTGATGAATACTGACAAGTGTTTAGACATTTTTTGTTGTACTTCTCAAACTACGTAAATCCTAAATAAAATCGAGATCGTCTTACAAATAATACTTTTAATATAATACTAATCGTATATCAATGAAACGTAAGCTATCTTTCAGTATTCTGTTTTAAAAGACTTATTATGCTACCATGAATTATGTATGGAATTACAGAGAACGGAATTCTTTGATATTTTCTTTGAAAACGTACGAGTTCATTAAACGACACATTTTTTTATACATTAGCAGCCAAAAAGGTTCTATTCTGCCTGATGGAAAGCATGTGTAGAATCTAAGAAATTTATGAGGAAATAAACAATCTGCCCAGTTTTTTCAAAAACCCATGCATCTATTCAGTCATCAGTTTAATTGTATTACATATAATTTCATTTTAAATATACATTACACATTGGTAATCGTAACTGCTTGATTGAGATATGTCTGCAAATAAAATTGAAAAGTAAACTCAGTATACATCGAGAAAACCAATAATTTAAAAGTAAATCGCTTGTTTGGTTAAACTAAACTCAATAAAATGTAGAAAAATACAATCATCCTCCATCACGTTTATCGAATGTTGTTTACCGAATCCTTTTTACCTTCACGCATGAATGGTCCCCACTCGACTGATTCACTGAGTTCTTTGCGATAAAGTCCGAAAGTTTCGTTTCAAATAGTCAAAGCAAAACAATCTTTTGTGTTTAATATACGTACTACTGTAGTCTACGCTGGCTCCAATAGTTGATATGAATTTTAAAAGCGAGCGACGTTCAAAACATTGTTCCATTTTTTGTGTAAAAATACAAATATTTTATATCTCTTACTGTCGCGTTTAATTTAATGTGATCATAATAGCAAGTTCAAAATGTAAAAAGTTCAAAATTGATTATGTTACCTCTGTGCACATCCCTTATAAAATTTCTACACCGCCCTAGGGTTGACTAGAAGAAAATGCCTTGGGCATTAAGTGCGCAGATGTACAAAGTGCATAAAGTTTGGAATATATAATTAAATAAAATTTCTTATATAATTCAAATATTTGTTAAGTAAACATACATATATCCGCAAGTCATTTCTTTACTATATTTAACCAAACCCAATCCCTTTACTAGTTTTATCACTATGCGTTTATGCGTTATTATACAAAATTTAGATATTAGTTTAATAGGATTTGTTTCAAAACATAGTGGAGAAATAGGAGTAGTCTTTGACAAACACTTGGATGGGTTTGGGCTGGAGCGGGGCCCGCGCGGCGTGTTTACTCAGCACAACTTCGCAAATGCTCTTGATTGCTTGTTTGTGCAACGAAATTTTTATTTCTCGTAGCAAAGTTCATCGTTAAAGCTTCGAAATTTGAATTTCAGCTTATATACTCGTGAAATCGATTTAGTACACAAACTCAGTTTTTTCGTCTTTTAAGTCTTATGTAAGTGTTATTAAACTATATTTACTCAATATGTAACCTAGTTTTTACATGAATTAGTTAATATTCGAAAAAAATGTATGAAAATTGATTTGATATATTATAAAAAATGTTTATTTATAAAAAAGTTAATTAGATGATTATGATGATGATGATGTTAATTAGATGTTAATTTCAACGTTTCGATGTTTGCGCTCTTCTAAGAGTACACGAAAATTTTCAAATGTTCATGTGCAAAGAGGCCGGCGAGATCACCGACATCTCTTTGCTGATTTTTATTTTTGGTTGACGTAGTGTATTTGGCTTATTGATGTAGAGACGATTCTTCAAATAACCCAATAAAAAGAAGTCTGCTGGTGATAGATCTGAACTTCTGGGTGATCATGGAATGCCGCCTCGTCTGGCAATCAGCTTTTTCGGAAACATGTCTTTGACCACCGGCTGGGGCTCATTGGATATGTGATAAATTGCTCTATCTTGTTGAAACCATGTGTTGCGAATGTAGTCAACAAATTCTAGTAGCATTGGTCCCAAGAACTCTCGTAACATATTCGCGCGGGATATTAGTTTCAAATGTTAACGAATTCTTGGCCCACCCTATGGCTTATTGTTTCTGTAGGCTTTAAGGACAGTAATATACACAAAATTATTTAATGAACATAACATTGACAAGATGTCACCTTGTACTATAAATTATCCACATGAGAAAACATTCATTTCACGGGCTTGTTTTAGAATAACTCCATAGAAAAATATCGGCTACTTATAGTAATCCCCAAACATGAAGGACAAGCGTGTTGCCTAAGCTTGGAGAGATATAAAAGTTCCTGTCGGGAACAAATAAAGAACAATATTCCCTTGTTGATTGTAAGTTACTTTCGTTTAAGGGAAAGTATAGGGGTTCTCGATAGAACTAGATTAATACAGAAGACTCTTTTGTAATGGAGGTATTTCGGCGACCTCTTATTAAGTGAAAACCTAAAATAAGATAAAAACCCTTCTAAATGTCAGAGATACCAAATATCGAAGTAGAAACAGTACTCCTTTGTCATCTTTTATTTACCACAGTCTTATTTTGAAACAGTGTGTGGATTTTGTTCGTGGATAGTTTTTTGTAACATTATTTTCGTTATCGTTAAATCCAGTTGAAATCGCAAGATATTCCGAAGCGAGTTCGTATCGACAAGCGGCTTAGTTTAAATTGAAACATATTGGCAGGGAAAGGAATCCTTACCTTACGTGTACAGTTCCATCTGTTCAAATAAAGTACTCGTATACCTAGTCTTGCCATAAATATTGTAATAAAGAAAAAAGAAAATTGTTAACTGCAAATAACATTTATTACTTTTACAGTGTGTCAGTTTAATACATAAATATAAAACAATTAAAAATATAAAAAGCTTATTCGAAGTGGTCTCCATTGGCTGCAATACAGTCCTTTAAACGATGAGGCCAGTTATCAATAGAAGCACGCACTCTTTCCATGGGAAAATTCTTCACTGCCAATCGTATAGATTGTTTTAGGGACTCCAAATTATCATGGCGTTTAGAGCAAGCTGTACTCTCTAAAACTGACCACAAATCATAATCCAGCGGATTAAGATCGGGACTAGACGACGGCCAGTCTTCAGCTCTGATGAAGTCCGAAACGTTCGATTCCAACCAAGACTGCGTGGACCGAGCTTTATGACCCGGCGCCGAGTCTTGCTGGAAGGACCATACTTGGTTATTGAACATGGTGATGTTAAGGGGCTTAACTACCTTCTCAAGAATGGTATCTTGATACACTTGTGCCGATGTTTTGATACCTTTTTCACAAAAATATGGCTCAGTCACTCCTTCATAGCTAACACCCCACCAAACCATCACTGAAGTCGGATAATGTCCACGTTGCACTCTGTCGACTAATTGGGAAGCTTCCTTAGAGCTTTGAGCATAAATACGGTCATTTTGTTTGTTAAAATGTTGCTCAATTGTAAAAATTTTCTCATCCGTAAACAAAATTTTTCTGTGACCTCCCTTTGCGTACCGCTTCAGTAGTTGTTTCGATTTTACCACCCTATTCTTCTTTAAATTATCAGTTAAGAAATGGCCAGTGCGTCTCTTATAGGCTGCAAGTCCTAAGTCATCTTTTAAAATACGCGACATGGTTCTAGGTGCTATCTTCATTTCCCGAGATAAAATCTTTTGCTTTCGGACAGGATTTCTTCGAATTCTTTCCCTTACTGCTTTGACCACCTTTTTCGTACGAACACTACGTGGACGGCCAGATCTTTTTCTGTCACAAACAGAGGAGGTCTCATTGTACCTATTAATAGCCCGGTACACAAACATTTTACTAATACCAAGTGTATGGAGAGTTTTAAAAATTGCATTTGGCTCCATACCTACTTTGTGTAATGCTATCACAGCAATTCGGTTCTCTTTATCACCCCACACCATTTTAATATCGCAAAATATTTTACAATGTATTGGCGCCAAAATGAGAAAACACAATGAACAATCGTATAAAAATGACAGATTCGAAATTCAAATGTAATATTTTTTTATAATTAAGTGTAACAGTATTTATGGCCAGACTAAGTAGACGTTCTACGACACTCTTCTATACTGCAACTCCATAGTACATCTTATTTGATTTTATTATTTACATAACATGATTCCATGTGTCTTTACTCGTACATCTATTGTTTGTTCAGTTGTAATGCTGTTGGTACAGGATGTACCTACACGAAATAAGCGATGTCTTGGATAGGTCTTAAGGGAAATTGTGACTTACTAAAAATATCTGAAGGAAACAGAAGTAAACATTACGCTAGAGTAAAAAATAAAAATAATAACTTCACGTCATTGTTTTGGTCTCCATACAAGAAACAGAAAAAAACACTTAGACTTAGAACAACAATTTGTAGATCACATAAAGTATTGTATCAGGTAGGGTTTGAACCCACAACACTCAGCGTAGTAGAAAGCGGTGTGACGACCGCTTAAACCACTACGCTATCCGTGCAGTCAAGTTATATATATATATAGATAGATTTTTTGTTTAGATACCTACATATAATACTTAGAAAACATCCAAACTCTGAAACAAATATTCGCAGTTCATATAAAAATACCCTGGAATCGAACCACAGACAAGCACAGTGGCCGCTATCACTGCGGCACCGAGGCAGTCGAGTATTTTTACATAGTGTCATTGAGTGTAAGTATGAACTGCAATTCAAGAGTCAAACATGTTACTGGTCTTTAAGGAGGCAGTTGTTTCTAGTTTGATTTGTTCCTTAGATTAGTTTTGCTCGTCAATTTTTAAAGTAGATATGTATATTTAAACTTATGAGCGTCGTGGAGAAAATTTGGTAATTCTAAATATCTCTTCTATTTTCTGACTATACTATATGAATTCCCTTTTAGTATCTAGTTATAAAATAGTAAAATACTGCAATATATTAGCAAGAGGAGTTCTAATAAAAATATCACTGCGATGTAAAGATGCTAGGGTGTTATGAATTTTACGAGGCATGCACTCTATTTCAGTTATAGCATTTCAGTCAGAAATATTTTATTACACTTCCTATTTTGCTGAACGCTGTTCACGTGTTATGAATTTCAAATAAGTTTCATGTCACACAATATTTTATATTGCTTTATAGTTAGCTGCATTCCGCCGTGAATGACAATTCTGAACAACGGTACGTTTTATTGGTTCCATATGAATCATGAGCCGTGAAGAACCAAAGATGTTATGAACTAGATTCGACACAGCGCAGAGTTTTGTGGAGTTTTGCCTCTGTGAAAAGAAAACGAACAGCGTTCTTCTGCAACGTTACATTCTATGCAAGAAGCGTTATGATATTTGTAGCTTCAGGTTCAGAAGTTGAATGGAATAAGAAATACACATTAAATATTTTTAGCACTAATTTATTTATTTTCTTACCAAATATATATGTGTAACACGGAGTGTCCTCTACTTATCCCATGGATGTTGTTAAAGGCGACTAAAGGAACAAATTACATAGGACAACATCACTGTAAAGAGAAGGTAAACTTGATACAAACCCTATATCAACCCATCTGGCCAGCGTGGTATAGTAGACCAAAACCTCCTTTCTAAGGAGAGGCTATGTCCGGCAGTGGACGGTTAAAGGCCCTCTATATGATATATATATTTTAACTACGACTATCTAATTTAAACACAAGAAAATATTTCCCTTTTTTTGTTGTCCCATGTAGGTATCGCACCCACAGTACTTAACGCAGTAGAACACGTTGAGGTGACCGCTTAATCCTTTACTCTATCCTTGTGGTAATTTGAGACTAACAAAATGTTGTTTTTTAAATGGTTCAAATACTTTGCTTTATTATTCAGAACATAACTTGTATGATTTTTATTTGTAAAGGTAATAATTCTGACAAACATGATTTAAAAATTGAAAGATAAAAAAATAAATATATAGTCTTTTTTACTACACTAAAATCCATGCAACTTTTCATTAGACTGGTCTCTATATATTTAACTATATATATCATATTACAATCATGTGATTGCCCATGAGATTGCCCAAGACGCATAATTGAAAGCGATCTCTTCTAGAAATAATTCTAGTTCTGCGGTATTCACTCGTAAATTGCTTTGCATATGAAGTAACATTGCTTTAGATATTTGTTAAATTTACAAATAATGCGCAAGTTACTTCATATTTCATTTTATTCTTCTGTTTATACTTAGTCTGGCCATAAATACTGTTACACTTAATTATAAAAAAATATTACATTTGAATTTCGAATCTGTCATTTTTATACGATTGTTCATTGTGTTTTCTCATTTTGGCGCCAATACATTGTAAAATATTTTGCGATATTAAAATGGTGTGGGGTGATAAAGAGAACCGAATCGCTGTGATAGCATTACACAAAGTAGGTATGGAGCCAAATGCAATTTTTAAAACTCTCCATACACTTGGTATTAGTAAAATGTTTGTGTACCGGGCTATTAATAGGTACAATGAGACCTCCTCTGTTTGTGACAGAAAAAGATCTGGCCGTCCACGTAGTGTTCGTACGAAAAAGGTGGTCAAAGCAGTAAGGGAAAGAATTCGAAGAAATCCTGTCCGAAAGCAAAAGATTTTATCTCGGGAAATGAAGATAGCACCTAGAACCATGTCGCGTATTTTAAAAGATGACTTAGGACTTGCAGCCTATAAGAGACGCACTGGCCATTTCTTAACTGATAATTTAAAGAAGAATAGGGTGGTAAAATCGAAACAACTACTGAAGCGGTACGCAAAGGGAGGTCACAGAAAAATTTTGTTTACGGATGAGAAAATTTTTACAATTGAGCAACATTTTAACAAACAAAATGACCGTATTTATGCTCAAAGCTCTAAGGAAGCTTCCCAATTAGTCGACAGAGTGCAACGTGGACATTATCCGACTTCAGTGATGGTTTGGTGGGGTGTTAGCTATGAAGGAGTGACTGAGCCATATTTTTGTGAAAAAGGTATCAAAACATCGGCACAAGTGTATCAAGATACCATTCTTGAGAAGGTAGTTAAGCCCCTTAACATCACCATGTTCAATAACCAAGTATGGTCCTTCCAGCAAGACTCGGCGCCGGGTCATAAAGCTCGGTCCACGCAGTCTTGGTTGGAATCGAACGTTTCGGACTTCATCAGAGCTGAAGACTGGCCGTCGTCTAGTCCCGATCTTAATCCGCTGGATTATGATTTGTGGTCAGTTTTAGAGAGTACAGCTTGCTCTAAACGCCATGATAATTTGGAGTCCCTAAAACAATCTATACGATTGGCAGTGAAGAATTTTCCCATGGAAAGAGTGCGTGCTTCTATTGATAACTGGCCTCATCGTTTAAAGGACTGTATTGCAGCCAATGGAGACCACTTCGAATAAGCTTTTTATATTTTTAATTGTTTTATATTTATGTATTAAACTGACACACTGTAAAAGTAATAAATGTTATTTGCAGTTAACAATTTTCTTTTTTCTTTATTACAATATTTATGGCAAGACTAGGTATATTTAAGATTATAAAAGGTGCAGGGTGAGAACATAATTAGTGATGATTTCCTATGCACTCACACTCACGAGATTTTAATTTCACCCTTAACATATTTACTCTCATCAAATATCCAACTTTTTTGTTTCTTGTATCCTTAATTTCAGGCAATTTTAGTGACACGCTATATCAAAAAACCTATTAAGTATTACAGAAAGCTGTAACCAAAAATGTTTCATAAATCTAATAATTATAAAAGAGAGACGTGTCTGAACTGTCAGTACATATGTAATTCCTACCAATAATAAATGGGTGTCCTAATTTGTGTAGCCAACCATGCACTGCACTTAATTAAACTTTACATATATAATGTTCTTTGAAATTGCATGCTGTCATAATATTATATTAAATTTTGTTAATATTGTATAATGCAAGCAAGTTCGAAGTTTACAAAAGTAATGTTGTGTTAATATATGTTTGCATGTAATAAATAATTAAACAAATAACAATTTAAATTTAAATAAAGTCATGTCGGATTGAGAGCCAAGTATTGCGACGTAAAATGTCCGGGCTTATCTAAAGACATATCGAAACGAAGTGTATAAGTAAGTAAGATCCCTCTCTTCTGCAAGCTTAAAATGGACAATAGTGGATATTGTCGTCGTTGGATTCCACGCACTAGCGACTCATGAAAATATACGCACTTGGTAAATTTAGTGCGATACACCAGCAATAAATAACTGACCCGGAAGGGACAAAGGTATAAGAGATCCGTCCAAATGAATTGAAAAGGCCTCATACATAAAACAACGAGGCTTTCCTCTGTTACAACTTAGGTATCACCTCGACTGGTGTGAACTACGATGGGACATTTACATATGCACACAATACACGTTTTTATAATTATCTATATATATACAATACTATATATATATATATACTATTATCTATATATATACGAGGCCTATGCTACGCGGTACTATCGTCGTTATTCTAACTTTTTAACTCTCACGTTTTAATATTTAAAGTTACGTATATATGCGGCAATCAAAATGAGCATCTAATAGATGCTATGAACATTTTAATTACATGACCTAATCCGGCTACACTGGTGTTATGAATCCGTAGAATGCACCTTGCTATTTACACATAGTGACGTAGGCAATATAGTTGTATAAAGGCAAGTGCTAAACACACATGTACACCTAAAGACTTGCTAACGTTTTATATAGGGTGGACCAAGAATTCGTTAACATTTGAATCTAACATCCCGTGCACACATATTACGAAAGTTCTTGGGGTCGATGCTACTGGAATTTGCTGGCTACAATCATAACACATGGTTTCAATAAGATGGAGTCACTTGTCACACATCCAAAGAGTCCCTGCCGTTGTCAAAGACATCTTTCCGGAAATGCTGATTTCCAGACGAGGCGATATCCACAGCAACCCAGAAATCTAGATTTATTCCCAACAAAATCCTTATGGGGTTATTTAAAAATCTTGCCTATATTAAGAAAACAAATAAACTATGTCAACGAAAAAAAAAATAGAGGAGATGTCGGCGATCTTCCGGTCTCTTTGCCGACAAATATTCGAAAATTTTGGTGCTCGCTTAAAAGAGTGCAAACGTCGAAACGGTGGTCATTCAGACGATCTAATTTTTAGAAAATAAATTTCAAATTTGTTCACTAGTAACACCTTGACAGTGTATGTTAAAGGTAACATTTTTAGTGAATTTACTGTTTATCTAAATAAAATATTGTTTTCACAAACCCGTAACATTTTTATAAACCCTATCCAATGACAAATCATATTATGGGATGAATGTACATAAAAAATAACATCCCCTCTTTAAACGTACTAGATATAACCTAAAAAAATATTTTTAAGATTTAGTTTACCACTTTGTCACTATGATTAGTATGTATGTTTACACAAAACTACAGCAATAATATTCTCTGATATATAGTGTGGGGAAAACGGACAGACAGATGGACAGGACGATTGTAGAAGGGTTTCGTTTTTGCCATTTTGACTACGGAACCCTAAAAAGCTTCTACCTTTTGCTAGTTTTTCGCAGGCTTGCTTCAAGTGGAGATACGTGCTCCAGTCGCATATGTCCGAAGTTCATTTATATTTATTTATTTATATTAAGCGCGTCTACAGTATATCTACATGAGAATGATAACATTTTCATGATTAAAGTAATGACCATACTGGATATATATAGATGCATTAAGAGGTTTCGAATTTTATGCGTGTGTGTGTTGACATACAAGTATATTCAAGTACATGTCTTGCCTGTCCTAAATCTCAAGCTAGGACTGAGACAAAGTAAATACGAGTATTTACAGACAGAGTTAGTACACGGTCTGAGTAGCACATTGCGTTAGCGATGGCTTTATTGTTTTCAGTGGTTACTTTGTGATCAATTGATTCCGGGCAGTCAAGTCACGTCCCAACGTCTGATATATCAACTTTGTTCTTCGAACCACCGTATTTGTTACGACAGCGACAGGTCTGCTTTATTTCCGTGTATGTTCCGTGTGTTATTTCAAATCAGTTTACAGTGTAAGGTAAAATAAAAATGTGTGAAACATCTTCTTGTGCTTAAAATAGCGGTGTCTTTTGCTCAGGATTATATAAAAAAATTCGCTTTTGCTGTAAATTCTGATTGTTTTAATAAAAGTAGTACTGAATTGTTTCTAATTAAATTAGTTGAAATTGGTTCCCATGTACATATATTTCCCTTCCTTTAAATTTCAGATACTTTCTTAATGAGCGTGAGGAAATATAAGATTATTAAAGTACGAGGTCTTGTGTTTTGCGAGTACATTGTTTTATTGATCGAACTGTGACAGACTCATTATACTATATTTATTTATTCTGTTTCTTGGTAAGTAAAAAAATATTTAACCAAACATTTTATTTATATTGACTGCCTCGGTGGCACAGAGGTAGCGTGTGCCACTTCTGTGCTTGAGGTCTCGGGTTTGATTCCCAGGTCGGACCAAATGCTTGTCTGATCTGCAAAGTCTTGGTGCTTTGTATGTATAATATGTTTGTATTTGTGATATAAACACATACGAGTGTATACTATATGTATTTATATCAGTAGTAGTATAAGCTTTGCTTAGCCAGGTGTTAGATGGCGTCGTATTTCAGTTGTCCGAAATATTACTATTATTGTGTCGATTTCTACATAGAACGCAACCAAAAGATGTACTACAGCGCCATCCACTGCATCTCGAAATTGAGATTCTTATGTCTATAAGCATTAAGCATATATACAAACTTTTCAAAATTAACGAACTTCCCCTAAGGTCCTTCACAACAGGTTCATATTATTTAAATCAATTTTTGGAGGATATATGTAAAAATATTTATTATCTTTAGTTAAAACATTTCACTCACTCACAAACAATAAGTAATTGACTTTTTAATACGACTACGATAATTTTTAGCAAAGCTGGCCTTAAATTGCTTAATCCAAAATATTACATTAGTGACATTTTTGACCAGCTTAGTAGATGCATAAACAGCTAACTTTGTGCGTTTACAGCTATCTTTATATGTATAATTCTACTGTACGTGCTTATTTCATGAGCTCCTCCTAAATGGTTGGACCGATTTGAAAAAAGTTTTTTGTATGCGTTTGGGTGGCGCCCCTGGATGGTTTTGATTCACAAATCAGCCTGGCAGATTTAAAAAGTAAAAAAAAAAGAGAAATGTGGTACGAAGTTCGCCGGGTCACGGAAATCTATATAAAAGTAAAAAAAATAATTCGCTCTTAATAACCAAAATATTCTTTTCAAAATATTGTAAATGGTACTGCTGAATTCACAAAATATGCATCATTTTCAATATACATAAATAACCGCAATATGTGAAGTTAGTTTAAAACATATAATGAAATGGATTGTTAAAGTATTGTGATGCAAGATGCAACAATGTTTTTAGTCTGTGTTGTTATGCAGCAACGCGCATCGCACCGGCGACGTTGGCGGGTAACAAGAACAGAGACCGGCGCCCCCATAAATTTCGATTTATCGTTCAGCCTGCCGAACTTTCTGGACGCCTCACTCACCTCACCCCAACGGAAACCTTATTTTATTTAACTTCTTTATACTGTTCCCTAGTGCTACGTCTATTCCGATAAAAGCCAATTAAATGGTTATTTCCTTGACTTATTTTTGTTACGGGTTCATTTAGTTTATTTTGTAATGAATTATTTGACTTTCCTTTTCATAACTTTAATATAATTGATTATAAGTACAAAAATAATATAGAAATTCTGTAGCGTTTTTATAAAGGTAAGATACCGTTATGTTTTTTTTGCGTTCCTTTTTGTTACGTAACCTATTATTCGATTTGTTTTTTATCGATTTTATTATTATTCTGATCTAAAGAATTGTTAAGCTAACAAATGTCACAACTTAATTGGCCGACGTGGGTGTTTAGTTTGGATTTTTCCTACGTTTGGAACAGCGTATAAAATCGATGGTAGATTTATGCCTCATGTCTGCAATTGATCTGCTCTGAAGTGTGGTGTTCCTTGTCTTCAACAAGTTAATTGATAATACTGATAACTGAAAACATTCCACACGACCGGTTAATTCTAAACTAGGTAGAAACTGTGCTATAGTAACCAAACTGATGATAAACACACCTATTAAGTTTAGACACAGGACAAATGACCGTACCCGTCACACAATTATTTGTCCTGAATGGGAATCAAACCCACGACGATGACGCAGCAATTGACCAAAAGGCCAGACCAATTCAGTAAGGTTTTCAATTTAATTACTAAAAACGTTTTGTTCAGATTTAGTTATAACTTTACTTGTTATAGGTATATTTATAACAAATAAGTTATTAAACGCTCTGATTAATGGCAAATTACAAGGAGCGGTCTTTAATATCGAAAATAGTCATTGGATTATGAAGTATATTTTGTTACGTTTGCTTCTTTCATGAAAATAAAGAAAAACTAATGATTTTGCACGGAGCTTACACGATGGGTCTCGTAGGAGGTTTATAATCAGGTATAGTATTAAATTATTGAGAATTTGTGACTATAAGACCTGCTCAAACAGGCTAATTAACTAACATTAATTTAAATAAAAGTTGTAAAAGGAATCCCTTTTAAATTAATCTGTGTCTTTACCTAAGTATACCTGTGTAATCAATCAAAAGTTGCAAGTATGCACAGTCTAAACAATATATCACTGTAGGCACTTTAAGAAATAAAAATTGAAAAGCTAGTTTCTAGAAAGAACAAAATCCTATTTAAACGTAACGTAATATGAAAGAAAACAAAACAAGAAGAAAATAATTTCACGTCTGAGTAACAAAACACAAAGGTGTAGTTTATTTGCATTTGCGTCAAGTAATTTTTCTAGGGGTGAGAGTAGCAAGCACATAATAGACGAGGGAGAAGTGAAAAAAAAATCAAATTTAATATCACAGTCGATAATATAGTAGACGCTCCACAATAATATCGGGGGTTGCTCAGGTAGTGACGTGGCGCCAAGTTTTCACGCAAACAAAGCAATAAATGTCGCCGCTCAAACAATTGTAGGGGAAGAAAGCAATTATTTATCTTTTATAGAGATATACATATGTATTTATGCGAGTCTGAACGGTAATCCGTTCACCTGCTGCCGCATGTTATTGGGTAACTTACATTATTGTTATTGGCGGCGGCGAAACGAATTCCATTTCCGATCATGTGAACGCGCTGTCATCGGTTTGTGACAATGTTTTAGATAGGGGTGCATTGTTTTGATGTCAACTAAAAGCTTTTTTAGTGTAGATTTATTTTTTTTGTTGTTATAAAATTTATATACATAGACACAAATAAATTATTAAACTATTTGTATCTATTGATTGACTGCATAGGTGGCGCAGTAGTTTGAGCGGTTACTTCGCCCCTTTCTACTGGATTTGATCCTCACATTTGGCTAGATACGACGGCATTTTGTATGACATACGAGTTAATGGTTTGAGTTTGGGTGTTTTTTGTGTTCGTTTCATGTGGGTGATGAGTGTAAAGTCCCGCGTAACACAGGATAGTGTGGGAGTCGTTTTTATAAAAAAAATATCTATTCACGAACCGCATAAAACATATTGTGTAGATATTTAATTAACACCAGGCGAGAGTCTAGACGCTGTGTAGATATAAGATTTCTTTTTTAAATAAAAGAAAATCTCGAGTGTTCTGAAATTATTTAAATTACTTGAAAGCCAATGAAACGTTCGACGTTTCTCCATGGAAAATTTCCAGTCATTGACAGTATATTTTCGAACGACAGTCTCGAAATATAAAATTGAAATGAAAAACTTCGTTCTAGACGAGTGCTTTCTTTCTGTAAATGGGAGAGACGTCTTAGAAAATATAAGGCATAGTAAACTTATCGTTAAGAGCAATCGGCTGGGGAATTGAAGTATACCTTTTTAATTCTTTATCATGTTGATGAAAGACATTTTTTGAGTCATATCGGTCGAATGCTTGTTTCTGAAACGAGAAGAACCGATTGAATTAGGGACCAACTTTTAATTTATTGTTTACCAATCGCACTTATTTAACTATCGAAATAAAGTTAATTTGTTATTATATTTGTTGTATTTAACCTAAATGTTTGACTTATCTGGAACTGTACAAGTTATCGTTTCTAAAAATTTTATCAATGTTTAATCTATTCGATCGATCAGGAGAAATAGAAAAGGCAGATTATTTGAGAAATAAAGACTTCTCTTATGATTGAAGTTTATTTCTAAATATGTTAAGGTCAAATATAAAGTAGGTATACATATATGAGTAGTTCTACTGGTGATGACTGAAGAACACAGTTATTGAAAATAATTATAACCTCACAAATCATACACGGTTGTCTGGTTTTAAATATGCTACAGTAACCAGACTGCTGATAAACATACTTAAATATTAGTATACTTCATTAACAAATATTTATTTCCAAGTTTGAATAATATGTATGTATTTACAAAAAAAAAGTATATAAGTGTTCTATATCAGCCAGTCTAGTTATCATAGTACAAGCGCCGCTTAGTTTGAAACTAAATGACGTTATGTGTCAAATGTCCGAAATATTTATTTATTTATTTACTGTTTCTAAATATTTATAGCTAAACTACACTTAGACACTGAACAAATGACTGTGCTCGTCACAAAAACGTGAGTCAAGAGGGGGAATCGAACTCACGACTTACGGCTTAGAAGTTAGAGCCAATAATTATTAAACCAAGAGCCCCATCTGTTTGAGAATTGAAAAAACAAATTTTGTTGCCAGGAATAAGTTATGTGTAACATGCTATTGTCTTGCTATAAGAAATAAAAATACGTTGTATAAAACTACAAAGGTACTATAAGGGTACTTAGGCATTTTATTTATTTATTAACGAGTCAAATAATAATTCTTTATTGAACCAAAGGATGCATACAATTTAAGTGCAAGCCCTGATTCCCAAACTAGCGTGAACTGCATGTTGGTGTGACCACACTATTATAAAGCTTATTGCTGCTGGCATTTTCTAGTCTTGAGGAGTGGCGAAATTTCAAATAGGTTCTCGTGTTAGATTTTATTATATGCCAGATGGTAGATCTTAGAATGTTTTAGCCCAATGCACGACACCGTATCACAGTTGTCGCGTCAAGTTGGGAAGCCATGTGCTATAAAAAGGACACTTTCAGAAATAACAGATATACTGACTTTATTTTTTATGTGTAAACATTAGCTTGGATGAGCAGTAATGCGTCCACGGAGAGTCGCAGTTCGGGACAGAAAGAAAATACCGCGACCGCATGAGGGAAAACTTTCTAATCTTTTAAAGTTATTCCAAGAGAAACGAGAACATACATTAGTCTCTCCACGTAGTTGATTTCATTTTTACAGAAAACTGACTAAGCCCTGTGAACACAGTAAATACCCTTGTAATCACGACTGCAAAATTGTGCATTACCTTTTTATTAAATTTGTGTTCAGATTTTATTCTTATTGTCTACTAAAGTAAAAATATGTATGTATACCTAGTCTTGCCATAAATATTGTAATAAAGAAAAAAGAAAATTGTTAACTGCAAATAACATTTATTACTTTTACAGTGTGTCAGTTTAATACATAAATATAAAACAATTAAAAATATAAAAAGCTTATTCGAAGTGGTCTCCATTGGCTGCAATACAGTCCTTTAAACGATGAGGCCAGTTATCAATAGAAGCACGCACTCTTTCCATGGGAAAATTCTTCACTGCCAATCGTATAGATTGTTTTAGGGACTCCAAATTATCATGGCGTTTAGAGCAAGCTGTACTCTCTAAAACTGACCACAAATCATAATCCAGCGGATTAAGATCGGGACTAGACGACGGCCAGTCTTCAGCTCTGATGAAGTCCGAAACGTTCGATTCCAACCAAGACTGCGTGGACCGAGCTTTATGACCCGGCGCCGAGTCTTGCTGGAAGGACCATACTTGGTTATTGAACATGGTGATGTTAAGGGGCTTAACTACCTTCTCAAGAATGGTATCTTGATACACTTGTGCCGATGTTTTGATACCTTTTTCACAAAAATATGGCTCAGTCACTCCTTCATAGCTAACACCCCACCAAACCATCACTGAAGTCGGATAATGTCCACGTTGCACTCTGTCGACTAATTGGGAAGCTTCCTTAGAGCTTTGAGCATAAATACGGTCATTTTGTTTGTTAAAATGTTGCTCAATTGTAAAAATTTTCTCATCCGTAAACAAAATTTTTCTGTGACCTCCCTTTGCGTACCGCTTCAGTAGTTGTTTCGATTTTACCACCCTATTCTTCTTTAAATTATCAGTTAAGAAATGGCCAGTGCGTCTCTTATAGGCTGCAAGTCCTAAGTCATCTTTTAAAATACGCGACATGGTTCTAGGTGCTATCTTCATTTCCCGAGATAAAATCTTTTGCTTTCGGACAGGATTTCTTCGAATTCTTTCCCTTACTGCTTTGACCACCTTTTTCGTACGAACACTACGTGGACGGCCAGATCTTTTTCTGTCACAAACAGAGGAGGTCTCATTGTACCTATTAATAGCCCGGTACACAAACATTTTACTAATACCAAGTGTATGGAGAGTTTTAAAAATTGCATTTGGCTCCATACCTACTTTGTGTAATGCTATCACAGCGATTCGGTTCTCTTTATCACCCCACACCATTTTAATATCGCAAAATATTTTACAATGTATTGGCGCCAAAATGAGAAAACACAATGAACAATCGTATAAAAATGACAGATTCGAAATTCAAATGTAATATTTTTTTATAATTAAGTGTAACAGTATTTATGGCCAGACTAAGTATATATATAACTTATATAGATATAACTTACTCGTACTCAGTGCCGTGTTAACTGGAAATTTGATTTGTTAGCTATGCCATTTTGTTTGTACTACTACAGAGACCGTCAACACATCAAATCCTCAGATCCATATATACATATACTCGCGCGTGTATGCCGGAAAGGGATGGTGTAGGGTTGTTAAGTATATATGTTTTGGTGTTTTCTATGTATAATATGTATGTATGTATTTACAAAAAAAAAGCCTATTAGGGTTACACGATCTCATAGTGACTACTAGGGTTGCTATGCATGAACGTGCTAATTTAATTATATTGGCGCACATGCCTATGAATTTAGCAGATAATTTAATCGAATTCACAGAGTATCTCGGAGAAATAAATTCTCTTACTGATAAGTGTGACATAAAATGAGTGATGAGTTGTTTGCTAATCAACTATTAGACTTGTTTAGAACAGTGGTAGACTTGCGTTGATATTGATGCGTTTTTTGTTGATTCGTACACGTTTGTTAGTGAAACACATGGTTGTCGTCGGTGGTTCGACCACTGTGTTGTCACAAGCGCTGCGTGGGCAACCATGGATCACGTGACTATATTATGCAATACTGATCAAAGCCCGTGTTCACTATTATATTTTGGGTTTTATAAAATTAATGTTATGATAAATATATAAAATTAGTGAAGTTATGGTTTTTTAGAGCACCCACAAAATGTTACCCAGAGATGTCGTCTATTTCATTTTGTGGTGCATTGTTGAAGAGTTGCTTACTTCAAATATCTTAACGACTAAGTTATAGACGACCTAGTAGATAACATGGACATTGAAATGAAACGTAGAGCGTTCTCCCTTCGCTATAATATGATAACTCGCAGATTTTTACGATAGACTAACCAAGTAAAGATTACGCTATTTAGGGCATTCAGCTAAACACATACAGTTTGTTGATCAACTACACACGGTGTACATACGACGTTCTACGGGTTCAGCACAATAGCTCTTTTAGGGTACAGTTGCTGTGAGACTGTAGTGCGAGTGGTATGTTTGTGAAGGCTCACTTATATGGCTTCCATTCGATGTTCGCCGACACATGCCGGTTTCAGCTCTCTCCTGACCGCGAGCGCAGACCAATGGGACTGCACTGGTATCTCATTGGATAAGCCTACATGAAACGCTAAATCTTTGAAAACCCCTATCTGTATTTTATTAATACTAGGTTAAGATGATTACTGCCAATAAGTATGAACAAAAGTTGAAATAAATAGTATGTTATTATTAAAATCAATATGTAATTTATATTTTATTTTGTATAATTTATATATATAAATATATTTTACTATTTAATCAAATCTTCATAATACAAGATCTGTTTAGTTTGAGACTAGATGACGTTGTGTGCCAGATTTTCCAAACACTATCATTTAGCTGATGGACGCGACGGGATGTTATGAGAATTAAAATGTAATATAAAAATTAAAAGTATGTAAAAAGCAATGTAGGCCGAGAAGAAGGAAATGCAACGGAACGTAATATATAAAAATCATAAATCATCAAATTATAAATCGGGAGGAGTAAAAGTTTGAGAATATCAAGGAAATAAAAAAAAATAGAAAAAAAAAATAACATCATTTATAATGTTATATCAGAACCTACTTGTTAATAGAGAATAGCTATGTTGTAAAGTAGTGAAGTCTCGCGGTAAATAAATAATATTTGAATGTGAAATCTGGTGGCAAATCTTCTTCGTGACAGTAATCTTCGCGCCTCAGTATCTCCCAACTGACAGGTTTTATCTCTGATTCTTTTCCATTCAGTGCAGGAATTCGAGATTGAGGAGAATTTAACAATATAGAATCCTCTTTAAAACATTTCTTGAGTTTAAGACAATATCTCCGTTCATGAATGCGAAGAATAAAGTGATTTATTGAATTTTATATAGCGTTGACTGCGATTTCATTGTTAATATTGTTCCTATGAAATATCAACTGTCATATGAAAAATATAATAGGTTATTTTAAAGTTTTGTTCGTATCATTTAGGCAATGAATCTGATTGAGTTAATGGACTAATATTTTTTACTTTACCTGATGGGAAGCAGAAATAAAATCTAAGAGTTGAGGTCACTATACTCATTGTGAATGCAGACCATACAGTATTCTACTAGTAGTACAGTACTAGTAGACTAGCACTAGCCAACGAAACTCGACATCATGGATGCTGTCGCTTTAGGTTAGTCTTCAAAGTCTTTAAACTTGGACTAAGAATATTGATTAATGACGTAATTTATTTTCCTACTGCGATGAAAATTAAACGATAAGTTTATTAAATTGATCAGAGTATGAGTATATCTGCCCGCCTAGCTAAGTTGACATTATATAAACGTAAACGTTAACAGAAAACTAACAAATGTATGGATATGACGTCTCTCAACGCTAAACCACAAGGTCAAAAAAACACAGTCAATAATATAAGAGAATAGAAACGTTAGCGATTGTAGAAAGAGAATCGACGCATAACACTGTAAGTACGTTACGCGTAACATATTTTGTTCATGCAGGTTTCCATAGGTGGCGGTAGTCACAGATTATTATATTACTTAACTGCTTGTTTGTTCATTTATTACTTTTATCAGTATCCAAATTATATTAGGGAATCTCTTCTGCCGGTGCCTTCTAACTTTAAAGTCCGACGTGTAGTAATACCTGTAAAAAAATTACTTGCATAAATAAATATAATTTATCATTTAAATATTAAAAGTTGTTGTAACTATTTTAATTATTTTTATTATCACTTTATTGAAGTCACTAATATAATAATATATAGCAAAATAATAATTTTAATACACGGGAATCTTAAATTTAGATTAATTTCGATCAGATGAGCAGATGAAAGTAGAGGCCAGGTGGACGGTTAGTTTGTTAACAACTTTCTTTTTGTCAAATATAAAACTATGTTATAGATTGAATAGAAAATTGAATATTTGAATTGATTCAATAGTTAAACTCTGAATATTACATTATATATGTATGTTATTATACTTGCCGGTAACCGGAATAATTTTGTACAATAATGTCAATCGTTACTGTGCCGTATTAATAGCAGAAATTTTATTTCTGTTGAAAATAGACCTTTTTATTAAATGGAAGCCGCTTTTACGCTATAATCACTTATCACAATTATTGACCAAGTGTGAGGTGTACTAAGTATATTCAACACTTTACGTTAGATATTCATTTTAATGTATTAATTTAAAATAATAACATTTTGAAAGTGAAACTCAAGGCTTTATACTGTTTTTTTTCTTTAATTTAAATCAAATTAAGGTAATAATACGAGGATAATGAATAACAAGGCTTCTTAATCTGGTTTCACAATATTAAAAATCGATTACTCTCCCTAGTTTAGCCCTTCTTTAAAATTCTTTATCAGCTGTAGAATTCTGATTTCAAACTACTTCTTTGGTAAATTTCAGATTTTTAGTTTGAATAAAAAATCTAAAATGTTTATCAAAACTATAGACTGCATATAAAGTTAGGCAAACTTTCAACTTGTAAGAAGAGTTCTAAGCAGACAAGAATAAAATAGAATAAAATAAATTTTATTGTACACAAAAATTTATACAGATTATATACTAGAGCATATCAGTTGAGCGACCATGTACAAATGATGGCAAAAGACTAGATCTTTAATACCAATTTACCAGTGACCTTAGACCTTCTTAAATCGGTTCTATCATAGAATTCAGTTTTAATATGTGTCCCTTACCACTGACATAATTGTCTGCCAAAAATCTAAACTCTTACAAAAATACAAGGATTTTCTTTTAAATGGAGGATGTTTAACATCCTAAATGTTTTTGCAAAATTCATTCTTAGCTTTTATCTCCTACATGTAACCTATCTGCCTGTAAAATTATAGTTTTAGTCTTTTTTTCTTGGAATGATCCTGCATCACAGAGGATATCGACAAACGCACATACAATGAACACAAAGAACGCCCAGACTCTGAACAACAATTTGTGAATCACACCAAGCGTTGCATCATGTAGAGTTTGAACCGACAATACTTAGCGCAGTAGAAAACGGCGTGGCAACCACTTAAACCCCTATGCTTTCCGTGCAGTTAAGTCAAGTCGGCTTATGAAATCTATGTAATAATGCCTGTATAAACGAAAAAGCTCACACAGTTATGCACAAAAACAAACTGCGAGGTCTTTAAATTAGCTTTCAAAGGAAAAATTTAATGTGGACGGTTTCAAATTCGCGTTAATCTTCGTTCATTTGTATGCGGGGGTGACTTTAGAATAGTCACCTAATTAAAAAGAGTAGCCTTTGTCATGCAGATACGTTGGTAGACGCAATCAAAGCTTCGCTCATTTCAACAGAACCCTTGAAATAAATATCTGATCCTCTAAGCCTATCAAGTGTCTCTTAGAATTTCTTTCTCGTAGTCATTTTAATTAAGGATCGTTCATAATATGCCACAAATGAAGCCTTTCAAGTCAAAAGACATTTTCTATTCATGTTTCAAAAAGCAATGTTCATATTTTCAGTCGTTGACATTGAACTGGAATTATTTCGGCTTTTGCTAAGGTTATTGCTATTTAAGTAAAAAGATTCTGAAAAAGATTTTGGTGCGAATAAGTAAAGTTTATTTTTTTTTGTTGTATATTCAATTTATTTTCATATATTATTATTTATTTTTTATATTATATATTTTTTATATTATATATAGGTACCGTCATTTGTAGAGACAGAATTTTAAATAAATTAACAGGATCATGTTTTCTTGTTTTACTTATTACAATTTGATTTATGTCCAGAAACTTAATATTTACACTCTTCCTGAAAAAAAATCAAAATTTCGGCAAATATAAATTCTATAACCTTGGAATTTGGCGAATATATATAATGGCAAGTCAAATTAAGATACAAATTAGGAGAAAACGTTTAAATAACTTAATTCATAATATCTATAAAAAAATACGTTAACAAACCCATTAATTAGTATGTTTTTTAATTTCTCTTATTTTTTTAGAATTTAAATTAAATTCTTTAACTATCTATGCGTCCTGTGAAGCGAGTAAGACCAAAAACAGACTGTAGTTCGTTTACGTAGAGTTTGAAGGGGACTGAGGGCGGGAGTGGCAAAGGCGACGCCCATACAGCCTAATGAATAACATGCAAATGACAGTGTCTAATGAAAACCACGCTCGCCTCTTTACTCTCTAACTAAAGTTTTCATAAACTTCTGGATCACTTGTGGGTAACTTTACCTGTACTGGCGCCGTCCTAGACTATCTTGTAGCTTTGTATAACATACAATTTATTCTTGAAATCGTAATGAAACTAATAAATTTCTTTAATAGTTAATTTTACATTTCTGTAAAAAAATATGAATGTTTTATAATTTTTACACAAAAATATAAGATAAATGGATTATTTTTGAATATATTACGTAATATGGTTCATTCAACACGTTAAGTTCATGTAAGTGTTTTTAAGAGTGAATTAGAGATTATTTTCTTTGTTAGTTTTTAATCAGCATATTACATATACGAGTGTAGGCATGTAGGTATATATTTGTATCAGTTATTTATATACTATTGTTCTACTATTTTAACAAGTTTATTTAACTCAAACGTGACTGACTGACTGACATAGTGATCTATCAACGCACAGCCCAAACTACTGTACGGATCGGGCTGAAATTTGGCATGCAGGTGGATGTTATGACGTAGGCATCCGCTAAGAAAGGATTTTGATCAATTATGTTCCCAAGGGGATAAAATAGGGGATAAAAGTTGGTATGCAACTTTGTCAATTTTAAACCGATCGGGTTGAGACTTTACATGCATGAAGCTACTATGACGTATGAATCTCCTAAGAAGTTTTGATAAATTCCACCCTTAAGGGAGTAAAGTAGGGGATGAAAGTTTATACAAATCTTCTTAGATTTTCGACTGATTGAACTAAAATTAAATATTGGAGTTACTATGATGAAGACGTCTGCTTAAATAGGATTTTGATAAATTCAACCCCTATAGGGATAAAAAAATGGACGATGGAGGATGTAAATGTACTAGTTTGAACGTATCAGTACCTAATGAAACCAATAAATTAAGTGGAACACAATAATTTTTAGTTTAAAATATTGACAATAGATGGCATTAGTGGTATTTTACGCTATTGTCGTGTTTTACTGAGTTACATATACCCGATGATGAATGGTCACCGTATCTAATAGTAAATACTATACCTAAATATTTCTAGTGGTTTTATTTAACGATTTTGGCAGCACTTTATCAAACACCGCATATGATTCGAGAGCTTTTTGCTGTCATTTTATTGTTTTGCTAGGTTTCCGACCCCTTGTGCCCTTGGGAAAAATACAAAGAATAACTTTCTGAAGACTTGAGTAGAGTGAACAGGTATCTTTTGGATGGGCGTGTACCACCTTCGTCTTCATCTGCACTTTCTATCAGGTGAGATAGAGGACAAACGCCTATTCCACTACAGACGTAAAAAAAAAAAAAACTTTAAAAAACAACTGCAAAGGCAAGATAACGTGGATGTAGAGCATTCATCGCACCTGATATTCAACAAATACCTGTCGGTATTAGAAGATGCCGTATTGTCATTAGGCGGCCGTCCTCTTAAAGAGTAAGGATTACCTTCACCAATAACATCAATACATTTTGAAAATAGAGAGTACGTGAAGGAGACCAGTTACGATATAGTGGCCTTAGAAGACGCTATAAGAAAAAATGAAGCATCCTTTAATGAAGTTTACAATAAAATTATTACAAGTGCTTCTTAGATGCTCCAGGTGGAACTGGTAAAACCTTCCTTATTAATTTACTTTTGGCGAAAGTAAGAAGTACTCACAATATTGTTCGGCATAGCTGCTACATTACTCGAAGGTGGTCGAACCGCACATGCTACTTTTAAATTATCACTCAATTTAATCACTGGGGAGACTCCCATTTGCAACATCTCTAAACAAAGTAATGTTGCTGAAGTTTTAAAGAGTCCAAAAATAATCGTGTGGGACGAAATAACGATGGCTCATAAAGGTGGTATTGAAGCCTTAAACAGATCAGTAAGGGATATAAGGGATACAAAATTAATGGGTGGCATAACAGTTTTGCTGTACGGGGACTTACGGCAGACTACCAGAGGTGCTAAAAGAAACCAGAGCTGACGAAGTAAAGTCGTGCAGTAAGAAATCTAATTTGTGCTCCCAGGTTCATATAGAGCTTAAGCTCTCTAAAAATATGAGAGCACATTTGAACGGAGATGAGTGTGTCGGTAGATTTGCAGATCTCCTTCCTAAAATCGATATTGGTGATTTTCCATCGTTTGATGGAATGATAACCGTCCCGGAAGAATTGTGCACAGTTGTTACTACGGTTCAAGAATTACTGTCTAAAGTTTATCCAGACATTATTCATATACATGACAAGCCTATTGAATAGTTATGTGAGCGCGCCATACTTACTCCAAAGAACGATCAAGCAGCAGCTATGAACGATATCCTACTCATGTCGTTTGAGGCCGAACAAAAGGTCTATACTTCGATCGATACTGTGATTAATACAGATGACGCTACTAATTACCCTCTTTTTTTAATTTTTTCGACGGATATCCCGCCGGATACCAGTGGTGGTTATGTCGGACTCGAACCGACCAAAAACCGCACGCTATCTGAGGTACCAGTAGCCGGGGAACCAGGTGTACCCTGATGATCCCTTTTCTGCCCCAAAAGAGCGTTTGCTCCGTAGCACGTCCTGCTGCCATCCTGACCTGCTTCTGCTAGGGTGACGGATGGCCTCACCTGTCACCCCCAGACTTGTGCTTATGGAGAACGGAGATCGTTCTACATCTCCGGCGCCCAAGCCGTCTGTGATACCGGAGCCGTTCCTGGACCTGGTGGACCTGGAAAGTTCTAAACCTCTCCCGGTCCCGCTCCGATATGCTACTAATTACCCTGTATAATTTTTAAATTCATTGAAATCGCCAGGTTTGGCTTATCATAAGCTTATTCTGTGTGTGGGCACTCCAATTATGTTGTTGTGAAATTTAAAACCACCAAAACTTTGTAACGGTACGAGACTGCAAGTGAAAGTGTTACATCGCAATATAGGGGAAGCCACTGTATTAACTAGGTGTGCCAAAGGCGAAACTGTATTTATATCACGAATCCCATTAATACCCGATGATATCTTGTTCGAATTTAAACGATTACAGTTGCACTAAAAGTCTGCTTTACCATGACAATAAACAAGTCTCAGGGGCAAACTCTCAAATTTGCGGGTATTGACTTGTGAGAACATTGCTTTTCTCATGGACAGTTTTATGTTGCTTGCTCACGAGTAAGTTTACCCAATAGCTTGATAGTTTTAGCACCTAATGGCAGATTAGTTAAGAATATTGTGTACCAAGGAGTTTTGTAGGTCCTAATTTTTTACAAACGCTAAACGAAAGTGAAGCCGCAAAAACTATACCTAATTAAAAATAATAGTTCTTAACGCGAGCGAAGCCGCGGGCAACAGCTAGTTCTATATAATTTATATTGTATATGTAAATTTTATGGTATGATAAACGTCTATTTAACGTTTTATATACATTTACATTAGGTACACATCAGTCTACTAGTAAGTTATTTTGTTTATGGGTGTATTTAGTTGTATATTTCATTTTTTTTACATATACACGATTTTGACTCATACTATATTTTAGTATTCTATCTTCGCTCTTAAGGTTTGCTGGTAGACAACTCAATTATGAGTTAAGCTCGCCTTTGTGTATTATTCTCCTTATGAGCAATTTGTAAGTATTTTTGAGTACAAAGGAACGAATACTCAAGACAAAAAACGTCTACAGGACAATCTGAAGGAACACAGAGGCACAGTGTCTTATGTTAATGTAATATTTGGATAACAATTATTAAGTACTAGCTGACCAGGCGAACTTCGTACCGCCTTAGCGTAGCGTACCTTATTGATTATAAAAATAGTTTAATTGATAGTAAATATTATTTTTCTCCGTAAGAACCTTCTCCTAATAATAACAAACACAACAAAAAAAGAATTAATGAAATCGGTCCAGCCATTCACGCGTGATGCCGTGACCAAGAAAAACGGGTTTCATTTTTATATATATAGATAAATATACTTTACTTACTTGACTCTATACCCAAAGTACCGTAAACAACACTAATACATCTTATACTTAGAATACTTGCTTGTAATTTCTCTGTAGGAGAATCATTGTCATATTAACTTCAAACATTAAAATGTCCATCTATTCGATTTTCTTTAAGGATAAAAGTGCAATATTAATGTAATAACTTATTTTTCTCCCCTGACAACAATTTAGATTCTTCTTTGAACAAGTGACATCAGACGATATATTTGATAATTTAATGTAATTATTTTATGCTACTTTCTTCTATTATTTTTTGTATTAATGTTTGATCCTTCCACCGTCTACAGGTCCACCGTCTTCATGACAATGCTGCAAGTGAAAATTACCTGATAGCACTGCCTCGTTGGTCTAGAGGTCAATATATGCGGCTACCGATCAAGAGGCCACGGGTTCGATTCTTGGGTCGGGTAAAAAAGTATTATTGAGTTTTTCTCTGGTTACAGAAACACTTAACTAACTTAATTTGTTTGGAAGTTGGATTCCTAGCTCCTGTGCCTCGGAAAGCACGTAAAGCCGTCGATCTCGTCTCTGAAATCTTCTCAGTCGTGTCGAATAACCACCCCATCGGGTTGTGAGAGAGAAGGAACAGAGAGTGCACCTATGTTTGTGCACATACTTTTATACTATAATATCTGCTGCGTAGTTGGCTGGTTTTCGTTGAGAGTAGCCGCCGTAGCCGATATCGCCTAGGAGTACATCACTCACAGCAATGTACTGAGAATTCTCACCATCACAACACACGAGAAAAACTTCATACCATACCAATAAGGGATACCAGACAAAAACAATAAAATAAACGAACACAAATTGGAACTACCTGTTGCCGTGCACACCTAGAGCCTTTTTAACCACTGTGTGGCAATTGAGTACCAAACGTCCATCCAAAATCTCGTATTTATAGTACGGTATGCTACGGGTAAAACAGATTTTTTCTGTCTAAATAATATTAAAGTTTATGCATAATATTATCTAATCAATATGTGTACATTACAAGATTAATGTAATATGTACGCACTAACATTATATAATCAGCTTACCTATATGTAAATCTGGCGAAGTGTGCCACGTTACAGGATACTTGCTAACAATCAAGACGGATGCCCACCGAGTGGGTTTGCGTGTAATCGGCTCTATACATACTTCATTTGCATATCCATTGGCGACAGATAACTGTAAATCCGCATCTAGATGATCCAAGAACCTGGCCAATTAGATACATGCATTATTGATTCCAGTTTCACTTTGAAGTGGTTGATATATAAAATTACCTAAGATTGTTTAAGATATAAAATTATTACGATTGTATTCTATAAACATGTGTGCGATTTCCATTGGTGACCTTCACATATTTTCGATGGATTTAGTCCATATCATGGATATCCATATCATGGATCAAGTCTCCAGCCTTCTTGTCCAGACGAACCTGAACCACTGTGCCGCGGCGCAGGATCTTTTCTTACAAACCATGGCACAGTGGTCGATCGGTGTAGCTGTAGTCGCGCTGTAGCCCTATCATGTTCCTCCCCGTCCAAACTGGATGAGTGACCGGGACGGCGCCGTGGCAGTTGTCGGCTCCACAGCGGCTCATTTCCCGCCCTTGTCGTTAAGAGACAAGGACATTCGATATGTTGCTGATGAGTGGGGGGGATCACCGTATACGGTGTATACTTCTCCCCCAACCGGAGTTTGAGCGACTTCGAGGCCTCTCTCAACGACATGGAGACCTCGATACGGCGACTAGCGTCTGGGCACGTCCTTGTGCTGGGGGACTTCAACGCAAAGTCCGTTGCGTGGGGTTCCCCCAGGACGGACGCAAGAGGCGAGGCCGTACAGGAGTGGGCGGCCTCGGTGAGCCTCTGTTTACTTAACAGAGGCTCCACTAACACGTGCGTGCGACAGCAGGGAGGGTCGATAGTGGACCTTTTGTTCGCTACCCCTGCCCTCGCCGCACGAGTAAGGAACTGGCGCGTCCTGGAAGAGGTCCCCCCGGACCCAGGACCCCAGTAGGGGTCACGCGGCGCGGCGTTCTTCTCGCTTTCCGCAGTGAGCTGTAGCCAAACTTAATAGGGACCTACTAGAGGAGGCGGCCATCATTCACTCTTGGCTGCCTCCGCAGGCCCCAACCGAGGAGGTTGGCATGGGGGCTGGTCGCTTCCGCGATGCGATTACGCAGATCTGCGATGCGGCCATGCCCCGCATCCGAGGTTGTCGGCCTCCACAGAAGGAGGTTTACTGGTGGTCCCAGGAGTTAGCGGACCTCCGCGCGGCCTGTACACGTGCCCGGAGGTCCTACACCCGTAGTCGGCGGCGACACCGCGAAGCAGGCGAGGAGGACCAGCTTCATGAGGAGTACCGAGAGGCGCGGAAAACTCTGAAGCTGGCCATAAGCCGCGCCAAAGAAATTAAGAGGAAGGAGATGCTGGAGGGTCTCGATCGTGTCCCCTGGGGTCGCCCTTATCGTGCGGCGCGACAAAAGCTCCGCACGTCGGGCCCCCCCCCCTTACAGAGACACTCCAGCCCAGCTTCCTGCAGGAAGTAGTCGAGGGGCTTTTCCCGCATCGGGCGGAACACACACCCTCGTCGATGGCCTCCTTGGTCAGAGACGACGGGGGACGGAACGAGGATAGTGTTCCGCCCGTCAGGGAATCGGAGATAGGGCGATCGTTCTACGGATTCGCTCTAAGAACACCGCCCCCGGGCCGGACGGGATACCTGCCCGAGTGTTGGCGCGAGCCTTCGACCACGTGTCGGATCGCCTCGGGGAAGTCCTAAACGCCAGCTCGGCGTCCGGGCGCTTTCCTGAGGGCTGGAAGAGCGGGAAGCTCGTCCTACTACGGAAGCCGGGATGGATTGGTCACGGCCCGGGGAATGAACTTTGCAGAGGCGACGCGCTTGGCCACCACGGGTGTATCTCTGGTGGTCGGGCGTATTGAGGCGCTGAGTTTGTGGGTGGCTCTGGACAAGACGGAGGCTCTTTTGTTCCATGGGCCCCGTCGTGGTCCACCCTTCGGCGCCTCCATCGTAGTCTTTCCACACGTTAAAAAAAAAAAGAAAAAGTGCTTGTGTCTTGTTTAAAAAAATAAACCCGAGGGGGTTTCCATACGTTAAAAAAAAGGGTTTGTGTCTAGTTCTGGATGTCGTAATAGCAGTTGTTCCCGGATCCCTCCTATGTCAGGCGCAGGGTGGCACACCATGTAGTTTTAGTCGGTCCGATTCCGACATACCACCCCGCCGTAAGCCCCGGTGGGGTGACGGCCCGAGAGTGTTTGGACGTGTGGACGTTAAAAAAAAGGGGTTTGTATCTAGTTTTCCTTCTCTTTGTTGTCTTGCATATTTTATTACCTTAGTAGCAGCTTATGACACTCATGGGAAGAATAGGGGTGGTGACACTTGTCTTTCATTCTTTTCTTAATCCGTCATCACACACACATACACACGTTACTCTGTATATAATATTACCATTCATCCTGCTTGATCAGACCGCCCATTGTGCTGCTTCGTAACATATTTTTGGAGTGGACCATTCTTTTTTGCGTGAAACATTTTATTTTATCCGATTATCTAAATATATTTCAGCTGGAGTTGGTTCTCTTCATTAAGTCAGAGTTTCATCATAAATTCATGAGTATTTATAAAAAGTAGAAGACCGTATGTTTTTGGTTTCGTAATGTGGTACCTAGTTAACGAAACAAGGGTTCTTCATTCAAGACATTCTTAGTATAAGCTATAAGTTCAGTGCTGAAAGGTGAAAATTTAAGAATCATTTGTTTACAATTCAATATCGAAGCAAACAATATACAGGTGAGTATTCAGTTACTGTAAGTTTGAAGGTGGGTGGCGAGAAGGTTATGACGATAGCTCAGCACAGATTACCACTAGATTCTACGAGCTCCAATCAATTTACACTAAGTGTTTTAAGGTGACCTTTACTGAAAGTGATGCTCGATTTATTCTGTTTATTCACATTTTTTTCTATAAATACTAGATGGTACGTGGGTATACGTAATACGCAGCCACGTGTTACAGGTAAAAAGGTGCTACATTTTAAACCATGTAACACATTTTCAACTTTTTTATATAAATAAAATCCTTATATTAGGTATAGTTCTTTTCATTTATTTGTTAAACCAAACTGACTGTTTTATACAATAGAAGATTTACGTGACAGAAGTGCCTCTGTTTCATATTGTAGATAAAGTCCTTTAGATCCGATTGAAGGCGAGATGTCGAGATCCCGATTCAATTGTTGTTCGGAACTTCACAATATGGGAAATTGACAATATGCTGTCGTCGGGGCGACCTGTTGCCATGTCAACTTTATCAAAGCTTTTATTTCTATATATACATAAATATGTAACTTGATCCACTTTTCTTGTAGTATATTTTGTTTATTAATATAGAATAACGACATAGGTTAAGTAAACTTAATAACAATAGTGACAAAGTGGGAATAATGAAAACTTAAAAATAAATTAGGTAGAGGCCGCAGTACGGTGATTGCTGATAAACTGTTGCATTTACAGATAATTCAATGAGATATTTTAATTACAAGTTACTTAAGATATACGAGTGAGAGAGAGAGTAACTTATCTCCATGGTTTCACAGAAGTATAATACAGCAAAGTGTTGAATAAAGTCATTGTATTACCTTTTAGCTTCGTAAGAACAACAGCACGGCTGAACTTCAAATATACATTTAACCCCAAGGTTCTTACATATATTTAATTCTTTTAATAAACACTCAGAAGTATTAAACAAATAGTATAATTGTATTTTAAGTATAGATTAGGTTTGAGCTCAACACATAAAAGTTAGCCCGTTGAATGAGAATAAAATATATTTGCTTTGATGTATGTATATTAAATGTGAAGTATTACAGATAGTTTTAATTTCTTTAACAAATACTTAGAACTATCAACAAATAGTATAATTGCGTTTTAAGTATAGATTAAGTTTGAGCTCAACACGTAAAAGTTAGTTCATTGACTGATGTATGATGTATATACGGACATTCTATGCGAAGGATTGTTTATAATTATACCTGTTATTTTCTTACGTGATCGATATTTTTTTTTACTTTAAGTGATATATATGTTATTGTATAAAAATTTTGCATCACCCTTAAATGTAATGTAAAGTAACTTAAGTAATGGTCAAAAGTGATTTCTTCATGTAGATTTCTCCAAAAAATTGTTAAACAGTGGTTTTAATTCAGTACAAGATTGTTGTTATCTCGTAACGTCGTACAAGAACGTAAAATTTTTCTATGATTATATTTCATTTTTAAGTTTATGACTATACTTAACAATGGTAAAGCATTAATTTTTGGTACAAACTTGTTTCCCATCAAATTCACTTAATTTATTTGTTTGGATCTGTTTACGTAACTATTTATGAAGCGGGAAGGTTTGTTTGTTTTTCTTCGCTTGGGTTGACAGTTGACACTTGACGGGGGTTCAGCAAAGAGTTATGTACCGTTAGAGGGTTACATAGCTCATAACAATCGCAGTACGTCTATATATTAGTCTATATATTAGTAAAATTCACAGTATTATATGTATTAAAATTTGGTATAGTTGAAAAGTTTTTGTTGAAATTTGGGAACTGTGTGTGATACAGATTCGATTAATTCCTTTTTTTATTAAGTAGATTATTTGTTGGTTTATAAAATCAGGAACCTTACATCAGTTTCTCACATATACATACACATATATACCTATATGAGTGCACACACAAACACACTCCCACGCTTAAGTCCACACACTTAGCAACGCGTAACATTTGAACCATAATTTTTTGTAAACATTTTCCTAAGAAAAAATATCATTATTGTTTGTTAAACTAATTTCTTCGCACATTTTTATTGTTTTTACGTATACTTATCTCATGAAGGGATAATCTGATGATTTACACACATGTGTCTACTAAAATGGTATTACATTGGTACACATAATTTGTAGTCTACAACTGAAAACGTCTGAAAACTGTTAACAAATAATTTCATGCAAAAGCATAGTTTTTTCTATAGACTAGAGATATATTTCCAGGCGAGCGGTTAATCGATGTAGCGACAGATGAAGAATACGTGTCTCACCTACCCAAACTAAGAATGGCAGCACTACAAAGAAAGCAAAAACTCGAAACAAGTCCTATACTGATCCGTTTGGTCAGCGTACATAGTATGCTAAAACTTCCTTTCTTCCTAATGACTTACGCCTTGCACTGGACTATTAAAGACTATTGTTGATGATGGGCGGCTAATTGTGAACAAATGAACGTTCATTCTTTAACACCTCATCTTGCATTGTACAGCTTCATTTAGTTATTATCTATTGATGTTCTATCCACTAGACTCACATAATTTTTCCTCTGGATATTCTAATCGAAATGTTTCTCATTTACTTTCATGGATGCCGCTCAGAGGCTAGTGAGCGGTAATGAATTTATAATTAAACTCGGCGTTTAGTGATGTGGCAATCCCATTTGAATTCACAACCGCATGATAAGAGAATGAGGTGAAGTAAATAAGAAATAACCGCAGCTTAAACACAGACTATGCTGTATATTATTAACCTAAAGACGAAATTGCGGCCCTAAACAAAAATGAAATATATTACGAGCGAATACGGTCCGTTTATCATACAGTGTAAAGCCTCTGAGTTTACAAAAAACAGACTCTGTACTTGCGTGAAGAAAGTTCATTTTAGACTGTATTTTATTTTTAAGGTGAGTGACACCATCGCGTATGGTAATAGAGGGTTGTGTGATTTGCGCTCATGAGATTCAATTTCACGCACCTGTATGATTGACGGAGACATTATGCAGGTGTTCAGCTCTCCACATAATTTACTATTTTATCATTTCTCGAGATGTCGTTTGTTTCGCAAAGAAAATTATGTGTATATAATGTTAATGTTAGATAACTTGTTATAAGAAAGAGATTTACGGCTGTTATTGACTTACTTATTAACTGTATGTAGAAACAGTGAAATATGATAACAAAGTTAAATAACCAGTTAATCAACCAAAACCAAAATGGAAAATGTGTAAGTTTCTCTAAGTGATTATATTAACATTTGCTTGTCAATTATAAAGTTCGGATACAACTACACATCTTTTCTCCTACGCGTGATATTGTGATGGTAGATAAATCGATACCAACAGAGTTTGCGAGGCTAAGTATGAAAATTGATTTATATTTCGGGTTATTGACTTATTTACTGGCAAATCTGCTGAACAGTTTATTCTCACATGATAATAATAAGAAATATAAATGTGATGTGTCATCAAAGAAGCCTGTTTATTCTTGTCGTCTCGGCTTCGCATCGTTAGATAAAAAATCGTACAGTATGAGATAATGTGGTATAGACAATCCTATATATAACACTAATGTAATTATTGTTTTTAATTTTTTTGAATATAGAGCCTGCCAAATTGTTTATTAAAAGTCTTAGAAATATTTTCAGTTTTAAATATCTGGAACATGGTTTTACAACTGTATTTCTGATATATTAAGATGATTGATCTTTTATTGTCCAAAATCGACAGTGAATGCGCTTTTAGTTTATAAGAACAGATAACATATAATTGAAGTAATTGACAGTTAGGAATGACTGACATTAGTTTTATAGCATAGTGAGGAGCTAAACTTTCAATTTTTTTTTATTAAATAAATTTATCGGTGCCATATAAACGTAATTAGTACTTAAAATTCTGGTGAAGAAAGTAGTTTAAAGATTAAATAAGGGAGGTGTGATTATTGTCATGAAAAGGTGTAAAAATATTTACGGAGTCTAGGTTTTTCTTTAACTGTCAACATTTTCAATTTATGATAGTCGGGCTACACCCGTTCTTACTATTGTAAGAGCCTAGCGGCTTTGGCAAGTACCAACTTGGTACTAGATCACTACGGTCTAGACTTATACGAATCATGTTGTTGTATGATAATTTTAACTCCATTCGTTTTAAGTCAAGTAGTGATTTACTAAAACCAGAGAAAAATATGAAAGGTGCTCATAGTAAAAACATTGAAATTAATTCTAACTACTAATGGATGTCTAGTGTTTATTGTTTAGAAACGTGTAATTTTTGTTTTAAGAAATCGCTACATTCAAAACATCTACGAAATATTTTTCTTTGCGGCAAGTTCTGTATTTTTCTTTCTGCAGGTCATGAACAGTGGCTTAAATCTATTGTTTTAGTCTTTCAATGGCCAGTCGTTCATATATTTATAAAACATGTACATTGTATACTCTAAACAATTGAAATCATTATTTTACTTCTTAGGTTACTTCTTAAGTGTAAACACTGGTGTGGGAATTAAAAGAAAGCTTATCAGCAGCTTATCCTTCCGCGCAAATTGTAAGGGCGAACTGAGGAAAATAGGCTACCGTTGTGATTTTATCACGATCAACATCATTTAAGTTAGGCCCACAGTACCCGCCTATGTGACAACTGTAAAATTTTCTTTAGAGTTTTTCTACTACTGTCGTATTGCGTCACTTTTAACCAAGATGCTATTTTAAATTTAGTATACGAATTCTTTTCATTTTATTGTTTGATGTTAATACGAAACTAGCATACCTATAACCTTGTGAAATAGCCTTGTATATTTTGTTTTAGCTTCTACGGATAACATATACGGTAAATCTTTTCCTAAACACTTATAACTTTTAAAGACAAGTTTAAAAATTATGATAAAAGGTTTAACCCACATTATTTATTCGGTAAATGAGATATCTAAGTAAAATATTGCTTGATGTGAGCAAAAAGAATGGTCAGAGTTTGTTAAATCAATTTCATTGTGTAAATGTATCAAATCTAGCTGGTAATATGATTGTCGTTAAATAGCATGAATAAACAAAAATAATCCAATAATATTTTCCCCAAAAATATTCGAATAGTTTGTTACCCGTCATACACTGTTAATAAAAAGTCGCATGTAAAAACAACTGAAAAATGTAATTCGATTAAATTAAAAACACTACATATTGAGTGCAAAATTGAAGTGCTATTGTTGAATGTCAATGTTTGGAAAAAAAATATTGAATGACGCCTATCACATTTTATTAATTTGTTTTCGTGCTTGTTGCAATTAATTTATTTCGGCGTATTTTGTGATTATTATTGACAGGAATTTTTTCCTGAGAATGAGTACATTTCGAGTTAAATTTACCTTCGCTGGTTCGATAAAATAAACTCTCTGTAAGAGCCGATGATATTTTTTAACATATACTCTGTTGTTAGATGTTTCTTTTAGTTGCCTTAATTAACATTTCGACTCTAAAGTCAGTATAAAAATTTTTCTCCCTTTTTTAATAACCATGAAACAAAAATTGGAAATTCGTAAATTCAAAATCAAAATTTTGAGTTCTTTAAGAAGCTATAATAAGCTATATTAATCACAAGCAGACCGACATTTTCGGAAGGTTTTATTTAAAAGCATTACCAGGTATCTACTCTAATCACGCTTCACCCGAGAGAAACAATTTTTTATGAGATAATTTTAGCCTAATCTGTCCTGCTCTACTCGCAATCAACACACAACAAACACTGAACGGATTTGGATAGAAAATGTCGCATAGATACATTGCGTTCAGGATTAACACGTTGAACCCTTTTTATCTCGGGATTGGACCCCCACAGGACGGTAGCACAACTTTAATGTTATTTTAAATACAATTTAGTTTTGAACTTATGAATAGATTCCACTGCTATTAAACTGACCGAAATAAATGTAACTCCAATGTTACTGTATTCCACCCTTTTTTTCTGTGCGGAGTGAGATTGTCTTTTGTTTTATTGATATTTTTTTTTATAAAATGAAAACGAAAACAATTGTTCTGTTTGTAATAAATAAGTTATTGTGTAGAAAATGTTCCAACTTTGTTGACTTAAATAAACTAGATTTTTCTTATATCTTGTACAGACTTCAATTTGTAAAGAGTTGACCATTCGAAAACACGTAATCTTAAATGATAAATAACCAATAGGATTGTATAATGGCTATAGTCATAAATGTCGTTGGAATAACAGATGTAGGTATATAAATTGGGTTTTGGGTAGAATTATCGTTATTGCCTTGTCATACAGAGCTTCTACGTCACAGATAAACTTCGAAGCGTGTTTCAGTAACGAATTGTGAATAGCAGCAATTCTTGGTTGGACTATCTTGTTGCTACAAAAATATATGAGTAAATAATGTTTGAATGAAGTGCTATTGTTATGTCGGTTCCTACAAAGAAGACTCTCGGCAAAGTACTCTGAGAAAACGTTTGTGGTAGTAGAAATTACTTTTTGTTTGAAGTTGATTCATCAGTCTGCAATATCGGTGTCTTTTTGTTTATACATTGCAAAATATGCTTTTAATTACTCTTACATATAATAAAGCTATGTGTACATAAGTCATGCCAACCTTATTATAGTAATATTATACTGATAAAAAAATTTAAGGTTGTATATGTATGTTTACATTTGGAAATCAAAGGTGGTTTTATTTTTTATGCGCCATAACAGTGATTTTAAAAGTTTAGTAGTGTATGAATATTATGTAATTTTATAAAGATTTATAATAGTTTCGTTTATAAAGATTTTTCGTTTAATTACAGGCTTTAAAGCTAATCATAAACTGTAAACCAAGTTTGTTTAATAGTTTTACGAAAACGTTAAAATAATTGGTAAGTAAAGTATATAACTAGGAATCTAATGATTACTACTTATTTGTGAGATAAAATAGGTTAAGAATCCATTATTTATAAGGAGATGATTTTCGTACTAACCTGGTCAAGTTTGCTTTATTAAATCGGACGATATTTTGTATAATTCGGCACTGTAACATTGTGTTGTCAAGGAACGTGGTATACTTCAACCGACTCATTCGCTTAACTTTATTTTATTGCACACAAGTTTTGGGTGTCGTTTTAATTGTGGGAGACATTCGTCGAGTTAATGCCCATTAACGCGAGTAGGAAAGTTATCTTAATTAAACAAAGCTATGCTACACAATATGTTTGTTTGCTGTACCTTATAAACAGTTTGTCATTTTTTAATATAGAAGCTGATATTAGGAACTTTATGAACAAATGTGTGCAAACCATGTTTCCGCACAAACGAGATGGTTCGGCCGAAGTGATACCCCGGTCTCATAGATAATCTGTAATAAACAGCTCTTTCTTTGTTTAATCACTGAGTAACCGAGGGTAGCAGACGCCCAACCCCCAAATTCCGGGAAGGGAGGGTGGACGAAGTTGGACATAAAACTGGCAACGCGCTTACGACTTGGTCCATATGCCCGGTGATATGATTTTTTTTTCTTTTTTTAAAAGACAACGCCCACATTGAGAATATATCCTGGAGCCTTTACGAGAAACGGACAAATAGAACACTCAGATTCAGGACAACAATTTGTGGATCACACAAGGTGCTGCCCGATGTCGAGTTTGAACCTACATTGCAGTAGATAGAGGCGTGTAGACCGCTCGTATCGCAAAAATAGTGTAGCCTAATAACTTTAAGTCAAGGAAGAAGATTTATTCTCTAGAACATATAGCTTATTGTTCTTATTCACATAAACATTGAATACGTAACGCGTTCATTATTAATATGCATATGCACGACTTGAATTAAGTTCATTGCTGAGGTGCAAATATTAAATATTGATCAACATTATTGTTCGGTTTCGAAATCGAATTATAATAAAAATCGGGTACATAAAATTATGAAAATGACCGCAGGCCTATTGATGCAGGGGTGACAGTTATCACGGTAAGTGTGGGAGCCTCACTCTGCCACGATGACTGACCTTTTGGTTTCCGTACTGTATTGTCGGCGTTCGCAATGGGTATGGTTCGTATAGGGCATCGGTGACCACAACTCCTTGGATCCTATGCGTATCTTCAATAACGCGGAGGAACGTCACTTTGGAAAAAAAAATATGGAGAGGATGTTACTGTTCTGATATCTTATCGTACTGCTTACACACGTTGATTGTAAACTTGAAAAAATATCCTAAACCCTACTTTTTCGATTCTCCAAATAATAAATATAAATATTATCTTGATCTACCAGATACATGTGAATAGAAAAATCTAATAAAATAAAATTACAAACGATTTTTACCAAAAACGTGTCAGTCGAGTCTCTACGTTAAAAACTTGCAGATTGTTCCCGCCGAATATCTGATCTTTTTTCTTACCAATGGGGTTGTCGTAAGCTTACTGCTTGTGGATTATGTGAAAATTTCACGAGAAATTTCCGTGAAATTCCCTTGAACGGTTCAATGGGAGTGAAATTCTCTCGAGTTCAATACATTCGAATATCCTTTTGAGATTGGAGTGACACAAAGCGTATTGTTACAGACGAGAGGTTTCTATCTCGTGCCGTTTTGTTGCTACGACTTCCATAGTCATTGTCTTCAGTCGAGCCGCAGTGCGCGCCACCGATCACTGGGCACCACCCTGTCTGCTTTTAGTGATACGCTTTTGTGTTTAAAAACTGCTCTTTACTTATATTTTTATAATTTCTATTCGTCCTAACTGTTGAATGTTCATAATATTAAGACAGTTTTATACAAAAAGATTTTATGCATTTGCCGCACGAAACATGAATTATAATTGTTAGATTTCGTTTCCTTTTCTGTAACCTCTAAATTATAAATATATACTCGGCTTTGTACCACCTAAACTCTTTTATCATGTTGATTATTATGGCAGTATTCGCTTTATAGAATTGGGACATGTCTGACTACGACATTTCTTGTTCTGATCAACAATCAGTTGAAAAGACGATTGCTTAAAAAGCCTTCAATCTATCTTTAAGAATTTTACAATAGAGCATTAATCATGCAGAGACTAAGTCAACTTATGTAAAAGTTGTGATTGAGATTGGTTACAAAAATGTTCAGGTCTACAGCATTAATTTCCAGGAACATAAGTATATAGTATTATACAACCTCAAATGGATATTCTATAATTAACTATATTCAAATTACAATAGAGGATTTTGCATTAATATTTATAAGGTCTACTACCTTATAAATATCGATGCAAAATGTCACATTGGTTTCAGCACGAACAGGCTGGCTTAATCAGGGCAATACTACCTTCTCACAGAAGACCAACCTGAAGGGCTGGCATTCGTGCTGCAGTGTTTCATTGGTGAGAGCGAGACCGGAGGGCTATTGATGCAAGGGTGACGGTTAACGTGGAAATTGTGTGTGCCTAACACTGTCATGATGATTCTCATGCCTTTAACGTCTCCAAGCGGGGTGTGAAAAAACTTCTCGCTATGCCGCCATAGTGGTCATCATGAGACTGGACCGTTAAAGGCTGTTTACGATATTGACGATGAATAGACTGAGAAAAGTACTTTTGTAAATTACGTCAGTAAGCTCAGGCATAAATAAAACATTTTCTTACTTTAATGTTGAGTTTCACTTTGTCATTATAAAGGTACTAGCTTTTGCCCGTGGCTTCGCTCCCGTGTAATTTGGTCTGCCACATTAAGTTTCGTAACAAATCATTTTAAATTAATATGTTTTTTTTTAATAAAAAGTATCCTATGTTACTTCTAATACCTCCAAAAACATGCCTACAAAATTACATAATAATCGGTAGAGTAGTTTTCGCGTAAAACCGTGACAAACAAACTTACATTTACATTTATAATATTAGTAGGGATGATCTCATTTAATTTTTCAAACTATTTATTATTTTTGTTAATTCATAAACATGAAAATATATGTATTCCTTAGAATAAATGATAGATATATTTAGTAACATAATCAGACTATCTGTTGGTCTATTTATTAATCAAACTAAGGTATGTAGTTTCAAAGGACATAGTTTGTTATACAATAGAGCGTGTACCGTGTTTAAATTTGTATGTTTAGCCGCTTTATGGCAAGCCTCAGGTACTAGTAAACAATGGATACCATCTTAAGTGCGATCGCCAGGCATTCTATATATATTGATTCAATCTTCTTTTGATTTCTGGTCTTGCAGTCCTTTATAGATACCAATAATCGCTTACCGTAAAGTGCATCTCTTGCTAGCCACTGTATCAGCAATTTGAATGATAAAATAGATTTTTTTAAGAGCCTGCCAAAGTGACTCTACTCTGCCTGATGGAAAGCATGAAAAGAATCAAAGAGTCGTGGTCACCATACTCATTCCGAATGCAGACAATGCAATATGGCGACACATACTACGGTGCCCTAGCGAGATGTTTCTTCACGCTTGGACGTAACAGGCATGACAGTCATCGTAGCATTGTAATGCTCACACACTTACCACAACAACTGTCACTCCTGCATCAATGGGCCTCCGATCTCACACTACCAACGAAACACGACATCACAGAGTCTGTCGCTTTTGGTTGATCTTTTGTGAGAGGGTAGGACTACCCCGGTCTAGCTGGAACGTTTGGGCTGAAATCAGCGTGGCTCTACTACCTATTAAAGTATATATAAAAGTATAAGTAATAATTTATATAGTCAAGGCGGTAAGTAGGTGAAGTCCATGTTTTGTTTGCACTTGTATTCATATACATACAATATACATACAGGATGGCAGAAAAGTTTTGAAAATTCAACACAGCAGAATTTGTTCAAACTTAAAGTTAAGCATTAATATTATAATGGTAAAAATTTGTTTGGATGTTTGTTACTCTTTTCGTGGGATGAGCAAGGTACAAAACAATCGTGAACAACACCACGGGGCGTAGGTAGTGTGTAATAAAACTGTTAACTAATGAACGAAAATGTTATACGAAGTAAAAATGATAATTTTTAACGCAATATTTTTGAATTTATAAAATGTTGATGGTCAGATAATATCAGACTATACGTAGTCATATCCATATGAAAATGTTTACCTCACACAAAATGTTGAAAAGCCGTTAAGCATAAAGATTGTAAGCGGACGGCGACGACGACCGGTGGAAATTGTTTAATGGCTCACTAGCGATTGTCGTAAAACTCTATTTCGTCGGGAGGAGGGTCGGGCCGAGGACACAGAACCTCGTTAAAACTCTGACCGTTCACTAAATCTTAGGGGTTTACGATTGTACAAAAATTGGGGCGCACCTCCCTCACCGGCGCGGCGTTCGGCTATTTCTTCACTTGTACTCACGTCTGTTATACCTATTCACGCCTGTTGTTTAATTGGAGTGCTGGGGTTAGTTTTATTACGTTGAATTTTAATTAGAAAACCTTGTTCTCTAAATCTCTATGGCGGAACTATTTTCATTTATTAAATTAGTTAGCTGAATTGGTTAACTTTTGATAAACTAATTTGGTTGACGTTTTAATCGATATTCAGAAATGTTAAATGGTAATTTTACTACTTTATTCCTACGGATCGGTAGGTATAATTCTTCTTTGTTCACTTATATTATAGGTGTAATTATAGACCTGTATGTACAAATATAAAGAGTGTAAAACCAAGTTTTCGTGAAATTAAGACTTATGCGATAAAATGCCAACTAATGAATGTAGAACTGAACATCATACGTGTACATCGCATATACCTAATACATGTGCGTATTTAGTATTCAGCTGAGGTGTGCACCTGTCGCTCTCGGCAATCAGCCTCCACTCACATTATTTTGCTATTACTTTAGACAATACCGCATGATTTAACGTAAATACGTAGAGATTACCGATTTCTATCTTCAAAGTATTGAATATTGTAATTTTTCAAGGAATAATACGTTACGTTTACGACATTTTTCTAAGTTTCGAAAACAATGAAACCTTTAGACTTCACACAACCAATTTTAGGAACAAATTACTTATTGAAGTTTTGTAGGAAAAGCGTACTTCTACCTTAGAGACCGGTAACCGGTTTATTTATTTATTTGCTTTTGAGTGAAGAGTCATACGCAAACGGCGCACGACCAATTTCGATCAAATATGGTATAGAGGTAGCTGAAACTGACGACTTAACGCGTGGGCTATTGTTTATCTTAAAATAATATAATATTTAGACGAGTATTCTTGTATGTATGAGTATGAAATCACTGGTAATAGAACAAGAGACACCCAGTGACACAAAAATCTTTAGGAATGTTTTATCCAGTGTTTTATTAACTAAAACTAATCTTACACTAAAATGCTTTTTTATTGGAGATGAAAACAATGGGCTAAATTTTAAAGGCTTCTTGTAAAGACGGTTAGTTACTTTTTACAGTTCTTTGCTTAAAAACATAATATGGATGAGTAAACTTATTGTTTCAATTAATAGTGTATGACTAAATTATATGTCAAACTCTTTACACCGACCACAATTACTTAACTTGAATTCATGATTCACGAGTGAAGTTACGTTCCTAACTAATACAACTAAATGTTAGTGTAATAAGCTAACAGAAATTGCGAGCGAGCTAACAACACGACTCGTATCATATGAGATATACCTGGAGGCTGTGAGTGATAGCTAGATACGGTCGGACCGGGCGAACTGTTGTTGTATGTCGGGGTTCCCATTGTCTCACTATCAGCAGCATATTTAGCATACTGAGTAAATTTCAGTTCTGTGTTTTTGTAATCTATCTGAGATTCCTCGATGGCATCATGTCATCTGCATAGATGACTCGGACGATATATGTTTCGCCAATCATCTGTCAATTAGAAGATGAACTGTGATAATGTCATACGCACATCACGCTAAAGACACCTCCCAAATTTAATACTGCCGGTATTGCATAAGGTTTAATAAAACAAATATCTATGAAGAAACAATTTGTTGTAATCTTTGATAGCATTCCTAAGTCGTGAGACACTAGAAATATTCAATTGACTGCCTCAGTTGTGCCATGGTACCGTGTACGACTGTTGTGCTTGAGGGTTCTGGTTCAATTTCCAGGTGATTTCAAATGTTTGTTTGATTTACAAATATTTGTTTTGGAGTTTGGACGTTTTCTATGGAAAATATGTATGTATTTACAAAAAAATATATATTTGCATTTATATTAGTTGACTAGTATTTATAGGACCAGCTCTGCTTAGTTCGGGACTATAATAGATAGCCTTGTGTATTAGATGTCAGAAAATATATGTACAGATAAGTAGAAAAGTAGGTTTATTTCCTATATCTTAAGTTTTAAATATAGAATGGATCCTAATGTTTGAATAACTTTGACGTAGCTACCGTATTAATATTCATTTTTGAGTTCAAAGTTAGTTTTATATTAAAAGAACACTTATTTACAATAACTTTCTAATTAATAAAAAAGCAAACAAACGATGACACATACGATAAAAATTTAATTTTCTGGTTTTGACCAAATTACAGGAGAGATCTAATAAAATAATGTCATTTAAATGTCCTCCAACGAACGAATTACAACCTAAATTGCTTTAGAGACATTAAAATATGTATACATACTATAAAATAACACCTGTTTCCCCATAGGGATAGGCAGAAGCATATCAAACGTCTACTTTTTAGCTAGGACTTAGGGCCCTAAAAACAAGTAATTTTGAATGAACACTTGTATTCTCTGCAAAATCTCCGATATGGTCGACGGTCAATCAGAGTATGAGTCTAATGTCGAGTGGTCATCAATCACTAACGGTCATTCGTCACTCACACTCACGACTTTTGGAATTGAGTGACGCTTGCATGAGCGTGTAATGGAATATATCTACTACATTTATATTATGTTATATTAGCTTTGGCCCGCGGCTTTGCTCGCATGGAATTTGGTCTGTTACATTAAGGTTCGTAACAGATTATTTTAAATAAATATATTTTTTTAACATACCTACAATCCTACTAGTCCAAGAGCCCGTGAGTGCCAGACCTTCGTCATTTTATAAAAGCTGAAATTTCTTCTATGTGTGTCCCTAGTACAGGTAAGAATGATCCCCAAACATGAAGCTGAGGCAGCGGTGGCTTTGGCAGATAACAGGCAACAAAGGTGTGTAAAATTCCATCTCAAATTCGTCATGATATAAAACTTGATTTTTTTATATTTGATTCATAATAATATCAAAACTCGCGTTGCTCATTGCCAGACAGTTAGTATGGTTCCAACCCTCTGCCGGACACCCCTAAACTATTATAATTTATAATTATACTTACGTTATATTATAAAACCTAAGTTTTATATATAATTTTTTGGGAGTCTATTAAACTATGTTTACATAGTAGCCGGACAGTTTCGAAGGTTCTATCATCTTGCCAGACGCATTCAAAGTGAGCAATAATCGGGAGAGCAACGAGCGAATACAGTAACTAAACGTTATATTATAAAACCTAAGTTTTATATATAATTTTTTGGGAGCCTATTAAACTATGTTTACATAGTAGCCGGACAGTTTCGAAGGTTCTATCATCTTGCCAGACGCATTCAAAGTGAGCAATAATCGGGAGAGCAAGGAGCGTATACAGTAACTAAAGGTTATATTATAAAACCTAAGTTTCATATATAATTTTTTGGGAGCCTATTAAACTATGTTTACATAGTAGCCGGACAGTTTCGAAGGTTCTATCATCTTGTCAGACGCATTCAAAGTCAGCAGTAATCAGGAGAGCAAGGAGCGTATACAGTAACTAGTGCGAATGAAACAGAGCGCTTGGTCTATTGCGGCCCTTCACTGCGCATCCATTGTTATTAATTTCAAATTGTGCAGTTTATTTTTTTCTTAATCCAGAAATTTCATTAATTAATTTTTACAATTTCAATAACAAATATTTAAAATAATACTGAGTAAAATTTTTCTCATACAATGTCAATCGTGTCGAAAATCTAATAATTTAATTGATATTATTTTTCATTTTTAAGAAGTTAATAAAATTTAGTATAAAATGACGAAGGTCTGGCACTCACGGGCTCTTGCTCTATACGGTACATCATCTTTGTGTAACTTCAATGGTTTAATGTTAACTTCAAAATAACTTTCAGAGGCCAGTTTTTTTCCGACTTATTGACATGTATCGTTATATTACCATCGAATCATTACAGAAACCATCACAAATTATAACCTTTATGTTATTCTGATGTATAACCTATATTACTGTAAAGTTTCATCCAAATCCGTCCTATAGTTTTTTCGTGAAAGAGTTATAAACATCCGTACTCACAAACTTTCACATTTAAAATATTAGTACGATTATTAACAACCTTTTACAGTCCACTGTTGGACATAGGCATCTCCTTGGCAATGAGGTTTTGGCCTACTATACTACGCTGGCCAGACGGGTTGGAATAAATTTTGTTTCAACTTTTCCTTCTCTTTGTAGTGATATTTTCCTGAAAATTTTGTTCCCTTAGTCGCCTTTTACGACAACCACGAGATGAATAGGGGTGGTAACACAATGTATTCTTACTCCGTCACCATACGGACGTAGTAGGATTATAAAGATGTATTTTTAAACTGATAGAATCTATCTAGTAGGTAAATATAACAATCTATACTAATACAATAAACAATCTGTAATTAACCAGGTTTAAAAGTTTATTGTATTGAGACTGCTGAGCACTGTAATTTGATACTTTACGAAAATATAAAGTTATTTCCTTTTTCTCGTTTAGGTTTATTCCATACAATTCCATTTTGTCAGTTAAATTTTGTATCAGTCTCATGTGCGTATAAAAAAAGCATTGTAGGTACTTATAAAGATATTTCAACAGATAAACTAAGAAAAACATTATATTTGTGTTCGAATTTTATATGGACAGACGTTACACCGTTCGGTCTGCCTTCCAAAAGTAATAAAATTAAACAAAAATATTTATTTAACAATGGCTTAAGGTTTTTTTTAATGAAATATAAACATATATTATCATATATATAATATTTATGTAAGAGTCCAATGGAGGTACGGTAAGACATGTACGATGTTTACATATTTAACAAACATATGAGTACATTGTTCGACTGTAATTTCCCTCTGTTATTAATGTTTCGGTCACAGTCCGAATTAGTTCCCGAACTAACATGGTGAATTTGTGATCTTCGCTTAGCAATTATAAAGTTTTAGGCTGTTCTACATACCACTTGAAAATTGGTTGATTTCAACCCCAACTCAGTATTTTGCATTCTTTCTAAAGTCACATTTGCATAAACAAAAGCAAATTCGTAACGTTAGACTTTTTGTAAAGCTCGTGAAATATTACGTGAATGTAAGTACAATTAGTGGCGCCACAAGCCACAGGTCCTAAGCTGTCATTCTCCTTTGTCAGGTAAGTTATTAGATACTTAACGAAATAATGGCTTGTTTGGATTAATGTTTAATCTATGTTTATGACCATCATAATTTCTGAAGGACATAGTTGATCGCGAGATGAAGACAAGCATAAAGTATTTTAGTGCTGTTTAAGTTACATTGTTGGTGTTAAGAGACCTGATTGTAATCATTGATCATGTAAGTCTCATTTTGATTCTTCCGTAGATGTTTGATTGATCAGTAAAAACCAAATAAAATGTGTTTAAATGCAGTCCAGGCATTGTTTTGTTGTTAGATGACTTGTATTCGTACGTGTGACGTATGGTGTAGCTGGATGTAGTCGGAAAATGTTAATGCATGAAAAATTAAAAAAAGTATAAGATACTATAGTTTCGAAGAAAGTAAATAATGTGTTTATGATAGTTTGCATTTTCTAAAGTATAATACTACTGTCACGTTGACTCTGTGCGTGAAACATGTACCACAAGTGATTCACGTTTAGTCATGGCAAATAATAAGCCACAGACGGTGCAAACTTTTCTATCAAATTATTATTAAAAAAAATACGAGTGCTTAATCTAGTTTATTGTTTAACAAAATTCATAAGGTGTTACGTAATGATGTATCTTGAATAATTTTCTCAAAGAACGTATACTTAAATACGATTATTACCTGTTCACCGTCCGAGCTAGGCAGAGAAGATAGAATGCCACTTATCAAGACTCTCCTTGCATCTTTTCCACCTTCATCAGGTGCTTTCGTAAGTCTCTTCTGATCTTTCGGAGCTACCAATATTAGTTATGTCATTTTTCTGTCATTCGATCTCCATTCAATCTTTTCAAATTTCGACCACCTCAGCATCCTTTATTCAATTCTTATTCCTGCAACCTCTTTCAATGTTATATCATTATATCTCATGATTCCTCACTTTATTTATCAATTTTACCTCACACCTATTTCTCCTAACCTACCTCTTTCAATAGCTTAAGTATTTGCTAAATTTAATGTTGTGTTCAACATTCCTACAAAAGATAATACCTTGTGATAAACTCCAATTTCTAATTCTCTCTCTAAAAAGACAACGCTCCCACAAGAAACAAATGCTGTGTCGCGGAGGACTTTACAAACATACAAGAAACGGATACAAGGAACACCCAGACTCAGAACAACAATTCGTGGATCACACAAAGTGTCGTACCATGTGGGGTTTGAACCCACAACACTCAGCGTAGGAGAGAGCGGCCTGACGACTGCTTAAACCACTACGCTATCCGTGCAGTCAATTGATTTTTAATTATTTTGTAAAGGCATGTTAAAATTACCAGCTGCACATAGCTTATAAAATATCTATGGCTACAGTTATAGGTATGCTGCATGAATCACCTGAAATTAAGTAGTTTTCTAAGCGTACTTGTACATTTGTGAGCCATTTATGTGTTTACGAAACTTTTACTGAAAAACCTTAAAAAAAACAAAACAAAAACTGTCTTAAAAAATTATTTACTACTCTCAGTTACTATCACATCATTATTCATAATTTTAATTACATTATTGTAAGTTACCCTAACAGAGTCAATTTAATTAGCAACAAGCCGATGTAGTTTTTGACTATCACATGTCAAATATTATTTAAAATAGGACTGAAAATCTTGTCAAAAGTTAGAAAAGAGACGGTGTAACCTACTTTTGATTCGTGGAAATCAAATAGAATATGATTTTATTCCAATGTTAAAACTTGTGAAATATTTCAAACAAAATTGAATTAAAAGAATTTCTTCTTTTTATTTTAGTGAAACAGTCGTTAGTCCCACCCGAGTTCTAAAGTTTTACGCTGGCTCGTGAATTCTGACTTCCGACTTAAACAATGTCTTCACCATGTTCCGAAGTTATTTATCTTATAACTTTTACTATTTTCTAAACACGTAAAGCTAGTAAACTGTGAATGGGAAGTGTTTACGTCATTCCATTCCTATAATGGTTAATCATACACCAGCAATACATATTTTATCTTTGATCTCGATATTGTTAGTCGTTGAATGAGTCAGCGTGAATGTTAATGCATTTCGGTTCCTATATCACGTTTCGTCAAATATGTATAATCGAATCGCTTCAGCGACGGGAACATCCATCACGACGATGTTTTCCTGCCGTTTCTTTTAAAGGGAATGTTTCATCAATGCAAATTTACATTTGGTTTTATCTTTTATTAAAATAAGTCGATTATGCGTGGAGACATTCGATTTGGTAACACTATATTATCACTTGGGTTGTGCGCAACGAGACCCATTTTAGAAATATTCACGTCAAAAAGATTCGGTTAAAATTGGAACTGATTTATTGAAAAACGACTGCTCCGTTATGCTCCGCGAAGACAGAGACCGTATTCGAGAGCCTCTTGGCTCTTTGCGGCGTCATTTCTTTTCACTGTTATAAAGGAAAGCTTCATTTTATACGGTCGTGCATGTCGGCAATAATCCGGCCCAGTTTGATGAGCCCTGTTTACGACCTATGAGAGCGTATCGCTTAAGCGACAAATAAATCGCTGACGATGCTAAATTTATAGGAGTTAATATATTTTTATGAGCGGAGGAACGACGACGTTGTACGTTCTATCTTTGAAATTTGATTATGAATTTAAATTTCAATACAGTTAAATATTTCCTTTACAGAATTACACAGTACCTATATTTAGGATTTTACTATGTTATATATTTTTATTTATCTATTCAATGATACATTTTTATGATTATTTATCTTTTTGCAAATATTTTTCATTTTGTCATTTATATATTATTTCAATTTTATAATATTTAAAAAAAGTAGGCCATATTTGCTATAAGAGGGTAGTTAGATGTTCAGTAAAATAAGACATTTATTATACAAGAACAGGGTTAAATTTTTTCAGTTACCCTTTTGCACTACGCGTTTACGTCATACTACGTCTACGTCTATACTTGAAATATATTAGTCTAGATATAAATCGTTAAAATATAAATTTTTTAATCAAACAAGTTTGAAGATAAACGAAGTTTTCACTGATCATTGAAAAAAATTGATCACACCTTAGATTTTCAGTTTACTTGCCAATTAAATGTGGAATCCAACAACTAATGAATAAACTAGTATGTTATACTCTTAGTTGATATCAACGTTTAGAGGGTAACGAAACATGCAAATAATACGATATCCAAACCATTGTATTTAAAGCTCCGGGTAAAACGGGTCAGGATGCAAACATGTAAGTGTCACGGTAATATGATGCCGGGAGATGTGTTGGTGGGGTATACATAATATTTATGTGTTGGAGACAAGGACATGTAGTGTGGAAAAGGAGCTCGCCTGGGGACCTCATTATAAAGTGCTAAGGCGGGTTCATTGCAGCCACCCACTTAGACAAACGAGCGAGATTATAACGGAGTGCATAGTGACTCTTGGCTCGTGTGATTGTTTCCCAGAGGTGCATAGTTGGATATTGGGGTCAATTTTGGTGTTAATAAGCTTATTCTATTTTAAATAAAATTAATAATAATTTCTTTTGGCGTGATTGGGAAAAATGGTGAGAGTGAATTTTAACGATGCGCGACACACACAAAACAACAGTCTGAAGTTAGTTGCTATCGACAGAAAACATCAAGTCTAAAGTTAGTTGCTAACGTGTATCGTATCAGTACAAATTATCAGTGTGAATAAATAAAAAATATATTGGCGTTTACATTAATTCAATCGTATTTATAACGGTGATAGATATTTTAATTTTTTAATTTTGGGTTGATACGCCATAGAAGTGTAACTTCTTACGGGCGTACATGAGTACACACACTCTGTTTTTTTACTGCACGACAGTATCCAATGATGAAAAACAGGACTAGTGAATCTTTATGAAATATTGTGCCCATAGTTTAAAAAATTTTTTACAAATAAAGTGTCTATTTTGTCTACGCCGTAACTTAATACATTTATAAACTTGTTTCGAGTCATTTTCTGGAAGTTTCCTTATAATTTACCATTAATATAAGAAGTTAAAGCCTTATTTATTAGATGATGTGAAAAAAGAGTTTTTCTTATTTATGTTGACACTAACTTTAGGCAGATTTCTTTCTTTCTATGTTAACAATTTTGACATCGAGTCCATGTATGATGACTTCAAAATGTGTCTAAATTAAATTAACTTTAGCATGGTATATAATAGAATTGCCACCATTGTTAAAACGTGAACATGCTGTCGAATGACGTCGCTTGCAGTAATTAGGTGTAATGTTACTGACGTGGCTTATGTTGGGACATTATTGCACACGTTACGACAACTACGTGAGAACCATTATAGCCTAGCGAAAGTCGTTTGGTTACTGAGGTTCAGTAAGCCTACTTCACTCTACTATATGTGTATTTAAAATGTAAATTCATTGGAATATAGACCCGTAAAGTACTTATTACATTTTATAAGTTATGAGAAAGTATGTGAAAATATATTGCCTTGTATAATTTGTCTAGTAGTAAAACTTTTAAGGGCACGTCTGCCAGTTGAGTATTTACTTAAAAGGCCTGCCCGATTAGTACAGTTTTACGCGAGTAATTTATTTTGTAGAGTGAGAAAAGTAAACTGAATCAATCGTCGTGTCTCCAGACAGATAACTTTGTAGACTTGTTTGATATATTTTCAATAGTTATCTAATTTTTAAATTATTGTACAGTTTGTAGATTTTATTTTCACTTCTTTTGGTTTGTTTGATTCTGCACACCAACATAAAACAGCCTTAAGTGTTATTGGGTAAAAATGCAGCATCACCCCCTTACCAAAACCCTTACATTGTGCAGATATGATTGATCGTGTGCCTTATAGCACTTAAGGCAAGATTCGATTGCTGCCGCCGCGTCTCTTTCACAACAATGCTATAAAATATAGTCAAAATATTGAAAAAAAAAACGTTATATACACACGTATCAGTTTTGATATAACCAAACATTTGTAGTGAGTCATTGTTACAGAGAAAAATTGAAACATTGTCCAAAAGTATTTTAAGATTTCATTTATAGTAAAGAAATAAATAAAATTGTATTAGAGTAAAACCACTACAAGAAGTGTATTAAATATTATCCCTTTGCAACATTAGCATAGAAAAGTATTTATTTATTTGTAAACTTCATGCACATATGTACATCGTCCGATTTAATGCACTTATCATTCTTTACCAGCCAACCTTTAGATGGTGTGGAAATTTAGTAAGCTAATGGCACCGCAGTTGAAGACAGGGGTTATGATTTTGCATCAATAAACATAAAGAACTCTCATGCACTTATATTACATATACAATTACACACAAACAAAAATGAATCTGGACATATATTTATACATACAAATATATAAACTTTACATTCGTACACTGTAGATGTTAGAATTTTAGGAGGTCCAAGATTAATTATTGTGATCCTGTCATCTCGTCAAGAGGTAGTTATTTACGTTCTTTTTAAATGAAAAACGACTTGTTGACATTCTCATTTCGAGTGGGAGTGTATTCTATAATGATTCTGCTTGCACAGAGAACGGAGAGTCCATAAAGTTGGATTTGTGAGAGAAACTCAAGAGAAGTAAAATTATTTGGTGAGATAAGATATCTATCGTGATTTCAGGATAAGAAACGGAGGCCGGGACCAAGGTATGAGGGTGAGAATGGAAAGTTGAAGAATGAACAAAGAGAAGTCAGTGCTCGCTGATTGGGGCACTGGCGATAAGGTAACCTTTTTAATAAGAAACGTCAAATTGAATATGAAATAACACACATCAAGATAGTCAATTAAACAAATAATTATTGAAAGCGTGGGTAAAATTTCCGATTTAGGACGCAGGAGGTTTGCAGATATTCTGTTATTTTCTAATTTTTTCAGATGCATGCACCAGAAACTATGTATCCTTTGAATTTAAGGATGTGATTTAGGAAGTTTCAGTATGTAATAAAGGAAGATTAGTTCCTGGTGGGAAAAAACGGGGACAGGGAGTTGACCTTGAACCCAAGTATTTTGGTGTTGGCAATTGTGATGAGTGGTTTGAAGGAAAAGGACACGAATACTAGCTGATTGGATGATCTAAAGTAGATTGCGTGTACAGCAGAAGTTTGAGACTATGAGGTCTATATTTAAATCTCCCATGGTGAGTGTGCCGACTCTAAAGATTCCAAAACTGTTTAAATACTGGAAAAGTAGTTGACAAGTGGAGGGCAATAAACTGCACCAAAAATAACGTTAACTCACATCGTCACACAAACCTCTAGAAAGAGATATTCGGTAGTGGAAATGTTGAAAGAGGAGGCGGGTAGTATTTTATACTGTAAAACACTACGAAAGTACACAGTGATGCCACCACCTCTTTTATCCAAGCGTTCATTACGAATAAGGAAGAAACCAGTGAGAGGGTAGGAGGTGGAGGGAAGGTGAGGCTTGAGCTAGGTCTCCGAAATCAGGATGGCATGAACGTCATTGTCTGTAAAAATCTCAGTTAAATAACTAATGTGACTATATACTCTGTGCGTTAATATGCCAAATATTTAAGAGAGGATTTATCTGTTTGTACTACATTTATTTGACAGTAAAACACTTATTTGTTAGTTATGTTCAAGTTTACTTTCAGAAAAAATGAAGTGTCGTTAAATACTGTAAACTATTTCTACCAGATAGATACTAACTAACTGTAATTACTCCCAGTTTAATTAACTAGGAGATATTTCGTGCTATTCACGCGAATGCTTATCGTACCAGGAAGACGAGTGATAATCTCGAAACAATTATGGTATATACTTGCCACGTCGGGCCATGTGGCACCGTGTGGGTGACAAAATGCGCCTGACGCGTCGTTGACACATGCAAAATTACATTACGTACACCCCTGCAAACTGTCACAGCTCTCAGTTAGAATTGTTTTACCCGCATCAAATAACATTATTGGCGCAAAATTCAAGAGAGGCAATTTTGTATTAGATTTGCCCCTTTATTATACATGTTAATGAACAAGTTAAAAGGATTCATTTAATTAAATCTACGCATGATAAAATTCTATGTTACAAACTCAGAAATTGGTGTATTGATAACGCTATTCGTTTGTGTCAATGTCAATATCGTTGTTTAGGGTTTCACTCATCGCCTAGACACCGCACCTGTCTCTTAATTGATGTAATGTAATTTATGAACAAGAGTTCTGGTATCTTGAGCTAGCCCTGGTGGTTATCACTCACCGAAGAAAGTTAGAAAGAGTAGTATTTTCTTTTTTTTCGGAGTAGCGAAAATAATTATTATGAATAATAGAGTAATTATTTACATTAACAAATAGGGGTTGCGCAGGTACGATGTTAATTTTCTTAGGCGGCGGCCTATGTCCTGCGGTGTTCCACAGGGGTCTGTCCTCGAACCACTCCTGTGGAATATGGGATACGACTGGGCTCTTCGAGGACGTCTGCCCCCCGGGCTAGGCGTAATTTGTTACGCAGATGACACATTGGTCACAGCCCGGGGAATAAACTTTCAAGAGGCGGCGCGCCTGGCCACCACGGGTGTCTCTCTGGTGGTCGAGTGTATTGAGGCGCTGGCTTTGCAGGTGGCTCTGGATAAGACGAAGGCCCTTTTGTTCCATGGGTCCAGTTGGTCCACCCTCCGGCGCCTCCATCATAGTAAATTCGGTCCTCGTACCGGTTCAGGCTTTCTCCAAAGCTAGTCGGCGCTGCTTCTGCCCTTGGGCGACTTTTGCCCAATTTGGGTGGAGCCAGCGTCGCGACGAGACGGCTATACACGGGGGTTGTCCGGTCAATGGCGCTGTATGGCGCACCGATGTGGGCGGCGGCTCTGACTGCCCAGAATAGGGCTCGCCTCTGGTGCCCTCAGAGGATATTGGCGGTTAGAGCCATACGCGGTTACCGCACCGTATCGACGGAGGCGGCGTGCGCCTTGGCCGGAACTCCCCCCTGGGATTTGGAGGCAGAAGTGCTCGCCGAAGTTTATCGGCAGACGGCTGACTTTCGGGCGGGTAGCGGCATACAGAACCCGCCCGAAGAGATACGTGAGTGGCGTGAGGCCGCTCGTCGAGCCACGATGGCTCGGTGGTCGTTCCGGTTGGAGTCTCCACGTGCTGGCTTTGATCTCGTGGAAGCTCTCAACTAGGAGGGATCTGGATGTCGTAATAGTAGCGGTTCCCGGATCCCTCCTATCTCAGGCGCAGAGTGGCACACCGTGTGGTTTTAGTCGGTCCGATTCCGACACACCACCTCGCCGTAAACCCCGGTGGGGTGACGGCCCGAGGGGGTTTCCACATGTTAAAAAAAAAAAGAAAAAGAAAGGGTCCCATGTTAATTGCTCCGTGATTGTTGAACTGATATTCAGATAAAACCGGTTGAACTTGTGGACCAACCAAGATAATATTGGGAATAATAAAGGCTAAGTACATAATGAAGATTACGTTTAATTATTTTTATATCTTTGGAAAAAAAATTGCACTTGACATTTGAGTGAGATGCAAGAATAAAATCCGAAATTATTTTTCCTTTGAGGTACATAGGCCATTACATTTATTTTTGAACAGAGTTCTAAGAAAATACTGACAAGTACTAGTCACTCACTGTTGGCTTGTTGAGCTCCACAATTGCAATGAAAGAATCTTAACAACAAGCAGTTAGCTATGTCGCTGCTCAAAGATACTAATTAAGCTCATTACTTTTTTGAAAATACATTATTTGCCTAAATAAAAGGAAAAAACACAACAAAGATTTATTTTTATCAAGTTTCGTGTGTTTACTTTGCCTTATTACTTAACAAATATTATTATAGACATGTATCTTACCATAAGTAAATTTTGGGTAATGTCTCTGAACAATCTTGCTAAGTTTTTATACGATTTGGTTCAGTTTCTTAATTCGTTGTAGATTTAAATGATTTGAATGTTTACTAAGTCAAATATCTGTATCGAAAAGTGGCATTTAGACTCTTTAGGTTAGTCTATCTTGATGATTTTATCAATAGTCATAATACTTCGTTTTTAATACCGGTCAAAAGAAGTAAGGAGATAAAGTCAGCTGTATCTCTACAAGTTTATCACATGTTCTGCGATTGCTTTAGTGAGCAAATGAGAAAATATTCCAACGGTAACAATTTTATACTTAAGTAAAATGATAAACATTTGATTGTTATACCATAAACGTTGCAAAATAGCTTCACTTTCTGTGTAACGCTGAGGAATTTTTTCTTCTTTTATCTTTGTAACAAGTGGAAACATATAGGAGGAGGCGACGTCTACGTGTGCTCTACGTCGCCTAAAATAGAGAGTTTACCCATAGATGAAACATATATTTCTAAAAATAAATATTCAGCAATTTTAAAGCAGTTTCCACAAATCTGATTTTAAAGTTCAACCATGTTCAAATAAGTTAAATTTCAATAACCGTAATTTTATAAGCCGAATTGTGGAACGTACATTTGTGTTTAATATAATATGTGCCTGCTGATTCATGTTTATTTTCGCACTGAATTTTCTACTGATTCTTTTTATTTTGCTTATTATTACATATCTATTTTTTTTAGGACTATAGTATTTAGTAGCAGATGACTGGAGATAAAACTAAGTTAATTTTAAGTAATAGTATTATAATATTTTTTATACCTATATTACATATATAACATATAAAAAAGTGTTTAATTTCATAAATCAGATTTATGAAGGAGTTTTTGTGTTTTCTTTCTGACACAAAACGTCATCTAGTTTCAAACTATACACAGCTTGTGTTATGAAAGTTAGAATGACTGATAAACTTTTCTTTTGTAAAACATACATATTTTACCTAAATTCCGAAACAAAAATTTGCAGAACATACAAACATTAAGTCAGAAAAGGGATCGAATCTGATACCTCCCGCCTGCCTCGGTGTCGCTTTCACGTACGCTATCACTGTGCCATTGTTCGTTTCTCTCGTTACTTATTAGATACTTGACACTGTGGAATAAGTGTGTTTTCGTTACTAATTAAGTTAGTGGGATTTCTGCGATCTATACAACAATAAGGAAGCTAACACTTCAGTTCAGCGCCATAAGAACTCTCTTGTCACGGTAATTTTATCTACACAATATTGTAACTAGTGTATGTTTCGGAAATAATTAGCTATAGCGGCGTGGTATATAAACACGTGACAAGGCTGCCCGCTTACAGTTAAGTAAAGTTAAAAGCCCGCGTAAAGTTGTAGAGGCCGTCCCAGGCCAACAGCTAGCTCATATCAAAAATAAAAAAAAAAAAAAAAAAAAATGCGCGCTTACAGTAGGTAGATAAAAATGATCGCTTCAATTTTAAGTTTCCTTCTAGTTTTGTAGTAGTGAACATTAAACTTCAAAAGAAGAAAAACGTTTCAAATGAAAATAAAGAGAAATAAAAATAGGTTTTATTTTCTGTAAAAATATAATACTTGTTTAATAGTTTCCAAAATAAAAAATAAACCTTATTAACTACCATCAATAACCAGGTCAGGTTTTTTTTAAACTATAATAATATTTATTCAAGGAATGGTTTCACAAAATTCTCTTATACCGATGTTAACAAAGATAACAGTGACACATAAGATAAGAGGTTGTCGTCGACGCCCATTCTAATATAAATTGTGTTAAAGTCATTTTGTTGTGGTTGTCTTCTGACTTAGGCCTCCTATAATTCTCTGCGCCTATTTCGGTTCAGTGTTTAATCCCTTTGGTAGATCATCCTCCTATCTTTTTACCTGAGGAACCATTCTCTAACTTTTTAGTTCATTTCTCTACTTTAGAGCTCCACATATGTTCTGTCCATTCTCATTTCAACGATCTTGTTTTCATTCTTACCTAACTCGGTTATTTCTCTAAATTTTATGGCTTTCCATTTATCCCTTAGTCGTAGATCCAGCATACTTCTTTCCATGCCTTTTTCCACGAATGAAATAGATAAGTATGTTCATTAAAAATAAATATTGTGAGTAGTGATTGATGGTTTTAATAATCAAATGTAATATCTTTATAAATAAGATGCTGAAAAATATTTGGACCTCGACTGAGACCTATAAAAAGTTTTATTGTTAGATTTAATATAACTTTACACCCAAGTAATTTAAAAAATGTTATCTTTGGGTGCATTATTGCAGAATTCAAACAAATAAAATCACCATAATATAGTCTATGATCGCTCTTTGCCATATTTACTTGATATTTGTATTGTTAGTTGAGCTTATTTCAATAAAATATTATAAAGTTACGCACGCTTACTGCTTAGAAAAACACCACCACGTCCATTCATCACTGTTGCACATTCATGACTGTGGGTACACCGAGTGTATACGAAATCGGCGCGTCAGGAATAGGAGTGAACAAGGATAATCAGGTTAGTTTGAAAATATCACACATTATACTTAAATATGAATGTGCAACTGTAAATATTCCAAAATTTAGTAATTATATTAAATTGAACTAGAACTAGTAACTAAACCTCCCTAAAAATTTTAATATACTGTTTAGAATTTGAAACTTCCGCTTGTACATTGGAGTTTTTATAGTTTTTCTGTTGTTGTTTTTCAGAAGATACGTGTGTACATTAAAAATATGTTGCAGCTGATTTACTTGTTATACAAAATATATATAAATCTAACCTTTTATTTATTTATTAATTATTATATAACTTATATTTATTTATTAATTGTATTTAAGATTAATGTGAGACCAGGCAATTTTGATAAAGAATTAACATTGCAAGCTTAAGATACGCATAACGACAATCTTATACTCTTGAACACTTAAAAATATTGTTATATTGCGTTTACGTAGGCAATTGTTATTTTTGCACAAATAATGTCGTTTATATTACATAAAAAATATGAAATGAATGTTTACTTAAAAAACAATGAAATGAATGTAACTTACTTAAATATAAATGAAATGTTATGTAAACGAATGAGTTGTTGCCGTATAAACATTGTAAACATTATGTTAAATTGTCAACTTCATATTATTGTTCTCCTAATTGCATACTGTAAACATTTTATTGTAATAAATCCACCTGACTGAATTTATTCCAACAGAAATAAACATCCCACAATTGTTATTTTACATTGTTATTACATACATTCATTTCGTAGACATACAGCGGAGTGACATTCAAATAATACGATTGATTACTAGCTATTTGTTTGTCCGAAACATCCGCAGTACGGATTGTGCTGACATGTTCAATCATTGATTTCACGAACAATTTACCGAAACTACGGTAATTGAATATTATTATTTGAATGTGAGCCCACCTGTTCGTGTAACTGCCTCATATTATTTACTTTTGTCTTGGCACGACGTGGTATACATATCCTTATAATACGTTGTTTGATATTGTATATAGTTTACCAATTTAGAAAGGTCGTAATAGATATCTGTTTCAGATTTTCGAAGTAAAAGTGATTCTAACGATCCAAATTGTAGAGACTCTTGATAGTTATTTTGTACTCATTAAGTTATAAAATTGTTATAAATTTGTCCATGTGGTGACGGATTAAGAATACATAGTGTTACCACCCCTATTCATCCCGTGGGTGTCGTAAAAAGCGACTAAGGGTCAGGAAATAGTTTATTCATAAAAACATCATTATAAAGGAAAGGCAAACTAGAAACAAACCCTATTCCAACCTGTCTGGCCAGCGTGGTATAGTAGGTCAAAACCTCCTTGCTAAGGAGAGGTCTATGTCCATCAGTGGACTATAAAAGGCTGTTGATGATGATGATGAAGAAGTTATAAGTTATTGGCCAGTTTGTTTCCTTACTCTAGTATGTACGAGTATCTCTTCGATCTTAGTCTCTTTGAGTTACTGCAGTTTAAGTCTTTTGTTCTCACCAGACACTAACGCATTCAGGCTAGTAGATGTGTATATCTTTTATATGCCTATTGATATTAATAGTTTTAGAGTTCAAGAAACGAACTGATTTCAGATAGTGTTATTAAAATTATTGGTAAATGTGTATAATTGTTTAAAATATTACATTCAAATATTTAGAAACGTTTAAGATAATCTTTAGATTTAAAATTTTTCTTTAAGGATTTTGCAAAATTCAGGAGAGATGGCTGCATAAAACGATAGATTTTTAACATATATTTTATTCTATCATGATCCAAAAGTCTATTATATTTATTTTGAAGTAGTTAGTTAGTTCAAGATAAATAAAAAAAATATCACGAGACATTCAATCCCGTCGAAATTCGAGCATTCAGCGATCTCTAGTTAAAAATAATTCCAACCGAATCACTGTTTTTTTGACAAATTTCATTTGAAATAAATATACAAGTTTTCAAATGAATTTTACGGTATTAGAGGCGCTGCGTGAAATACAGAGATTATATACAGAATCTATAACAGCTTAGCGTTTGGACACAGGTAATTAATTTAAGTCGCGTTGTTCAACCAATAACAAGACTCTAAGCCCTGGACAGTGTACAGTATATAGAACGCATGTAAATTATGTGATATTCAGGTACGGCTTATGTAATTCAGATGACATTATTGCCTTCAATGGTTATTAATATAAATTAGATCCATGTATTCCCACCGAGGAGGTACACTATGATGTTTCGAAATATTGAACAGTTGTGGCCATAATTATGCTACGTATCAGGTGTTATGAGCAATTTACGATGTTGTAAATACTCATGATAGTTATTTAGTGGCTAAAGTATATTTATCAATATAATAAATTCGATATATCGAAATAAATCGAGTTTTTTCATATTTTTATTTAATAGATATCCTTCACGAGGTGAAGCAATTTTTCACAGCGGTGAAAGATAAAATAAAACCTTTATCAATTTACACCTTTAACATTTAAATTAAATCAAATACATCTAAAATATGTTTTAAATAATAGGCTGCACTAGCATGGGTTGCCATACTGCATTGTCTAGATTCGAAATGAGTATGGCGACTGCCGCTCTTGGATTCTGTTTATGCTTTTCATCAGGCAGCACAGAGTCACTTCGGTACGCCCTAAATAAAAAAAGCTTTTTATTAAATATACTAAATAAATTATACTAAATAAATTTAGGCTTTCCCTGGGAACTACAGTATGGGGCTCTTCAAGAAAGGGGTAAATAGGTTTTTGAAGCGTCGGCAACGCGCACATGATGCCCCTGGTGCCACAGGCGTCCATAGGCTGCGGTAACCGCTTACCATCAGGCAGGTATAAAATAAATAAATAAATAAATTATATTATAATATATTTGCAGTTAACTGTGTAACACGCTTATCTTTATTTTGTATAATAAATTCAAAATGGTGTGTATGTATTGTTACGATAGAATAATATAATTTAAGAAATGTCATACTCATAGTTGTTGTCGTACAGCTGACTTATTTTCGACATTTTTTTTAAAAGGTCCATTGGTCTACCTGTGACCACGAGGAGTAAGGCCCGTTCGAAACGTCGGGAAAGAGAAGCTAGCGCAAGTTTCCGAATAATTTTATAACGAATAAGTCCTGCTGTATAACAAAAACTATGTGTATGTGTAAAAGTAGCGAAAGTCTAAAAACAGATATGTCTTATTATTAATAAGTTTGCAGGATTCATATCCAGTAGATGTCAATTAGAGCATTATTGTACTCGTGGTTGTTGTTATTTTTGATTGTACATAAGTTTTGTCAGTTACAATAAAAAAAAAATTGTATGTGATACTCATGGGCGCCGGGGGCCGTGCAAGAGGTGCGCTTGTACCCCCCTGGCAGACAAAGAAATACATAGGAAAACACATTTTTTTAGCATATTTCATAAAAAATGACAATTTCATAGGTAAAATTTAGTATAGTTCTATATTTGATATAAGTTAATAGTAAGTGTAGATGTAGATGCACATTACAGTTTCGGCAACGCCATTCTGAAATTGATCTCAGTAGTACAGGAGTCAGAGATTTGTATTTATTTATTTGTGACATCTTGGGTTTGTATTTTCGTAGTAAATAAATCTGTAAATCGAAAGTATCATCAGAGTCACTTTCTCTCACCCAAGTTGCGATTCAAAACAGTCTGACAAATTTTTATATTTACTTGGTCCAACCAAGCAAATGTTTTGCTGCAGTGATATACTGGCCTTAGGAATGGTTGTATATAACCTCCTGAATGTTGCGATGTTGAAATTAAAATTAAATGGTTATTTCACAAAAAACACCATTCAAGATGAAAGATTTTACTGTTTACTACAAATTAAACTTATTCCTACCCTCGTATTTCGTCTTCTTATAACTGCGTCTTCTTAATAACTGCATTCGATTTGTTTATAATCTCCGTAAATATGACCATGTATCCTCTTTCCGTTCGCAGCTCAACTGGCTACCAATTCGTCTACGCCGAAAATTACGCGCGCTCTCTGTCCTATACTCTATACTCAATAACCCATCTTCGCCAACATATTTAAAATGCTATTTCCAACTCATATGTAGCAATCACGACAGAAAGCTTCGGTCCTCTAACAATCTTCTCCTTCGTTGCCCCTCCCATACATCTGAGTTTGTTGGCTCATCTTTCTTTGTGCAGTCTGTTCTTCTCTGGAATGAGCTTCCCCTCGAGGTCAGGATGGCTACCAACGGTTTTTCTTTCAAAAAAAAAGTGAAGCAGTGTCTACTGAAGCAACTGTCAGAATCCACCAATACATGATTATCATCTTATACTTGTTATGATATTTATTTGTGTATGTATGTATGTATGTATATAGATTTATATCCACTTAAGTATGTATATGTATCTATTTATGTATTTATATAAATTTTAGTATATGATAAGTTTGTACATATATGTTTATTTCTGTTATTCAACATCACCTGAAACGCACCTACTTCCTATTTTCTCTGCATCACCCAAAGGTCGACTGGTAGAGAATGCCTTAGGCATTAAGTCCGCCTATGTACATAAAGTGCATGATGTATAATAAATAAATAAATAAATAAATATTTCCCACCACTGGACATCTCACTAGGCCGTCATATTGTGGATTATCATGTTGCTGCATTGTCTGCATGATGAGGATGGTGATCAGCACTCTTGGATTCTACTCGTGCTTCCCATCAGGCAGAATAAAGTAATTTTTGCAGGAAATTAAAAAAAATAAAACTTTGTATCTTAACGCAAAATAACTCCATGAACATTGTTTAATTTAGGAACAGTAATCATGGAGTCATATGCTATTACGAAAACGCGTCAAGGTGCTAACATAACACTTAAGAACCCCAAAATAGATGGCACTTAAGTGTATAGTGTCGCGGATAATGTGTCAACATTTTGTTTTATGATACACAATGAACAAAACATTGAATAACTCTGTGGCACATGAGGTGATGATATTATTGAAGTACTATAAATAGTACTTCAATTATGTACTTAATAAAAAGTAAATAATATAATTATGCATATAAACACAAAAATTGTGATGGACTCTTTTATTGGATACATTATACATTAAAATTAAGTCGGTACAGTAGGTAGTACCCCTACGATAAGTTTATGTTGTTCTACGTGCAAAGTTTGCAACAAAGTTTTGTCGATACTACAGCTATACTTTTAGTTGATTTCAAGGTGAGAAAATACACGGCTGTTTAGGAATGGCGTACTATGTTATGTGCGTAGCCTCACGTCTCGTCCATTATCAAACACTGGCTTATTTATTTTACACTCGTACCTTCAATGAATACCAACTTCTGGTAATCCTAACTAAAACTTCTGATAAACATAGTTCTATAGTAATAAATGCTTGCATATATAAATTACTACCACACTCAGAGGAAATAATTGAACTCATCACACAAGTATTATACAGCAGTTAAGGTCATTAACCACAAACAATGGTCCGTTTATCAGCTATTTAATAAGACTAGGTTTGATGTAGATCATTTTGTCATTTTAATCGTTCTAATGGCTACATTACCGTGTGATTGTAAGATATGTAAATGACAGGGAAGAATAGTCTAAAAGAAAAGAGAAAATTAGAACATACGTTGCACGTTCGTTATGAGAAAAACGTTGGCTCGATATTATGAAAAATGAGAAAATTAAAAATATTGATGTTAACACAAAAGTGGACTTGGCAAAATTTATTGAAAGGTTTGAAACTAGCATTTTAAATTCTCTATCCAGTGTGGTGACGGATTAAGACAACGGAATGTAAGGCCAAAAACAGACCTACGTCCAGTAAAGGGCTATTAAAGGTTGTCTATATGTTGACTGTGTCCTTAACAGCCATTGTCGCCATAAGGTATACGAGTATATAACAGTGTTAATCACAAAAATACATTTCTTGTTTATTGTAGTTACTTGTTTCATAGTCCAACAAATATTTAACAGTGACACTTAACACTATGAAAAGAACTACAAAAGCTCGTAAATGGCGCGTCGCCGTCGTCATCTCGAGACACAATCGTGTTTCAAGACATGTAATGACGTGTTCAGAACGTTTTCCAATAACAGTTAAACTCGTATTTTTACGCTTCATGTACTGAAGCCATGCAATGTAACGTTAAGTTGCGTACAATTCAATCAGCCTCTTCCCACTCAAACTTCGCTCTCTGCCAACTTTCTTTGACTGCTTTCTTAATCGAGTTGCCGTTAACTTTATAAAATGCGCCCGTGTGCCTGGTTTATGTTTTCGACGCTGGTTAAGAGCTTTTCAAGAGTTCTCGTATTCGTTAGGAAACTTCCTTAGTTGATGACGTGATTGAAAGGTTTTTTGAGACCGGCCTTGTAGTGTTCTTTATTCAAACACAAATTACGATAGATATTTTTCAAGATTTTTTTGTTTTTTTTTCGGTACAAATAAATACTGGCTAAATGCATTTAATGGTCACTTGCTACGAAATCTTGTCTCTGCATATAAAGGTGCAACTTAAAACTTTACAGCTATGAAGGGTACACCTAAGGGACTAATAGGTCTAAAGAAATAAATATTAGAAATTTTTGTAACAGTTTAAGCATGTGCTTTTTTATTTATTATTTATCCACCAATGACCTTCTTAATATTGTAAACTAATAGTGTTCTTCTACGATTTATGTACACACTTTTTATTAAAAAAAAATCCATTCAGGATACTTTGGTATCAAACTTATATAAACTTAAATTACGATATATTTTTAGCACTCTTTTATTAAATTCATGTATGTATGTGCATGTTTGTTTGTTTGTAATCGACTATTGTAAGCGTGTTTTATTTCAAATTCTAATTTCTTTCACTTTCAGGCATCAGACGTCTGCAAATTAGTAGAAATTACGCTGCGAGTTTTCAGAATATACAATATAGTCATAGTCATACAATTTTGAACATGTCAAGTTAATATTAAGCTTGCAAAAGACAGTGATATTTGCTTATCAAATAAAGTACATGAATGCCAAGCGTGCCGTTACCATAAAATATTACCTACATTTTATGAATTCTGTGTGCAAATGTGCAACTGGCAAGAAATATTTGAAACGTTCCGTGTGATGACCCTCAAGAGACAAAAGTATTTGTTTGAAAAATGTACTGCTATATTTAATATATATTCATTTAATTTTAAATGACAAAGTAAGATATTATACGTACATAACATTGAACATACTTTATTTTATTCTCTTTTATTTATTGACTTTAAATGATCGTACAATAATTAAAGAGTATTATTAATTAGAACAAATAATTATTCAAAGACTGAAATCACAGTATTAATTAATGACTTCCCCGTTCCACATTGTTGAAATTACTTTCAAAGAAAACCGCTCGTAACAAATTTTATAATCTGTAACGATCTTCAATAAACAATCCATCCAATACCACAATCATCTAGATCCAGATATCATCGTTTTTATCAAATAATCAAATTTAGAAACCCTAGCTTTACTGTTTTGCTATGGACAATAATAACTATAACATTTTTTATTATAACTAAACTTAATTGATAAAATAGCCACACAAATATACGAATTACACTATACAGTGGTGTTAACTCGTACTATTAGCCCACTTTAAAGCCTGCAAAGATGTCTGCGGATTACGGATGGCGTAGTGGTTTAAGCGGTCGCCTCGCTGCTTCCTACCGCACAGAAGTGTTGTGGGTGCGATCCCTAGATGAGACAACACTTTGTGTGGTTCACTAATAGTTGTTCTGAGTCCGGGTTTTCTTTGTGTGGTGAGTTGTCTTTTTTCTTAAATTAATTCTGTAATATTTTCTTTGGATTTAAATAATAATGATCGTTACCGGCATGAGCACCTGTGACTCTAGAGTCATAAGTGCAGTGCCTTTAGGTGGTTTATTCTTTTTATACTGTATATTATAGTGGTATATTTGACCTCAGCCCGTCTCTACGCAGATAACATAGCAGTATGCAAAAAGCTAATACCCAATTACCAGTTAAGTAAACTTTCATATTCAGGTCAATTTTAAATGAACAATTTATAGAACGTTAGTCTTAAGTTAGCGCCTCTGTATTCACTTTATGAAACATATTGCTTATTCGCATGCGACTTTAAAAAATATTTTTATTTTAGCATCAAAATTTAAATTGTAAATTGCGAAGTATGAGGAATAGAAACTATACCGCGGTAGTATTTAAATGTAGGTAAATTAAGTACGGTAATAAAGTCCATTACAGTCACGAACGCATTGCTACTGGTCTCATTACAAGAATGAAACGAACTGCAATTTGGTTACAAATGGATCGAATGCGACTGAAATAGCTATAATATTGAGTAATTACTTATTTTAAATTTTATTAAAAGTCGACTGAACATTTATTTCATTAAATTTTGAGGTATCAGACATAAGACGGGTATTATCAAAGATCTTCTTTTTAGAATTACGTAAAGGATTACGTAACGTCCATTTGGTGACGGATTAAGAATACGCAGTGTTACCAGCCCTATTCATCCCGTGGGAGTCGTAAAAGGCGACTAAGGGAACAAAGTAAGCAAGACAACATTATTACAAAGAGAAGGAAAACTTGAGACAAACTCTATTCCAACTCGTCTGGCCAGTACGGTATAGTAGGCCAAAATCTCCTTGCTAAGGAGAGGCCTATGTCTAGTAGAAGATTATAAAAGGCTGTTGACGATGATGATGATCATGATGATGAAAGGATTTGTAAGAAATAGTAGACACAGCATTAATCTCGGGATTTAAGTTAGAGCATAGAGTTAAGTTCATGAAGAGCGGGAAGCTGGTCCTACTACGGAAGCCGGGACGGCCGGCCGATTCGGTCGCGGCTTATAGGCCCATCGTGTTGCTGGACGAGGCGGGTAAATTGTTTGAGAGGATAATCTCTGCCCGCATCGTCCGGCACCTCTGCGAGGTGGGCCCTGATCTGTCGGACGCCCAATACGGGTTTCGAGCCGGGCGTTCGACAGTCGATGCTGTGTTGCGCCTGAGGGCCGTGACCGAAGAGGCGGTGAGCTGTGGCGGCGTGCTGCTAGCGGTGTCGTTGGACATCGCCAACGCATTTAATAGTCTGCCATTTAGCTGCATCAGGGAAGCACTCCACTACCACGGGGTGCCAGAGTACCTGAGGCGGCTTGTGGCAGACTATCTTGAGGAGCGTACCGTCATGTACGAGGACCGAGATGGTATTTTGAGGCGGCGGCCCATGTCGTGCGGTGTTCCACAGGGGTCTGTCCTCGGACCACTCCTGTGGAATATGGGATACGACTGGGCCCTTCGAGGTCGTCTTCCCCCCGGGCTGGGCGTAATTTGTTACGCCGATGACACATTGGTCACGGCCCGGGGGGGCGAACTTTCAAGAGGCGGCGCGCCTGGCCACCGCGGGAGTCTCTTTGGTGGTCGGGCGCATTGAGGCGCTGGGTTTACGGGTGGCCCTAGATAAGACGGAGGCCCTTTTGTTTCATGGGCCCCGTCGTGGTCCACCCCCCGGCGCCTCTATCGTTGTCAATTCGGTCCTCGTACCCATTAAGGCCCAGATGAAGTATCTGGGCCTGATCCTAGACGGCAGGTGGCTCTTCGACGAGCACTTCCGACAGCTTACTCCAAAGCTGGTCGGCGCTGCTTCTGCCCTTGGGCGACTTTTGCCCAATTTGGGTGGAGCCAGCGTCGCGACGAGACGGCTATACACGGGTCTTGTCCGGTCAATGGCGCTGTATGGTGCACCGGTGTGGGCGGCGGCTCTGGCCGCCCAGAATAGGGCTCGCCTCTGGCGCCCTCTGAGGATATTGGCGGTTAGAGCCATACGGTTACCGCACCGTATCGACGGAGGCGGCGTGCGCCTTGGCCGGAATTCCCCCGTGGGATTTGGAGGCGGAAGTGCTCGCCGAAGTTTATCGGCGGACGGCTAACTTCCGGGCGAGTACCGGCATACGGCCCGAAGAGATACGCAAGTGGCGAGAGGCCGCTCGTCGAGCCACGATGGCTCGTTGGTCGTCCCGGCTGGAGGCTCCACGTGCTGGCTTTGCCGCCGTGGAGGCTCTCCAGCCGGTCATCGCCGAGTGGGCAGGGCGGCAGCACGGGACCCTTTCCTTCCGACTGATGCAGGTCCTTTCGGGGCACGGTTGCTTCGGGAAGTATCTGCACTCGGTCGTCAGGAGGGAATTGAGTCCCGCCTGTCACCACTGCGACTGCAGTGAGGACTCGGCTCAGCACACGCTAGCAGTTTGTTTTGCTTGGGCGGCACAGCGTGTGGTCCTCACTGCAGTTATTGGAGGTGATCTCTCGCTACCGGCCGTCATACGCTCCATGGCCGGTAGCGACAGTTGTTTTACCGCGGTCGCAACCTCCTGCGAAGACGTAATTTCGCGGAAGGAGACGGCGGAGAGGGCCCGGGAGGACGATATCCACTCGGACCCAATTCGCCGCCGGCGAGCCGGGCGGCGGAGGCGCGCATACCAGCGCCTCATGCCGCCTTGAGTGTGGTCGCGGGTGGACGGGACGGGTTTTCCCCTCCATCCGCTATAGTGGCCAGCCGCGAGGAGGTGATGTGCACGTGTGCCGTACGTCACCTAAATAGAGAGTTTATCCGCAGATGGTGCCCGCTTTAGTGGGTAGGCGCTAGGAGGGAACTGGATGTCGCAACAGCAGCGGTTCCCGGATCCCTCCTATCTCAGGCGCAGAGTGGCACACCGTGTGGTTTTAGTCGGTCCGATTCCGACACACCACCCCACCGTAAAACCCCGGTTGGAAGTGATAATAAATACTTGTTAAGAAAATGTTTTACAAAATATAACCCTTCATCATTCATTAAGTCATGAAATCTTTTTGAAATCTGATTATGGCAGGAATTCTTAATGTTGATGCAAGTCGTGGCACCAACTAAGATAGAAGTCCGGGTTGTATGTCAGTGGCGACAGCGGTGACATCCGGCCAAATGTAAATTTAACAAAATAAATCGGTGACTGCGATACCTATCACCAAACTCCGCACGAATTGAGGAAAAAGATCCATTTAAATGTAGATTGTCTCCGGTAATACTTCCATTTGTTTTTGTCTCGGAAACCACATTTGAGATACGATTCCAACTCGAAATCAGTTTCGTGGTCTCGTAACACTAGCATCTCACTCACAGAAGCCTCGGTTTCTTTGATACGCTTTTTTCCCGCTAAACAAATAAAATTGGTACGACATTTAGTTGTTATATGTTACAGGAAAGCTATAAGTTTATTCTGTGGATTCGTTCATGGGAATGTATATTTTATCAGGTATCCTAGACTTAATGGAAGATAAAGTAAATGATTGTCAGCGGATGGATGCGGACTGCCCATGAGCGGGTTTGATTGGTGTTCTATGGAAAAGGACTTCGTTCGGCAATAGACGACATTTGGCTAAGAAGAGAAGAGAAGAAGAAATAAACTCATTTATACATACCCACATAAATATGTTAGTTGGGTATTAAAATAAAATAAACAAAAGTTAAGTTTATGAAATTACATAAAACGGACCGATATTGTATCACTAAACCTTATTAGTGAGTGAAAAGTTTTCTGTCATAAAACAGAATGAGGAAATCGAAAGAACGTCGTAAAAAATTAAGTGTTCAATCATTTCATTTTTCATAAAATTTATATTATAGTCATTCGATACTACTTTGTGCTTTACGTAGTTTAAATTATTGTCTGCGTCGTTTGAAAACTTTTTAATAATGAAATCAAAGAAGTTAAACTTACGTTATGATGTTAAAAACTTTATATAATAATCTACGAAGATAATATAGATCATTACTATCGTACAACACATTTATTTATTTTTAACACTTTCTGTATTACATTTTGCACGAAGTGGACTTAATGATATGTGGCATTTTCAACGTCCACGATTAAGGTTGTCGATAAAATAAATTAGCTACGATTTGTTCAATAGTAACCCGCATTGTGACCTATTTTCGAGTGACGCTGACTAAAACGTGTTGTTCATCCCTAAGACCTGAAAAATATTTACTTCATGAAAAGTTGAAATGTAAATTACATTGAATAACTTTGGTCAAAATATTTTCATTTACTAAACGCTGCCATTTTGACTCTTATTGAAATGTCAAATTTCGAAATGAATTTCATAACAAACTACAGTCCAATAGCAAATTTTAACTATTTTTCATCAATTTTTCTTAAATTCGTACAACGCTTTGAAATGAGATTACATCTAGATGACTACATAAAAGCCACTATTTAGCCAACCCGTAATATTAATTGGACCTCGATAGCTGTGAGAAAGACTATGTTTTTAATAAAATATGAAAGTGGAGGTGATAGAAAAAATAGTCAAATCCGGTCGAGACCTGGTAAACTTTTCCGAATACCGTGAGCGTTTCCCGAAAGTGTAGACGATTTTAATATTCTCTTAAAAGAGGCTCTTAAACAAATTACTAAGTAAATGTCAAGTGGTTTGTTTGTCAGTCTTCGATTAATTGTTGCATTACTAACAGCGAGGTTATAAGACTAATATCATGTTTTTACTTGCGTGTACTTTTATATATTTTTTACTATTGAGTAACTATTTCTACTGACAGATGTGTAATCATTTAAGTAAATTGTAAATATAGTAAATTATGTTCCGAGTCTGGGTGTTCGTTGTGTTTGTTTCATGTACGAATATTTTTCTAAAGTCTCCCGCGACACAGGATTTATTTATAGTATATATATAGGATATATTTATATTAAACTGCTTCCGTGGCGCAGTGGTTGTGAATGCGACTGCTGTGCTTGAGGTCTCGGGTTCGATTCCTGGATCGGACCAAATGTTTTTTATGATCTGCAAATATTTGTTTTGAAGTTTGAGCGTTATAAATTGTAAATATTTATAGTGTGGGTATTGTCTTTAAAAAAAAACTCTACCTTACAGCAGAGAAACCAAGTCGTCCTGAAAAGGATAACCATATTGGCAAGACGTGGGTTACATTGTTGTAGAAGTTTACGTGTCTATGCTTATTTAACACATTGTTGGCATAAAGTTGTAGTAATAATATGAAAAGGTCTAAAATTCTAATATTATTACAAATTATGTTAGATTTGATATTTGTTGAACATGCTCCTTTAAATAACTTAATTAACACAGTATACTCGTATACACGTTTTATTACTTTAATAATGAAGAAAATAAAAAGCACTAAAGCGATAATAATTAAAATATATGAATTTGAAATAAGAACTGAACAATGGGAATAAACAAACGTTTAAGAAATCAACATTAGCGTAATCTAGAACTCGCGGTTGCCACGGGCACAAGCGCTCCCTATTATTAATTATTCCAATGTGAATAGAGCCTTGACAAAAGGCATTAACCGCGAAGATAATGGCATAGTGTCGTTTGTCGTAGGAGGTAGCTTCCTTCCCGTGGCGCTGCGCGGATCACTCATAGCGTCATTGCAGGCCAAGACGATGCAGATGAACTATGAGCCATATACACAACACCGTCAGCGCCGTGTTAGCGTAAAATTATTATACATACACTTACATTCTTCTGTTCGTAAACTCATTTACTGGGAAGAGCTTTTAAGTGTGATTATCACGGCTACACAGTCTTTAAATAAGGGCTGAAATCGTGTTTAGTGTTAATGATAAGTTATTGCTTATCTTGTATTTCTATGGTTTTACGAGTGCTTTACAAAATTATTCAAAAACTATTACAATTTTTATGAAATTTATTTAAAGTTCAAATAATGACTCGATTTATTTTAACTTCAAATTTGGAGTATACTTTTACTCACTACTTTAGTGACATTACTAAACAAAATTAGCTTTAATAAAGGCGTTGAACTTACTATGATTGAATGAATTGAAGTGAATACGAGTAATATGTGATTTTTCATTTCAAAATAAAATAAATTTGAAAACTTCGTTAGAGTGAAAATATATTAACTTTAACCTCCATACATAGTAAACAGTTGAAAGAGAATTTTAAACAAATGTTTCTGTGTTATAGTTAAATAAAAAAAACTATTGTTCTTAAATAAGATTGTTGAAAAAGTAAATTCAAAGTGGATAACTGATTAAAAGTTAAATGATATTTTATCGTATGATTACTCTATATAAATCACTGACGCATAATTTAAGCTAGTTATATTGTTTCAATACTCTAAAACAAGAATATTATAATGATATTTACAAATTATAATAGTGTAATAAAATTTATAACCTTTATCCACGTAAGAATTAAACCTAAATAAAATTTGTAAAGGTATACATTTTTGAACAGTCATTGCAATATTCGTGGAGTCTAAATTTCTCTAACAGGGAAGTTTGTGTCACAGGACGACACGGCAAGCGGATTAATGGGCGAAGTTCGTGAAAAAGTACGTGGGTGGTTTCTGATGTCCATCTGCCAGATAATCCTTGGATTCCGATGTACGAAGTTGACGCCCACGGGTATATTGTTAGATTTTATTCGGGTAGACATCTTACTTATGTAATACACTTGAGACATCAACTACAAAATTTTAATAAAACTATTTCGTCTAGAAATTTTACCTGTACTCCGAATTTAAGAATTCAGAATTAAGAGTCTGGTCCGACAGAATGAATGGACCGTTTTTATGACTTTAAAATACTTAAGCTGTTGGTTTGTTAAGGCAAAAAGAAACACTATGGTTAAAATCACTATTTATAACGTTTTATTGAAATAATTAAAACTCAATATTTAACACGGCATACGACATTGGTGACAGATTGACAACCAATACCATACGCATAGCACTAGCTCACGGCCCTTCGTACATCTCAACATGGTTGTTGAAAGATTGTTAGATAATAATCAGATAATGTCAATATTTCTTTAACGTACAATATAAAGGGTTACACAAATAGAGAAACAAATTTAAATCAATATGTTTATCAACTTATTTTCGGTTGTCTCATATCTCAGTGCGACTTTAAATTCAAATAATTGATTTTTATTAGTCTCCTTTCTAAGGAGAGACTTATTTCTAGTGTCCGACCGACACTGGTTTTTCAGCCAAAATCGAAACTAAACTTTATCGACCTTGCTTTCAATTTCGATTGAAACCGAAACTTGCTAAAACATATTTCAAATTTCTGTAGAATACTGAAATGTAGTGATTTTTTACATATTTATTTACATATAGATAATTAAATGTACGTATATATAAAACAAATAATGTTAAATAATATAAAATGAGAATCATTAAAGTAAGTAAGAAATAAAATTTAATTGTTTTATGTCATGAATATGTACAGTAAAGTAAAAATTATAAAAATGTTACCATAATTACAACGAAAATTTAAATAATGTAAATACAGTTCTTTTTAGGTCGGTTAAAAAAATGAGACTAAAATTCAAAAACGCATATTTAAAGTAAAATAAATGCAATAAAATAATTTCGAATTAGAACATCATTATTTCCATATGTCGCTCAACTGTGGACGCCGCGTCATAATGTGAAATTTATATTCTTGTTACTCATATCATATAATCATCATCATCATCATCATCGCAGCCAAAAGACATCCACTGCTGGACATTGGCCTCCACCAAGGTTCTCCACAAAAGCCAGTCCCGTGCCACCCACGTCCAGTGGCTTCCTGCGGCCTTCACCGGATTGTTGGACTACCTTGTGGGGGGCCTACCAACGTTGCGCTTTCCAGTACGCGGTCGCCACTCCAGAACTTTATGGCCTCATCGGCCATCGTTTCTATCTGTAATGTACCCCGCTCACTGCCACTTAGTTTTAGCAATTTTACTGGCAATATCGGTGACATTGGTTCGTCTGCGGATCTCCTCATTCCTGATTCGATCACGCAAAGAAACTTTGCCCTCTGCTCTTTGGGTGACTTTGAGCTTTCTTATCAAGATCGTAGTGAGCGGCCACGTCTCTGTGCCGTAAATCGTCACTGGCAACACACACTGGTCAAAGGCTTTTGTCTTGAGACACTGCGGTGTTTATGACTAGTTTAATAGTAATAATAATAATAGTACTATTTTCAATAGTACTCAACAATCACCTCTCTTTGTTTACCATTACTAGGATTTCCTCATTGTTTTATCTCTCAATCCAACCGATGTTCATCATTTTAAATAGTCCGACTTGTCTCTCTGTTTTGATCAGCGTCTACGTTTCACAACCATAAGGTGCCATACTTTATATGTATGTCTTGAAGAGCTGTTTTCTCATTGCATTGTTGTTCTTGGCCTTGAAAAGGTGCTTCTTGCGGTTGAAGGCTTGCTTAGCGATTTCTAATATTTCCGGAAACATCTTCAATCCTGTGTTAATTTGGCTGCCTAAATATTTGAAACTTTTCACTTCTTTTATTTGAATATTATTGATTTTAATGTGTCTGTTTATAACCGGTAATTTTGAAGTAATCAGTTTTAGTTTTATTTAAATTTAAACATTATCCAAAATCTTCAAAGTTTTCATTCATTACTGTTAAAAACTGTTCTAAATTACTAATGCTGTTGGCTATGGCTGCATTAACGTCTACAAATCTGACAAAAGGTATGGTCTCCCTACAAAATTTTATCCATTTTTCACCTGATTTTATTATTTTCGTTATTGTATATTCAATAAAAATATTAAAAGTTAAGGATGAAAGAGGGTGTCCCTATTTTAGTCCTCACTTTATCGTTGTCAATTTTTCTCTGCCCCCGTTTCTATTAATGTTTATTAAGCAGGTTTATAAACCTAAAATGTTAACTTATTCAATTTAACCAGTGTTGGGTGTTTATTAAGTAAATAGCCGTAAATGTCTCTCCAGTAAAATGCACCCTTGGCAAGTGCATTATTTGCCACCAGTGTGCATAACCATTAAGCTCGCTTTAGTTAGTTTATAGCTCAACGTCTTCACTGTGATTTGCGATTCGTTCGACTAACGACTTGCATTACATTGTGCCACACTGCGATTTATATATACCTGTAAAACTGCATAAATTGTAATATACTATTTAGTGCAACCATGTATCTAATATTTTAATTGTAACGAAATGTTATGAATGAATTTTAAATGTAATGTATCACTTGATACAATAAAACTTAGCTAAAATAGTCTTGTTTTTCATAGTTCACTTTAACTTAAGAAGCTTTAAAAAGTGTTAGTTGTTGAAGTCACTCCAAAATAAATACCTTAGATAAAAAACAAAGGTCTATGTTCAGTTAAAGCTTCATGGTATAAATTGTGACGACAATGAAAAAGAAATGCCACCAAGGGGTAGGCAGAGGCATATTAAACGTCCACTTTTCAAGCCACGTGGCGAGCCTATTACAGCTGCTCCGGATGTATTATTTGCTAGAACCTTGTCTATCGATCAGCAGATGAACTGAGGTGAGGTTGGTTTGAGGCCTTAAGTTCTTGGTAGGCACCCTATGCACCTTCTATTATATACCATTTAACAATCTAAGTCCCGTTAACAATACTTATTTTTACTATGAACAGTATAGTTTTATGTTTGAAGAGCGGGGAGTTTCACTTTAGTAGTGATTTTGATTTAGCTTAAATGAGTTAGCTATGAGTAACCCACAATGACGTTAAGTAACATCGTATAATTTATGTATTATCTCTTTACTCTAAATAAACATGGGTATTAAGATAAAGTTCATTAATTCTATCAGCAATTATTTAATGTCAGACAGTAGTGTGAATTGTCTTTTCAGTGGATTTCTTTTTATAAATACAAACACAAAATATTCAGGCCCACTTAAATTCATTTTGTAAAATTAACACTTCATTTTACATAGAGTCTTCTGAAATAGAACATTTAACAGCGAAATGAATAACGTTTATCCTTACAAATGAGATGTTTTCAGGTCGAAGCGAGGCCTTGGCAAATGAACACCAGTGACAGTAAACAACTGTAGGTGAATTTGTTTAATGGAAAGAAATTCGCACGAATAAGATTATGAGAGATCTAATTTTATTCGCAGAACGTCCAAATGAAATTACGTATTTCAAACAGAAAAGACGATTTAACAAATCTTTGCCGAAGTGTGTAAATTCGGGATACAAAATTGTGTTACGGCGGAATGTTTTCCAATCTGTAGTGTAAATACTGTCCCACATAATTATTATTTGAACGAACAATTAACATTGGAGGCATGCCATTGCTTCAGTCCGTTTGTAGTGATAATTCGATTTGGTCGCGTCGGGGTAGTAAACAGACGAACGCGTACATACGAGTCCGGCCGTACAACCCCTCATTAGCCCTATAGAAACGAAGAAATCGATATAAAAATGTTGAGCTTTTGCGTGTCACATTCACAAATTGGGTTAATAAAATTCATGATAGACTGAATTAAAATGTGCTTCTTTTATCGCTTGACAATTGTGGAGTGCTTAATTAATCAGTTTAAAGAAAATTGATTGCTTTTGTCTCTTAATGTAACACGTTCGTTTAATTTATTTTTCATTTGATAGACTTTTTGGTTTAGTGGTTAGTGTTCCGAACTTTGCAGGCATAGTTAGAGTTAGAGGTTTTAGGTTCGTTTCCCACTCAGGATAAATAAACGTGTAATGTGCCCGATCGTTTCTTCTGTGTTTGTGTGTAAAATTTGTCTATATAATGTATGTATTTATTAGCAATCTGGTTACTATAGCACGAGCTCTATCTATCTAGTTTGGGATTAGACAACCGAGTGTCACATATTTTATTGTTTTTATTATAGTCTTGTGTAGACTACGTGATAAGGCTATTACCGGCTAAACTGATAGGGCGACACTTCTGTTGGTCTCGTGGTTAGTAACCCTGACTGCTAGGCCACAGGTAGAGTTCGATTGCCGCCCTGGACAATTATTGTGTGATGACTATAATGATTCGTTCTGTGTCGGATGTAATTTGTCTATGATATGTTTATATTTAGAAATAAATAAGTATGTTTAGTAGCAGTCTGGTTACCATAGTACAGGTTTAACTAGTTTGGATTCAGACTGCTGTGAGCGATACAAAAAATTATATTTCAATTTAGTACGTACAGACAAATTCATAATAGTTGTTTCCATACACAATGTACCAATTTGTGTGGTTAGTATGTTAGGGTAAACATTCATTAACGACTCTCTACTTACACCGCTTTGATCGTAGGCTGGCAGCTTTCAAAAACGACCCTTTGTTCACACTCCACCATGTTCTCATACTTACGTAGGTACAGGCTAATGACTTAATTGCTTCTCTTGCTGCAGTGTTTTTTTGTTCACTTTTGGGGATCAAACATCGATTAACGTATTTTAACGAATTTAATGTATTTTACTTTATATCTTTTGTTTAAAAGTTAAGTTTCAATAAAGTGTTTTTGGAATGATAATCAATTTCATCATGATCATTATCATCATCATCTCAGCCGAAAGATAATCCCTCTCTTTGAGTACTGGTCATAGGCCTCACCCAAGGCTTTTCAAGTATTTTTTATCATTCATTTCAACACTTATATGACGTAATACATGTAGAATGAAGCCTCTGCTAAATATTTAAACGTCTTAACATTGTAATTTATTCGTGATCAGCTGGAATACCTCATTGATGTATGTTAAGATATTAAAGTTTATTTGTAATATGAGTAGAGAACCTCTCTGTCAAGCGTAATATACTAGAACAAATTTTACATCCATTAGAAATATAAATGTACTTTATCTTTTACCGTTACGGCAAATTCAGAATTTTTCTTGTTCTATGTACAATGCCAACATAGAATCAACAAAAAGAAATAAAAATTTGGTATGTTAAAAATCTAAATCAGTTTTAGACTGCACGGTTGGCTTAGTGGTTTAAGCGGTCGCCACGCCGCTCTTTACTGTACTGAGCGTTATGGGTTCAGACTCCACATGGGACAACACTTTGTGTGGTCCATAAATTGTTATTCTGAGTTTGGGTTTTCTTTGTGTGTTTCTTGTATGTTTGTAAACTCCTCCGCGACACAGGATTTATTTCCAGTGCGGGCATTGTCTTTTTAAACTTTAAACTTTAGTTTAGTGAGTAGTAATCTTTTCACTCCACAGAATTAAGAAAAGAGAAGATTGCAGTACTTTTGTCCTAACTCTATATAGTTAAGAACAATCCACAGTGAGAATCTGTTCAATTCTCAGTTTACTTAAGGCAACGTTGAATCTAATACACGTGATTAAGCAGCGAAATTTTTCATTAAATATTTACAGGTGAAGATTTAACGTGACAACGTTGGTGTTTAAAGTTTCAAAATGACTTAATATTTTTCAATTTGTTTCAGACCGATCATTTTTAACTCTCTACAGCTATTAAGGATGGCGTTGTTTATGTTTGTGATTTATGTGATTGAAAAAAAAAGAAATTAAAAGCCTTTCAAAATCCATTTTTACCAATTCTAAGGCAATATTTGTAGGCTACACGCATATCGTTTCTAAAATTTTATTGTACCTTTCCGTTGTATATTTTTAAATCTACATATATTGCCGTGTTAAAATTAAAATGAAAAAAGTAAAGAATTTGCGCATATCAAAATGTACTCAGAGCACATTATGTTTACGACGAATGTTTTAAAGACGCATTTGGTTTCCCAAGTCGGGTTATCATTGCGCCTCCTTACACATTATTTTAGGGAGCTACCTAAGCGTCTTTATCATTTTCTCTTTATGTCATACATACGTGTTCGAAATGAACCAAAAGTGTTTACTATATATTATTACAGTAACACTTTTATGACACATACCACAACATAATAAAGTGTCAAAGCGTGGTGTATTTTCCTCTTGTTTTCATATCTAACTCACTAAAGGAATTTGTTGGTTCATAAAAATGTTTTATTTTCCTCCCTGGAGAAGAAAACTGTACCATCTCCATTGTTTTCGCATCGAAGAAACGAGTGCATTTTGTTCATAGTTTGTTTGGAAACCACCGCGCATATTTTACAGTAAAACAATGGTTTACACAGAACTTACACAGAACAGTATTCTAAGTTAGCTTCAAGATCAAATACATTGTGTATTGTGATAGTGAAGAAAATTTAAAATAACATAAGTATGTATAAGTATTTTATAAATGACAATTGAAAAATCCTCCAAACGTTACTGAGTGTGTAAATGCAATTAAAATATTTTTGGTATGTCACCTACATGCCAAAAATATGGATGGATGGTGACATAACCAATTATTCTATTATTATTTAAGTAACATAGAGAATGTTGTTTTGACTTGTAATAACTATAAAATTTAACACTTGAAACTTAACTGAGAATGTAATACTGTTAGTAAAACTGTTGTTTTCTATAAAATAATGATATTTATGTAACATATTTTGAAGATCTATTGATGAAACAATTCCAGAGGGCGAAGTAAGCTATAAACGAATTAATAATAAAACTCGTGTGTCTATTCAATATGAGAAAAGGAAGATATATAGTTTCTACTAGAAAAAAATAGAATCTTATCGTTTTCATCTTCTTATATATAATTAATATCGAACTAGACTTTTAGAAGAAATATAAATATTTATTTAAGTCTTACGACTACTTTTTATTGCCTCACAGCTACACAAATATCTATATTCTTATTTGGTGCCGCCATTTTCTTATTGTTACAAGAAAAATGAGTATTGATATGTACAATGATCTGATATATATCATATAATATATTGCTTCGTAAAAGTGCTATACAGAGGATTTTCACAACCATGTTATTCATTATACCGGTTGAATGTAGAAGAAGATTGATCTTAATCCATGGCACAAAGCGCGACACAATCACCAGCAGGTCATTCGGATAGGCTGTGGTAACACTAAAAATTACCAGGAAGCTACTAAGTATAAGTTAATATTACAAGTCAGACTACATACATAAAAATACAATACAATCCAAATTTATAAAAAGAAAAAAAATCGAAATGCGCAATACAACAATAAATTAAATATCACAAGCTGTTTATAAGCGTTAGTGCTATATATGTTCGAATAGATAGCACTCTTTTCAGAATTATTGCATGGGATGTTGAGTTATTCGGTTGACCTGAATGTTCACGTGTCAGATTACTCGTTTATCGAGTTGATGCATTTGTGAAAAATTTTTATTTCACTACAAAAGCGAACAAATATAAAAGTTAGATTGCTGTCGCAATAATTCAAGGCATTATTTTCACAAAATAGAACTGATGTGCTGTATTCTGCGGCAGCCTCACTGTCGTAATATAAACAGGAACTTTTATCTGGTGTGTTGGCGCTCCAAACGTACCTATCCATCACGGATTCGTGTTGTGCTTGGCTGACTTGTGCTTCTGTGGCTGAATACATCTAGTTTCATATTATATTACTTAGAATCACATTGGCACGCATTTCGGTGCTGTTCCTGTTGCGTGCACTTGGAGAACCATTCTGTTGAAATATGAGCCTATATTCTAAGCCTAGATTCCAGATAGCGTTGAAGCTTAAAAAATGATCCTTGAAGACAAGATCATTTAGGAAAAATTATCTGCGCCTGCGATCCGAGATAAAAGTAGCTTGTATGTTGCTCCCTAATCTTCTCTATCTCCTAGTGAAAGTTTCATTACAATCGTTTTAGTAGTTCTAAAGATAAGGCCAAATTATCAAACAGATAGACAGACAAAAACTAAAAAAAGGTAACTTATGTATGTTTTAGTATCGTGTAAAGAGCTATAAGCACAATTTTAAATCACAGACAGACATTTTAATTTTATTTATATGTATTGATGTATTGATTATTAATCAAAAAATATTGAAATGGTTTGTGTAAATATGGCAAGCTTTAAACCGCACGCCGTTCGCAGATGACAGTTTAACATATATCGGTAGGGATGATTTATAGAGGTAGTTTGCTATTATATATTGGAACGTCTCAGGTGTCTCATTGGGATTACATTGTAGGTACGCACGCATACACCCGCATAACTGAGTTCTAGTTGCTATTCGTAGCTACTCTTGACTTGCTTGGATTTGTATTATCAATAAGAATTTCTAAAAACTATACAGAAATCCGTTCGGAACAAAATGATTCGGATTGTGGGCCTGTAAGTAGCAGAAATATTTTTAATAGGCACGCTTACATACACATTACAAGGCAAGTTGATTATATTTGTCATAAATATAGTAGATTTATGTAGATTCGTACTTGTAAAGTGATTTGAATATCCAAGTTACAGCTACTGCATTTAAATTAAGTTTAATAAACTTGTTGCTTCTGCCACTGCTGTTTTGTTTCAAGTCAGTATGTATTAGTTTTCTTTAGTTAAAAACTGTGCTTAACTTTTTTTACACTTCTTTAATTCTTAAAGTTCAATCCGTAGTGTTAAATAATGACTGAATATATAAATATTCTTACATACAGTGCACGCTAGTTTGGGAATCAGGGCTTGCACTTAAATTCTATGCATCCTTTGGTTTAATAAAGAATTATTATTAATAATAAATTAATAGGAAACGATGTACATTATTGAATCGAAGTTCAGTTGTGATCAATACAAGATCATCTGGGTAGTTCTAGTTTATTGATTATTAATATAATTCTTAGTAGTACATAATATTTACATATTAAGAATTAAACTATAAAAGTTCTTATGTGGGCTTCAACATTTTTTGGAAATATATAACATACAAAATATACGAAATTTGTGCTGGTAACATTGCCCGCTAGCGTTTTCATTTGTGTTATTTAGAGTAATATATAATCGTAGAACGCACATTGCATAGAATCATGGTGGCTTCGTGAATCGACCCATATGTAATGTAAACGTTTAGCTGTAAGAAGGCAAGGAGGGTTTCTCTGAATAGGTAACATCCCATTTCATCCAGGATTTATTTCCAATAAGCAAAATTCCAACGGAATATTCCGTATTCGGGGATACAATTTGGGCCAATGGTATAAACCGATGTCAACTACACGTAATGGTGAAAATTTGTAGACATTTTGATACAAATAATGTTTTATTAGAGATGTATAATTGGATCTGCTATATGACACAAGATATTATGAAATCTTAAAATAAAGTTCTACGAGCTCTAACTCTAAAGAGGAGTCAATGATTATACTATTAAATATAAAAGTTAATCAACGTACTGAGCAGCACAGTATTGGTAGGCCCCCCACAAGGTGGTCTGACGACCTAGTGAAGGTCGCGTGAAGCTGCTGAATACTTTTGTGAAGAACCTTGGAGGAGGCCTATGTCCAGCGGTGGACGTATTTTAGCTGAGATGATGATGATGATGATAATGATAAGTAACTTTTAATAATGACTTTTAAACAACTTTGGTGACAAACATTATCATGGTTCGATTAACAAGCTGTAGCCGATGCCCCTAAAAACTCAACAGTTGAGGGACTGTTGTTGTGTCCTTATTTTCTCTAAACCCAATGCAGTCCAGTCACCCTGCGTAATAGGCTGCCCGTAAATGTTATATATTATAACAAGCGTATTTTTAGGCATATTACTCTATAACGAAATCCGTAGTTAAAGCAGAACACGAACTCTTAAAAAATTCATTAAACGTGCAGTAAAATAAAACTCAATGCTTGGATTGTGTGAACTTGAAAAATACATGTTTGTTAATGGGACAGAAAAAAGTGCACGTTTACTTTTTGCTTGGTACAAACAGGCTCGAGGGCAGGTAAGCGTACGACAGTGATATGACCTACATGTGAAGGGTGTAGAACCGCGAAAGTGCTACCAAAGAGAACTTGTTTTTATTTTCACTAGATTCAGGCTCATGAATGTGCTACTACCAAAGTAGAGACAGTTATTCGTAAATGCAGCTTTTGTTAAACTATTGTATCCTTTGAGTTTTATTTAGGGTTTTTAGTTTACGTGAGACATGTTATTTATCATCATCATTATCAGCCGATTGCAGTCCACTGCTGAATATAGGCCTCTCTCATTGCTCGCTACTATGATCGATTTTCTTCTGGCAAGTCTACGGTGTAGGGATGTGTTAATGCGTTTCTGTTATCCACATTTTCGGGATCAGGACGACATGCAAACGTGGCATAAAATCGGCTGTAATAGCTTTGTAAGTGGAAATCCAAAAGGATTATCGGTTCCAAGGCCACAATTTTTCCATTTGTTGTGTTCCAAGCATCTGTATGATCTGCAAATATTTGTTTTGAAGTTTGGGTGTTTCCTATGTATAATATGTATGTATTTACAAAAAAAAAAGTATATAAGTATTCTATCAGTCAGTCTAGTTATCATAGCACAATCTCTGCTTAGTTTGAAACTAGATGATACTGTGTGTCAAATGTCCGAAATATTTATTTATTTATCTATAATGGACCACTGGGTCTATATTGGTAGGTTGCCGCACCGGTGACTCTGCTGCCCGTCACCAGTCTGCAGTATTTCCCACACCTAATGGGATGAACACTCCGCCGTAAGTCAGTCGCCAGAGCTTTGTTCATCTTTCAGCAGAATGCACCACGTATAGGTGAAGTTGACATGGGATGAACGATAATGGTCTACCTGTTATTTATAGATCAATATTATTATGTATAAGTATATAGGCAACTACCTAATTGCCTTATTTCAATTTTCTTTTTGATACTTAAATTTTATATCAGTTCAAAAAAGGCTGCATAAGAATGTTTTGTGAATACTTTAAAATATAAAATAATTTAAGTGAAAGAAGTAATTTATTATTGGCTTTATTCAAAATGTACGAGTTTCCAAGTTAATTTAACTTGTTTCGGATGAGAATCAGAGTAAGATATTTTTCCGGCTGCGAAAAGAAAATTAATAGTTTCAGTAGCTAGGCAAAGTATTATAAAGTTAGAGAACTCTATTAAAGATTACACCTTGGTGAAGTTTGGAAGAGAAACAAAGTTGTGAAAACTAGACCAATCACCTGTCGGCTAAATTGTTCTGACTAAACTTCCAAATAAAATAGGTTCTATTAGTTTTCTGTAGGTTATCCTATGTGCTAGTCTTTGTAAAAAGTGATAGATTTAGTTTTGAGTGTAAATAAACACACACAGAAATCAATTATTAACTATATTAAATAACACACCAGGAAACACATGGAGTAACAAAAATTAATGGTACTGGGACTTAACCTGTCAGTTTCGGAATATTAGGAAGGAAGGAGTGATACAGGAACAGGCAAAGATAATCCCGAAGTATATTATTAGTTACTGTTAATTAGACTGAGTCATTTCTTATTTTATTGACATTTTGGACCATTGAAATCAATATTCCAGTGGAAGCACTATCTGTTTGTGTAGCCTAGTCATAGGATAAGCCTAGGACATAAGTAGAATGGAAGTATTGATCTAAAAAGGTATGAAAACATAACTTTTATTCGACGTTTTCACATTTTAATATATTAATAAGAACAAATAAATAAATAAATGTATCGGACACTAGACACATAACGCCATCTAGCTTCAAACTAAGCAGGACGTGCTAAGACTGCTAGATTTACTGATAGAAAATTTATTTATTTTTTTGTAAATCCATACATATTATTGATACAAAACACTCAAACCTCGAAATGAATATTTGCAGATCATACAAGCATTTAGATGTAAATAATATATACTTTACCTTCTTTAAAGAATAGAGCATAAATGAACAGACCAGTCACCTGGTGGTAAGTACCGGTTATCTCACTCACACGGGGAAAAACAAGATAATTAACGAACTAGCTCTGGTATTCTATGAGCCACAACCTATCGTTTCGGGCAAGCCGGCCCATAATTTGTGCTGAGGCATGTTAAGTGCAAAGGGCTTGCCCACATGTATGATTCTCTTACACATTTCATTTCATGAATTCTTTAAAAAACTATAACTTGAATTTTGTCAAGGATACAGTAAAAATATCATCGAATTTCTCATCTGATTTAGCCACTAATAATGAAATGAAATTACAAAAATTAGTCTCGATCTAATTACTTAATTTTGAATTTCAAAATCATAGAAGGTTTTATTGCCGTAATAAGTGAAAGATTCATTTTACTACAGGTAGACTTTCGCCAGACGGTACCCTAGCTATGTTTATTAATCAGGGACTAAATAATTAGGGAGCAAAATTTCAGGCGGTACTAATTATCCAGTATTAGACTGTGATAAACTGAGATTAGTTGACTTATACTGGCTTTGAGGTTGTATTGGAATAAATTGTATGCCAGATGTTTACTACCTCTGAAAATAGCGACTAGAATTTCAAACACGATGAAAACTCGTTTTTTATTGGAAATTGAAGTAGTGGAACTTTAATTTAGTTTAAGGGACGATAAATTCGAATAAGTAGTGAAGAAAAAACCTTTGAAGTCACGAATCGATTTAAGGTCCCAAAATTATACGCGTCGAGACTGACTAAATGGGAACACGTGAAATAGATTACGCATCCAATGTAATACTAGGAGATAGGACTATCTGTTTTTTAATGTACATCTAAGGTACAAGGCCGCATACAAAAACTATAATCTTTACAATTTAAAATATATACGATGTTTACAAAATTATTACTTGTAACTGTAAAAACAATAAAAAATTAAAATCTCAAGACAGGGAAAAAATAAAAAAAAGCTTAAATTAATTACTTACTCTTTTTAAATAAAACAAATAAATTGAAATAAATGCAACGTTTTTGATCGGTGAGTCAATTTCAATGTGGAATGCTAAGGGAAATTTTGTTACTAGTTACTACGAGAACTGCAGACGAACCAAGGTCATCGATATTGCTAGTAAAATTGCTAAGCTTAAGTGGCAGTGGGCGGGGCATATTACACGCAGAAACGATGGCCGATGGGGCTATAAAAGTCTGGAGTGGTGACTGCCTACTGGGAAACGCAGCGTTGGTAGGTAGCTAAATGCGGGCGGCACGAGATCCGCTGTTGTGGAGAGCCTTGGTGAGGCCTATGTCCAGCAGTGGACGTCTTTTGGCTGAGATGATGATAATGTAATGAGTTACAACTGAGCTATTACAGTGCGTTTAAGGCAGACGACTTTGTATTCAAACTAACATAATTGTACATAGTTTGCGATCTTTAGGATGCCATAAAGATGTAGGAAATGAAGTAAAACTATGCTGAAGTACGTGCAACCTAGTAATAGTTGTTTTCGGCAGGTAAACATGACGTATATAATTAATTCTGTGAAATTAATCAGAGGCCGAGGTCAAATCATGTATCAAACTCAGGTTAACGAACCACAACAAATCCCTCGTAAAATAGCGAAGTGATTAGTAAGTGTCCGCCGAGGCTAACGACAATAGCGGTACTCTCTTTCACTCTGCACTGGCACTTTGAAACAGCAACATTAATTTTGTCACTGATTATAATACTGCAGTCTGGAGCCATATGGTCATAGCAGGCTCATTTGCTAAAAGGTAAACAGCCCATGAGTAGAAATAAACGTTGATAAACTTGTTAAAGATCTTTATGCTACACATTTTTTAATTACTTTCACCGTAAAGAAAAATGTGGATAATTTAGTAAAGAGCGGTAACCAAATACACTACAAATTTTGTTTTCAAGTTAGAAAGACAAGAATTGGTATTGCCGATAAAGTTATGGTGATGATTCTTTATTTTCAGTTCTTTTTCGCACAGAAACAGACAACGAATGTGTGACGTTTTTATAACCCTCTATATCGTAGCGTACCACTAACATGAGTCTCTCCAGTGCAACTTTGATTTAATCACCTCTGATACAGCTAAGTCCTGGCTTTCACTACCCACGTCACTTCGTAGCACCACTTTAGTACCATTCACTAAGCACTCACTAAACGTGTAGTTTGATATCTTCTTCTGTCATGATACAAAAGTCTAAATTACGACATTTTAAACTATAGATTGAGGTCGAAATCTCTTTGCTAAGGAGAGGCTTATGTCCAGCTGTGGACTGTTAAAGGCTGTTGATGTTGATGACGATGTAGCTATACAATGAAATCATCAAAAAGTATACTATGATAGTGGTTTTACAATAAACAGTTCTTTTTAGGTAGTCTAGTTTGTTCTGCTGTGCTTGAGGTCTCGGGTTCGATTCCCGGGTCGGAAAAAATGTTTATATGATCTGCAAATATTTGTTTCGGAGTTTGGGTATTTTCTATGTATGAATGTACGTACGTATTTACAAAAAAAAAGTATATAAGTATTCTATCAGTCAGTCTAGTTATTATAGTACAAGATCTGCTTAGTTTGAAATTAGATGTCGTTGTATGTTAAATTTCCAAATATTTAAGTTCTTTAGTGTTTCCATGAAAACAATTCTTCTTATGCAGGGTCAAAGTGTATTGCAAATTTGAAAATATTTAGTCACTTTATTTATACAAAGTAGTTTCCAATACTGAGCTTACAGCTGAAGTTTAGAGCACAATACCTTTGTAACACAAATTAAACCAGGCCCTATTGGTCAGACGAACTATTGAATGTAGAAAAATGGTCTAAATGCTCAAATGTGTGACTTGCAATTTGATGATAGCATAAAAAAATATTTAGGACGTTTTTCAAGCTACGTATTGTGATATTCTAGTATAGGAGGAAGATAACATAGTTAAGAGTATACTATAAGAGGACATAGTTGGACATAGCGGACGTACGTAGTTACACAAAAGTTACATAGTTTCTGTATGCTATATATAGACTACAGAAAATTCGCTTTTATAGTTGTGCTCGTTGTATGTGCTGGTTTTAAATTACAAGACTGAACCTGTGTTCCGTGGCGGGCACTGCGAGCATAGAGAAAAGCCATCGGTGTCATTTCAAGCAATATTATTACTATGGTACTACTTTTCTTTAACAGTGAGTCTATTTATTACTTATGATTTTCCAGTAAATCTATTTATTATTTTTAGAATATGCTACGAGTGCCAGTGAAATTCATAAACATCATAGGCATAGCAAAGTAGACAAATTTCAAATTCATCGAAATTCGTTCGATCTGTCGTTTCTAAATTAATGAATTACCAATACTATTAGTTACAAAATTCAAAATGATATGATTAACTTACCTACTGTTACGTTTGTTCCAACATTTCTAACTCTCGTGAAAGAAATTCGTTCAAAGAATCTGTGAATTCTGAAGGGATTTGCCGTCTTTAACAATGTAATTTGAGTCTGCGGTAAATCGATCACTAGCTAACATTTTATTTTTCTTTCGTTATCTTTGCTCACGTGTTAAAACAGGTAATCTATATAAGATAAAACTATTCATTACAGAGAGAACGAAATAGGGTTCTACATCCAACTAGATACTTATTTCAGTAAAACGAATGATAAAACTGGGTTTTAACGTGGAAAGGAAACTAGCTGCTTGTGAACATCGGTGGTTTTATTTCTATCCATATGGGTGTTCTACGTTGGCAATGAGAGGCGATTTGTAGCTGCACTAAACTTAATGGCGCTCTTCCGTTGCCTCTGACTATGAAAAGCCAATCAAATTTTAATGTACCCTCTTTAGCCCCATGTAGTTTATATGTATATACAAATAGATACGCTCTACTTCGTTTGATTGTCTTGGAATGTTGCTTTATGTTCAACGTATAGTGACAGACAACAGTGTTAGAGTAAAAGAGTCACATTGCATTGGTATTTTCTTATAAAAAATTAATAAATACTTAATGAGTAGGAATTTATGACCACTTCTTTTTTTAAAAAAAATACCGCTTTATCGTTAAAGTAAGGATTGTAGAACTCTAAATTTAAATTACAATGCTTAATAAAAACTGCTAAAAAAGCTGTTAAAATATTTTATTATATAACACATAAATGCAGTAATTTTGCGTGCTCTTTTATGAATTTTTACTACTTTAATTTCATTCAAAATTTTAGCTTTATGTTTATTTAAAGTTTAAGTTCGTAAGTTCGAATTTAACAAATTATTTTTTTAGGTATTTTACTCGTATACTGACTAATATCGAACTTTACCTCATATGAAATTGAAGCAGAAGAGATGCTGCTATGATATATATACTGTTATTATTTTTAATGAAACACCAAAATATATTTACGGATAAGTTAAACTTGCTAGTGTAGTTATATAAAGTTTTAACTGCTTAAAATAGCCGGACTTCTGTACTGTAAACACGCAGAAATGATATCGAACTAATTTTCACTATTGGAATTAATAGTGTGCTCCGATAGTGAGTAATGAAATCTTGGGACGACACTTAAAAAGAGGTGAGGGGGTGCACGACGGCTATAAAGCGTCGTGATTGATTAAATTAACTTTATAGTACTTGGTGATTAGTTAGTGAGGGAAGGCTGAATTTATAAGTGTAACCAGGTGCAAGGAAGCTTCAAGTAATTTTGTTGAAATTGGCTCAATAATGATATATGTATATAGATATGTATATAGATTAAATTGTTTGTGTATATAATATATGCTGACTTCTATTCCTTTCTACTTCTATTTCATCTTACAATCTAATACTTACTAATCGAGGTATTTACGCATATTCGTAACAATTTTAAAATATGTATGTCCAAAGTTCTTCAGTGTGTTATTTCATATATTTGTCTAAGAAAAGTATTCTGTTTTATATATATATATATATATAAAACAGCATAAATATATAAAACAATATTTATATATATATAAATGTTTTACCATCCACGAAATTCCAGTTCTGAAGAAGGTTTATTTATAAATATCGTTAAAGTTTTCAGAATATTGTCAATTATCTTAACCACAAATATTGCCCTTGTGAAATTTAAAATTATATTTTACTTTGTAAAAGTTATGGAAAAAGAAGTATAACATTATAGGTTTATTCACTTTTAAATATATTGTTTTGTATATTACCGGTTATAATATTATTTTTTTCTTGACAACACTCTCATATCGAATAGATGTATCATGTTATTAATAGTTAAATGATAAAAGAATTATTCTGAGAAAATTAATAAAAAGATAATAATATTAAAATTAAGAACAATTTGAACATATAACTTTTAAGTACAAATTCTGGATAACCTAAAGATTTTATCTGCATGTAACGTAACTTAATAATAATCTTTTCTATAGGTTTATAACACGAGGAACTCACACAATGAAGAGATAGGTGAAGTCGGAAAAAATTTCGTAGACCTATTGCTGATTCCGGTTATTAACCACAGTCACCGTGTGTGCCCTCCATTTGTTCTAGAAACTACCATTTTCACGTTAAATGCTAAAGGGGTAGAAAAACGCAGGAGTTATTTACTGCGTCTGTGCAACGGTTCCAACGTTTATCTATGAAATCACTGCCTGAATTCGGTACTGTGTTCTAAGAAAAGTCAGTCCTCAAATTTCGGCCGGTTTTAAGCTCATTAGTGGTACAAGTGTTACTCATGCGTGGATGTGAAAATATTATCAAACTTATTTTATTTATTTTTTATGTCACTTTGCCATCCGAATACTAGTTTTGATATGGGGTTTTCGTTGAAAACGAATTAAATTTTTAATGTTATTGTAGTTTGCCTGCCACAATTTTTTTATAGTTTTGCCATAAACAAAACAAAATCATATGTTAGTCTTTTTTAAACGATTAAAAATCGATGTATATCGATCAATATCGATTAAAACAATGGCAGTAGCTGTTTTCAGTTTTTAATATTGGGTAACTTTTTGCTTTCCTTTGTTTTTACTCTTTTTTTTTTTAACATGTGGCAACCCCCTCGGGCCGTCAACCCACCGGGGTTTGCGGCAGGGTAGTGTGTCGGAATCGGACCGACTAAAACCACACGGTGTGTCACTCTGCGCCTGACATAGGAGGGATCCGGGAACAGCTGCTATTACGACATCCAGATCCCTCCTAGCGCCTGCCCGCTACCGCGGGCACCATCTGCGGATAAACTTTCTATTTTAGGCGACGTACGGCACACGCGGACGTCACCTCCTCGCGGCTGGCCATTGTAGCGGATGGAGGGGAAAACCAGTCCCGTCCTCCCGAGGCCACACTCAAGGCGGCATGAGGCGCTGGTACGCGCGCCTCCGCCGCCCGGTTCGCCGGCGGCGAATTGGGTGCGAGTGGAGATTGTCCTCCCGGGCCTTCTCCGCCGCCTCCTTCCGCGAAATTACGTCTTCGCAGAAGGTTGCGACCGCGGTAAAACAACTGTCGCTACCGACCATGGAGCGTATGACGGCCGGTAGCGAGAGATCTCCTCCAATAACTGAAGTGAGGGCCCCACGCTCCGCCGCCCAGGCAGAACAAACCGCCAGCGTGTGCTGAGCCGAGTCCTCACTGTAGTCGCAGTGGTGACAGGTGGGACTATATCAACAATGGATTTGTGGTCAAACCCATGTTTCCGGAATAGCTCTCATTTCCAAAAGAGGCGATATTCCATGACCACTCAGAAGCCCAGATATAGATCTGGCCTTCTGGGTGGCCATGGAATATTGTCTTTAAAATATATTTACATTAGGTAAGGTACATGGTACGATAAATTAAAAATTTTCAGCTTTACGACACAGAACACCCTGACATTCTTTATAACACGCGCCATCTGGACATATTGCTAATTGAAAACTTCAAAGTTGCAGTTAACTACTTGCTAATTGTTTTAGAAATCGTTCGTGAATGAATATAATACGGGGTAACTAATGGAATAAGAGTAATAAAATTACTGAGGTTGTAAAAGTATAATAGTAAACCTGCAAATAATTAATAATCATATTTTTCAAAATTTCTTCTAATTATTACAAAGAGGAAGACAAGTTAAAAGCTACGATTTTTATATAATAAAGTAAAATTAATTATAATTCAAAACATACAAGAGTATATCAAATTAATGACCATGTATATATTGGAGTTATTGGATATGTTTGGAGTTATTCATTATTATACATGTTAATAGAAAGAAAATAAATACAAACATACATTTATACTTACCTATACGTAATTTAATATTACAATCATTACAAATACATGTATTGTATCCGTTCAGGGATCAAAAAGCTAAAGGATGAACATTTCAAAATGGTATTAGCTGGATTATACATGCTTTTTCATATTCAACCCTGCTGTGTTAATTACGTGAGTCTGGTACACACGTTTTAATGTTTTTTTTTAGAGTGAAACTTTGTATATTTTGAACATTTTTGTATAATATATTTTACATAATAGAAATATACTCTTCATCTTAATATGTAAAAACTATAATTAGTGGAGTGCCTGGAGCATTCAAAACCGTAAAACCTCGGATTAGAGTTATAGTGAATGAATTAATATGATCGATGTGGGATATTGTTTTTTAAACTATAAATTGCAATGTTTACCCAAAAATTTATTGTGCACTCCATTTTTTTTTTGTTTAAACAAATTATTATAAAAAATTAATGTTTGACCATATATTTTCGCTTTAAACAATATTTTTTTTATTTATATGTTAAATCTTACCTGAGTAGACATATAGGAACATTTTCCAAAGATACCTGTGTATAAAAATAGCAGTAGGGATCTCGAACAGGTAGAAAAACGTGGAGGGGAGAGCGAGCGAGCGAGCAGCGACAGCTGCTATGTACAATGGATTTTCTCGACCAGTTTAATTATAAATGAAACGTACTCTATTGTGTACATTCAAAAAAATAAGTTAATTAATTACGACTAATGAAAATGAAAAAAAAAATATTAGTACAAAATCTGTTTATTTAAATATATTACATTGTTGTCTACATCAAATACTACTTCTATCTGTATAATAGGTGAAGTATTGGAACACCTATTTCCGCTGCACTGGCTGGCTCTTATATCTCTCCGAATAATTTCACTCGCCGCTTTCAGAATATGAAATTCCTCTTCTTTACTATTATATTTTTGATTGTACCAATTTTCTGTTAATACATCATGGTTAATTTTTTTAAAACATATAATGGCATTGGACCCAAGTTTAGTTGAAATGATAATATCAGCGTGCAAGTGTTCTATTAGTCGTTTTTTAATAGTTTTTTCATCGCGGATATGCTCTGTAGTGATGACGTTTTTCAACTCTTGCATGGTAAATTGGCAATCATCAGTCTCTTCTATGTACTTGTATATTTGCTCTATTGCTGCATCTACCATCGAAATTCTCGGATTAATTTTCTTTTCAACATTACTGAGGTGAATTGAATTTTTCAGCAAATTATAACAATCCGAATGATGTTTTACTGTAAGTGTCTGTAAGACGGTTATACCAGAAATCCTTTTATGAATATCTCGATAATAATCAGTTTTCTGGACCGCTATTAAATTCGTGATAGATTCTTTTAAAGTTGGAGTGTTGATGTATGAAATCTACCTACGCCGAGTTTTATTTTTTTTTTTTTTTCAAGAGCCTGCCAAAGTGACTACTCTGCCTGATGGAAAGCATGAATAAAATCCAAAAGTTGTAGTCACCATACTCATTGCGACTGCTGATAATGCAGTATGGTGACTCACACTATGGCGGCCTATTAAGATGCTTTTCTGCTTTTCTTTTGTTTTCTTTTCTATAATTTTGCTTCTTTTGTTTTATCAGCTTCTTGTCCGCAAAGAAAACAGTTTTTTTCCCAATTAAAATTCATGCTACTTCGAAGTTTTTTTTTCAGAGACGATAATGAGAGATTTGCACGGACCTTATTTTTATACATTGGAATGTAATAATACTTTTAATAAGTAATATACTCTTTATTAATATATTTTTGTCGACAACTTGAATGAGCAAAAACAAATTCAGTTTGTAGGTGAGGTAAGAATCCCTCTTGTCGTTCGGTTGAAGCAGCTTGTAAAGAGGTTACTCCTCTACTAATTTTTATCATTTCACCTAACTTTGAATTTGTTTCAGAAGATGAACCTAGGTTTATACATATTATGCAGCTATTTTCATCAACCATGCAGCTAGCCGTTGGTTTATCCATTGTTCGAAATCTAATAAAAATCAGTTAATAACTAATTAATTTTTTTTTTTATTGAAACTGATCTTTAATTTTCGATTTAAATATTATTTAATTAATTCAATAATGAACTGTAGTTTTCAATCTAATCACTTACCAAATTAAGCAATACAAAATAATTTGTAATAAATTAATGTAAAAACGTCGTCTTCAATACACCTTCCAGTACAAAAATATACAAGAATTTTTCACTAAAAAACCAAATTTTCACTGTTATAGAAGCACAATATTTATAGAACACGTATTACTTGCAACTAAACTAGCCGAGAAATTGTATTGTACGTATGATAGCAGCTGTCGCTCCGCTCTCCCCTCCACGTTTTTCTACCTGTTCGAGATCCCTACTGCTATTTTTATACACAAGTATCTTTGGAAAATGTTCCTATATGTCTACTCAGGTAAGATTTAACATATAAATAAAAAAAAATTACTGTTTAAAGTGAAAATATATGGTCAAACATTAATTTTTTAAAATAATTTTTTTAAACAAAAAAAATGGAGTGCACAAAAAAATTTTGGGTAAACATTGCAATTTATAGTGTAAAAAACAATATCCCACATCGATCATATTAATTCATTCACTATAACTCTAATCCGAGGTGAAACCCCCCAGGCGCTCCACTAAATATATGTGGTGCTTAAGTTACACATAGTGTACTTTTCTTTTCTTTACAGTTGACTTATAAAGAACATTTTGACATATAGCATTAAGTCTGCCTCATGCAAATGTAATGCAGAGAGTAATAAAAATAAAAATAAAATAAATACATCATACTCGAGACATAACTGAGACTAATATGTATGTTGCATTACGTCATTTAACCATAGTCAAACTGAATCGCTAGCAGGTTGTTTGTATGATCGTTCCAAGTCGGTGCACTTCTATCCACAAGCGTCTTTTGTCGGCAAATAATTAATAGTTGTGCACCCATTGTGGGCAGTGCACAGGCCTTTGTTTCCGGATTATGTCAAGTCATTTAAAGCTAAAGGATACCAAAACAAAACCATGTTATACTTGTGCAGCGTCGAGTAACTGCGTTGCGGCAATTTGCTTTTATTTAATGCTACATTACTGCTTAAAATATCTTTAATAGTTAACATTTTTTAATGTTTTGAGCTTCGTAACTCGCTTTGGAAAATAAATTAATGTGTTGAACACAGGAACCCGATGAGAACAAAAATATTTATTAGCATCAACGTACTTGGCCGACAATTTTATTATTCAATGTGGAACTGAACTCTTTAATCCGTCCTTAAGATTTAAGTTTAATTATATCTATATCAACAGCCTTTTACAGTCCACTGCTGGACATAGGCCACTTCTTGGCAAGGAGGTTTTGGCCTACTATACCACGCTGGCCAAACTATCATAGATTTATCTTTTTAAATATCATTATTTTCCTACTACTACCCTAATTTTATTAAGGATCGGTGCAATGTGTAGTATTATAAAGGGTTTTGGCTGTTCCAAGTTATGGTCTGTTCTGCCTGACGTCAATACATATTCAGAATATAATAATTTTCAATAGGAAAATGTAGGTAAATGTAGAAGATAAATTGGGGTCAGAAAAACGGATTTAAGACTTGGATGGAGGTATGAGAACAAAACTGCAGTAACTTGAAGAGGCCGAGATTTCGCAACCACTTGTAAAATTAACTGGTTATCTTCTCCAATAAGCCTTTTTTGTGATAGCGGCGAAACGAGCGCACGAGTCTCTTGATGGAAGTGATTTTCCTTGTCCAAGGACGTCTGCAGCTCAAGTAAAGGTCACAAGTGCGTTATCGTCCTGCGGTAGCGCTACATGAGGGAGAAGAGCAAACAATGGAAGAAATGTTTTCTGTGCCATCATTCTCATCGAGTTTTGAGTATTGAGTATTATTGAAAGATTATAATTTCAAAGATATTTTTTGATTTCGCTTTTTTGTTATTTATCGAACTGTCAGGAAGAAAATAACGACAAGTCAGCAAATATTATCATCATCAGCCTCTAATAGTTTACTGCTGGAGATAAGTCTCTGTCCTAACTATACCACGCTGGCCAGACAGGTTGGTATAGAGTTTGTATCAAGTTTTCCTTTTGTTTGCAGTGATGTTGTCCTGCATGATTTGCTCTCTTGGTTGCCTGTTACGATACCCACGGGATGAATCGGGGTGGTGACACTATGTCCTCTTAATCCGTCACCACCCGGAAATATACTAGATAAAAAACTACTACTACGTTACTTCATAATAAGATACTAAAAATGAATAAAAAAAAAATTATGTGACTAATCTCATCTGCAATTCTTTTGAGAAATGTTGCAGTATTTATTTTGTTTTGCAAGGCAAGCCAATTCAATCCTCGATACGCTCGCTATATTCTCATGAATATATATACATGATAACAATTGTATACATTAAGTTTATTTCTGTAAAACTGGTTCCAAATTTTCCAGTGTTTTTTAGGATCACAAAAAGTTTTTTTAGTTGAAAATATGCCAATTAATTACAATTATTTTCACATTGGTTTTTATAGTGAACAATACAATATGTTTTGTGTAGTTTCATACTATATTTTTGTTCAATGGTAGTGTCCTTAAGGTTGAGTTTAGTGAGTACAGGTAACTAGAAAAGAAGTCTTCATATGAAATTTTGTATGCACACAACAAGATATCAATTAGAGATGTTCTATAATTTAAAAATTATGAATTAACTTGAATGTCTTCAGCATGAAATGTTGCGTTAAACGCATCATGATCTGTAAGTAATAAATCAAGATACTAGAACTGTTTCGTTGAAAAATTATTGAGTTGAAAGTATTATTAGACTAAAGAGGAAATAAAATAGTGTATTAAAAACTAAAAGAAATTGAAAGAAAACTTTAGATTCAAAACTTTGAAATAAATTATTTCAATTCCTATTTTAAGTCTCTCACTACAAATCGAAATATAAAAGATCTGACTGAATAAACATACGGAAAATCGTATAAGTAGACGTTAATATTGAATTTACGATAAGTATTCATAACGAGGTACAAACGAGATAAAAGCGGGAGATCTCAGTCAGCACAATTTTCTTTCCAATAAGTCTCGCGTCGAGGTGGTGGGGCGAACTAACGACCTTCGTAGTGACAAACGCTCGCTAGGTGTCGTGGAGTGGCATGTGTAAACGCGACACGGGGGCCGCACGACACGGCACGACGCGGTGGGGCGGTGCGAAACGGCAAATGATGTGGAACTGATGTGAGCACCTAACGATTGCTGTGCCCTTTTACCGTGACATTAGTGTTGCCAGCCATATAGCAAAACACTACACGAAAAGTTTTAAATAAAAAAATGTTGACCTTCTGTAGTAGGTATGTGAAATTGTCGTCGCCGTAGATTGTATGTGTAGTTTGGAATTTATCAATTTAACGTATGTATGTAGTACGTGAGAAGTTCTAGAGATATACAAAGTATTTTCTTGGGGATGTAAAAAAGAGAAGTTGATTTAAATAATTGAATAAATTAATAAAATTATAAAAAATAATAAGTAAATCAGAACGAATTCGTGCCCTCAACATTTAAAGAGATTCAATATCATATCGGTCTGTAGCTTTTATGTATCTTTCGTACAATGCTTTTTCCAAAAGTTTTCATGATTTTTTTCGTGCTGAATATGAGGATTTTCTTTTAAATATTTAAAGTAAAAACTGTTGAGCTGGCTACACTTCGTGACACCGAAAGGAATTATATATGCTTAGCTTTGCACTATGCCGATGAATTTATTTTCAGCGTGAGTTGAGTTGCGCGGATTACATTCTGCGGGCAAATGTGTTTACATTTATTTTGATGTCGAACCATTTTCTCTGGAGTCAAAAGCGATAGTGAATAATTTATCTTCTTGACTTTGGTTAGGTTGAGAGATCTTTTGGCTATTTGTGCTTCTTTTAACGAAAATGTACCTGTTGTTAGAGTGAGAGTAGAATGAAATTACATCTGTTGTTAGAGTTCCATATTTCTCACAAAAAACCTATAAAGATTCACCAAGTTCCTCTCTTTGAGGCAAAGGTGGTGAAACAAAACAGTTTAGGATTGAAATGAAAACTTCTTTGAAAACAAGCGTCTATTTAGATGTGCTAATAAGAGTTATATGGCACTTACATAATTTGAAAATTTCAAAAAATTAAAGTGCATCAGATCTAGTTATTTAATTTACTAGTTTATACAGGCAAATTACACGACAAACTTTTACATCATATAAATTGTGTAATGACGTTATGAGTTGGTAGTAAATGTTTTCGAGGAAAAATTTAGTTTTATTCTTTTAAGCACGCTTCAACAAAAGCTTATGACGAAGCTCAAGAATTGATATCCACAACAAATGAAACGAATTTACTTTCCCAAATCTGACGGGATTGTACATGAACATTATCTAGGAATAAAATACTCATCAAGAAGAATTAAAAAAGTCGAATCTTGAGATGGTTACATCGTTTTATTACTGAAGTTCTATAGCAGCCTTCCACTCCATTATCAGTCTCTGGATACCAGTTAGAGACAAAGTACAGCTCAAGACGATTCATATGAGACCAAACTTGATGGGGTTATGTCGCTTTATAACGGAGTTCCTATGGCCACCTAGCTCTATCATAAGACCCTGGACACCATCTAAAGCCAAAGTATTCGTCAAGACAAATCGAATGAGCCTAAACTCGATGTGGTTTCGCTGTTTCATTACAGAGTTTCTGTGACCACCTTCTAGCTTCATCATCAGATCAGGTTCATGTCATTATAATAATGTATTGTCACACAAAGTATATTTGAATAAAAAATTTCAGCTCAAGTAGTTGAAGATATCTGCTTAAAAAACAATTAGAAGATTCCTCCTGAACAAACATAGTTACATACATACACGCATGCATGCATTGCAAGTTAAATTGCATATTAAAATAAAAAAATCGACGGAAGGAAAATCGAGCTTTTTAGCCTGAGCCAGGAATTGAACTCGAGACATCTTGATATGCGGTTGCATACGCTAACCGCCAGACCGACGATGCAGGTATGTATTATTTTAAATAACTTAAATATTATTACAAGCTATTGGTAAAAATAAAACGTTGGTTCGTTCCAACTACAGTAGAAAATATATTCTAGAGGCTTTTCGCAGACACTTGTAATAATACGTCTTTGACGATTGATAGGGTTACGACATTATCATGATTGCACTATGGCCATATTAGGAGAACTACGATTGATCTTCCATGACTTACACCATAAATGATTGTTGAAAATAAATATTACAAAATATAGAACACTAACTAACCGCTGGAAGTCTAACTTATTTGTATAAACAATTCTTAAACATAACCTGGTGACATAATTTGATGTCAGAAATAAGAAGAAAATAACCTTTCTGCTACCTACAAATTCACAATAGAATTTCGTAGTCCAAAAGATTAATTGATCGTTACATGGGTAAGTTGATAAAAATATGAAAGATTGACTTAATACACTGTGAAAATGCTGAATTAGGTAATAACATGTCGATAAGAAAAAGCGTCTCTGGCATAAATTGGTGCTGAGTCTCCAGTGAGGCGAGAACGCATTAACGGGCCGCCACTGACATATATTAGGAGCGTTTTCTTATCCATGAGTGTGAGGAGTATGTGCGAGGAGGGAGCGGATTGTGTGCGGGGCGATGGCGTGCGATCCGCGTAAATGACACGGAAAAGATGCGAAGAATGACGCTCTCTTGATCACAGAATAGCACGCCTGTCATTCTACGTACATTGTCGTCTCTATACCAACGTAGTTTATTGCTTTGTTTTGTAATCCATCGCATATTTTACTCTTAAATAATACAGGGCAATCCAATCTTTTTTTTTTTTGCCAAGACCATGGTGGCCATGTTGCAGAGCGAGAGCGCGTGGAACTCCAACGTATCCTTTTGCGAGCAAGTTATGCTTGCAAAGGAGATATCGAAGCGCTACCGGCAGAGGTTTAGAACTCTCTCGGTCCACCAGGCCCGGGAACGGGTCCGGTATCACAGGCGCCTCGGGCGCCAGAGATCGCCAAACGATCTCCGTCCTCCATAAGCGCAAGTCTGGGGGTGACAGGTGAGGCCATCCGTCACCCTAACAGAAGCAGAACGCGATCTTTTGGGCAGAAAAGGGGTCATCTGCAATCCGTAAGTAGATGACCCGAGGTACATCGGGGTTCCAGGGATTTCCTTTCTAGGGTACACGTGGTTTCCCGGCCACTGGTACCTGAGACGGCGTGCGGTTTTTGGTCGGTTCGAGTCCAACATAACCACCAGTAGGTGGTGGTTATGTTGGACTCGAGCAAAAAAAGGGCAATTCTATCTGGCTTTTTTGCTCATTTTAATGAATTATTTGTATGGAATGGCAGCAAACGAGTTTATGTTTAATCTGATGGTAAGTTACTATCAGAAACCCTGTCTGCCTGTGACTCTTCCAAAATGCTCACCCGATAATCTCACTTACTCGGTAGCTGTGACATCACTCTAATCAAGTCAGCTCATTTTCTTGTATGTGTTAGTAAAATCCACACGGAATTTTTTTTGTCACTTTTATAGTTTGTTAGTATTCAAACATTTGGACAGACGTGGCTGACGCTTTTATTTGATTAAGTGTAATCATTTACTTCTACTTCTATCTAATACCATACAAGTTGATATTTTAAATACGATTCAAACCAATATATTTCAAAATAATAAGAGTATCAAAGAAACCTTTTCTTCAACAATTTTTCTTGTAGTAGCCTTTTGTACTGAAATCTAATTTGTAAACGCATATACAGATTGTTTTTGGGATAGTTTAGAAGACATTTTAACACATTTTTATTAGTATGTTTTTTGTTTGTACTTACCAACTAACTTTTGTAAGCGTGTCTTTAAATTTTTAAACAATATTTTATATTAATTTTTATTAGGAAGGAGAACATAGAAACTCACCACGCAAGAAAATCAGGAAAAGCAGTTTTGAAACTTGCATAACAATATACATTACTGGTTTTAAAGAGATTGCACTACTACATATGTAAGTAGCACTATTACGACTACTAAGATGTCTATCATATTTCTTTACAGAAAAATCTGTTGTATATTTTAATGTGAATATGTAATAATAACATATATAGCCACTGCCGTCATGTTAACATTCACAAAAGGTTATAACATACTCATACCATCAGCAAGTATGGTCATAATATATCTTTTTAATGAGATACCATACGACTGCTGATCACATCGTGTTTATCAGATTTTATTATGTCTTCTTATATCCAGAGATGTATGTTGTGATGTATGTATAAGCTATTTTGCCAAATAACATCATATTCATAAATTATTTGACTTGAATGTTCAACAAGTTACGTTGAAAGTAATTATCTGATAGCAATGAATACACCGATTCATCGCAAACCATATTTTCTCCCCTCAAATAAACGATATCGTATTAAATTAATAAGTCGTTGGACGCGTCCCAAAGTGGCGATATCTATGAGAAAACAAACTTCCCCTGAATGCTCCACAGTTATTTTTCTGTCCCTCCCCTAATCTTTACGAAGCACTAATGTTCTATTATAACACTCATTCACTGTCGTGATAGGGGCAACGCGTATCTAGGGGAAAACGTTCGACGTCTATTTATTTTCAAATATATGTGTATAATATTTATAAGGCTAAATATGAAGTGAATAAAATGTATTTGTGGAGGAACAGGTGTAGTGGTAGTGTCCTTCCAATATACATCGTCAAGGCAAGGAGGTCATGCCTGGCGGGCCGCAGTGCAACGTTTGATGTTAGGATGTTGTATTAATGTTAATCGGCGCGAGAATTTCTATATCGCGATACAGGATTAGCTACTCTGTAGTTCGGTAGATGGCGCTATAGTATGTTTTTGTTTCCACTGTACGTGAAAGTCGTTACATGTTAGTATTGAGGAAAACGATTAACATAAGTTGGCGTTTAAGTTAACTTACAGTTTTTTCATGTTCAACGTTTTTCTTAATCAGTTCTATTGCATCGCACTATATAATATTTACGCAAGTCAAATTCATATTCTACTCTATTTGACATCATTAAATGGACTTAAGAGGAATGCTTATGTATTATGTCACTATGACATTTAAAATTGACGCCTATCGATCGGAAATTACGGACATGGGTCGTTGTATGAACTTTACCATTACTACTGGTCACAGTAGCTATTGCCAGAATAGTCTTGGATGTTGAGGCGATTTTATTAGTTATTCGGTGGAGTGCCTTCCAGCCTGTAAGTACCTCTTCAAATGACGCTTTTAGCCTATCGAGCGAAATAGGGGCTCCAACGTCATGTTTATTACGTCTTTTTGTTGGCAAGCATGTATGTTTAAACAAAACGTTTTTTGATAGCTGATTAAGTGATTAATTCCTCGAAGAATCTGTACATAATACCTGATTTATATCTCATGAGATGGGTTTGAGAATAATCTAGGTAATCTAGAAAAATGTATTCTATGCCAGGATAACCACTGCTAGCGTATCTGCTAAGCCCTAAGTTATTTTTTTTTTTGAAGTCACGTCCCATTAACAAATAGCCGGGAATCGTAGTTAGGTAAAGTATGTAGTACTTGATACAAGTGGGTCAGATATGGTTTTATAACAAAAATCAAAAATATGAATAATCTTGAATTTCAATTTTATGACTAAATGATGAGCATATTAGTTAAAATACAAATATCTAAGGTAGTTATTACAATACAATAAAATAATTGAAAAAAACTTCGCGTGTCAATTTCGATTAACGATGAACAAGAAACAAAAAAGGTGAGCGGTCATAGGAACCAAGCAGGTTTTACTCTATTGTATGTAATCTGTAATATATAGATACATAAATATATATACACTACATGTAATCTTAATCGTATGAAATGATTTTTAATGAACTCCCGTTCTGCTAAAGTGGACGAAAAAGAAATTGGACAACATAAAAGTTTGAAAGGTTTGCTCATTCTTTTTAGTACTTTTATTGTTCGTTATAAAACAAAAGAATCACTTATACAATTATTTCGATGAAAAATGATAGAAATATTTCGAATACAAATTATATCCCGAACATGACTACGCTATTATTACTGTAACTGCGGAGATTGAAATATAAAATTGAATTTCATATTTATTTACCCATTAATAATAGCGGATCTCTCCCCTTGCCTATTGTCTCCTTGTCTGAATTCCTTCATCAACGTGTCGACGGAGTTCGCTGAAACGATGACGGTTCATTTTTTCACTCGTGACACGTAAAAGAATAATGAAGTAAGTTCCGTAAGCGGTGTTTGGAGATAAGCTCTGACAAGTTTGAAGATCAATGAAATAGTGTCATCATGTATTATTTTTAACCGTAGCTTCATAAAGTGACTGATATTAATAGATGACATTTGGAAGCTTCTGATAAAGTTACGCAGAAAAGTCAATTTATCACTTTTTATGTAGTATAGGGGGCAAAATAGTAGATAGACCTGGTGGTAGATAACTACCACCGCCTAGGGTCACTTGTAACTCAAGAGTTACAATCTCTGTTAGTACCTCTATTCTCTCAGAAAGAGAGAAACAAAATATTCCTCAGGTACATTGCTCACTAGGTGAAAATATACTGTCTCCTATGTTAGTCTCATAAAGTGAAAGAGTTTCTTTAATAGAAGGCGTTAGTTTCAGAAACTACTGGTTCCAATTGAAAAATGTTTAGTCTTGGATAACCTATTTATCGAGCTATACTATAGGAAAATTTGATAGACACAGAACTAGTTGTGTGGGTCGATAGTGTTTAAAAATAAGATACAAAATATGCTATTAACTAAACATCTACTACAGATAGCGACAATCATCTCCTTAAACAGATAGCAAGAATACGTTTCTGTAAATATCCTCAGTTGTAAACACCAGGACCGTAACATAAAGGGTTACAACTTATATCATAACCGTTTATGTACGATAGAACAGAGATATAGTGGTAATGACCACTGCTAGTGGGCGACGGGCACCGTGGACCAAACTTATCTCTGTAATGTGACGGCTAATGATGCTAATCTTAGGATGGTGTAACTTGTTTCACACTACGTAGTAAATATACAAGACGCTTGGACTGTAGAAGTTTTTAATAACAGATCGAAGGGTCTTGAATTTGAAGACGAATGGGTACTCGGCTTATGATTTGTCTTTGAACTGATTGTTATAATCCTATATATATATATATACATACTATTTTACACACTAGTGACTATATTTGTCTTAATGTCAAATAAATCTCAATAAAAATCTTAAATAACATTTAGTCTCTATCTTCATTATGTTTCTGTTGACTGTGGAATCTCCCGTGAGATCTCATCCCAACGGGGTTTGTGGTGAGCCAATATGTCAATATTGAATCTACCGAAACCATAGAGTGTGCTACTGTGCACTTGAAATAAGAGGGATCTAATCCGACTATTATGCTGAAATTTTCAAATTATTCATAGTAATTGCGTCACTAAACTTCGTAGCGAAGCAAGCAAGTCCCTGTTCTTATTATTCGAATAATAGCCGTAATGGATTCCTTATCATTTGTTAATCACAACAAAGTTATCGCGTTAAGCTCGTCGTAACGACGTCGCGTCCCGGACGCAAACAAATAGCTCTCACGCAAATTGAATACAAGATATAAATCTAGCGTTCTCCTAATAACATGCGGTGGATTTCTCTGCGGGCCGTTTTATTTCAGCCGCACAAAGCCTTCGACCCAGTAAATCCGACGATATCTCGGCAAATGCGACAGAGTGCCACTGGCGTTCGTTTCGCGGGACGCACTTTAAATTTTCCTACTGCGAAAGGACGGATATCGCAGTCGAATTTAAAATGCCAACGCGAGTTCCCTGTGGAGACAAAAGTGGCGTTTAAATAGCGCTTAGTCTTGCTTTAAATACAGTTACAAAAGAACGTCGATCATAAATAGGTCTAAATTCTTTCTAATTGACGGAATAGCTGAACATGAGAACCTTTGCTGAACTTTGAAATGCAAGATAAAATGGTGCTATTCTATGCGATATTACAAAACATTTTCTTTGCAACTTTCAGCAGAATCAGTGCAGCGATTTTAATTACGGCTTTGTTCATGTATACATGTATAAATATATTTAAATATAGATGTGTATACGCTTATACAACTTAAATGTATGCAACTCAGACATTCATAAGGACGGGACGGTCGTAGCTTTGCATAATGTTGCCACTTAGAGTATTCTCTACTCTGCTGCGGTTATAATGCTGTATATGGAATTCATTATCAACAGATTTTCAAAATGAATTAATGCATTACGTTTTTTTTAATGAGCACCCTTGTCCTCCCGTTTACATGGAACATGTTGCGATTTAAATTCCCCCAAAATGTGCTCGTTAAAAGCTTCATCTATTATTAAACCTGCAAGAAATGTGCTAAAAGCCTTTAGTCTGTTACGTCATAGCTGCTCTTTTTGCTATAAAGTATTTTAATTAAATTTCCTTGCGTTCAACGTGTAGAAACCTACCTAGTTGCTATTATAATTTACATTTCTTCACACTATTCTTGCTAAGCGCTATCATATATCACAATCTATCTCATACAGTAGTTAACAAAACTCATACGGATCTAACCTGTCTATTTGTTTGATAGCTTAGTATATTTGACCGTGAAAATTGTTTTCTTTGTTTCTTTTGAATTTTGTTTTAGATTAGCTTGAGAGAAGGTTGTAGGTTCTAATTAGTTAAAAACCTTTTAAATTACTTCCTGATAATTATTATTTAGAAGCCAAAGTAGCGTTAAATTTTTTTATAAGTATAAATCTATTTTTTCAAGTTAAAAAGTAAATAACAATGCCCTTCGTTTGTAAAGGTTGTTGCATAAAGCCATTTAGCTTAATTCTGTACGTGTGGATAAAAATCGGTGACATGACCGAAATACTACCATTTTAGCATACTGATTCTTCTTTTGACGTCGATTACTCTGGTTTTCTATCGAATAATTTCATTTCGGATTTTATGCAGTGCAGTGAGCGACTTTAAACTTGTGGGCTAGTCCAACAAATAGAGACCACGTCTAGGCTCGTTATGTAATTACACTTACACTTATTAAATACACACTTTGGTTTGACATATAAATTTACATTATGTAGATGAATGGTGTTTTTTTTAAAATGCAAATACTTCGTTTTCAGTAACGCTTTCGTGGCTCCAGTTTCCTCTAAATATTCATATTTCTTTATCTTATCTTAGATATAAGTGAAATCATCACATAATAACTAAGAATTTACACACAACACACACTATATTATTTTATTACACAGAGATTATGATATAATTAAATGTAGTATAAAAATTAATTATATTGATAACTGTAATATGGATTATGCATACAGTCCAAATTTGTATACCTTTCAATAAAAGCTCTGTGTGTTTCTAACCTAAGCGCACGATTAAGTCGTATTGATCAGCAATGGATCAAACATCTATGGTATAAAAAGTTGTAATTCTGTTAACAAGTTGAGATCACACAATATACTGCAACCCATATTATTATAGGTCAAAGCTCATGTTTCTGCGCCCGCTTGTCCTTATTTCATTGCAAGGACTCTATTTTCTCGGAGACATACAAATATAGGTATGTATAGCCGGATCTGAGCGAGCGAGTGAGGTACGGGCAATCCAGGATCACGCCAATGATTTATGGGCGGTCAGTGCACTCACTTTACACACCACCACACAGTCATATCTTGCAACAACCCTATTCATGTTTTTTAAGCCTGCAGTTATTTAATTGTTACCCACCTTTTTCTTGAAGTGAAAACTTCTTTAGGCACGTTGAGCGTTTTGGTAGAGGGTAAAATCCTCGGTTCGCGTCACCGACATGCTGATAATAGTATATCTATAGCTATGGAGAATATGATATTATATATTATATATGAAATTTATTATTATTATATATTATATATGATATTATATATTATATATGAAACATAAAAAATTTCATATAATTTTTGCATATAGTTTTAATTACTCTCAACTTAATAGTTCCGTTTTCACTTCTATAGGCAGTCCCACGACTGCTACTGTTTTTTTTTTTAACTTGTGGAAACCCCCCTCGGGCCGTCACCCCACCGGGGTTTACGGCGGGGTGGTGTGTCGGAATCGGACCGACTAAAACCACACGCTGTGCCACTCTGCGGCTGAGATAGGAGGGATCCGGGAACCGCTGCTATTACGACATCCTGATCCCTCCTAGCGCCTGCCCGAAACTGCGGGCACCATCTATGGGTAAACTCTCTATTTTAGGCGACGTACGGCACACGCGGACGTCGCCTCCTCGCGGCTGGCCATTATAGCGGGTGGAGGGGAAAACCCGTCCCGTCCACCCGCGGCCAAACTCAAGGCGGCATGAAGCGCTGGTATGCGCGCCTCCGCCGCCCGGCTCGCCGGCGGCGAATTGGGTCCGAGTGGATATCGTCCTCCCGGGCCTTCTCCGCCGCCTCCTTCCGCGAAATTACGTCTTCGCTGAAGGTTGCGACCGCGGTAAAACAACTGTCGCTACCGGCCATGGGGCGTATGACGGCCGGTAGCGAGAGATCTCCTCCAATAACTGCAGTGAGGATCCCACGCTGCGCCGCCCAGGCGGAACAAATCACTAGCGTGTGCTGAGCCGAGTCCTCACTGCAGTCGCAGTGGTAACAGGCGGGACTCAATTCCCTCCTGGTGACCGAGTGCAGATACTTTCCGAAGCAACCATGCCCGGAAAGGACCTGCGTCAGTCGGAAGGAAAGGGTCCCGTGCTGCTGCCCTGCCCACTCGGCGATGACCAGCTGGAGAGCCTCCACGAGGGCAAAGCCAGCACGTGGAGTCTCCAACCGGAACGACCAACGAGCCATCGTGGCTCGACGAGCGGCCTCACGCCACTCGCATATCTCCTCGGGCGGGGGCCGTATGCTGCTACCCGCCCGGAAGTCAGCCATCCGCCGATAAATTTCGGCGAGCACTTACGCCTCCAAATCCCACGGGGGAGTTCCGGCCAAGGCGCACGCCGCCTTCGTCGATACGGTGCGGTAACCGCGTATGGCTCTAACCGCCAATATCCTCTGAGGGCGCCAGAGGCCTATTCTGGGCGGTCAGAGCCGCCGCCCACACCGGTGCACCATATAGCGCCATTGACCGAACAACCCCCGTGTATAGCCGTCTCGTCGCGATGCTGGCTCCACCTAAATTGGGCAAAAGTCGCTCAAGGGCAGAAGCAGCGCCGACCAGCTTTGGAGTAAGCTGTCGGAAGTGCTCGTCGAAGAGCCACCTGCCGTCGAGGATCAGGCCCAGATACTTCACCTGGGCCTTAATCGGTACGAGGACCGAATTGACTACGATGGAGGCGCCGGGGGGTGGACCACGACAGGGCCCATGAAACAAAAGGGCTTCCGTTTTGTCTAGGGCCACCCGTAAACCCAGCGCCTCAATGCGCCCGACTACCGAAGAGACTCCCACGGTGGCCAGGCGCGCCGCCTCTTGAAAGTTCACCCCCCGGGCCGTGACCAATGTGTCATCGGCGTAACAAATTACGCCCAGCCCGGGGGGAAGACGGCCTCGAAGGGTCCAGTCGTATCCCATGTTCCACAGGAGTGGTCCTAGGACAGACCCCTGTGGAACACCGCACGACATGGGCCGCCGCCTTAGAATACCATCTCGGTCCTCGTACACGACGGTACGCTCCTCAAGATAGTCTGCCACAAGCCGCCTCAGGTACTCTGGCACCCCGTGGTATTGGAGTGCTTCCCTGATGCAGCTAAATGGCAGACTATTAAATGCGTTGGCGATGTCCAACGACACCGCCAACAGCACGCCGCCACAGCTCACCGCCTCTTCGGTAACGGCCCTCAGGCGCAGCATGGCATCGACCGTCGAACGCCCTGCCCGAAAACCAAATTGGGCGTCCAACAGATCGGGGCCTACCTCGCAGAGGTACCGGACGATGCGGGCAGAGCGTATCCTGTCAAACAGTTTACCCGCCTCGTCCAGCAACACAATGGGCCTATAGGCTGACACCGAATCGGCAGGCCGTCCCGGCTTCCTTAGTAGGACCAGCTTCCCGCTTTTCCAGCACTCAGGGAAGCGTCCGGACGACAAGCTAGCGTCCAAGACCTCCCTGAGGCGGTCCGACATGTGTTCGAGGGCACGGGCCAACACACGGGCAGGTATCCCATCTGGCCCAGGGGCGGTGTTCTTAGAGTGGATCCGTAGAACAACCGCCCCTACCTCCGATTCCCTGACGGGCGGAACATTGTCCTCGTTCTCCCCTTCGTCTCCGACCATGAAGGCCATCGACGGGGGTGTATGCTCCACCCGCTGCGGGAAAAGGCCCTCGACCACTTCCCGCAGGAAGCTGGGCTGGAGTGTCTCTGTAAGGGGGGGTGCCCGACGTACGGAGCTTTTGACGCGCCGCACGATAAGGGCAACCCCAGGGGTCACTATCGAGACCCTCCAGCATTTCCTTTCTCTTAATTTCTTTGGCGCGGCTGATGGCCAGCCTCAGAGTTTTCTGCGCCTCTCGGTACTCCTCATGAAGCTGGTCCTCCCCGCCTTCTTCGCGGTGGCGACACCGACTACGGGTGTAGGACCTCCGGGCACGAGTACAGGTCGCACGGAGGTCCGCCAACTCCTGGGACTACCAGTAAACCTCCTTCCGTGGAGGTCGGCAACCTCGGATGCGGGGCATGGCCGCATCACAGATCTGCGCAATGGCATCGCAGAAGCGACCAGCCCCCATGTCGACCTCCTCGGTCCTGCGGAGACAGCCAAGAGTGAATAATGGCCGCCTCCTCTAGTAGGTCCCTATTTAATTTGGCTACAGCCCACCGCGGAAAGCGAGAAGAACGCCGCGCCGCGTGACCCCTACTGGCGTCCTGGGACCGGGAGAGCTCAAATCGGATATAGAGATGGTCCGAGAGCGTCTCAACCTCTTCCAGGACACGCCAGTTCCTTACTCGTGCGGCGAGGGCAGGGGTAGCGAACGAAAGGTCCACTATCGATCCTCCCTGCTGTCGCACACACGTGTTGGTGGAGCCCTGTTTAGTAAACAGAGGCCCACCGAGGCCGCCCACTCCTCTACGGCCTCGCCCCTAGCGTCCGTCCTGGGGGAACCCCACGCAATGGACTTCGCGTTGAAGTCTCCCACACTAGGACGTGCCCAGACGTTAGACGCCGCATCGAGGTTTCCAAGTTGTTAAGGAAAACCTCGAAGTCGTTCAAACTCCGGTTCGGGGAGAAGTATACACCATATACAGTGATCCCCCCCCACTCGGCAGCAACATATCCAGTGCCCTTGTCTCATAGCGACAAGGGCGGGGAATGAGCCGCCGTGGAGCCGACGACTGCCACGGAACCGTCCCGGTCACTCAATCAGTTTGGATGGGGAGGAACATAGTAGGGTTCCGCGGCTACGGCAACACCGATCGACCACTGTGCCATGGTTTGCAGGAAAAGGTCCTGCGCCGCGGCACAGTGGTTCAGGTTCGTCTGGACCAGGAGGTTGGAGACTTGGGCCATTACTCGACCGTCTCTACAACCTCCTCCATGGGCAACGATGCCGACATGCGAACGACATCAGAGGCAGCCTGGGTCGATTGGCTATCCCCCGACGCTTGCCGAGAATTGTAGGGAGGTTTACAGCCTCCCTGCCCAATTAGGTGATTGGCGGGCTTGTTACCCGCCGCACACGCCGGGCAGTGAGGGGCGGCAGAGCATTCAGCCGCCTCGTGCCCCGGCCGACCGCAGCGGAAACATAACCCGCTGCAGTCGAAACAACTGACGCACTTGGCGCGTGTGTGCCCCGATGCCAGGCATTTGTAACACCTCATCGGTCTCGCCGCCAGGACTGTGATCCTAGCGCTCACGAAACCGATGAGCAGCCTGCCGGCGTCGCCCAACATTTTTGCCGACGCTACGGGATAGCTGACCCACACTGCACCAAGCCCTCCTGGACCGGGGCGGATGGTGCCGACCCTAATGTTGTCCGTGTTGCAACCCGTCTTCTCTCTTACTGCAACGCGGACATCCTCGGTCGTTATGGAGTCGTCCAGGGCCGAAAGGCGCAATTCTGCGCACTTGGTGGGCCTGGCGATCTTGACACCATCCGTAGCCGTAAACATACCTCGCAACTTCTCGGCAATTGTGTCCGCCGTCTTAGCACCTTCAGCCTTAGGGAACTTGAGGACTCGAGCTCCCATTTGGGCGAGGCGCATTCTGACACCTACTGTCCCGAAATCGTCTGCGAGGCTGTCCCGGGCTCTTTTGAAAATTGCCGCGTAGGACAGCCCGCTGCTAGCTGCCTCCGGTGACACGGTGACTACCACAGCCGCGCTTTTAGGCGCCTGTAGTTTGCGCGGCGTCTTTGTGGCAGCCACTGCAGCCAATGGCGCCTGCGGGGTAGAAGCTGCTATTTGTGCAGCCTTCTTACCTCGCTTTCGGGACTTCTTAACCCCCCCGACTATCTGCCAACCATCCGTGGAAGGGGAGGATGTGGAGGGAGCACTTGTGGAGGTGCCAGATATAGGGGTTGGAGTGAGGAGCGGAGGGAACTCCGCCCCAGCCTTTGCCGCTGTTTTGGGCCCTGACCTCAGTGCGGGTGTCCGGGCTGTTGCCTTGGCCGCTTGCCGTGCCCTCGGAGCAGTTGCAGGAGCAGCAGAAACTGCTGCCGCCGCCGCGTAGGACACGCGACCAGTCGCAACGGGAAGCGATGCTGACACCGATGCAACCTTCGCTTTATGGCCGCTTTATGGAGCTGGTGGCAGCCTTGCCTCCAGGCCAGCCAGACGCCCGTCAATCATGCGCCATACTGCATCGGTTATTTGGCGCAGATGGGCATCAGGAATGCCACCGAGGCTGGAAGAGGGGGCAGGCTGAGACGGGGACGTGACCGGATCCTCTGTCGGGCGATGCACCCGGAATTGGGCGAACTGAGCGCTGAGCTCAGCCACTTGCCCCGTCAGGCGATCGTTGGCCGCCTGGAGCCGAGCCACGTCCCCGATGAGTGTATCCACACACGGACCCCCGCAATAGCGGAAGAGGAGTCCTTAAGGGCTTTTACAAAAGAGCCCTTAAGGTTACTTGACTTGGTGGCCACTTTGTGAATGACGGCCACCGCCGCATTCGCTCTCTCCTGCATGGACAATGGTGTTTGAAGAACTGAATCCCCTACCATCGGCTCCTTTATTTTTAGCAGGAGATCCGCAATCTCCTCCTCCGCCAAGATTTCGCCGTCTGCCCTGACCCGTCTATAGGCTTCCGCCTTGCAGAAGACGGAGCCTGACGGGGCCGAGATCGGGGTTCGTGACCTCCCTCTGCGGCTGCTTGCTACCTTAGGAGGTAGCATCTCCTGGGATGTATCGCTCTCCTCATTCCTGGAGCGTCCGCGTTTTCGGCTGTCACACAGCTCCGTCTCCATGAAGTCCAGCACGTCGGTCCTCGCACTGGAGCTTCCGCTCGTGGTAGATCTGGAACGTAATCGCTCCGATGTTCTTCGGCTCTCAGCAGCTATAATGGCTTCTGGGAGCCCCACCGAGATAGGTGTTTCAACCATTACGTCTTCCATATTAGACGAAAGTTCGTCCGCCCTTGCAATTCTCTCCTTCGTACTCTCCTTCTTCTTCTGTCCTTCCTTTTTATTAAGTATATTTATTTGTAAAGATTCCATGTTAGACCCACGAGAGGGGGAGAACTAAAGGTCGACCCGGGCAGAGATCCCCCAATACCCGGGCAAGCGTAGATTTATGCCCAACCGAGGGGTTCCCAGGTGCCTCGGCTGGGAGTGCGCTTACGACTGAACTACCCATCAGCCATGCACCTGAACACGGGATTCGGGGTAATTTTTTATAGAGGTTTTCTTCCTCGCAGTCCGGGCGGCTAAGCCAAGACCCTCGCCCCCAATTGGAGTCGCGAGACTCCAACTTGGGACTACGATATGTCGACGGCGGCAGGGAGACTACGTCTCCTGATGTCTGCTCGGTGGCAGTGTAAGTGCACACCGAGCCCGTCTTACTTTTCCACCGCTGAACGGAGGAACTCCGACCCTTGAAAGGGTCCCGCCATTGTGATTTTTTACCGAGGTTTTCCTCCTCAATGCTCCGAAGAGCGAAGAACCAACAGAGGATCCGACAGACACGCCCGCTCTGTTGGACCAAGTCTCGGTCGAATTGCCGAAGAAAATGGCTTTCTCTTCGTGCTAGAATATCAGCCGTTGGCAGTGATGAACAACACCATCGCCAACGTTTCCAGGGTGCACCACGTGGAGGTTTTCTAGCCCAGCACCCCAAAGGTTTTCTACCCACCTACTTTAACTTTTATGTTTAAATGTAGAGGCGTTGGCTAGTTAATCTTACTAACTAGGAACATTAATTTCGCCCTCTCTTCTACTGCTCTACTGAAATATCCATTAATTTTCGTCTAATACGTTGTCTTGAAAGGTCGGCCGATGTCTGGGAACAAATAAGATTTTGTGTCGTGTTCGCTTCTAGTCTAACGTCAGTCTGTGTGCTCACGAGAACGTGGGACTAAGCGTTACTTATTGTTCTGTCCGGAGTAAAGGAATTGCGAGCGGATGTTCACTTTTGTGTTGGATTTAAAACAGTCACTGACGAATTGCTACATTATCGTTAACAACGTTCGATTTAATTTGCTTCTAGGTACTAAGATGCGAAGATAAAGAATGTAAATGGACTTGTTTAATTATATGGCAGAGAATCAAATGTTTGCTCTGTGTGTGCGTTTCTTTGAAACGCTAGGACCAGTTGCAATAGACAGTTAGAAGCCTTGTATCAGAACAAAAACACCGAGCTAGTGGATCTCTCTCTCATGCCACAGTGAATATAATTCTTTTTGAACGTTAATTATCTTTTAATTTTTGCGTTCATCGCAGCGCTACACTGTCGGACACACCATGAATACGTACTGGGAGAAAACACACAAAACAATTACACCGCAACAATCCTTAACGACCAGACATTCGAGCAGCGGAATTACAAATGGCGCAAAATTATGAGAAGCTTCAAATAATCATTAAACATAAACGCGTAATGGTTTCCCATTCAAATGATAGCTCGTAGCAGTTAACTGCCTCTGTAATGTCTCAACACAATCTCTTACCGAGAAAATTGTAACGTTTTAGCGGGGTATTAATGAATTATTACCTATTAAGTATAAATAGCAACATGTTTCTTGTTTCGGCACTAACTTGGGTTGTTATTTTGATTGCGGGTGATTTTGTGTACGTGGAACAGATTTTTTTTGCATATATAGGCAATTAATTACCCTAAGTACATTAATCTCAATTACAATCTAGATCAATTAGGTAATTGCCAACTAAATATCTGAACTACAATCTAGATTAATTAGGTCATTGCTAAATGTATATTATTGTGTATATTAGCGGATAATTTATTATTAATCACATTGCACATAAATGAAAATGTCAAATTATGGCTACCAGATACTGCAGTATTTCTAGAAATATGATAATTTTTTTAGAGTTATTATTAATTACTAGTTTTTAATTAAACTCTTGTTAGTTTTTTTTTGTAGAATTCTTGGCTTTAGTTTAACCATTGTGCTATTCAGTTTCTTGCTGGTCAAGGTGTTAATGTCTGCAATAATATACCACACAGTTTTCTAATAAATAAATGTAATAGAGTTGTAGCCAATAAAACTTGAGTTCTTGGTTCGAACTTTACTAGGGAGATCGGAAGGTATCTAATATTAAGTTAGCTTACATTGCTCATATCATTATTCTCTGGGTAAATTAAAGAAAATAAAGAACTGAAAACGTAAGGTGTCTGCAAAAAAATACATAAAATCTAAGGAGAAATAAAAAAGCAAATACGTAGTAACACTGCGTATGAAATGTTTGATTCACGTAACGAGAGGACGACAATCGAACATTTATATATAAATGTAACATAAAAATTGATTTATGGTAGGTATATAATAAATTTTATATTAAATTATAGAATCTCTATATCAAACTTAATTTCATTTTCACGTGTGAACAGATTGAAATAGTAAAATAGATACCTTCTTTAATATACACAATAGAAAAACGCATCAGAATTTACATGAAAAAAGAAAGCTGCTATAGCAAGATGTGCTTAACGAAATCCTTTCTAGATGGGCGAGTGCATTGACCTCTTACATTTTTTCTTCTTAAGTTAAAGGGACTTAAGTTTAATTTCTATGTTTTAGTAATAGGATTGATCGAGAGAAATGACAATATCTGATCCACCCCAATATTTAACATTATGTAACTCAGTTTGAAAATCTATGAATGTGTGTCATTATATATTTATGTATGCTAGGTAGTAAAGCCACGCAGATTTCAGCACGAACGGGCGGGCTAGACTGGGGCAGTACTACTGTCCCATAGACGACCAACCAAAAGCGACAGCATCCGTGCTGTCGTGTTTCGTTGGTGGGTGTGCGACCGGAGGCCCATTGATGCAGAGGTGACAGTTATCGTGGTAATTGTGTGAGCCACTACCACGATGACTGTCATGCTTTTTATTTTCATACATGGGTTGGGGTTACTATTTACTCATGCGTTATTATCAATAAACTATTTTCAAACGATGCATAAGAACCTTTTTGCTCATTTAACAATAAATACAATCAACGTAAGAAAAAACCACATGATTAATTATTGCTAACCGTGGTTTTATTTAAACCACATGTAGGCAGTGGATACTATGTTATTACTAAGATTTATATATTTTTTCATTGTGATATCAGTTTACAAGACATGATACAATATTTTCCTGTAGCAAACTACAGGCAATGTTTGAGCGCACAGTCGATCTGAAAATAAAATGTTGAGCGTAAAAATAGCTGCACATTTATCACGAGCTGTGGGTAAACTAAAACTTCGTGAGTTCATTTGGAACTACATAAAATAAATAAGATCATATCTTGCTTCACATGATCCTTGCTGGTCTGGTTTTTGTTAACAGAGTAATAATGATAAGTTTTCACGAAGTATCTGATTATTTACAATGTTAAAGTTACCATAGAATGTAATAAATATAGTAAACGTACATATAACACAACGCTGGCTAGCTTCTAACTAAGCAGAGCTTGTACTATGACAGCTAAATTGACTGATAGAATACTTGTTTATTTTTTGTATAAACATACATACATAATACATACATATTGAACACACATAGAAAACATCCAATCCCGAAACAAATACTTGCAAATCATACACACATTTGATCCGACCTGGGCATCGAACTTGAGATATCATCTGCAACAGACACATACGCTAAAACTACGCTATCGAGGCAGACTGTTTGTGTCATTTTTGGAATAAAAAAATCTTTTAAGGTCCAATTTAGTAATTGTAAAAGTAATTTAGCCTACCTAGGTGGCGCAGTGGTAGCGTATGAATGAGGTCTCGGATTCGATTACTGGGTCAGATCTGTGCCGACTTCCACATACGGCACAACTAAAGATAACTTACAGTGCCATCTACCGAAAATACTCTGAACTACGGAGTAACGAACGACTGAGTAACTACTAATCCTGTAACACGATATAGAGGTTCTCTAGTAGATTAGTATATATACAACATCAGAACAACCGTTTGTGCAGTGACCCGCCAGGCATAATCATTTCGCCTGGTCGGTGGATTCTCCCTGTGTATTGAAAGGATGTGACACTCATTCTTTCACTGATAAAATGTTTGCATGATCTGGAAATATTTACGAAAATTATATAAGTATTCTATCAGATAATCTAGCCGTCGTTGAAGCTAGATGACGTTGTATGTCAAATGTCTGAAATATTTAATTAAGTTGTTGCCCATTGCTGCCCCTTGATGATTTTACAGGAAAAAGAGCTTTGGACTTTCACTAAAATCACTCACTTGGTGTTACAAACGACAGATTTTGTTTTTAAACCTTTTCCGTGAGGCTGTTATATGTTTTACCAATGTTTGCAAAAACATGGTCCAAACTATATCGTGGAACTACTTTATACTGTTACCATGATGCAAGTATTGCGCATTCAGCAACAAAAAGACTGAATGAAAACGATTTACAACAAAGAATAACAAACGCTAATTGGATTGTGTTCCAATTCCATCAGGTGAGGCTCGCTAGTTAAGAACAGGGAAATAAAAACTTATGACCACTCCTTTCTATTCAGAAAGTTACAAGGTCGTGTTTATATTAGTACAAGTTAGGGTTATGGTAACCAACGCTTGGTTTATTTGGGGTTTCATTTAATTATATTTGAAATCCTAAGTAATATTATAAATTTGAATGTGAGTGTGTTGATTTGTTTTTTACGTTTTCTTTTCCAAATCACTAAATCGATTTCAATAAAATCTTTGACAAATGAGAAGCTATATTATTGGCGAGTAAAATTGCTTACATTTTACAGTGATAACCAACTTACACACCGGCGGAGCCCTGGACGAATGTTTTTAGTATATACAATTAAAATTAGTCTAAAGTCAAACGCTATCGCTATTAAAGTAAAACAAATGATGTCAAAAAAATATTTCAATATCGACAGCATTTCCATTTATTGAACTTTTTTTCCATCAGTAATTAAGAGGTATCGCGCTCGACCTCACTGTCTGCTGGATGTATCCATTGAACAGCTGGGTCTATGTATCATTCTGAGGCTCTTGCAATAATCATACTAATATAAAAGAAAATCGTTTTTAAAGATTATAGCTCATCTATAAAGTGTGAAGTTGTTTCAAGTTGAGGTGCATGATCAATTGTTTAGGTTTTGTTTAAATTTAAGTAGCATTATATTACTTAAAGTCTAAGACTTTTAACTCGAACAGACAACTTATAAAGCGAGAGACTGCACCTTAAATGACGAGGTGCAGTTTTTGTTCGATTCGAGTTAATCCACAGGGAATTTCCCTACGATAAAAGGGAATAAAGATTTTTTCAGGTAACTCAAATATAAATTATTTATTAAACTTTTACTTTATGAAAAAAAATTACAAAAACCTTTTTAAGGGAGAATCAGTAATTACTCAGAGATAAAGTATTATTAATTTTCTTAAAACAGTAGCCATTTGTGACATTCAGCAATATGAATAAAAAAAATAAAATTATGACGAGGCTTTATTAATATTTATGAACATTTTACCGTAGAACATAATTGTAAATTAATTTTTCCGTGTTAAGCGAATACGGCAGTATATACAGAAAAATGGTTTGGCCAGCTGTCATCTTATGAAATGGTAAAACAATTAAAAGTTTTGTGACCTACCCCCAACGAACTTGTGAAAAACATGTATGTATAACAAGAGTGGAGTGGAGAGTTGTTTTGGTATTAGACTTATAAATAGAGATTTAACTTTTCTCACCTTGAAGCAAACGTGTACCTAAGTAATAGAACACGTGTATCTTGTATAATGAATAATGTTTCAAACTTGTCTTAGATGTCAACGCTTGACAAAAGTATGAACTCGTTATGTTCATAGTATTTTGGTATACTCGTGCTAATGCTTTGATGATTGTAATAATTTAAACGGTATTAATAAATTCTCCATTTAAAATTTTGAATTTTCTTCTTTTGGTATGATTTTTAAGAATAAATGTAAACTTTTAAATTACAATTTTGAGCTACAGCGACAATTTTTTTAATTTTTTAATTTTTTTTCATTTTATGAGCCTTCCAAAGTGACTCTACTCTGTCTGATCGAAAGCATGAATAGAATCCAAGATTTGTGGTCACTATACTCATTGCGAATGCAGACAATGCAGTGTGGTGACCCACACTATGCTTTTTACGCTTCACTTGGAGACGTAAAAGGCATGACAGTCGTCGTGGCAGTGTATTGCACACCCATGCGTACCATGACAACTGTCACCCCTGCATAAATGGGCCTCTGGTCTCACACCCATCTATGAAATATGACAGCACGGTTGCTGTCACTTTAGGTTGATCTTCTGTGGGAGGGTAGTACTATTCTGGTCGAGCCGACCCGTTCGAGCTGAAATCAGAGTGGTTCTTCTACTTCTAAAATACTTATCTAAAAATAATTAAGATGAATAAATTATGTTATTCTTGATTTTTAGTATATCATTTTATGTATCGTAATTATCATTTCAGACAAACTTCTAAATTTAAAATAAGATTCTATAATTGTCTACCTGGCTATACGATAGAAATATATTTTTACAGTACTAAATGGTTATTATAGTAAACCTCTTTGGAAACACGCAATATCAACATTTGTGGTGTGTTATGATATCTCATCAGTTGTTTATTTATATTCTTGCTTTATACATTGGTTGCATTATTTGTTGTTCAGTTATTAGAATCTTAAGCGTAACGAGAGTATGATTGTACATCAAACGGAATTGATTTATAAGTTTCTGATCAAAACAAGAAGGTTTTTGAAAAACATGGGAGAGATTATAAAACTTTTTGAGTTTTTAAGTAGAAACTAAATGTGAGAAACTACTGTTAAAATAGTATTTTTGTTGAAACTTTAACTTGCATTATTAAATAATAAGGAGCTATGTGACTTTTCGAGATAGCTGACATCCTTTAAAAATTTCGAGCTTACGAGAAAACTCAAAGAAATAAACGATGTCGCCTGCGTTCTAGTATCGCAAACTCATCGCGCTGAACGATGTCGATTGCGATAAAGTCAAAACGACCTAACTCACGTCAACGATCACACTTTAAACACGACAAAACCACAAGTTGAGCGAACCGTGGAAGAGCACTTAGTACATATTAATCTCTCCGGCAGCTACCGACCCTCGCGCCCAGCGCCTGACCATGAAATCAATTAGTTTTAGACTAATCATTCGAGAGGATGGGTCACTCCTATCGTCGGATGAATAATTTGCCGGATGGTGACTTTGAGAGGCGGAGTTGTGACTGCGTCGGGTCCCCGTCTTATTTACTGCATGAAGTCTATAAAATATTAATTCACGAATATTGACATAGACTTAATCTTTTATAAACTTTGTTTCGAGTTTTACATAGTTTTAATGATTTTAAAATAGTTTTTATTGAGTAAAAATTTTGGTATTTTGCCGTTAAGCGTTTAAAAATAACGCAACGCTTTTGTTTACCTAAATAAATAAAATAATCTAAAAAGTATGTTAAACAATGTTTACTCTTACTTTTCTAAAGAAAAAAGCAAGGTTGTGTTCAGAAAAAGAGAAGAGTTAATGATGTTTTTATAACGTTGATATATTTTTATATGTAAATAAAATTAAAATTTGGGCGTAAAATTTATTTAAATCTTAATCCATCTAGTATCAAGTTTATTCAACAAGTATGATAGCAGCTAATTAACACATGACAATATTTTGCCGATGAAACAGAAGACGATAAGCGCTCATAATACAGGGTAATCGACTAACAATATTCGAGTGCCGTTGAATGGTTACGGGAGAGATGTGCGAGGGCCTAAGAGCCCTCAACGGCGGAGTGTGGCTAAAACACTCGACAACACACTCCGGTTACAAAGTCCTGCCCACTAGCCACTCTCCATTTTCATCAACTATGGTACTTTACACAAATGCCTCTGTTATTTTGAAAATTACAAACAGCTTGAGTTATATTTCAAAAGGTTTTATAATCACTTATAAATATTCCGGGTAGGATACATACCTGAAATCACAATCACTAACGAAATAATATATTAACTCCGTATTCGGTGAATAGTATTTTTGTGCTATTGTAAGAGTACTACTGTATACTCATATTTTCATTCTATCGAAAATTTATTGGCAGAGGAACCTAAAAATGTTTCGGCCGACAAAACAATCAAATTAAGAAATTCACAATCACACGTAATCATTAATGCAAATATGAAACATAAAGGAGGCAGAAACGAAAACAGTTGTAGTATTTAAGTAATGATGTAAATCTATTACCAACGCTTAAAAATGCTTAAATCGTACTTTTCAAAACACTAATAAAACTTTGTGAGTTATTTTAAGCAACAACTCTTTCAGTTTCATTTTAAAAACAATTTTTCGCAAGTCTAGAATAGATTATTTTAGTTTCTTTTTTCTTGGTTTATTATACGAGATAGAAGCCTATGTCCAGCGCTGGATTGTTAAAGTTATGTTATGTGATGTGATAAGAAAACAGTTTTGTTTGCATTCAAAAATAAAATTATTCTCCATAAAAAGTTACGGTGAAGCTAGCGATGCGCTAATACGACTTGTCGGTACTTATCTCATTTTCCTCGAGGCAGTTACAGAACTTTATTACCATGCTTTAAATAAATTAGTCAGTTGAGTTCCGTTACATTTGGGTGTTGGGAATTAACCATTGATTTCCTCAGGAAGTATAAAGTGTTGAGGTCGACAGTGAAGAACATTTGCCAGTGTATTCCGCCCCAGCCCAAACCCCGGATCTCTCTCAGCGTTTAAGGTCTCTAACGAGCGATAAAATTCCCCGAATTCCTTTTTAACTGCAAGCGAAGTTTACCTGCGGGTAGGTAAATACGAACCCACATTTGGTAGCCGAATTGTGATTCACAATCTGTAAATAACAAGAAGAAAATTCAGTTTATTCTAAGGTTGTTCACTGTTACGTGTAATTGGTGGTGAATGAGGAGCCTAATGTTGATGGAATACTCTTATTCAAATAACTTGTAATTGAATATGCATGTGGTACCATGGCAAGTCCTCACTGTATATGTTTCCATTTAGTCATCTTTGAAGATAAAAATTATTGTGTCAAGTTTTGAGAGATTACATATATATTTTCAATTGAACTTTAGACAACGTCTACTGTTTAACTTTTTAATAAGAATTATAGGACTTATGGAAAAATATTTACGTTACCTAATATTTGCATTTTTGCATTCCATCGGAGAAAAAAACGTACTAACATGTGTTAAATAGAGCATGTGTAAAAACCCAGTATGACAAGTGTACCGTCACGGTCGAACAAATGGATGTCCGTAATGGCAGCCATTACAGACATTGTGTGCGTTCGATCGAACACAAAGGTCAACGAGACCCGCTTGGATTAGTTTCCCAAGGAAAAGAATATAAAAGATGGTATTCATAAATTCTTGAAAGGTTTGTATGCGTTTCTAGAAACTCGTTACGATAACTACTCATCCGTTACCTACTTTTCGATTTGATTGATTTTATAAAACTTCTTTGCTCACAATTTGCGTAGCGCAGCTTAAACAAGATAATCTCAGTACGAGTTTTGATTAAAATTCCTTATATGTGCGTTCCTTCTCTCAACCCATTTACATCGTTCATATACGATAATTTGCACCCAAATGTATTCATGTTAAGCCGACTTTTGTGTTATAAATTATACGTAGAAGTGCGGGCTGCTAACGTGCACTTATCTATGCGTTAGAACGTATTATACGCACCTATATTAAAAGTAAGACAGGTTTTACATGCTGGTAGTGACGCTACGTCGATGATACTTAATAGAACTAATTTAAGTTCGGTTAAGTTTTGTGACAACAGCGAACAGTGTTGAGCACAGTAAAACGAAAGCCTTGTTTAGCAACGAGGCACTGGATAAAAGTTATCTCGGTAGTCACCAGCCACAACAAAGTTGCCAATGGACTTCAGGTAGGATAAGGAAAACTCAATTAAGGGAAGGCAAAATGTAATTGGGGATAGGATAGAAGATAGACACTACCTAAGTGTAAGTTTAATTAACTCTCACTGTCATTGAAAACTGGCAATGTTGAATGATAATTTATTCATATTTTGATCTACTACTACTCATTCAACGTTAACGAATGTCGTCTTTTGGCTGAATAGAAGCAAGTATAAGTACTTGTGATACTAGAAGAGCATTATTTTTTAAGAATTAGGCTAACCTAATCAAACTAGAAAGCTAAATGGGACAAGTAAGCCAGTTCATCAACTTGGGCGGCTTACTCAGTTCAACGTTGGCAGCTAAGATATGCTCCCAAAATTGTAAAAGGAGTGTAATATGTAGCCTACGTTCACTAAAAAGTGTAACTGTAATAGAGTTAGGATATAAAAATATTTATCTCCTTTTCAAAGTCAGAAACTTGACATTCGAATTAATCATGTGACTGCAGTTACGAATAAAAATAAATAGTTAATACTGAATAAAGATTACATCTAAAATAGTGAGTTTCTATCTGTAAATATATTTCAGACTTTTCCTTTTTAAAACCCCAAAAGCCTTTTGATCCTGTTTGAATACGGATTAGGTAAGAGGTTGACCAGGCGTTCTTCTACTTATGATCGATGTTTTAGTATCGTAGCAGTGTGCTTGTAGAATGTCTTACTACTAAACGTTATGGGAGCGCAATCAATAACCATTTTTAAGATATAGATCCACTGGTATAACTCGTACTTATTTTTTAAATACATATGACATATGTACGGAGAATATCTGTCTCTTTCGTTCATTCTTTCATTCATTTGTTTCAAGTACAAGTAGGATTTTTTTTTAAAGATGTTGCTGAAAATAAAGGATATTTACAAGTTAATAGAGAGCTCTATAGAGTAATAATGGCCGACTGTTAACTTTCTTTCTATCCTCAGGGGCAGAATTTTTTTCAAAACGATAATGTTATCACCAATTTTGTAAAATGTACCATTTCAAATAAAAATGCGTTTTTCAAATGCACTTTGACAATGACAGAAGTATGTGGTAATAAACAGATGTAAATAAAACAATCAGCCAAATTAAGATATTCGGTTAAAGACGTAAAAAATATCCAATCCCTATCGGTTAAGAGGCTACAAACATCCAGTTACAGTAATATATTTAAGTGAGTATTCTTATACTTAATTTCAAATATTTAATACCATGAGATAAAATAGAACTAAATAATGTAAAAAAGGTCTACTTTCAACGGTACTTCGCAATTTTATTCAGCAAATAAGAAACAAGAGAGGCGGTCTAAGATCGTTCTCGTAACAATAGTTGAGACATCATTGCATTTGCTGCTTTCGTGAGTTGAGCCCCTAACAATCTCTATTTGCAACGTCTGAAGCGTACACTTTCTTGGTATTTGGGAAGTGGTTGTTAGTACTTTTGTGAAGAAATGGTTTGGGATATGAGCAATCTATCAATTGTGTGTTTGATTATTTATTATTATAAAACTGGATACTTTTTATAATCTTCCAGTCTGTCGATGTATAAGTGTACATAACAGAATAAACAGTTGTATCAGTAGATTACTAGAAACGATTCTTTACTAAATATTAATACTATATGAAATATTTAACTGGCAACAGATGAGAATGAGAACAGTAAATCCTTGTTGGGGCTTTGTCATTGTCGCAATACATCGTGTTAACGGGTGTTGGTATAACCTTTGTCATTTTAATCAGTGAAAGTAACCAGGTCGAACAGCAAAATAACAGGAACAGTAAGTAGTTTAACTTTAAGACAGGTCCTAAAGACTTTAGAATAGTAACTTTATGGTATTAGTAGTCATTTAAGTTAGACTTTTCGTAAGTCGATTTGTTTACGCTTTAAAAACTCAATAATTCTGTATCAATTCATCAAATGTTGACACGATTTACAAACTACTCCAAAGTTTTTACCTATTAGTTGCGTCAGTTTCGTTTCTCATTTTTCATCGACGTAAACCCAAGATGCCACAGCAAAGCACGGCGGGTGAAGCTAATGTTTCTTTTTTGTTGTCGGGGTGAAAAATCTTTTCGGATCTCTGGCTCCTCGGGGACGCAGGAGCCAAGAGTATGCGGTGTTTCCACTAAAAACCACCCCGGTGGCCGACCTCAGGTGTCCTTCTCTTAAGGGGACACGGACCGTATTATCTCAGGTCCCCTCCAGAATCAACGCCGTGCCGAGTCAGACCCTATCCTGCGGAGACCACAAAGGCTTCCCCACATATCAGTCCGGTTGTCATAATTTGTTCCGGCCCAAATGCATTTTTGCGACCAGGCCGCGACAAATTATCATATCGCCGACTGCAGGAACTATTCTGCCACCAGAGGTCCCGACTCTCTGGCGGCTCATGGTCCCGTCGACGGCTCATAACGCCGCCGACGCCTTCTTCGCTCGGGATCGGCCCTCGCCTGATCTCGTTCAGCGGTCTCTTTCTGGAGCATAACAGCTTCGCAGAAAGAGAACAGTGCGGCCCAGCATGGCATCTATCTCCTCACCCACCAGTATTGCAGCAACGATTGCTGGCGGAGATAGGTCTCGTCCTATTTCATCGACTAGGACTCCGCGTTCAGTCCTCCAGACAGGGCGGTGTCTCAGTCGGCTGCGCAGTGGTGACAGTGTGCTGTCTCCTCGCGTCTAATCTTATTCAGATACTCACCGAAGCAATCATGCCCGGTGAGTAACTGCGTCAATCGGTAGGTGACGCGACCTCCCTTCCGACCTATACGAGTATAATAAAAATTGTAAGAGGTCGAAAAACTAAAAGTCTAAGTTTCAGAAATAGTTTAATTGATTCAGATGCGGTTTTCTCTTATATATTATGATTACCCTTACTTAGCACTTAATGTTTGTTTTATTTCAATCGGTTGACAAATAAAAGAAATACACTAGTTTAAAATAATACTGTCATAACCAATGTATACACGGGCGGAGCCGCAGGCAAAAGTTATTAATCATTTTGTCTAGGCTGTTTTATATTATTAGTATCATAAGTAAATTTTATTCATATACATATTGTCCCAACATTTGTGAATAAAACCATGGAATAAAATTTAACCATATGAAAATTTCGCATCAAAGTACGTGATAAAAACAAATAATAATAAAAACAGTATTACGAGACTCGTGGATCCATGTTGCTATTTTTGATGTCATAGAAAAGGATATCAATTTGTGTCGTATATATTTTTTTATGTTTGTTCGCGGATATTTAGAACACCATATCCACGTGTTATTCGAAAAAACATTCTGGATACATTTTTATGTTAGATAAATGAATTTCGGTTCGTTTGAAAAATATGAGTTAGGAAACAAATAGTAATACATTATAAGAAAACACCTTCGTCTGAGCTTTAGAGTATCTAAATCAATCATTCCAGAAACAAATATAGATATTAGATTATATTGTTTATTAATGAAGATCGTATTGAATTGGTACATGCTTATGACAGCCGCTATGTGCTGCTAATAGCTAAATCCTATAATATTGATTCCTGTAGCCATTGTCCTATTTCTATTATATTCTGGAACAGTACATAATTTAGGTACTCAAGTACAGAACAAGGCTTGTGCACAGCAAGAGGACAATTTAAAAGGTTTGCGAATTACAGTTAATAATTCATAATATTTTAAATGCTTAATTGTCATATTAATATATCAAAGTTATTAAAGATTTCTTGAAATGAGTAATGGCTTTGAGCATCAAAGTTATTAAATAATATAGACACACCATTATTAAAGAAACTTTTCATTTTATTTTAAGAGCCTGCCAAGGTGACTCCACTTTGCCTAATAGAAAGAATGAACAGAATCCAAGATTTGTGGTTACCATACTCGTTGCGAATGCAGACAATGTAGTATGGTAACCCACACTATGGCAGCTAGTGAGATTTTTTTCACACCTCACTTGGGGACGTAAAAGGCGTGACAGTCATCGTGGCAGTGTAGTGCAGACACTTACCACGACAACTGTCACCTTTGCTTCAATGGGCCTCCGGTCTTACACTCACCAATGAAACATTACAACAGGTCTATCGCCTTAGGTTGATCTTCTATGGGAGGGTAGTACTGGCCCGGTCGACCCCGCCGTTCGTACTGAAATCAGCATGGCTCTACTACTAAATTGTAAGCTTTGATACGTGGCAGGTTTAAATAAAACACTTTTTAGCAGCAAAGTTTAGATGAAGTAGTAATAAGTATTTACTCGTTGATTAGATGGTTTTTAGTGTATGTTTTTACTAGTCTATTACGTATAATATTAAGAGGTTTAATTTTTATTCAAAAATATATTTCATATAATATTCAAATATTATAACATTAAGTGCAAGTCCACGCAAACCTTTAGATATACAGTTCTACCGTATTTGTGAGTTTGGCGAACTTGCCACAACTTGTTCCATTTGGGCTAGGAAGCTTGTTAGAACGACTTTTGTGGTTTTAGACTAGATAACATTGTGTTGAAGATTTAAACTATCTGGCGTTGGAAGCGATACACTATTGTTTTATACATGTATATATTAAGTCTAAATGTTCCAAGCCCAGTCTTGTAACTAAACTGTTATTACTAATTTGGTAAGTGAACATTTTCCATCAGAGCTTATATGTGTTATATTTTGTCTTTAAATTTCTTCAATATGTCGGAGATACTTAATTATTAGGTTAATAGTGAAGACAAGTCCATTTGAAGCAAGTGGAGTGATAGATGACTTACTATCTACTCTGATCCGCTGCTGGTCCTATTAGTAACCTACACTCTCTCACTGACGATGATGAGCATGACAATTTACATCACAAAGGTCTCTTTGGGGTTCGAATTTAATCAAACATCCGCAAAATACATGCATAAAGGAAAACAGTTCATCATTCAGCCAAACTTAGTTAGGTTATTATAGTCACATTTACATGAATTACTTAGTAGCATGGTTGTCGTCTTGATGATGATAATATAAACTGCCTCGGTGGCGCAGTGGTAGTGAATGCGACTGCTGTGCTTGAGGTCTCGGGTTCGATTCCCGGGCCAGACGAAAAGTTTGTATGATCTGCAAATATTTTATTCGAAGTTTGGGTGTTTGTCAATGAATAATATATGTATTTAAAAAAAAGTGTATAAGTATTATATCAGTCAATCTAGTTATCATAGCACAAACTCTGCTTAGTTTGGAACTAGATGACGTCGTGTGTCAAATGTCCGAAATATTTATTTATTTATTTATCGTTAAGATTTATACTAGTTTCTTGATTCACTAACAAGTATATAAACTGTGTAACATATAGCTACCAATATGATAACGGCATGTGAGATATTTTTATGTCATTTACTGCTTGAGCTTGAAAGCTGTGAAACATCAGCATACTGAATAAGATAAATAATCAAACTGATAAACAAAGTAACCAAAATTTGATAAAACTTTAAAAACTTACATGTATCGTACTTCCTAAGAAAAAATATTTAGGCAACATTAATATTCTTCTAGCTGATGTCTGAATGAATCATAATAATAATATAAGATATGGTAACTCAAACTTAATTTATAGTTTTTTTTCAATAGTTTGTTTTAAAATGCTATGGATATTTGGTTGTGATTAATGGAGACTAGTCGAGCACTTTACGTTAACTACTGTTACAGTTTTTGTGATAAGTAGACTATAATTGTGATTTAACGACGATAGAGCAAAAAGCTAATATTCAGACGGGTTCAGCAGTATCTACATTTAAGATAGGAGTAATTTTTTTAAAGTAAAATGTGACTTTTTCAATTTTCTTTTCTTCGTACCTCGCATATTTGAACTTTTAACGTTAAAGTCTAAGCCAAAAGCATACTATATATAGGGTGGGCCAAGAAATCGGTAACATTTGCGCAAACATATTACGGGAGTTCTTGGGATCGACGCTACTGGAATTTGCTGGCTACAACCGTAATACACGGTTTCAATAACATAGAGCCACTTGTCACACATGCAGTGAGTCCCTGCCGGTGGTCAAAGATATGTTGACGGAAAATCTGATTTCCAGACGAGGTGACATTCCGTGGAAACCCAGAAGTCCAGATCTTTCTCCAACAGATTTCTTTTTATTTGATTATTAGAAAAATCTTGTCTTAATCAATAAACTAAATACACTACTTCAACAAAAAGAAAAATCTGCGAAGAGATGTCGGCGATCTTGCGGTCCTTTAGCCGACGAGTATTCGAAAATTTTCGTGCTCGCTTAGAAGAGTGCAAACGTCGAAACGGTGATCATTTAGACGATGTAATTTTTAAAAAATATATTTTAACTAATTAATTTTCTTGCAAAGAAACAATTTTTACTGTATGAAATGGTTTTTTATACGATTTATTCAAATGTTAACTAATTCGTGGCCCACCCGTAGTATGTCAATAACTTGTGACGTATCGTACTTTTGAAGTCGACGGCATAAATCCAATAAATATAAATATTTTTATTGAACGGCAATTGTTTCGTTTTAGATTCAGCACGTGTACAGTTATTTATATGTGAATGGCAACTCAGAGTTGCCATATCAAAAAGCGTTTCAAGATCTGTCATCATAAAATTGTAATTGAGATTTGATTCTTGATTTGACGACATACTAAAACATGTAATGGCTACGGAAACAGAGCCATTAAAGATGTCTAGATGACACTGTTAATATAAAGAGCACGATTTGAAATTTTTATGTTATACACAAGACACGTCATGAGATCTATGTAAATTTAAACTTACCCTTTTTGTACCTGTTTATACAAGCAATAAAAAAATCTAAACAACAATAATTAAAACATATGTACGATTAGGTAATTTAAAGTATCGATCAGGTAAGTAAATCGTGGGGTGCTCGATATTTTAAATATTACAATCATTCTATTGGCAACTATCTATGAGAGGATACTTATGAATCGCAGTAAAATGCACCCCACGCTTTTTACTCTGAATTGAATTATTCTGTTAATAACTTAAATTTCATTATAATTTCATTTTGAGGCAATTCACTATAATAGATTGTTCGATCTTCTACTACTGTAATATTAGACTCTTTGTCATTAAAGATTATTTTCTAGTTTTAAGTTCGATCAGCAATAAAAGTGTGTTTTTTTAGTTTTTTTAAACTATTATTTATTTTTCATTTTTAGTCTGTGACAAACTCATAAATCTATTATCAAATTATCGCATTGTTATCGGGCCTTGAGACGTGTGCAAAGTTTCAAGTTGATCAGATTTTTAGAAACCGGTGAAAATTAAGCTCAAAGATTCCGTTACATACATAGATACAACCCAAGCTAATAAAAGCGTGTTAAAAAGAATACAAGTCGGGTACTGTCAAGCTTCAGACTACTGTCTGTATCCGGTCGTGATGGATAACCCTCCGATGGGATTGTGAGAGCGAGGGAACAGAATATTCACCTGTATTTACGCACACACTTGTGCATTAATAATATCCTAGTTAGTAGTTGGGTGGTTACCGTTGAGACTGGCCGCCGTGGCCGAGATCGGCTAGCAGTACATCATTTCATAATTGCTCATTTAGGGAAACGATTCTCGTAGATATTTGCGTACTTTTTCTCGCCAAATTTCATTATCCTTAGCAAAATATTCCAAAAGTTTTGACATGCCTGCAAGCTGTCTGAAAGCGTAAACTTAGAACCTCGATTTATTAACTTCAAAGAAAAAATCAGACAAGTAATTGGTGTTAACGAAACTTGATAAATTCTCGTATGCCCGAAAAAAAATAATAAGGTCCTTTAGATCCTATGGATGGGTTGCTGTTTTCTTTTGAGCCCCTTAAAAGTCGATTTTGATATAAACAACTATTTATTTATTTATTTATTATATACCATGCACTTTTGGTACACTCAGCAGACTTAATGCCTACGGCATTTTCTACCAGTCAACCTTGTGGTGATGCAGAGAAAGTAGGTGCGTTCCAGGTAATGTTAATTTGTATTAAATATAGTACACACATACAAACTTATCATACGGTAAAATTTACACAAATTATACATAAATACATACATATACTTAAGTATATATTTATATATATAGAAATACATACACACACAAATAAATATTATAACAAGTATGAGATAATAATCACGTATTGGTTGATTCTGCCAGTCGTTTCAGTAGATACTGCTTTACTTTTTTTAAGTGAAAAAGCATTCGAGGCCATCCTGACTCTTATAAATTAATTGCTAGTAGCTCTTATAAATATTTTAAAATAATTGCTCACTTGGTAACAAACTGTTATCGGTGTGTATAATTATTAGCTCAAGAACTTAGTAATATCATTTCACACAAAAATACTACAAAGTAGCACAGAGGCTTTATATAAAAGAAATGGTCGTAATTAAATTAAATATTGTACAGAAACGTAAAACAATATATAAAATACACATCACCTGGACTTTAATGAAGTTATTTCTGTATCATAATTTATTATTTATTTATGTAATTTAAAGTTTTTCAACAAAGGCTTAACATAGTTCTGACTTAAATAAATATTTAACAGTAATCTTTTAACAAGTTATACTAAACTTATGTATTATCTATTGAACACACGTTATTACGGAAAGCAAATTAACACGCAGTTAAACAAAATTATTAACACTTCAGCAAATTACTTTTAAATTTTTTTTTACTGTATATATATATATACAGTTTAAAAAAAAAATGTAATTATATATATATATATATATATATATATAATTACATTTTAAAAAACTTAACACCGAGGTTTTAAGTTTTTAGTTATAATAAAATATTAGATATAAATACTATAAATAGGCTACTCGCAAGTTCGTTGCAGTTTGTGTAACCGTTGTACAACTTGCACAGAAATATACATCAAGGTACTTACTGCGGCTGTTAAGTGTTGTACATATTGTACACACTATGTACTTGAACCGCTCAGCGTAGCTGAATAATGCTTTATAGTCCTAGCAAAGATGATAAATAAATCGTTTTGGGATACTTTCAAGACGTTTATTGTACACTTCGTAATCAAAATTCCATATAGTGAAGTTGTATTCAAACACTGATTCAATAGTGAATTAAATAAAACTATGTTCGTGTACGGCTTTTTAAAATCTTTGCTATTGTGTAACACAAATCTCAGCGCTTTAAATGCTCTTGTGACTGTGCCAACAATATGAATATTGAATTTAAACTTAAATCTATTGGAATGCCGAGGTCCCGAACCTTATTTATATCTTAAAGTGGACTGCCATTAATGCTGTACTTGTTACTTTGTTTGTATTTATTTCGTGTAAATTATATGTGGAAGCATTTATGTATATTTAATGACATTTAATTATTTTTAAACTAACCATCATAAATCTATTTCTCCTTGTAACATTACAGCCGCTATATCCCTCCGTATAGGTTTCATAATTTTAAGATCGTCTACGTAAAGATAGAAGTTGCAATTTTTAAATCATAAAGATATGTCACTAATGAATATGTTAAAGAGAATAAGGCCTCTTGATAATAATAAACTTCTCTTTAAAAAAATAAGTGACACACCCAAAATCGCCCTATATTTCTCAGAAGAGTATCCGTTGAATACTTCTTGAGACTTTCGCACAAGGTAACATTCAAATCACTACGAGTATATCATAGAGAATCCTACTCTTATTCTACCTAATTAATAAAGAAAGATTAAAAATCTACTTTATCAAATTTACTGAAATCCATGTAGATGGCGTCCACATGGTACATGGTTTGTGAAGCTGATCAAATAAGTGACTACGAATCCATTTTAAAATATCCACAAAAGCATGTTGAAATTCAGAAATATGCTGTTAATACCAAACCAAGCGTTGTGACAAGTTTTTTAAGCGTCTTACCAAATATAGAAAGAATTTAAATCAGTCTAGATTTAATAACCAGGCTTTTGTTGCCTGATTTAAAAATATAAACCAGAATTTGTTCCCACTTGTTCGGGAAAATATCTACCTTTGATGATCTATTAAAGATTAAATTTAGAGGAGACCAGTGCTTTAACACAACGTCCAATAAATATAGGTGGGATTCCATCACTTACTCAGAATTGAATTCCAATTTGGCCGTAAATTCGTCTAGAGAAGTCAAAGCTCGGAGTATTTCGTCATCGCTCATGTAAGATTGCAGAAAATAGATGAAGGCGTGGTAGTATTATCAAAAGTATATATTTGTATAGATTCAGCAAAGAGTTTACAGATATCGCCGTCATTGGAGGTCACTGAATTTGTGTTGGATCGATAGCACCTACCTTTGGTTTTTGGCAAATGACCTAAGGACTCTAATGACCAGGAAAACCAACTGGTTAAGATCTAAGAGATTTTTTCATTCGATCTTTATATTTTATGTAGCAGCATTTGAGAGTCAGTAAATCTACTAAGCAACTAAATATACACCTTGTAGTCGATTATGATGATTCTTATACTTTTTACGATATTTGTGTTTTTCTCTAATAATAGATATGAGCTATTTGGTATCAAGACAGATATTTAACACGAGTAGGTTTTTAAAGAAATATGTTCACTAATTGTGTCTTTAAGTATACTGTGGAATTTATTCATTGCCATAGTGTTTCACAACGCTCTTAAACTATTTGGCTAGTCCAAAGAGTTCAAATATGATAAAACTTTTACGTAATCTACTTGGTGAAAATTAAATTCCTCTACATGTATGTAACTGTTGCAAGAAGAAGTAAGTAGACGTTGGTACGCCAAACTCGAAGGTGGGATGTAAAGAAGCCTCTTTTACAAAGGAGAACAACTGTAATTTAAATTAGACACTTTTGTTGATCAAAACTAAGTCTAATACTTTTGATTTATACTTCAGTATATGTCTAACCAAACTCTATATATATGATATATAGAGTTTGCTGCCTTAGTCGACTCGTACAAAACCCATACGATGAAAGGGGTGGTGACATACCGTATTCTTCATCGGATACCGATTGGACAAGTAACTAATAAGAAACCTAAATATCTTTATTTACATCTTTTCCATTGTTATGACATATATTTAAGTTCATTTTCATGTTGAAGTCGTGTATGTTACATTAGTTACCGTAGTATGGTACCATATTTATTAATATTACTTTGCAAGGTAGTAGAGCTACAAACTATTTCAGCCATTTCAGCACAAACAGGTCGGCTCGACCGGGGTAGTATCACCCTCCCACAGGAGACCAATCTAAAGAGACAGCATCCGAGCTATCGTGTTTCGTTGGTAAGTGCGAGACCGGAGGCTCACTGATGCAGGAGTGACAGTTAACGTGGGTGGTGCGTGAATCATACACTACCATGTTGACTGTCATATCTTTTACATTGCCAAGTGCTTGTGAAAAAGCATCTCACTAGGCTGCCATCGTGTGAATCGGCATACTGCATTACCTGCACTCGCAACGAGTATGGTGATCACATCTCTTGGATACTATTCTTGCTTTTCATCAAGCAGAGTAGAATTACTCTGGCAGCCACAAAAAAGAAAAAAACATAAAAAGTTTTAAGTTCAGAACCATGTCTAGAAATTATACGCTACTACTATACTACTACGGAAAATTATTTTGAAAAAAGTATTGTTGGAATATAACTATTTCGATATGATACGTAATGTAAAATTTAAAATTCTTCATGCATATATATTATCTGCATTATTCAAATAGATACATAGATTTGTAAATTTTAGAACTAAATGTGATGTAACTGTGATGGTATGTGATTGCTGATCATAGTGATGCCATGTAATGGTTTTATTAAGTATTTTGAAATTTGTTGAATCATATAATCGGATTCCAATCATAATTTCATTTATTATTTGGTTATTTGTAAAGGTAGTTATAAAAGTGGGGTGCATAAGGTTACCACCAAGAACTTAGGGCTCGAAATCAACCTTATCTGCAAGTGGTGCACCTGCTAATTGATGGACGAGACTCTGGCAAACAAAATATCCCAATTAGTGGTAATAGGCTCGCCAATTATTACGTAGGACCAAAACACTGGTAAAAAGTGGGCGTTTTAATATAACTCTGCCTTCCCTTCAGGGGAAATAAGCGTGATTTTATATATCTATCTACATACATACATAAAATTATGCTTGTTAAGTTTAATTTTAGTTTAATTATGTTTGAAAGTTTTAAAGTGGTTATTAACACACGTCTCAAAATAAATGGGAAAATACGTCAAAAAGTCCCATGTTAACATAGAATGTCACTTAATCCAGACATTCACGTAAAAGAATATACGATGTTCATAATGGACTCCCGGTCTTCCGTCATACGATATCTTATGTACACATAGAACTCACTATCTCGAGAAATAAAAGTAAAAAAAGAAAATGTTAGACAGCATTAACCTAGACTAGGACGTTGTAATGACATTCCAAAAAAATCTAAATCACAAGTCTCACCTTTAAAGAGTTAAACTGATTTTAAAAAAATCAACAATTTCTCTGTCGTCCACTATAAACTATGAACCTTACAGATCGGACTTCATTAAAGAGTGAGAGATGAGTCGAGGAAGAGGTTGCTAATGAGTAACATTTGAGGTTAAAGTTCGTGCCATGATTGAAATAAATTTAACGTCGGAATATTCGATTTCTTGATAGTTTTGTAATATTCTCTAGCAACAATTCCTTATAAAGTAATAAAATATGCTAGGAATGTCGGTGGGTTTACGATAGATTCAATTTATAAGTTTTAATAGCAGTTTGGGAACTTGGTCTAATTGTTTTGACCTTTAGTCTGAAACTATAAATTAAGATCTTAGAGAAGTATAGATGTAGAATATTGTTCGTCAATTGTGAGATATGATAATTCTAGTAAAACTCCTTTATATTTAATTTACCAATAAATCTGTATAAAGAATACTGAGAATTGTAAAAAAGTGATGGTGTGTCTATTTAAGTTTTGAAATGAGTGCTCTAAATTCAAAAAAAATTCAAAAGGTAACAAAACTCGCAATAAACGTAAGTTCAGTAATACTTCGTTTATGGTTTATGTTTTTTTCAATTTAGCAAAATCTGTGGATAAGTGTCGGCTCTCTTGAGCTCAATGACCTACGATAATTTTTAATAATATTATCGAAACACTAGACATATTCAAATTATTCCAAAATTGATTCGAGGAATTTGTTGACTTCCAGTATACAAAATAACAATTCGTGAAGAAGTTTGAAGAGTACAATTATAATTGCGGTCTTCAAATTATTTTACGAATTAAACTAAAATCTCTTTATATAACTGCCTAATATAGTGGGACGTATTCAAAAGAGGTTCCTCTGGCGCCTATGAAAAAAAACTTAAATTGTATAAAGCGAGATAAGTACTTTTGAAGCTAAAAACGCTTGAAAGGCAAACCAATATATATTTCTATTTCTCCATATTTCTATATAAGCTTCTGAATCGCAAGGTAGACTGTCTACAACTTTTAGGCAAAATAAATTTCCAAACTCCAGTTAGATTCACTTTCTCAACACCCCCATACTGCCTACGCTTTGTGAAGTGTTCTCAGTGCAAACTTCACCATCCCACGATTTTGTAAATATACACACTAATTCATTTAACAAATGCCGCAATATTATACTGAACATTTTATAAAAGGTACTATATTTGCGTTCTATCTGTTTTTGTGAAAACTTATTTTGTTTTTGGCATATACTAATTGTTGTTTATAATGCACGGGGTACTAACTCTTAAGTACTTGTAACATTATGTGATTTCATATTTTTGTTAAATGTTTTTAGCTATAAAACAATGTATACAATTTTTGATGAACCAATTAAATAAATTAATATACATTGCCTCTAAAAATATATTTCCTCTAAACGTAATGTGGTCATAGTATGCGGACGATTACGTTTTATGTATTAAGGTTAGGGACATAAAAAATTGAAAGATACATGTAAATTCATTTAAACACTATAGTGACATATTCACGTAAGTTTGGTTTTCCACTATCTCCCACTAAGTCTAATTATTTTGTATACATTAGTATATAGTGGCCGAAGTAAAATAGTTCCGAGACTAAAATTACGTGGACGAAATTTGGTTTTATAGATTATAGGGTTGGATAGAAGTTGTTGATGGAGTGAGCATATTTATGAAATTATTGAAAAACGTTCAAAATATTTAAAAATTTAAAAGTTCTAGCTGGTAGCGAATGGGGAGTACATAAAAACATATGCATAGGTCATATATATTAGTTTGATCAGAAACCAAATGGATTAGGGATCATTCATTTAAGACTGTTGTGCGAAAATACATTTATTAAATTCGATAAATTACAAAACCAGGCGTCGAGAATTATAGGAGGCTTTATTAAAAGTTCACCAATCTATGTTATGAAAAGTGAGTTAAATTTAGCGCCATTGTTTCTTGAGAAGGCAATTTTTGGCTTATAAATATAGTTTGGAAACGACATCTTGGAATAGGAATGAAATCGTTAACCTAATTTCTAATTCAAACGACCTTTCTAATGATTAATACTGGGCTAATAAAACAAAGCCGCTGCTAACCAAAAATTTAAGAGCCGTGTGCGAATGAAATATTAATTTTATTTAGTCTTTTTGCTATGATTTCTTTAACACGTAAAACATATGTGGAGAACAGATATAGAAACTAAAAAAATGATTGTATAGAATCCTCAAATAAAAGTTATGAACCTAATTTATTGTTAAATGACATAGTGTCAGAATTAAACACTACCTCTAAAAAGTGAAGTGAAAGTGAAGACCATTTAAGTAATATCTCCGTAGGCGACATGCTTTACTGACGTCAAGCGTCTCTGCTTGTAAAAATTTAAACTAACTCTTAGAATTAAATCTGTTACCTAGCCATTAGCAAAATTTACACACTTAATGACATAAACATAATTTACAAAAACTAAAAAACACGCATACGAAAGTCGGTAATATACAAACAAACATACAGGTGAAGTTAATAAAAGCGTGTTACAAAACTGTCTCGCCTAACTGTCCAGTATGTAATAAAATAGAAGATGTAACGTTAGCTAATGGATTGTGAGAGAAAAAAAATTGACCGCGAGATATTGTTTAAAGGACTGAAAATAAATTCACTCGATGTAGGTTTAATACAAAGCGTAATGGGTTGGTCAAGTTCAGAAGTAGCTAAAAATTAGGTCATCAGATTATTATAGTTCAGCAATGATACAATTTACAAAACTTTTGTGACTTAAATCATGTGTTACTATGCAGCAAGGTACGAGCAGGTTGGCATATCTATATTTATTAGATCAAAACCCCAAATCAAATTAAGATTGACAAAAATAGCTGTATTTTTATAAAACTTGTGCAAAATATTCGATAGATAAGAAAATACGAGTAAATAATGTGTTGAAGTTTAAGCTTGCAAAAAGTAAGTAAGTACTACGACGTCTCCCATTATTAACAGTCACTTTACGATTATAAGATTTTTTTAGCGACTTCACCCTTAAGTACACCTGATAAAGATTATATTTTACGATATTGAATAAATTTATGATTTTGCAAATTCATTCTTTATGGGATAAAGTAAAAAGGTAGACCAAGATGTTTTTTTTGTCTCTTTTCTATATTTTTATGCACTGGTCTGGATTTAATCTGTAATTAATTTAAAAACTTAATTAAATCAGAAATGTAGTAAACTAGTATTTTTTTTAGTTGAAATTTCTTTACTTTTCTTCGAAAATTGGCTCTAAAATGGATACAAGGATCAAGTAATTATATCTATACTTAGGATAAAGACTGTAATCTTAATAACAACGTATCCTGATCCACAGGAGAAAATAGTCGTAGTAATAATTATAGAAAAAGCAATTTACAATATCTGCTATTATTACTGCTACGGTCAATATTGAGTACAAAATAATTTTCTTGTTAGGGATTCGTCTATCATACAACTGATTACCTAAAATTTAGTGAAGCTATTTAAAATTTCTTGTCATTTCCTGTGACTCTCTCACCAGATGTACATCTGGCAATTTAAATTTTATTTTGTGGCGACACGGCTGTAGAATCTTATCAGCTGGTGAACTGCTTTCTCATTTACTGTCTTTATCACAAATAAAAAACAAAAATAAATCAAAATTTCAGTCCTGCAATATGTATATATAGGTGTACTTAGGATTTGGAGTGAGAGTTGTAAGTAAATACAGTTATAAGTAAATAAATCTGTACCCATTAAAAGTTTAAGATAGATAATTCTATAATATAAGAACTTCAACAAAATCAATCTCTCAGTATAGTAAACTAATAATATAATTTTAAATTTTTAATGTATAGGAGAAAATGATAATGGACTGAAATTTTTTAGATACTTAAAAAACTTAGTAGGGACGTAATTATAATATGGAAGCCTCTCACAAACATAACTTTAACTTGCACTTGGCTGGTTTCTATAACTTCAACTTTGGGTATATCGCTCGAACTAATGCCAACTCCTGAAAGTTAAAAAAGTCTAGTTATAAAAATGAAGTTGATATGACTGAAATTTATATGTAAAACATTCTGTAAAAAAAATATCATTGAAATTTTAGATTTGACTAAGTGGCAACCGAGTAATAATATACTGTATATTAATACACATTGCAAAGTTAGCAAATCTATGTTAGGTAGTAGAGCCACGCTGATTTCAGCATGAACGGGCCGGCTCGATCGGGGTAGTACTACCCTCCTACAGAAGACCAACTTAAAGAACCAGCATCCATGCTGTCGTGTTTCGTTGGTGACTACGAGACCGGAGGCCCATTGATACAGGGGTGACAGTTGTCGTGAAAACTGTGTGAGCCTTACACTGCCACGATAACTGTCATGCCTTTTACGTCCCCAAGCGGTGTGTGAAAAAGCAACTCGCTAGGCCCCCATAGTGTGGATCACCACACTGCAGTGTCTGCATTTGCAATGAGTATGGTGACCGTAACTCTTGAATTAGAGTAGAGTCACTTCAGGATGCAGTAAATATACAAAAAAAAACTAACCAGGTCTGCCTACGGAAGGGTGTCTATACTTAATAGAGTGAGTGAGATCCCTCCTTACCTCAGATAGTACGTTAAACCGTCGGTCCAAGCTGTCATTCAATCATCTATGGCAATCGTTACGATTTATTGGAACCCCTATAACTCTGACAATATTCTTTGAATTCTGGAGATCTTATGGCATTCATTCTACATAGAAAACGATGTTCAGCCGAAGTCTCCTAGAAAGGAAATTTTGAATAGATTGTTGTAGATTGTTACCTTTTGCTTTTATGAGATTAAGAGACTATATTTGTTACTACGACTATATTCCCGTTAAAATTATAAGTGTGAAAGTAACTCTGTCTGTCTTTCTGTTACACTTTCACGACTAAACCACTGAACCGGTTTTAATTGAATTTGACATGAAGATATTTTGATTCTTGAAGGACATAGCCTGTATAAGCATTCCACCGTGATAAGTGACATACACGAGGAAGGATCACGGCTAAAAGCTAGTATGGCAATAAACTAATTTTCTTTTGGTGTGCAATAAAAGGTAACTTTATATAGAGTATCTTTGAAAATTAAAATTTATAATGAGATCGTACAGCAAAAAACCAAAATTACCGACAGAGGTCGTAATAAAAGTACTATGTAGTGGCAATATGTTACTTACATATCTGCCGGAGGGCCAATAAATTGAAACAACGTATCTTAGAGTAAAGATCATGGATCGATACGACGCCCTCAGACAAATGAACTGAAGAACTAACTAACTAACTAACTATAAATATTTTTAACAAGATCAAGTAACAAAATTAAATTATTATATACAAGTTATCATGGAGTTTCAACAACAATAATCTGAAATATTATAGAATTAAATTAAAATCCTTGCTACTGACATCAAAAATTGTTAAATTTTATCCCCAGGCAAGTAAGTGTATAAGGGATGGAGTTAAAGAATAAACACTACGTATAGCCCCAGGCGGCGGCACACCCCAAAGCCCAATACCTTTTGATTTTGGAACTGTTTGAACACATTCGGTTGTATATTCCCCAGGTACAAGATAAGCTCCAATGTTGAAACAAACTTTCTTTAATCTCTTTTAAAAGAATGGTAAAAGTCTTTCACTTTTACTATCGCAGGTTCACAATGAATGTTGTAAAATAAAGTTTTTATTGAACTATGTTAAAAATGTCTTTGAAAACAAAACTATACATTTTAAACTGACTATGCTAAGTATTAAAATGTAACTTCAGCAAAGTTCAATTGTTAATTGGTCAAGGCGAGTGAGTTCCTTTATCAATTTGAAAGTGCAAACGTTGATTAAAGTCGTGATAATTTTTTCTGTCGTTATGTGAGTATATTTGTTCTAAAGTGTTAAAATATTTGATATACTAAAATGTTTTAGTGAACCAATGAAACCAAAAGATTCATACGTAAAAGTATAGTTCTATAAAAAGCTCAAAAAAGTAATGTTTCACTTTATGTTCAATTTGAATTTTCTTGATTACAATAACAAAATGTTGTTATTATAAATAAACTGGCGGGCAATGAATTCGAGTCCCATACAGATAGTAGCAAATCTAAGCAACGAGTAAGGCAAGTATATTAATAAAAACTTACTTTAATAGACAATCTAATATTCCTTAAATAAAAATTAGAAACTTCTTGACTGTTATATTAATTATACCATTAAAATGTACTATATATTACGTACGTACTATATACCACCTCGTGGGTCTATCGGTTAGTTGTATGCTACTGTATGCTACTGCCCATCAAAAGGTTGGCTTCGATGCCCGGACTGGACCAAAAAAGTGTTGTTGAGTTTTTCTAATTATAGGAATGCTTGATAACAACCAGAGTTAGGGAGAAGAAGTTTTATTCTCCGTGCCTCGGAGATCTCTCTCCGCGGTCCTGTTGAATACCCGTCTCAGTGGATCATAAGAGTAAGGGAACAGAAAATGCACGTGTGTTTACGCACACACCTGTGCACTAAAACATCTCCTGCGTAGATGGTTGGTCTCCGTTGAGACTGGTCATGGTTGAGATCCCCCAGGACGGACGCTAGGGGCGAGGCCGTAAAGGAGTGGGCGGCCTCGGTGGGCCTCTGTTTACTGAACAGGGGCTCCACCAACACTTGCGTGCGACAGCAGGGAGGGTGGATAGTGGACCTTTCGTTCGCTACCCCTGCCCTCGCCGCACGAGTAAGGAACTGGTGTGTCCTGGAAGAAGTTGAGACGCTCTCGGATCACCTCTACATTCGATTTGAGCTCTCCCGGACCTAGGACCCCAGTAGGGGTCACGCGACGCGGCGTTCTTCTCGCTTGCCGCGGTGGGCTGTAGCAAAACTGAATAGGGACCTACTAGAGGAGGCAGCCATTATTTACTCCTGGCTGTCTCCGCAGGCTCCGACCGAGGAGGTCGACATGGGGGTTGGTCGTTTCCGCGATGTGATTACGCAGATCTGCGATGCGGCCATGCCCCGCATCCGAGGTTGTCGGCCTCCACGGAAGGAGGTTTACTGGTGGTCCCAGGAGTTGGCGGACCTCCGCGCGGCCTGTACTCGTGCCCGGAGGTCCTACACCCGTAGTCGGCGGCGACACCGCGTAGACGGCGAGGAGGACCAGCTTCATGAGGAGTACCGAGAGGCGCGGAAAACTCTGAAGCTGGCCATTAGCCGCGCCAAAGAAGTGAAGAGGAAGGAGATGCTGGAGGGTCTCGATCGTGACCCCTGGGGTCGCCCTTATCGTGCGGTGCGACAAAAGCTCCGCACGTCGACCCCCCCCTTACAGAGACACTCCAGCCCAGCTTCCTGCGGGAAGTGGTCGAGGGTCTTTTCCCGCAGCGGGCGGAGCACACACCCCCGTCGATGGCCGTCATGGTCGAAGACGACGGGGGACGGAACGAGGATAGTGTTCCGCCCGTCAGGGAATCGGAGATAGGGGCGGTCGTTCTACGGATTCGCTCTAAGAACACCGCCCCTGGGCCAGATGGGATACCTGCCCGAGTGCTGGCGCGAACCCTCGACCACATGTCGGATCGCCTCGGGGAAGTCCTAAACGACAGCTTGGCGTCCGGACGCTTTCCTGAGGGTTGGAAGAGCGGGAAGCTGGTCCTACTACGGAAGCCGGGACGGCCGGCCGATTCGGTCACGGCCTATAGGCCCATCGTGTTGCTGGACGAGGCGGGTAAATTGTTTGAGAGGATACTCTCTGCCCGCATCGTCCGGCACCTCTGCGAGGTGGGCCCCGATCTGTCGGACGCCCAATACGGGTTTCGAGGCGGGCGTTCGACAGTCGATGCTGTGTTGCGCCTGAGCTCCGTGACTGAAGAGGCGGTGAGCTGTGGCAGCGTGCTGTTGGCGGTGTCGTTGGACATCGCCAACGCATTTAATAGTCTGCCATTTAGCTGCATCAGGGAAGCACTTCACTACCACGGGGTGCCAGAGTACCTGAGGCGGCTTGTGGCAGACTATCTTGAGGAGCGTACCGTCATGTACGAGGACCGAGATGGCATTCTGAGGCGGCGGCCCATGTCGTGCGGTGTTCCACAGGGGTCTGTCCTCGGACCACTCCTGTGGAATATGGGATACGACTGGGACCTTCGAGGTCGTCTTTCCCCCGGGCTGGGCGTAATTTGTTATGCCGATGACACATTGGTCACGGCCCGGGGGGCGAACTTTCAAGAGGCGGCGCGCCTGGCCACCGTGTGAGTCTCTTTGGTGGTCGGGCGCATTGAGGCGCTGGGTTTACGAGTGGCCCTAGATAAGACGGAGGCCCTTTTGTTCCATGGGCCCCGTCGTGGTCCACCACCCGGCGCCTCTATCGTAGTCAATTCGGTCCTCGTACCGGTTCAGGCCCAGATGAAATATCTGGGCCTGATCCTCGACGGCAGGTGGCTCTTCGACGAGCACTTCCGACAGCTTTCTCCAAAGCTGGTCGGCGCTGCTTCTGCCCTTGGGCGACTTTTGCCGAATTTGGGTGGAGCCAGCGTCGCGACGAGACGGCTATACACGGGGGTTGTAAGGTCAATAGCGCTGTATGGTGCACCGGTGTGGGCGGCGGCTCTGACCGCCCAGAATAAGGCTCGCCTCTGGCGCCCTCAGAGGATATTGGCGGTTAGAGCCATACGCGGTTACCGCACCGTATCGACGGAGGCGGCGTGCGCCTTGGCCGGAACTGCCCCGTGGGATTTGGAGGCGGAAGTGCTCGCCGAAGTTTATCGGCGGACGGCTGACTTCCGGGCGGGTAGTGGCATACGGCCCCCGCCTGAAGAGGTACGCGAGTGGCGTGAGGCCGCTCGTCGAGCCACAATGGCTCGTTGGTCGTCCCGGTTGGAGACTCCACGTGCTGGCTTTGCACTCGTGGAGGCTCTCCAGCCGGTCATCGCCGAGCGGGCAGGGCGGCAGCACGGGACCCTTTCCTTCCGACTGACGCAGGTCCTTTCCGGGCACGGTTGCTTCGGGAAGTATCTGCACTCGGTCGCCAGGAGGGAATTGAGTCCCGCCTGTCACCACTGTGACTGCAGTGAGGACTCGGCTCAGCACACGCTAGCGGTTTGTTCCGCCTGGGCGGCGCAGCGTGGGGTCCTCACTGCAGTTATTGGAGGAGATCTCTCGCTACCGGCCGTCATACGCTCCATGGCCGGTAGCGACAGTTGTTTTACCGCGGTCGCAACCTTCTGCGAAGACGTAATTTCGCGGAAGGAGGCGGCGGAGAAGGCCTGGGAGGACGATATCCACTCGGACTCAATTCGCCGCCGGCGAGCCGGGCGGCGGAGGCGCGCATACCAGTGCCTCATGCCGCCTTGAGTATGGCCGCGGGTGGACAGGACGGGTTTTCCCTTCCACCCGCTATAATGGCCAGCCGCGAGGAGGCGACGTCCGCGTGTGCCGTACGTCGCCTAAAATAAAGAGTTTATCCGCAGATGGTGCCCGAGGTAGCGGGCAGGCGCTAGGAGGAATCTGGATGTCGTAATAGCAGCGGTTCCCGGATCCCTCCTATCTCAGGCGCAGAGTGGCACACCGTTCGGTTTTAGTCGGTCCGATTCCGACACACCACTCTGCCGTAAACCCCGGTGGGGTGACGGCCCGAGGGGGTTTGGTCATGGTTGAAATCGGGTAGGAGTACAGCACATCACATTACACACCATATGTTATGAATATTATACATAACTAATATATATTATTGGACATATTTTATGTATGTACACTGCCAAATGTTCCAGTTTACTTGTTGTTACTTCTTAAATAATATATATATTCCCACACAATGTGCAGACATGCATATCAACTGTGAGCAATCTTCTGTAGCCCGGAGGTTGTTAACTTAAGTTATTTGATGTTGGAGGGTCATGACGAAACATCTCAAAGGGTGCCATGTCAAATCAAATATTAGATAAAAGAATCACTAAAGCCAAGGGCACATAAGTCATCCAACTGTAATCAATTTGTATGCCTCACTGATCTGGATTGATGCGAACACATACCTTATTTTACTCTCGGTTTACTGAAATAATTGTTTCCGAGTTTTTTAGTATAGTATTCCGTATTCCAACGATTATAGTAGGCGTTTTTGAATTACTACACTACTATACAATAATGACGCGAGGTAACATTTTTTCTCAATGCTGTGCATAAAAAATACTTTGTCGATTCAACCTACGAGTGAATACGAAAAATCTCAGCAGTATATTAAAGAGAACAATAACCGAGACGTCGAGAATTTGTATTGAAACTATTGTTAACTTTTTTGTTTATAAGATTTAATTTTCATTTAAAAAGTTAATAGGAACTCAAGCAATATTTTATCGTCTATTTATATTTCAATAAAATGTTAAGAACTTTTATAATTGTACTACTACTACAAGTTTCAATATTTTTATAAAACAATAGTAATAAGTTAACAGTTTTAATGAGTGTCACTCATCTTTTGAAATCGTATTAAGACGGTGTTTCAGTCGTTAGAACTACTATCCTCAAAGAGGTTTTTTTAAAATATCTGATATCAAATCAACTGCCTCTCTCGAAGCAAACCAAATATGATCGCATTGCCTTCTTTGAGACGGTAATCGAGTTACGACACCGTTCTTGCCAACTTCATCAGTTCATCTTATCGATCTAAACCTTAGGCATTTGGCGTACTTGTGAAATTATTTTTTGCCTATGGCTGGTTATTCATTTATAATTTAATTATAGTAAACGATATAGGTATTGGAAGAAAAGCACTAATAGTCTTAGTTTACTTTCACTTAACTACCTCGGTGGTGCAGCGGTAGTGAATGCGACTATTGTGCTTGAGGTCTCGGGTTCGATGCCCGGGGCGGACCAAATGTTTGTACGATCTGCAAATATTTGTTTCAAACTTTGGGTGTTTTCTATGTATAATATGTATGTATTTATTTACAAAAAAAAGTACATAAGTATTCTATCAGTCAGTCTAGTTATCATAACACAAGCTCTGCTTAGTTTGTAACTAAATGGCGTTGTGTGTAAAATGTCCGAAATATTTATTTATTTAACTTAATCGTAGCGTGTAATAAAATACAAAATTAACATACTAGTTTTAATTTATACATTTTCTACTTGCAAAACAAGCGTACTTTATGTTAATTCATCATCACTTTATTGTAAGACACGGCAAGGTTTACTCACGGGCGACATCCCGACAACTGCTTGTTTGCCGAGGGGAGCGTTTAGTGTTTAGCTTAATGTTGCAAAGGGCTAATTCTCCACTTTGTGTCGCTAATTACTCACTCGTATGAGCCCCTTTAAGTATTTTTAATGGACTTGCTGAAAGTTCTTGTGTGGGACAAAAGGGCGGTTAATTGCTATGATGTTTTGCAGTTCGCTGACTCGTGATAGCTTTTGAGTGTAGCAATCGTGTAAATTAATTATTGTAATACCTAAAATATTTTCTCAATGCTATTAATTGCTGATTTTTGAAGAGAATGAAATCTGCTTAGCAATAAGTCATTGTACTTTGAATTAGTTTAATTTTAATATTAACATTTTTAATATTTTAATATAAGCACTATAACTTAGTGTTATGTTGTTATGATACTTTTAATTGAATGGATGTTATATCTGGAAAAATATGTGTCTAGATGGGATGCATAGAAATTAATATTCTTGTGCAAATGGATATTTTATTCGCTTATTAATGCTACTCTACTAGCTAATGCTTACGGGTAATATACCATGTGTTTAAGTGTGAAAGCATCATGGTATTGCATGCATATGCCAACTTAATCAAAGTGTTACCACAGCCATAGAGAAACCCGGTGTTAGGTGATTTTTTCGTTGGTTTTCACTTAGCATTAGCACTTGCATTAGCACTACCAACAGGGGTGTAAAGGTGACGGGAGTCGATTAATATAATTGGATCCGTTTGCCCCCAATACATTTGTGGTGAGTTCCACATACAGTGTCAAAACAAAAATATACTACAGCGCCATTTATCGAAGACAGACCGAACTACGTAGTAACGGAGTATCCTGTATCGTGATATAGAAATCCTCACGCCGATTAGCTAGATTATATACAACCCAACATTCACCGTTAGGCCGCGGCCTGCCAAGCATGATCTCCTTAACTGGTTGAAGGATACTGCTTTTGTTTTGGAGTGACATGACGCCCATTATTCCACACTTAAAATTTTTTTTGAGGTAGAAAATAATACAGTAAATTTCATCTATTAGTTTACCAATGGCATACTGTGCGTTCCATTCTGTTTTTTGGTCACTGACAAAGAAATCTTCTATCCATTATAATTTTTATCAGTGTACTCGGTAGTTCTTTTTGCAGGTAAATATTTTCGATTACTCGTCCAACCGAGAGCGATCTGTTCATCTTATCTAAAAAATCAATACCACAACTACCCACAATATACTTTACCTTTAGTAGCACTGTTATCCTTTGCTCTCGTGTTAAAGTTCGGGATATTTATATTTTTTCCATTTGTTGCCAGTTGTGCGTATGTTTTTTTTTATTAAATACGTATAAAATTTATAACCGATATAGCAAAGTTTATGTAATAACTGTTGTTTTTTTATATTGTTTAAGACAACAATAATATCGCCCTTGTGCAGTAAGGAGCCAATTTTAAACTTCGTGGGATATCATATACTAGATTACATTTAAACGCATCACTAATAACCATTATGCTATATTTTATTGGTAATTCTTGAATATATAAATTTTTGATGAGCTACAATTTTTAAATACAATTAAATATAGTTAACGTTATTACTTAACTAGTACTGTTCGTAATTATTTCTTTTCAGTATTTGATGCCATCTTAACATTAAAGTTCAGATGCAAAGTTAAAAACGTTACAATTCTACTGGACGCTGCCCAAAACCGCAGAAACTGTCATTTTAGATAATTTTCTTTCGCAATCAAATCGTAAATATAAAGGAATGTTGATTATATTATCTTATTGTACGAGAAGAAATATTTGGTAACCATTACCGAATAAGTATTAATCTAGTAATAATATTATCACCATCAACCTTTCACCAACCCTCAATAGTCCACTGTAGGAGCTGCTCTCTTTATTATGAAGGATAAAAGAGTAACTGCAAGAAACTAAAATATACCATTACTGAAAGTAAATACACATAAATATTTATGTTTAAACACGTTATCATGAAACACGTGCTCCGTGAATGCCATCAAATTGTCAACGAACCGTTTGAATGAAGTTAAAAGACCTTTGTCGTCGCCGCTAGCGGGGCACCGCAAGCTACATAAATGAACCTTTTATTGTTAGTTTAGGACTTCCTTTTATTATATTTTCCGCGACAGTCCAACGTGACGTCACATATTCAAGTAGAGAATAGTTATGTAGGGTATCACATTTGTCTATAAAAATAAATCTGCAGTAATTTTATTTCTAATAGTGTATATATTAAATTAATTCACCACGCCAAGGCATTCTGTTAAATGTTGCTGATATAGTTAATTCTCATTCTATATCCTCCAACAATATTACAAATCTAAAAATTAAAAAAGACGTGTCACGTATAGAAGTAAGACAAAATTACATAGGGTATGATGCATGATGCAGTCATCATACTCGCAGCTTTCTATTGCTAGCAGTCTCTAAGTGAAGCCCTCATGGTAGTTTGTAAAGATTACGAAACTCGATTAAAACGTAAAACGAAGAAAAGGAAGGATTGCAAATTTCTTAGATAGTTGAGAAACGCTTACTCACAATAATACACTTTCAGGCCTCAAGTTTGAGATAGTAACCATATGTGTTGACTGAATAGGATAAATACCTCTAAGCTAGACATGTGTGTTTGATATTGTCTTCAGCCTATAGTGTCATTTTTAATATTTAAAATTTTAAGTATATGTACAATACAGGCACAATTATATATTATACTGTGGTATTCATCACTACATTTGTGTTTAAGCATTTCAAAACAAAAACCCGCTAAACATATAAAAGTCAAAAACAAATACACTACTGAGAATTAAATGTCTAAAAAGAATAAGTCCACAGAAATATATACAATGCTTTTAATTAGATAAGTTAAAAAGTCCAATTAAGTTAGTTAAACAAAAGTACTAGTCAAAGTCAAAAGTTTGAAATTGTCGTTCGTCTTTGAGATCAAGAAACCCACTGTTTAACAACTTTTCACGATATTTACGAGTACATATATTTTAATACATTATTTTAGAACAATTCATCTTTTTCAGGACTTCTTTTTAAGGTATTGAGGGTAAACGAGTGCTTAGGACAGGTCACCTGATTAACGATAAGTAAGTTCCGCCTCATTGACATCTGTAGCTCCAAAGTAACAAGAGTGATGTGAGTAAAATTTAGCTCATTATATACAGTGGGCAAAGGATTGGTTAACATTTGAATTTAACATCTCACGTAAACATGTTACGGGATTTCTTAGGACCGATGCTACTGGAATTTGCTGACTACCATCGTAACACACATTTTCAACAAGATGGAGCCACTTGTCATACATCCAATGAATCCCTGCCGGTGTTCAAAGACATGTTTTCGGAAAAGCTGATTTTAAGACGAGGCGACATTCCATGGTCATCCAGAAGTCTAGATCTATCCCCAGCAGATTTCTTTTTATGAGGTTATTTGAAGAATAGTGCCTACATCAATAAATCGAATACACTACGTTAACTATAAAAAAATATCAGTGAAGAGATGTCGGCGATATCGCAGTCTTTTTGCCGGCGAGTATCTGAAAATTTCGGTGCTCGCTTAGAAGAAAATTAATTAGCTTTTTTGCAAAAAAATATTTTTGATAATATATCAAATGCATTTTTTATACAATTTTTCAAATGTTAACCAATTCGTGGCCCACCTTATATAAAAAATGACTGGTTTCCCTTATTACAATATTCTTCAGTAATGTATAACTATACAATCTTTTTAAATCTCTGCTCATAAACTGTGTCCTTCTCCAGGAATCTATTTATACTAACATATCAAAATTAGTTCAGCAGTTTAGATCTTACATACAAGATGATTTATTTCTTTTTTATGGAACATACAATGTTAACTCAGATGTATTTTAAACATTCACGCCTCCCCTTTAACAAAAAATAAATTAAATAAACATCTTCTTTTAAAACATAAGCTGGTATCAAACAAAATTATCAATTTGAAGCGGCTTTAAATGGTATTACAATATAACAAGAACAATTTGCGTACAATCAGGGGTGATGTTTCGCCGAAAGCCTTTTGTGCCTGGGGATAATCCGTCAAGCATTCCTTGTTATACAAACGGAATATAAATAACTTCTTCTCCGAATAATTATGTCTAATTCGAATTCGAATTTTGTAAGCTTTTTTATGATAACATTTTATTATCTAATGTTTAGGTAATAGAGTAAACTTTACTGATTTCTTTTGGGGTAATGACCGAGTAGCACTTGACGGTAAGTGAGCATCGCCACTTATGGAAACTTACCAGCTGAAGATACACAAATAAGTTACTGTAATTTGAGTGTTTCCGTCCCACGGTTAGAAGAGGGAGACTCAACCCCCCATTGAGTCTCAGATATCGCTTACACGATGAAAAATAACTAAAAAGTTTTTTGTGAATTCGTGATATTACTGTGATTAAGCCACTAGTTTTCCCTCGCTATATATTTGTTTTATATATATTTGTTCTCAACATTTTACTTTAAAACTTTAATAATTAAAATAAAATTGAACAAATTTACGATTGTCATAAAGTAACTACAGAGTAATAAGTTATTGTATCAGAAAAACAATTTATAATTATGTTATTACTTGATTACCTATTTGTTTTTTTTTCTACACAAAAACGTTATTCAAATAATCTATATTTGAATTTTAAACCTTCTACTAGTTATTACGGATCATTGAGACTAGATCTGTCATAACTTTTACATATATTGACAGTAAGACGTACTTAAGTGCCATCTAACGAAGACATACTGAACTATGGAGTACCTAGTAATCCCGAGTGTCACAATGAAAGTTATCACCGCAGTAAATCTGTATGCTTGTGTTGACAACCATTGGCATGCAGTCCACCAGATTTGTTCACCTCGTCTGATCTTCCCTTTGTGTTGGAGGTAAACAATTGGTACACATTCCTCTACGGTCATTTAAAAAAATATATATGTATGTGTATTCTTTCTAAAAAAAGGTGCAAATGTTTTTTGTTTCGTTCTGTGCGAAATTGTATATATTAAAAATGAATTGAAATAATTTCTTTTTTTAAGCAGCGATTAAAAATTAAAACATCAAAGCCACCAGTTTTACAAACTTAAAAGTATTTACTGATGTAAAACATATTGAAATAGTTATAAATACTTAATTCTGTGGCAGAACCGGCAAGTTAGTAGAAATTATGAACAGCCAATACTGCATTATAGGATGTTACAAAATCCATATTGTTTCCAATAACAGCGCAGAGCTTATAAATTTCAAAGTACCTAAAAGCTGATGTTTCGTAATTTGTTTGTAACACTGGTGAACTAAATATCAGTTAGGAAATATCTATTTATAAACTATTCATTGTAGCTATATAATAATTAGTGTATTGATTTGATGATTAGCCATCCAGACAGTGGACCCTGTGTCTGGGTGTAATATCTCTATTATTTGCATTTATTGTAGAGTATATACGAGGGTAAGTTTTTAAGTTCGCGGAATGACAGTGAAAAAGGCGGGTAAACGCGCTCTTTTGATGCCTACCGTATTCAGTGACTCATAATTAGTCTGCATAGTAAAATTTGTTGTGATTGGATCATTAGTTATTAAACTGTCGTTGACCAAGTATTTTAATCGGGAACGAAGTGAAAAAAATGGAGTAAATTGAATTCCGTGCGGTGATAAAGTTCCTTACTAAGCAAGGAAAGTCTGTTCAAACCATACTCAATGAGATGTCATCGGTTTACGGGGATTCTTGTCCAGGAAAAACAATGGTCTACAAGTGGCATAGTTTATTTAAACAAGGCATGGAATCACTTGAAGACGACCCGAGGCCGGGGCGCTCCGTTGAGGTGACTACGCCAGAAGTTATTGCAAAAGTAGAAAAAATTGTATTGGAAGATGCTCGACTAAAAAAGAAACAACTCGCAGAAATGGTTGGAGTATCGGATACAACAATTTTTAAAATTTTACACGATCATCTTGGCATGACTAAGGTTAGCGCACGGTGGGTGCCGAGACGTTCGACGGTCGATGCTGTGCTGCGCCTGAGGGCCGTTACCGAAGAGGCGGTGAGTTGTGGCGGCGTGCTGTTGGCGGTGTCGTTGGACATCGCCAACGCATTTAATAGTCTGCCATTTAGCTGCATCAGGGAAGCACTCCACTACCACGGGGTGCCAAAGTACCTGAGGCGGCTTGTGGCAGACTATCTTGAGGAGCGTACCGTCTTGTACGAGGACCGAGACGGTGTTCTAAGGCGGCGGCTCATGTCGTGCGGTGTTCCACAGGGGTCTGTCCTCGGACCACTCCTGTGGAACATGGGATACGACTGGGCCCTCCGAGGTCGTCTTCCCCCCGGGCTGGGCGTACTTTGTTACGCAGATGACACATTGATCACGGCCCGGGGGATGAACTTTCAAGAGGCGGCGCGCCTGGCCACCACGGGTGTCTCTCTGGTGGTCGGGCGAATTGAGGCGCTGGGTTTGCGGGTGGCCCTGGACAAGACGGAGGCCCTTTTGTTCCATGGGCCCCGTCGTGGTCCACCCTCCGGCGCCTCCATCGTGGTCAATTCGGTCCTCGTACCGGTTCAGGCCCAGATGAAGTATCTGGGCCTGATCCTCGACGGCAGGTGGCTCTTCGACGAGCACATCCGACAGCTTTCTCCAAAGCTGGTCGGCGCTGCTTCTGCCCTTGGGCGACTTTTGCCCAATCTGGGTGGAGCTAGCGTCGCGACGAGGCGGCTATACACGGGGGTTGTCCGGTCAATGGCGCTGTATGGTGCACCGGTGTGGGCGGCGGCTCTGACCGCCCAGAATAGGGCCCGCCTCTGGCGCCCTCAGAGGATATTGGCGGTTAGAGCCATACGCGGTTACCGCACCGTATCGACGGAGGCGGCGTGCGCCTTGGCCGGCACTCCCCCGTGGGATTTGGAGGCAGAAGTGCTCGCCGAAGTTTATCGGCGAACGGCTGACTTCCGGGCGCGTAGCGGCATACGGCCCCCGCCCGAAGAGATACGCGAGTGGCGAGAGGCCGCTCGTCGAGCCACAATGGCTCGTTGGTCGTCCCGGTTGGAGACTCCACGTGCTGGCTTTGCACTCGTGGAGGCTCTCCAGCCGGTCATCGCCGAGTGGGCAGGGCGGCAGCACGGGACCCTTTCCTTCCGACTGACGCAGGTCCTTTCCGGGCACGGTTGCTTCGGGAAGTATCTGCACTCGGTCGCCAGGAGGGAATTGAGTTCCGCCTGTCACCACTGCGACTGCAGTGAGGACTCGGCTCAGCACACGCTAGTGGTTTGTTCCGCTTGGGCGGCGCAGCGTGGGGTCCTCACTGCAGTTATTGGAGGAAATCTCTCGCTACCGGCCGTCATACGCTCCATGGCCGGTAGCGACAGTTGTTTTACCGCGGTCGCAACCTTCTGCGAAGACGTAATTTCGCGTAAGGAGGTGGCGGAGAAGGCCCGGGAGGACGATATCCACTCGGATCCAATTCGCCGTCGGCGAGCCGGGCGGCGGAGGCGCGCATACCAGCGCCTCATGCCGCCTTGAGTGTGGCCGCGGATGGACGGGACGGGTTTTCCCCTCCATCTGCTATAGTGGCCAGCCGCGAGGAGGTGACGTGTGCGTGTGCCGGACGTCGCCTAAATGGAGAGTTTATCCGCAGATGGCGCCCGCGAAAGCGGGCAGGCGCTAGGAGGGATTAGGATGTCGTAATAACAGCTGTTCCCGGATCCCTCCTCTCTCAGGCGCAGAGTGGCACACCGTGTGGTTTTAGTCGGTCCGATTCCGACACACCGCCCCGCCGTAAACCCCGGTGGGGTGACGGCCCGTGGGGGTTTCCACACGTTAAAAAAAAAAAAAAAAAAAAAAAAACGGTGGGTGCCGAGAATGGTCACGCCATTGCAAAAACAACAGCGCGTGGAATGTTCACGTGCGTTTTTGGACCTCTGCAATGAAGACAAGGATGGCGTATTGAATCAAATTGTTACTGGGGATGAAACTTGGGTTCATCATTATGAACCCGAGTCCAAACAAGACTCCATGCAGTGGCACAAAAAGGGCACAGCACCACCCAAGAAATTTAAGGTTTCACAGTCGGCTGGGAAACTCATGGCAACGATTTTTTGGGACTCAGAAGGAATATTATTGATAGATTATAAAGATAAAGGCATTTCTATAACGGGGGAATACTACGCTTCAATCTTAGAACAGTTAAAAGAAGCCATCAAAGAAAATTACGGGGACGGGGAAAATTAACGAAAGGTGTCCTGCTATTGCATGACAATGCTCCCGTTCACAAGAGCCGAGTCGCACTGGCTGCCCTGCATAAGGTGGGCTTCGATATTTTGAATCACCCACCCTACAGTCCAGATTTGGCTCCGAGTGATTATTATCTCTTTCCAAAAATGAAAAAAGAATTACGTGGTAAGAAATTTTCAACTGATGAGGAGGTTAAGGAGGCGGTTTCGGCGTATTTTTCAGACAAAGATAAAACTTTTTTTTACGAGGGAATAAAAAAACTAATTGAAAGATCTGAAAAATGTATTCGTGTTGCAGGGGAATATATAGAAAAAGAAAAATAATTTTGTGTTTTTATTATTACTCAATACCCTCCATTCCGCGAACTTAAAAACGCCCCCTCGTATGTACTGGTATGTTTATCACCAGTCTGGTTACCATAATACGGGTTCGGCCTAGTTTGAAACCAGACAAGTGTGTCAGATCTGTTCGGTTATTATTATTATTCAATACTTCTTGATAGATTTAGTCAACTATTTTTCTTTCTCTAGAATTGACCTATTCACTTATTCTTTCATTCTAAGGTTATATATGTATATTTAAAAGGATTGTGTCAATATCCGCAATATCCAACTGGTGGCAAGCGACAAATTTTTACCAGATGCAAGTCCACATGAAACCCTGGAGTCAGTTCACTTAAACTATCTTAATCGTTAGTCATCGTTTCTACTTTGATCCAGACAAGCGCATTTAATTTCACCTTCAAAGATCACATTTTGTTTCTGTTTTAATTTTTTCATGTTATCGCTTGTAGGTTTATACATTTTTCTTGAAAGGCTTAATTACTAATTATGTGACCAAGTTTACGTCCAAACCTAAGCTTAGAATATACTTGTGGTTATTTAGTTATATAATAAACTACGATATTGAACATGTTCTAGGTCCTGTCCTGCTGCGAAGGATCTCGTAAACACCGCACTGACAATATTTCTCAATTATTAATGTGTTGTGAATGTGTGCGTTTACTGTTCAAAGATAGCCGAGTTTTTAACAAGATTTTAGTCTTTAAGATGAAATAAACATGTTAGTTGGAATAGTGTCTTTCTAAAACATTATTGTTACCATTGCATAAATATAATTTTACACTTTCATAAAAAAATGTAATGACACATTGCTATGAATAATATAATTAGTTCTTCACTTTCTTCACTTCAGTTGTTGTTTACAACTTTTTTAATATTATCTATGTATTTTAATATTATCTATGTATGGTTTTTAAATAAATTACAGTTTAAAAAAATGACGGAAAAAAAAAAAATTGATTTTTTTTTGTTTTAAGATTGCCTACACATCTTAAATTATCTGAAACCTTTGTACTCCGTCTAACTGCAATAGGATACCATGGTTGCCTATAGCCATCACAAGCAGAATAAGTAGAGTCTAGCTCACAGAAAGGCAACCTAGATCATGTTATTTCATTTTAATGAAGCTGTAAAAGTAAGAACTGACATGGGGTATAAAATACTAATACTTTACTCTATATAGGAGATTTGAAGTGTAAGTGTATACAATGAGACAAAACCAGTAACAGTGAGGTTTTTTCTACATAAAATACCTTCTGTTCGGTTTTCCTGAGGGTATGTCTTAATAGTAGGAACGTGGCTGTAGCCATGAATTCAGTCGTAAGAGTGAAAGTACATTTAACTACAAAGCTCTATGTATGGTGATGTCTATGATGCCGCAGGAACGTAAACACTCAGCTGACCAGCAAACATCTGTAGACTATGCAAATGTTAGGGATCTACCCCGAATTGAAGCCAAGACCGCAAACAGTAGACAATCTACTATTAAATCAGCAGTATACACGAGATTTGTGATCTTTATGCGTAATAAGAGTGTCAGGGACATTTGATAATTTCAGATGGAACATCTAATAACACCGAGACATTTCATAATCAAAAACTTTAATAACTTAATGAACCAGGTTTAAGAATGCTCTTTAACCAATGTTAGGTACATTGGATTGAGTTTGAGTCAATTTTGTAAGCAAATTTCAATTCACATAAAAGGAAAGATGAATCATGATTTGCTTAAAGAAATTAGAAAGAATAACTCTAAAGAAAGTTTAAGGGACGCTGAGACTAAAAGAGCAAAACCTCTTCATAACTTTTTATAACAAAATAATTCTTCTTTAGCTTAGCTATTGGAATTAAGTACGCGAGTCCAGTGTAAATACAGTGAAATTAATTAATATAGTGATTTGAAATAAACTGCCTAAGAACATCGAAAAGGTTTATGTTTTTTTTTGTCCCTGTTCAACCAGCTCACGAGTCACCTAATAATGTTAAGAATTTATCTTCACTCAAGACCATCTGCAACTCAAGAAATATTAGTGTTAGCCTTTAAGTGCCTTCACTAAAGCCTCCGGTACCCTAACTCACTCGGTAAAAAAAACAAGAACGCAAGAATTGCTTACCTCCGGTTGAGATGGTACGTTTTTTTAAGAGCGTGCCTTTTTAAGAGAATGTTTAGAAACACTGGTGTGGTTATTGAAACACAGAGGAGACTCAGTGAAAAAATCACAATCCCACTCAAACAAGAACTAGACAGCCACAAAGCTACTCAACAACCTTATCTAATCGATTGAATTCAAGGATTTCTCAAGACATTCACAATAGAGTACAGTAATTGATGACTATTCAAAAGCAAGCTTAGAAACCGATCTGTAATCCATATTCGGTTGATATCAATACAACATAGTCATTTGAAATGGATCCCCATATCGCGTGAGGCTTTGTTCCGTGTCGATCGACCAAGTTTCATTGTGCTGCGATTTTACACTATTATATATAGGACCCTACAGGTGTAAGGCTCTGGCCACATGATCGCTTAGGCGATTAACACTTTTTGTTGTTGAAAAATATTTAGAGATGGAAGTGTTTACAATTTGAGCGTTCTAGAAAACTTTTTTCCTATTAACATTTATTGGTTAAAGTGATTCTTATCAGTACCATTAGGTAGTTACATTTAAGGTAAATTAAAATCTATGATTGATCGGATAGTGAGCGTGTTGAAAAGAAATTAGAATGTTACTGTGCTTATATTTCACATGATTCTTTACAGTTTAAGAGTATATATATAAATATATCTTAAAAATATATGAAAATTAGTAAAAAGTAAGTAGTGTAAGAGTATTTATAGAATATGTAGTATGTATAGGGCTATATATAAAAAGTATTTTTTTTGCGTAACCTTAAACTAACAGTACTACATGACAAATGTATACAAGTATTTAAACTTAAAAAAACACTACATATGACTATCCTTACAGCCCTGATTATATTATTTGCATATAATGGAACTTTTTAATTGTTTTTAACATAAGTTCTTCTGAGTTACGAATTTACTTAAAATTTTTTCCTATCATTATTATATAACACATATGTATTTCGAAAAGAAAACTATTCAAATAGAGTGTTGAATCTTGCAGAACTCATGTAGGTAAAATATGGTATGTTTTTAGCTACCTTATTACCTTTTTAAAAGTATTCCGACAACCGTAGGCTTCACGCGAGTGTTCTGAGCAACTTCAGTAGATATAAAATAGAAGTTCTGCCATGGATATTATTCAAAATAAGGGGAATGAATAGGCGAGGCCCTACGTCTATCAGGTGGAGTGAGTAGCGTTCTGAAGGTGTGGTTATTGGAATTTCTCGCAAGTTCATCTAATTGAAACCCAATTTAATAGAGACAAGTAAGAACTTTATTAAATGAAATTAAATTTTAACAGGCTTAATATAGCTTCCATGTTTTAAGAATTGATAATCTGGTTTCAATTTAATTCAAACTTTCTGATGGTGTAACGCCATAGCAATGGCGCATAGTGGACGTTTAATATACCTCTATCTACCCATCCGAGGAAACAGACATGGTTATATGAATGTCAATAATACTAAAGCAATAACATTTGTCAGATAATCATTGGTGTTATTTTAATATGGTAATATGAATTTCAGTTAACAATTAGAGATAGTATTTAACTAATTATGTTTCTTGTTTCTTATTTATATAATGTTATTTATAGAAATTAATTCAGTCAGATTTTATATTAACTTCCTACCTTTGAAATCCCTGACGTTCTGACAAGATTGTACTAACCGTGGTTGCACACCGACTAGTAACTCGTACAGGATAAAACGCCTTAAAAGTTTCTTTATTCATTCGCAATTTTTCGATGTTATTGATATTTTATTTGAACAAGTAGTTTTATATTCAGGAATGTGATAGCCTTGAAGTTTTTTTTTATGATTTTACTATTTACTTTAATATCTCAATACTAAAAACGTGAAAGGTTCTTAAATACATTTTATTTACATAGACAAATGAATCTCGGTAAACTTAAGTTTATGTGAAGAAGTCATGATATTTTTTTTAGAAAACTATTATTTAGCAAAACACGGCTGCAGTAGTTACTATCATGACAGATCATTTGTTATGGTACGAAAAGTCTTTACGATGACGATTTAATTTAATCATCGTCATCTCTTGTAATAATATAATAGTCTGAAAACATTCTGTAATTTTCTAATTACTTTTCACCACGGCGGGTGTATGCTTTTAGCCAGATTGCTTATTTCGTTAATGAATTTAGTTGCCTTGAAAAGTTTCGTTTCTTTGATAGCTTTAAATTATCTTTTAAATATAATTAAATTATTACACTGGAATTTAGGACGAATAATGGAAAAGTTTCTTTAATGTTGTCATATCGGTCACGTTATTATAGAATAAAAAACTTTTGTGTGCTAAATTTTTGTATTTCATATAAAACGGACCTGGCCAAAAACCCACAGGCGATAAAGTTTCGTAGATAACAGTTATACGAGATTGGTCGTCTAAAGTGTGTATTCCAAAGTTTGATCGAAAAATGTTGTTGAGCTATGATTCAAAGAGTCAGGTAACATTTCGGACATGTAAAGGTGCTTCACACAAAAGAATTTCAATTTGGTACCGTATCGCGCAACCCTTTTCAACTTTACAAAGTAATTTCCTGACGCGAAATTGATTTGTTGGCTTCGTGGTTTTTGTTTGGTGTGGCAACTGCGGTTTAATTAAAAAGATTTTTCCCTTTCATTTATTAAAAAGTCATAAGCATATTTACATACTTAAACAAATTAATTAGAAGAGAACATCTAATAAGGGATTGTTCAATATTAGCTTGACACCGACACACAAGTAATTAATACTGCAGTCAAAAGAAACTGTGTAATATATTAACACCAGTTAACTTACAGACAAAAACATCAAATTTGTTGCAGACAACGCATGCTAAAGCAACTTTAGTCTTTAGTCACGCTGTTTCTTCTGTTTGTTGTAAATCATTTCATTAGTTTGTTATGGATTACAGCACGTGGGTAAGGATTTTTGTATCAGCCGCGTCAACATTTCTCACAACAATTCTACAAGAACATGTTTTCTACGAAGACTGTCAAAAAATAAAGTTTGGTTCCTGATTTCTACAGAATACTTTTTTACTGTCAAAACCAACATCAGATTTCTTGGCCTAAAAATATTAAAAGAAGTCCAAGACCGCGGTTACTAGGAGATAAATGTTTATAACTAACTTAATACTATACTTTAGGTGTCATTTAGTCTGAGTCTGAGATTTGAGACATTTTACACACAGCAATCTGACTGTAAGTGAAACGTGTCTCAAGTAATTAAAGAGGTTAACTGGTAGGTAATTCAATTTCCTATTTAAAATTATTTAAGCCTAATTCTTTCAGCTTTCACTTTCAGCTATTAGATTAGATAACTTTAAATATTAAAGTAACGTTAATTTCAGTTAATTGTTAAATTAAATACATCATGTTTCTTAAATGTTTTAGGTGTATTTATACTGCGTACAGTTTCGAATTTTCTTATTAAGTATACGATTCAATTTTACATCATCAAACATTGACAAACTTGAAAGTTTGTTGATAAACACTCGAAATGCAAACATCGATTTGTCACAGAGTATCAGTATAGAATTACTTGTTCTGAATACCGTCGAGAATAATTTAATATATTAACATCTCGCGTCGAAACTCGAGCCGGAGTGACGTTAATATGACAAATAATTTCCTACGAAGCCTACCTCCGGTGTGCTAGGAAATGCGTGGAATATGGTAATTATTTTCCATGTGTCTGACTTGTTTTAGACCTGCCTAGGTACCTACCGATGCTTTAAACTTGTACATACTTAAACATTTCCATAACTTGAGTCATGGATTGTTGTTTTTGAAGTAAGATGGCGGTCTAGCTAAATGATATTACAATTAAACGTTCAAATATTTAAATTTTGGGATTGTAAACTCATTTATATTTTTATTCAATATTAATTTTCTAAGATTTCAAATTGCATTAGAAGTCATTTTATATGTCCAAGAACCTCAAGTCAGCGTTATTATCAAAAACTTTTGATATTCAATTTATTAGATCTTAAAACAATAATATTACATGATAAGCTATCGATATAGGTAAGGATTAGTAACCAATAATTAACTATGTCCACTATCGATACGGTTTTATTATATTACAATCCCAGTTGACAGTTGGAGGTGTTAATTTAAGCGGACATTAGAAACAACCGATTACAAAGTGTTTCCCTCATTGTATTCCAGATTGTAGGAGGTAAGAAACGTTACCACAAGCAGAATGCAATTGCTCTGATCGCTATATCAGTCTATTGATTTTACAAGCCCTTTTAGAGAAAATAAAAAATGTAGTGCAAATTTCGTACATATTTATGGTAGCTGCAATAAAAGTTTTCCCAACTTTTTTTATTATATTGGAATAAAAACTTTCGTGTTTAATATTCGTGTTATTAATTGCTTTTTTTTGTTCAAAATAACTCTATCTTATATTTACCTATTTTAGTAAAAAGTATGCTAGACGAAAGAAAAATCCTAACAATTCATGCGAAGCTAAAAATTAAGTTACATGTTATTTTTATCTATAATAAAAGCCTTTTGAATCTCGATATTTAAAAACTGTACCTTTCTACAACTTCGGTTAGTCATGTAGCATGCAGCTTATAACACTAATTTACATGATACTTTCAAATCAGGCATTTCCTCCAATCTGGTATGCAATAAATAAAACACAAGAATTCATTATTGACACGTGTTGTTCGACTATGAATAAATGTAGCGTATATATGTTTAGGCGAGCTTCATGTTTTTGTTTTCCCCGGAGAGAAATTGAAGGCAAATGTGAAACAGACGCATTTTATTGTATTTGCTTATACAAAGTTAGTGCGACAATATATTTCTATTCGGCGGTGTGGGAATATCTGCGCCACTTTTATTCTCTGAACCAAGTAAACTTTACGCTTTTCGCGTTTTGGTCGCTTTGAAATGCGAATTCCTGTGAGGGGCCATAACTAAAGATTAGACCAATTTCGGGCGATATCCGGCTGTATGTGACCCACTTAAGGGTGAGACGTAGTAAATGGTTTTGTGAACATCGACCCAGTATCTTGGGAATTTAGAATGTGTTTTTGCTAATGCGTCCTTGTCACCGCCCTCCTTGAGGATAGAGATGGCGTGTAAACAACCTTGTATAGGTAGGTATGAATACAAATTGTAAATATATTCTGTAGACGCTTTAATTTAAATGAGAAAAAGATAAAATGTGTAGAAGGTCTTGATATTGGTGTTCACGATTCCAATTTATAGTTCTCAGTAGAATATTGAACATTGAATACATTTCAAAAATAAACTACATTCCTTACTAAGCTACATACAAACTCAACACTAGAAAGCAAAACGTATTCAAGTTAAAAGTCAATATGATTTACATACAGCATTTAAATTAGTTTATTTCAAATACATGTATATTTTCACAAACTTATTTATGTATGTATACATATGTATGTATTTAGATTTCTATGATTTCTATTTGCTCGCAGCAATGCACACAAATAAACGTGTCATGTTCTTAGTGTGAATACTATAGATTATTATTTTATTCAGACCAAGTCTTATTTCAAAACACTGAACATCCACACGGCTAATATCAATTCGAAGTAATGTATGCAACCCACATAACTATTACCTTTTAAAAATAAATCCCTCAAGGCTATTTTATATATTGTTTGGTTTTCTAAATCATATTTCGAAAACAGCCAGGGAATACGTTTCTGTTTTTTTTTATATATTTAAACGTTTATTGAATATTTAGGTTTTTGTAGATTTAGTACCTCGTGAGGTTTATGGGCTTATATTTCAGCAAACAAAGTAATAAAACACTTTTTATCTTTGAAAACTAGTTTTTAAACAGACTTTTTTAAATTCTTAAGAATGAGAAGAATTACAACTGAAAAAGTGTTTAAACAAAATTAAAACTAAGAATATAAATGTATATTATTGTAAAACAGAATGGTCTTTTGTAGGATTTTATTCATAGCCTTTTAAGATTTGCCAAGTTCATTTATTGGTCTCTTCATACTCGTATGTCTACGGAGTCTTAGAAAGCTCTAGCATAAACATAATTGAATTATGTTGAAATAGTGTGTTTAAATAAATAATAACATCAAAAAAATATTTCTTTTTGTTTGATAAAGATTTTTTCTGGCTAAGAATAGCCCCACGCCATCTTCTCCCGTGGGTGTCGTAAAAGTCGACAAAGGGATAGAACACCAGAGAATGGGCAGTAGCGTCCTACAAAACCTCGAAAGATTTCAGTTCGAATTTCAGAACCGCTTCGAAGCCCTCGAGGCCTGTGTTGATACGAACGAACTCAGTAATCGGCTAGTGGAAACTATCCGTACGGTTGGGTATCCGGTCAGATCCCTCCTAGCACATGCCCGCTACCGCGAACACCATCTGCGGATAAACTCTCTATTTACACGGCACAAGCGGCCGTCACCGCATCGCGGCTGGCCCCTCTAGCGGATGGAGGAGAAAACCCGTCCTTTCCACCCACGGCTACACTCAAGGTGGCATGAGGCGCTGGTACACGCGCTTCCGGCGCCCGGTTCGCCGGCTTTGAATTGGGTCCGAGTGGAGATCGTCCTCCCGCGCCTTCTCCGAGGCCTCCTTCCGCGAAATTACGTATTCGCAGAAGGTTGCGACCGCGGTAAAACAACTGTCACTACCGTCCGTGTAGCTTATGACGGCCGTTAGCGAGAGATCTCCTCTAGTAACTGCAGTAAGGACCCCACGCTGCGCCACGCAGGCGGAACAAACCGCTCGCGTGTGCTGAGCCGAGTCCTAACTGCAGTCCCAGTGGTGGCAGGCGGGACTCAATTCCCTCCTGGTGACCGAGTGCAGATACTTCCTGAAACAATCGTGCCCGGAAAGGATCTGCGTCAGCCGGAAGGAAAGGATCCCATGCTGTCATCTCGCCCACTCGGCGATGACCGGCTAGAGAGCCTCCACGGCGGCAAAGCCAGAACGGGGAGCCTTAAGCCGCGATGACCAACGAGCCATCGTGGCTCGACGCATATTTCTTCGGGCGGGGACCGTATGCCGCTACCCGCCCTATAGTCAACCGTTCGCCGATAAACTTCAGCGTGCACTTCCGCCTCCAAATCCGACGTTGGAGTTCCGGCCAAGGCGCGCACCGCTTCCGTCAATACGGTGCCGTAACCGCGTATGGATCTAACAGCCAAAATGCTCTGAGGGCGCCAGAGGTGAGCCCTATTCTGGGCGGTCAGAGCCGCCACCCACACCGGTGCACCATACAGTGCCATTGACCGGACAACCCCCACGTATAACCGTTTCGTCGCGACGCTGTCTCCACCCAAATTGGGCAAAAGTCGTCCAAGGGCAAGTCGCCAAGCTGTCGGAAGTGCTCATCGAACAGCCACCTCCGGTCAAGGATCAGGCCCAGGTACTTCGTGTGGGCCTGAACCAGCACGAGGACCGAATTGACTACGATGGAGGCGCCGGGGGGTGGACTACGACGGGGCCCATGGAACAAAATGACCTCCGTCTTATCTAGGGCCACCCGTAAACCCAGTACCTAAATACGCCCGACCACCAAAGAGACTCCCGTGGTGGCCAGGCGCCGCTCTTGAAAGTTCGCTCTCCGGGCTGTGACCAATGTATCATCAGCGTAACAAATTACACCCAGCCCGGGGGAGAGACGACCTCGAAGGGCCCAGTCGTGTCCCATGTTCCACAGAAGTGGTCCGAGGACAGATCTCTGCGGAACACCGCACGACATGAGCTGCCACCTCAAAACACCATCTCGGTCCTCCTACATGATGGTACACTCCTCAAGGTAATCTGCCACTGTGGTAGTGGAATGGTCAGAAAAAAAGGTCAGAAAAACTTAATACCATATCGATATTTAAGGGGCTATAGCCGCTCGCTTGCCCGTGTGGACTAGTAGTCCACAAAAAAAAAGCATACATTGCCCGTGGTAACTAGGAATCCACATCGAATTTCACTTTAAAATGCCCGTGTAGATTAGTAGTCAACAAAAAAAAAAGCATACATTGCCCGTGGTGACTAGGAGTCCACATGTCCCCTGCCACAGAAAAATGTAAATATACCCTATATTTATTGAAACAGAGCTTAGTTTGTATTATTTTTTCGATTCTATGATATATTGTCTATCGTATTAATCTCAGTCGAGTTCGTCCCAGTTTGTGTACGATATGCCATGTTAAGTATGACATAAATTACGCCGCGCGGCGGCAGATAATGGTATGGATTCAAAGGCCTGTAAAATAATAAATATATATAGACGAGTGTATGTTTTTATTTCTTATCATATTATTTACTATCTAAATAATATAATTAAATATTAAAAACTATAGGTCATCGCTTTCATTTTTCAGGTATGAGCTTTTAAGTGCAACACGAGCTTAAAAAGACGTTATCTCAATTTCAACACAATATAACTCGACACCAGAGAAATAATCTGATAACTTAAAGATAACATTGTATAGCTAGTTTCATAGTAAACTAAAAAAATACAACACTTGACAACCTTTCAAAAAAAAATGAGTCACAAGAACAGATTATGTGTAATACGACCCGCGTGCCGATAACCTAAACGGCAGTGGGGCACTTCATGGGTGTTAAGTATTTATTGACGGACATTTGGAGCTGTCATTGCGCGGGGAGCCCGGGCATTTGACGGGGTGCGCGTTTTCGAGCGGGGCAAGCGAGCGGATAGAGCGAAATCAGGGGACTAAAATATTCATACGGGCACTGTCTCTTGATCAGAGCCAGTTGACAAAACTGAGGACCGATAATGGCAAAAATTTAAGGTCGATATCAGAGCTACTGAGTGAGGTGGAAAGATTCTATGGGCACTTATACATGGCAACACTGGATCCTGTTACTTACTTACCAAACGATCCAAGGGCTAAGTTAACCCGACGCTATACCGAAGACATACCGGAAGTTAGTATGTGCGAGATTGGTTTGGCTCTCAGATAGCTTAAAAACAACAAGGCACCCACCGACCATGAAGCGTGAAGCGTATGGCTGCCTATAGCGAGAGATCTTCTCTGATGACTGCAGAAAAGGCCCGATACTGCGTCGCCCAAGCGAGCAGATTATATACGAGTATGTTGAGATAAATTTTCACTACAGTCGAATTGGTGGCAATTAGGACTCAATTCCTTCTTAGCGACTGAGTACAAGTTCATGCCAAAGCAATCGTGCTTGGAAAGGATCTGCGTTAGCCTGGCAGACAAGGGTTTCAACTAGCGTAGCTTTTCGGGTGGGTACCGAATAGTACTTCCTGTCTGGAACTCAGTCACCTCCAAATCCCATGGAGTTTCGGTCAAAGTGCACGGTGCCTCAGGATCCGTAAAGCGAAAAGGATCAGTAGTCAGAATCTCTAAGAATGATTTCTATTTATTTGGTTATGTATAGACAAAACGCTAATCCTGTTCATGTTTAAAAATAAAATAAGATAATGAGAAAACTCGAAAACGTAGCGGGTAAACATTGACCCTTAAGGTAAACGAACATTAATAAGACAAAAAAACTCAATAGCAAACAATAACATTCTTTCTAATTATGCATGCATCAATAGTGGAGTAAAGTAACTGTGAAAAATATCAGTTGCCTAGACATTAATGTTACATTTAATTAGATTATCCACCAGGGTAATACAGTTTCATGGAATTTTGTTTAGCATTTGCTAATTTTAATAGTATTTGCTTATTTTAATATTTTTATATCACTTGTTTCAGAGAGTCACTTCGTATATGCCTGACTTAGGCATCATCATCGTCCGTCCACACCGTATCTGGTAATGACGACTCCTTCTTGTTCAGTCTGGATTTCTCTTCGGTGGGCTCTGATGTAACTTACTGTGCGCAATGCAATTGGACTTTCAAAACCTAAGTAAGACAGTGTAACAGGAACTAAAATAACCAAAAATCAAAAAGTTTTTAGCTATAAATATGTTAGTGAAAATATGAAATCATCGTTGAAATAATATAATTTTAGTTATTATCACGACGCGGTATACATATGTATACATTTATAAACAAGGTTTTATTAAACGTGAGCCCAGAAACTAAAAAATATGAACCTAGAAAATTAGATACTTTGACACAAAAATATGACACACACCGCATTATGAAAAATTAAAAAGGTAAAAGTTGAAATAAGATATTTATCTCAAGCAAATTCAAAAGACAAACATTTCTGGTTTTAGTATGCCTCCTTTTGAGACTCCCACAAGAATGCGCTATAATATCTATAGATACCAACAGATGATCCCGCTATAGGGAGTCATTATCTTTTTGTTTTACATTCATGAATCTCATGAATATTATCAACCTTATATTTTAAACTATAGAGCAGAAATTTCAGTGTACTACACGCTATCAGTGCTGAACAAGTATGTTTTTGAGCTTGAAAATCTTTCAGAACTCAAAACTGCACAGTTTCCTTTCGTTTAACTTACATCACTCATATCTACTATATTTGTTCTAAACAGATGGGAAATCATAAATGAAAAGAAAATTACTCAGAAAATACTTTTGATATATTTTTAACATCTCCTTTGGCTTTCGTAGTCCTAGATAACGGTTCCTGGTCTTTATAACAAGATACATCAGAAATTGTTCGCTCAATCACGACTTAGAATTTTGAATCTCTTTCACGTAGTTTGGGGTAACGTTGGATAGATCTTTTGAAACCAATTAGGGCGTCTGAAATTTGTTTATTCAAAATCGTATTCATTTTATAATTAGGTGTAGTTTTTATATAAAACGAGTAGAAATAAGCTACGAAACCATGCTTCACATGACACGCCACGCACTTCGGTGATTCATTTTATTCACATCCATATTATCTGGTGAGGATTTATATAAAGTCAAATTTTAACTGCAGAGTTTTTATTTGTATATCAGAGAACAGTTTTTTGAATTATTAGCTCTATCGCGATCGGCTTACCTGCTATTCCCTGTGTAGGAATAGTCTAAAAAATGCCATGCTCTCTGTGAAAATAGGAAATAACGACTTGTGGCACTAATCCGACTTCAATGCGGGGAAATAGCTTTACTAAGCACAAAACCGTTTTATATTTTTTCCGAAACTATAAATATGTACCTATGATAAATATCAATCTAAATAAGCATATATTTCATACTATATTGTATTCGTAAAGAAAACTTCTTTGTTGAATTTCCAAAGTATATTCAAATATATGTTAAAAGGCTTTCATATTTAGTAGTGATATTTTGTGTCAGTTGAAGATGACTTTCGTTATAGCGTAATAAAGGATAATATTTTTTGTGGAATTGCTCAGCTGTGTAGAAAGGGTGGAGGTGTTTTATATAGTACAATGTATGAATTTTCGAATATCAGTGAAATAGAATGTGTAAATTTTGTATACCACGTTAGAATGCGATATTTAACAAGAATTTTATACTGAAACAAAATCATAATACTTAAAGCTATTATTAGCTATTTTTATGAACAACTTTTTATATTCCTCACTTTTACTCATCAGTATTTAGGCACATTTTAAATCGAAATCGAAAGTGAAAATTGTACACTGGCAGAAAAGTTATGTTAGACTTGATTCAGTGAGCACAGTATTTTTATCAAATGAGGGGTCATCACATCACATCAAAACATAATTTTCAGTAACTGCGAAAAAAAACCGACTACATATACTAAAAGGGTCCAGGCAATTTTATGCGAGGACCGCATCGTTGTGGCGGACGTGTCGTATTAAATGACCCCCGTAATACATCTTGAATATTCACATGGGACCAGGAAGCAAAGGTCCAACACGCATTAATATGGTCCACACCTGTGCGCTTCCAAGTATCTGTAATGAATACGGTGGCAAATATCATTCGGTCATTTTGTCCCCGACACGCGTTTAAATAATCGGATCGTAGCGTCGATGTTTGTAATCTATTTATTATATATTCTGTTTTATTGGTTTCAGTCGTATCTCGTTAAATTTTTTGATGCTACTCCGATAGTTTGTTTATTAATAACTTGTATTTATTTGTTTTTATTATTTGATATTTTGTAGAAATTTGATATTGTACCCATGAGTAATTTTGTTAAATTCAACAACAATTATTTAAAGTGCGTGTAAGTATAATATATAAAATAATAATAATTCATTCGACTCTTACTCTTACTCTTACTTTTGATTCGGTATATAAGAATTTTATTTCAATAAATTTTAGACAACAACAATCTTGCTTGTTACTTAACAAGCGTGCAATTTTTTACTTTCCACTTATATTAGTAAGTACTTTGGTACAAAGTTACAAACATAAATTAGTTCTCCACTAAAATGGATAGCCGACTAAACCGACTGAACTGGAGTTATAAATAAGTATTATACCGTTGGTACTAATGCGGTGCAGTGTGCGGTACCGCACAGTGGGCTTAGGTGCACGTTCTCCAGCCATAGTTCACCTGGCCTCGGCTTTAAGTGGACGTCACAATGAGGCCCGTTTGCCTCTTTGTCTGCGCTAAACTCACTAGCCTTACTTAACTTAAGCTCTCAAAGTTCGCCTTTAGCAAACAATCTTGACCTAAGACTTTTGATAATGCTACTTGTCAGCTTTGTTGTTTTAATCAATTATTTCAGCGCACACAATGCTTAAACTGTTTTATTGACATTTATTTTAGCTTCTTCATACAGAGACTCTTATATCCTCAGACGGGTAAACAGAGGCAAACATAATACTATTGATGTAAAGTATTATTATACAAATTTAAATTAATATAAACTGATATTTTGACAATTGCAAATGAATTTTTCACGTTAAAATGATTAATTAATTGCGTTACAATGTTAAAACGATCTTGTCGAAGGAACAATAGAAAAGCTTCGATTCGAGTATTTTTTGATTTTCTTTGTGTCTGGTGCGAATGACCAAAAAGTTATCAAATACGCTTGTAATTTCATATTTTCAATAATTTGATAATATAATATCATTTCTTCGTAACATGTTTATTAAAAAAATATTTTGCTATCGAAGACAATTTGCTTTGTAAGGTAGTAGAACCACGCAGATTTCAGCATCTGCGGGCCGGCTCGACCGGGGCAGTGCTACTCTCCCACAGAAGACCAACCTAAAGCGCCAGCATCCGTGTTGTTGTGTTTCATTGGTGAGAGTGAGACCAGAGCTCCATTGATGCAGGGGTGACAGTTGTCATGGTAACTGTGTAAGCCTTACGCTGTCACGATGACTGTCATGCCTTTTACGTCCCCAACCGGGGTGTGAAAAAGCATCTCACAAGGCCGCCATAGTGTGGGTCACTATACTGCATTGTCTGCATTTGCAATGAGTATGGTGACCACAACTCTTGAATGCTATTCATGCTTTCCATCAGGCAGAATAGAGCCACTTTGGCAGGCTCTTAATATAAAAAAAATCAAAGTGCTGTAAAAGGATTATTTTAAGGTATGCAACTGAATACTTACATTGAATTAACTAGATAAGTATATGTGCTAATCTGTCCTATAATAAATTGGCGACAAAGAATGTAAATAAACTAATGTATGTATTTGGAGCCCAGATTTTAGATTAGAATAAAAAACCGATATTGTTCCATACAATGAAAATTTAGATGAACATTTTTATTTATTTCTTAAAGAATGAATAAAATGAATCAACTGAGAACCTAATATATTATAAATATTTTCAATTTTTAAATTACAGTGCAGTATAGTGGAGAATAGAACAGTAATTGATAGTAACTCAGAATTGCCATGTTAGACAAGCTTTTGTAAGATTTAAGATATTTAGTTGTTCGTTGACTGCCTCGTTGATGTCGGTTAGGATATGTGACTGCTGATTAAGAGATCTCACGTTCAATTTCTGTGCCGGGTCAAAAAGTGTTATTCAGTTTTTCAAGTTCCAAAAATAGTTAATAATAACCCCGAGCTGGAAATAGGGGTCTCAACCCTCGTGCCTCGGAGAGCACGTAAAGCGGTTAGTCTTGCACCTGATCTCTCCCTAGTCGTATCGAATAACTCTCCCATCGGGTTATAAGAGTGAGGGAACAGAGAGTGCACCTGTATTTGTGCACACACTTGTGCTCTGTAATATCTCCTACGTGGTTTGCTGGTGGCCGTTGAGGTTGGCCACCATGGCTAAAATCAGCCAGAGGATGTGAAATGATGATGAATGGATATATAGAATGATGTACTTATTATCATCAACACCAAGTTTAGCAAATTTAATTCGAGCTAATTTTTCCCTAACTAAAATGCATTTACCTGTTACAACACCACTCTTGCTGGCGTGAGCAATACATTTAACATGATACGCCAAAAGCAAACAATTATTTGATAGAATGGACAAAATATCGACGCGAAATTAATTAGAAAGTTACTAACTAGAGTTAATTCATTTATTCAATAGTGTATTCATATTCGGACATGGTTTGATTTAACTATAGCGCAATTTAATGTTACAATATTGGTAATTCACTCTTACCTTAGGTTACATTAATAAAGAGAGTTTGATAATTATTATGTGTATAAATTGTAGTGGAACGGAAACTGTTTAATTATATTGCTTAGCTCTTTATAATGAAACACAAACAAAGTATTATACTCATCCGAACGAGATTTCATATGTATTAAGGGTAAGGAGAGATACACATAAAAACATTGTGTGGTGTTCTTTATCATTTTATCATACTTATTACCTTATGTCAAACATTTATAACTAAAACTAATTAATATACTTATAATTTTCTAATTACAAACAAATTTTGTAAAATAAATTCATTCTGATAAAGAAAAAAATTCTCTTGTTCATTACATTAAATGTATCCTAAACGGAAATTGAACCAACCATTTCTGTTTTAATAGTCAGTATCGCCTAGCTCTCTGTCCACTTGGCTTAATACGTCTTAACCCATATTTGTAGCATCCAGAGCACATGTTTTTCCTTTTCTAGGGAGTCACTTAAAAGACGTCACTATACTTGTACCTCTAATATTGCTAGTATTTATTAGCTGCTTTGTAGCTGGCAAGACAGGAAAACCAAGTCCATACTCTACATTTACGAATCTCCAAACACATGCAGTGTTTTAAAATTCGTAGAGTTTTTACGGTGTGTTATAACTTGTATGTATACATAAAATCACAATAAAGTTGCCCTATTTCATTTTAAAGTATCTATATTTACTGTAAAATTTAATTTGGCATCCCGTATGCGTTCAAGATCAAATGACGTGCCATACATCGATACCACCAACTACAACATGATTTACATTTACGACTTTCTCTGTACGTTCTCATTATAATCACAAGTTTAATTCAATTTGACTTTTTATTTTTACACCATTGATGGTCGTAGTGCTCGTCAAACTAGAAATAAAACCGTCCGCAGGTGAGATGGCATCCATCCAAACTTTTGATTGGGTAGGTTTTAAGTAAAATTTGTATTCAAACTTTACTCGTGCTGCATTGAAGTGTAAATTGAAGACCAACTTGGGAACTAATTCCGTCGTTTCAATTTTTTTTTTCTTTTGCAAAATGTGACGGTGTAGGTACCTGTTGGGTATACTGGAGGAAAGCAATTGTAGTTAAGCTACGAAATCTCTATGCCAACCGGTTACATCCTGTATTTTAAACGCTCGATATTGTCACTTATATTAGCATTAGATAGATTATGGCCATAAAAATATTTCTTAATTCTAAATTAAATCTTCTGCAGTGGAGACAAGACGTTATTTTGAGTTTTCAAAGGTTATTTAATTTTTATTGAAAGAATGTTTTTAACTATTACTCGAGAAAGACTCGAGTTTTGTCCATAGAAAGATTAATTAATTTCTGCCTGCCTGCCGGTCTAGAGGCAGTAAAGTCGATCTCTCATCATTAACATCTCACCTAAAGCACGTCCACTGTTAGACATGAGCACGTCGAGTCAATCTCTCACCGCTCTCTAATCGATCAAAAATCTTGCCACATATGATGTAATTTTAATCACTATGAATGCAATCTTTAATTCTTTTTATAAATGGTTATCCATTCATTTAAGTGTATAATAAAAATATATCGTCATACCATAAAGTACATTTCGCGGTGTTTACTTTAAAACGGTAGTCTCGTCTATGGTCGTCGCTAATTAGAGTTGCTTTTAATAATATCTCATTTATGTGTGAAGAACCTGTATGCAGCAAAGCAGTATAGTCATCACCATATGCAAACGAGCAGTAAAAATATAAAAAAAGGAAACATTGATGTATGTAAATATAGACATTTAATGCTATAAGAAACTATGTTGATCATTCATACTCACACATTCAAAATATTAATATATTTTTTTCTCTAAAAGTCATTTAACCTAAATATAATATTTAAGATACAAAATTTCTGAAAATGGGGTAAGCCCAGACGTTTCGCACATAAATTCACTAAAACATGCCCACTCCTACCCGCGTACATGAGTAATTTTAAAACCAATTTATCAGAAAAATCATGTATTTTAACAAATGTAGGGTGGGACAAGAATTTGTTAACATTTGAATCTAACATCCCACGCAAACATGTTACAGGAGTTCTTGGGAGCGATGCTACTGGAATTTGCTGGCCACAATCGTAACACATGGTTTCAACAAGATGGAGCTACTTGTCACATATCCAATGAGTCCCTGCCGGTGGTCAAAGACATGTTTCCGGAAAAGCTGATTTCCAGACAAGGCGACATTCTATGGTCACTCAGAACTCCAGATCTATTTCCAGCAGATTTTTTTATGGCGTTATTTGAAGAATTGTGTCTCCATCAATAAATCATTACGCCAACTAAAAGAAAAAGTCAGCCAAGAGATGTCGGCGGTCCCGCCGTTTCTTTGCTGACGAGTATTCGAAAATTTCGGTATTCTCTTAGAAGAGTGCAAACGTCGAAACGGTAGTAAATAAAAAAATTGAGGAAAAAAAAAATTTTGAATACAGCGGTCTTGCAGTTTTATGATTCACAGAAACCGGTTATAGCTTAAGTAGACGCTGGTAAAAATGGACTAAGGGCTTATTTATTGCATAGTAATTTGCCTGTTTGTTATGCATCAAACACAATGACAAAAACAGAACATTCATATGCACAAGTAGAAAAGGAGTTGTGTGAATATGAGTTTTTGCTTGTGAAAGGTTTTATGCATACATTTACGGACGAACAGAAATAACTCTAGAAATTGATTTTAAACGATTAGTAAATATCATAAATAAATCTTTAGCAAATTGCACCTACGCGCCTATAAAGAATACTAATGAGATTGTTACCGTAGAAGTTTACATTAGCATATATACCCAGCCAATTTTTATACGTATTTGATCGGTTATTGCGTCCATATACGGTGCATTTATGGTGCAACCGTACTGAGCTTGGAACCAGTTGATTCGCCTCAGTCACGTAATCACTATGACGTGCAGGCAAAAATCTATTCTGCAAACAATGTGCCGACAGATACAGCTTCACTCGAAATGTACGATACACACAAAAAAAGTAGTTGGACGACAAATAAAAGTAGGTAAACTAGATAATAAATTAAAACCCTTTTTGTAAATGCAAGAAAGAGTAAGTAGTAAATTTTGGAATAAGGCTGGAATAATAATAATGATACGCCTGTAGGGTTTTCATTCCTAAATCAATGTCTCACAAAATGTTAAAAAAATACATAGTAGTCACATTGATATTGAGAAGTGCAAGTTTCGAGCTAGCCAAATTTATATAATATCTTATCAAAATGTCAGTCATACCTAAATTATAGAAAATAAAATACGAAAGAACTCTTGATTCCCCATGAAATATCTGATAGACCGTGATGTAAAGTTAGTCTTGGTAACATACACTGTTTGATTTATGTGTCCCTGTACTCTTTACATAACAATCGGTAATTTCAAATAGCCAATAACATGTCAATGACTAGAACATTAAACTTCATGAAGTGTTACATTCGTTATTACATTCCCGAAATAAAGTTTTTAAGACGTCTGACTAGCATGTGTGTGTGTGTACAGCTGTGGACTGTTAAAGGCTGTGGGTGTGACTATCTCAGTGTTTTAATTTGTTTTAAGTTGTCAAAAAAATGTAGGACTTCATCATCGCTTAGTAACTCTATAATTGCTGTAAAAGCCCTCTTCAAGAAAGAAATAAAGGTGTGTTGGTGTTCACTTTTATGTTGAAAAAGTTTCCTGTGCTTTAATAGGCGCCTATGAGATATTTTTTGTATCTTTTTTATCAAATTAAAACTTTAATGCCATTAGCATATTTATCACTAAGTCTATTATATTTCTATTATATCCTATTAATAGCCTATAAATATGAATTAAAACATGATACGCTACTTATACGATTCCATTAGTTTTATCGGTAATCAGTTTAGCTTGATATTTGTTACTGGAGTTATCAAGAACGGGATAAAAGACGTTACTACCAAAATTTGCGTATAAATACTCTGAGGTATAAACAGGTTTAGGTATATAAAAAAACTCGGATCTCTGTCTTTTACACTTCAACTATTCTTAGTTTCAATTGGTGCTAAAACTTTGTGATAGAGAAACTTGAATATACATATTAATGAGTAATTATTTATATGAAATAAAAGGAAGCAGATCTGCATACGTAGGTAAAGCACTCTATTTTTAACCCAGCCATTCACACATTACAAATTAACAAGAGACACTAAATTGAATTTCAAGTTAAATTTAGCACCGAACAAAGTTTATTACTTAAGTTAACGTAACTTTTATTGAGAGTGACTGTCTAATATCATTAATATTGTAACATTTATAGTAATTTCATTTTCATTTCGCTGCTTGAAAGCTTACCAAAACTTGAAATCAAAATTAAACCTTACTGTAATTTCATTCGATCTTTCGAATTTACACGTTTGTCGCAGCACATTTTAACTTTCTATTAACTAAATAAACGGCAGTACAGAATTGTAAGAAATTTATGTTTTTGCCTTGCGGCACTTGGCTATATTCCTTTTAGACGTATGAACGCTTTAAACGCTCATTTCCAGTGTTCCTTACTTCGTTTATTGTTACGATGAATTTATGTTATTATATTAAACTTAAACTGTAAAGTATTTACTTTAAAGCTTTTAATGGTGTCGGGCTTTCCTTGCCTTGCCTTGCCATATATACGAGTACAATGAGCACATGCAGCTTTTAATTATCGTTTTCACATTGAGTTTGTGCTTATAATACATAATATTTTTAAACTTTGAATACATATTTACCATTAATATTCCACATACAGTTTGTACATGTCGTAAAAAGATTCATTTTTACACATAGATTTATAAATATTTCTATCTTAAAGCCTATAAATATCTTAAATATTCATACAAAAACAGCTGTAAATTTCCGTACAATTAGGGTTTTTACTATGTCTGAAGGTAAGTATGAATAGAATCTGAGAGTTGTGGTCACCATACTCATTGTGAATATAGACAATATAGTATGGTGGCCCACACTGTGGTAGCCTAGCAAGATGCTTTTTCACGCCCCTTTGGGGGACATAAAAGGCATGACAGTCATCGTGACAATGTAAAGTTGTCTGTGCAATTGACACCCTTGCATCAAACGGTCTCTACCTGGGTTTCAATCGTTTAACGCCAAAGAACTTATTTTGGCATGCAATCATTGTTTGGATTCTATGAATTGGATTCTGTGGCACAATGAGTTTCTGAATAGCAAGTCATATTAAGTGAAGCGACTGAAACAATAACTGTGTATTTTGCCTCCGTGAAAAATAAATACACGAGAATGAATTATTTGTTATATTTTATTTTCAATCTAGTTAAGTTAAATTTATCATTTCTGTTAATGAACGATTGAAATGGCGTTAAAAACGAAGTAATATGTTTTACTTTTTATTTCAATTCATAATATATAACTAGATTAGTCTTCTGTAACTAACTTGATTGTCGATGCGTGAGGAGTATAAAGGTTTATAAAAAATAATAACATGACCATTGTATTGCCTAGTGAAAGTTTGTTTAAGAAACAATCGACAAAAGAGTAATATTTCTTTTCATTTGGATATATGGTAATCAACAAGTTCGTAATAACGTAGACATTCAATTTTTGATACTTTCTAGACAGCAAATCACTACGAGTGCTTTATCTGACAGGGGTAAATGTTAAAGTTATATACTGAAGTCAGTGGAATTATTATTACTTTGTGTTGCCTTTATTATTTTAATTGCTTTGGTTTTAATTATTGGATTGACTCTGTTCTAATCTTTATCCATAGTTAGTGCACACAGGTTGTTCACGTCGAGCAGTTGTATTGTTTGTTTCTCTACTCGTTTCTCCATCTGTGGTACTTACCCGAATGAAGCTTTTTCTCTTTGAAATTAGTTAGTTCCTAAAGAAAGTTTAGGCATATACATAGTTTACATTAAAATAGCTAATAAATAAGAAAAATTTGGAAATAATGATTAAAATATTATCTATTACCAAACGATTTTTGATAATAATCGATTTATTATTTATTATTTATGATATACGAGTGGGTCTACTCGTACACTATAATAACAATACTTTAAGTTAAGTACTTAAGAGTCACAATAATTTGTAATATTTTTTTTATTAATTTATATATTTCCCTGAACTAGATTGAGCCTGTATCTTGCGTGAAGAGAAATGGTTACATGTAATTTTATAAGTTCAATTGATTATTATTTAATAGTCCGTTAAACTTAATAATCTGCCTAGTAATTTACAGTACCAGTAAAAAGTGGATCAACAATAATAACTTAGGTTAGTTCTACAAAATTATTATTTGCATACATTGAAATATGTATGCAAATAATAATTAATTATTCATATAGTAATTGCTTAGTTTGCTCATACGACAAAATTTGTAAGCAATTGTGTTATTTGTTTTAACATAATTAAGTTTATAAATACTCAGCTCTCTTTTTAATCTTTTATGTAAAAATGGACTCAAGAAAGAAAAAAAATTGTTTCATTAAAGGAAATTTCGACAACAAACTTTATCTTTTCGTCTTTTGTTAGTAATTTCGGCTTGATAAGTAAGCAATGTGATTTCTTTTTTAGTACTATTTCATTTAAGAAAATTTAACAGTTATCGTATCGTATCGTTATATACCTTGCACAATAGATATAACACAGTTGTGGAGAATAAGAATGGTTGGGTGACTACTTTTAGAATCAGTGTTAGAATTAGTGCTCCACCCTTTGAAGTTATGCAATATTGGATGATTGGTTGACAAAGAATATGCTCGAGTGATCAGTTTAAAATCCGCCATAACTCGCATATTTATGAACTCTATTAATTTAAATTCCAATTGAAAGAGAGGAAATGTGAATATGATATCAAAATGGACAAAATGTTTTAATTTATAAGTGTTAGGGTATAAAGAAACACTATGGTTTTATTCACTATTAATAAGGTTTTATTGAAGTAATTAGAACTCGATGTTTAACACGGCAAACGACGTTGGTGATAGATTACAACTTGTGACAACTTAAACTATACCTACAATCTATATGTACGCATAGCACTAGCTCACGGCCCTTTGTACATTTCAAGAGTAAGGTTTGTTGCTAAAAAAACATACCTATACCTAGAAGCTATTTTTTTGAAATTTATTATAATGTCATAGTGAAATTTAATCATCAAAAAGTGACTTATTTAATTCTTTTGTAAATTTTGAAAGCACAATGCTGTTGGTGGAACAAAACGTGACGTAAATTTGCAATTGATGTCTTCTGTCAATATGTTGATTTATATGATTTCTGGTGATTATTTGTTTTCTAATAAGTTAAATGTTTTCATCCATAGGTAATATGTGGGTGGATATAAATATCCATGTATTAGATATTGAGAATACCTTCACGAACTTTTCATAAACTAGATTATATTTTTGTCAACGTTTCTAAACAGAAGAAATATATGTAGATTAGTAAGTACAAATGATACTACATTGTTTTTTATCACTTTCTTGACCTTAATTACACTTTAAACAGCATAACAAACACTACCCTATGTCTTCTCATTACCTTGCGTCACTTATTTCTTATACCACATTTCAGAAATAGTGAGTTATGTGCTATTCCTGAAATGAGATAACAACGACGTTTGCCATTAAATCTATATCAAATATTGAGAATTATTGAATTTTATGTAAGCTAAAAAAAGGTTGCTAAGCAATTTTAGTAAGTAGGTATTTCAGGTACAGGAAAAGGTAGAAGAGAGTACAAAGACAGGTAAAGCGGTGTTCAAAACCGTTCCGTTTCGGAAATAGATTATTATTGTGTAAATGTTCAAGCAGCCTGTGTTTCTAGAAATTCTTTGAAACTTGGACCATAACGCTGATTAGGAATTGAAACAGAGATTACCTAAAAGAAGTTGTATAAATAGTGCCTAATTAGTATTACCCAACATAAATATGAGTTCCAACCACGATTTAATAAAGTTTTAAACGAATCAGATGAATGTTTTGAGAAGGTACAGGGTGAGCCAAGAATTCGTTAGCATTTGAATCTAACATCCCGCGCAAACATGTTACGGGAGTTCTTGGGACCCATACTACTGGGATTTACTGGCTACAATCGTAACACATAGTTTCAATAAGATGAAGCCACTTGTCATACGTCCAATGAGTACCTGCCGATAGTGAAAGACATGTTTTCAAAAAAATTGATTTCCAGACGACATTGCATAACAACCCAGAAATCCAGATCTATCCCCAGCACACTTCTTTTTATGGGGTTATTTGAAGAGTCGTGCCTACATACTTAAACTAAATATACTAAACCAATTGAAAAAATCAGCGAAGAGATGTCGGCGATCTCGTTGTCCCTTAGCCGACTAGTATTCAAAAATGTCGGTGCTCGCTTAGAAGAGTGTAAATGTCGAAACGGTGGTCATTTAGATGATGTAATTTTTAAAAAAGTAAATTTTAACTAATTATCTTTTTTGTAAATAAACAATTTTTATAATACATAAAATAATTTCTCTACGATTTTTTTTAAGGTTAACTAATTCGTGACTCACCTATATATATGATCTACTAATAGTAAATATTATCGTGTTTACAATACTTTTAAAGGGATTTTCAATATTAGCAAAATTCATCAAAATTCAAATCTTTCAACTTTAATTTAAATGCCAAATAAATACGAACACAGTTTATAATCATAAACTTTACGAACTTTTCAAAATACTAATCTTAAATTACTTTTGAAATCTTTGTACATTGTTCGTTAATGGCTAGTCATTAAAATACATTTTAATCTTGAGAGTATTTTTATTTACTACAGTAAAACAATAGTCTGCAGGGCAATCAATCTCAAGCTTTAAGTAGATTGTAATAATCGTTAAGAAAATGATAGCATTTCTTTGTTTATTTGATACTGAATGAATGTTTTCAAACACAACGGTAATTACGAAAATAAAATCATAGTTTTTAGTTTACTGAACGAAGGACATCCCCAAGGAGTGTCAACCATCCCGGTCTTGGGCAATTCGCATCCATCTGCTGCCAGCCACATTCTTTAAGTCATCGGTCCATCGCGCCGCAAGATTCCCTACACTACGTTTTCCCAATCGTGGTATCCACTCTTGCACACTTCGGCTCCAGCGACCATCGGTTAGTCTGGAGACATGACTTTCACTTTAGCGTACTGTTTCTCCGTGCGATGTCAGTTACTCCCGTTCTCTGTCGAATGACCTCGTTACGAATTTTATCAGCCGGAGAAACACAGTGGGCAGCTATAAGTTGATTTGATTTAATTGAGGTAAGGATGTTAAATAAAATAATGTTTTATAAACCATTATTTATTTATTAAATATAAAATTGCAATATATCAGATTGTTAGGACCACATAAAATTATCATTAACATCTACAACCAGTTCGATCGACGTAATTTACACATTAACTCCACACAGTATCAATGTTAAACTCTATATAATAGAATCAACACAAAATTGAAACATTAACGTTATTCTATCGTTATAAAATGGCACTACACAAGCTTTCTAAGCATACGATACTAGGGAACAAAGGATTTATCAATAGATGGCCTAATAGTAAGTTCTTAGGGGTCTCTCTCTAATTGTTATTCTGGTGATTTTATTTCCTGCATTAGTTGTGGTCTAGAATCATGATCTGAATAAAATTAGTGCTTTTAATGGGGGAATATCAGTAGACTAGTAGTCCTATCAGATATGAGATGGGATATCTGCACTAAAATTATTATAGAATAATAAGTACATGTCGACCTAATACAAAGAGACAAAGCGTCACAAAAAAATCAGTTCTTAATAACTGCCGTTTTAAGGTTTAATGTAAGATAAAATTGTAAAACAATGGAGTGAGTGATACAAGTTTAAACAAGAACATAAATACGATAATAAAAATAACTTCATTCATCTCGTACAACGTCACATAAGCTGTCTGATCTTAAACTAGGCAGTCTAAATACATACACTCAGTCATAGAAAAGATGACCGTAAGAATCGAACCTACGTTCTCTGACTCAGCAGACACAAACTACCAGACTAACAGGTCAGTTTATATAGATAAGAAATGCTTGGACAGAAATTCTGTTGAAGTGAAACTACGCACTTGAAAGCTCAGCTTAGAACAATGTCCAACTAGATAAAGTGACGACATTGGCAAACTGGCAAGGATCTATTAGATAAGAGCGATGTCAACGTAGCTTTTTTTGATACATTTGAAACGATCCATGTTTCGAAGTTCAGATAGTCGAGCGATCGCTTATCTTATCCTATTGTTTTATTTTAAGGAGCTACTGTGCTACTACAATTATAAATCATTTAAATACTCGTAACAAAGTGATACGATATACTCAACTGACAAGAAAATAAACAAAATACAAAATAAAATAATTCCGTTATTTTCTTTGTTGTAACATTTATGTTTACTGAATCCGGATGTAAACCCAACTAAGTAATTGGTGATATATATATTTATATTAGGGTCTTGTCAAGATATATTTATCACAACACCTTTATCACGACCTAATAAGCATTGGGTTCCTCTTGGATCGTTCTGGAATGCATATATTAAATATTTCTTGGATTTATGATATAACAACGTCCCTGTATCGTACGCTAAAACACTCCGTTTATTTCCGTCATTGTTCTATGTAATATTTACATTTCACTAAATACTTTCATGTAAATAAACTGACAATAAAAGCCCTTACACTAATATATATTTGGATCTATACATACAATTTATATTTATACACTTATCGATATTTACATTCACACAACCGGCTTATCGAAATAAATAGTTTTTAGAAGCGTTTTCCAATTTAAATTTATAAACAATCTCATCCTGCAACTTTAGTTTTAACTGGTTGTGTTTATTCTTTGAAGTAAATGTGGTGGTGGATTACTGATAAAATAAATAAATTTTCGGATAATTGACATAACGCTATCTAGTTTCAAATCAAGCAGAGCTTGTACTATGATAACTATACTTTTTTTTTGTAAATACATATCATACATAGAAAATACTCAAACTCCGAAACAAATATTTACAGATCATACAAACATTTGATCCGACCCGGGAATCGAACCCGAGACCTCAAGCACAGCAGTCGCATTCGCTATAGCTGCTGAAAGAATGAATCGACTACTCCATGCCTATGTAAGATATTACACAAAAGTTAATTTTCTTGAATGTATAAATATTTTTAAATACCTTCTTATTCATTAGGTTTAATCACTTGTTTGAATTGAATGGCTCAATGTTTTCTTACTATTTTATAGTTTTAAAAAGGTTCATAAGGAATCGTTAAATAACTGTGAAAGACATCTTAAAAGAAAACTATCACAACATGTTTATCATATTGAAATTTATCCTTTTTTAAATTTTACACCTGCCATTGTCTACATTTTCAGTTGTTCAAGAATGATTCTATTATTTCTGTCACCACAATATAATATTTCTGTACAGGTTAATCAAAATCGTTTTACCATAAAACTGTAGTATACTTACGTAGAGTTTTATTTATTGCGCCTGTAATAAAATAATACCTTCCGCTTTTTAATAGGCCTCTTATACATAATATAACAGTAGAAACATTTAGATGTTAGATTAGATTGTTGATAATTAACCACCACCGGTACAAATTTTTATTACAGGATTAAAAATGATTCAGTCTATATTGGAAGAAAACAATAAGGAATTAATTTTCTTCCTCAAGTTTTTTCAAAGTATAAAAATGCGGCTAATAACATTAACGTAGAAACGTTCCTTAATGTTATTACAGGGAACCTTAAGAATTGAAATGTAATTTGTAACTTCGTATTTCGCACTTTCCAAGTTGGCGTTTTTTGAGCAAGTTATTAATTAACAGAAAATACAGACCATAACTTCTGCAGAGCGTGACCGCTGAAATAATGAATTAATATTAGAGTAACACACAAAATTCTATATTTTCCGCTTTCTGTTTGAAATATTGCCTAATATTTCATCTATTTACAAAAAACAATTCAATTACCAAACTAAGCTCACTCAATACTATAAAACGTTAAAATGTAGAAAATCTATATATCCATATATATATATATATATATATTTATATATATACGTACTATAGTAAACCTTCAATTCATTATACAAAGAAAATATCAAGATGTTTTTAGCCCAATTATAATAAATAGTTCATTTTTACACACAACTTTCAGGCCCCGGCAGATTTTCCGTTAATACGTGTTCCCTTCTTCGGACGTTGCTTTTTCCTTTGGTTCTGTGGAGTGTAGAAGTTGCTAGGCTTCCAGAACTCAGTGTTGGACCACTGAGGGCTAAAGTTTGGCTCCCAAATGGAGAGCCCAAGTTCCCATTTGGGCACACAAAGTTAGGGCTCCCTAAAGTAGGGCTGTTGGTTACTACATAGCTAGGTCTAAAATTACTACCTAATACTGGTTGAAGGTTCTGATTGAGTACATCTTCTTGCCTACTATTAGGAACCATGTCACTGTTTGGAGTCAACTGTAAAAGATAATAATATATTTAAATATAAATACTTAAAGTTTAAAGTTATTAATATTGCTTTTAATTTAACGAACCTGTTGCGGATGCCCTGCGGTATCCAACAGTGCTAGGTCTTCTGCCGAAAATACAGCACCAGACTTACTCCAGTCACCTAAGAAGAGAATACTGTGAGTTACCATATCACTTTTTATTTTAATTCTTTCACATTAACCTTATTCTCTCCACACGAAGCGACAAAATGTGATGAAATACATATTTGGCGAAAGCGTAAATACTCGTATCTTTGATTAATGAATAAAAGTAATCTTGTAATTTTGGATCCGATTCATCATTGCTCTGCAAAACTCTTAAATAGCATTCTATAGAAAATTGCATGCACGACATGTTAATTTGCCGCACAAATTTAACTCCTGTAGACGTAAAAGAGACCTTTTGTCAAACTTTTATTATACTTGCACAAATAGTGGACTGCAACGGCCTGATGATAATGCTGATGATGATGAAGTAGTGGAGGCTATTTTTTTTTGTCATTAAACAGGAGAAAGCCTAAAATCACCTGTAACTAATTTACTTGTATCACTACTCATAAAAAGAAACATCATATTAAACCTTTTCCATTGGTCTTCTTTACAAATTAAAATTTCCATTTAAATAAATAACCTAAAATATGGAAATAATTTTAATTTACCCCTGACTTCTTTTATACTGGGCCATTCATCAGCTTCCTCTATTGAAGGCGCTGTAGGCTGATTATCTGAATCTGGAAAGAAACTCTTTCCTTAATTGATCTAATTACATGTCACGTTACGTACAGATACAAAAATTGAGGTCGCTGTATATTCAGAGTGTAAGAGGAAAAGCGTGTATTATGAATGAGATCATTTCTGAACGTAATGAAGGAAATATTACTAACACGGTATGATTTCTTCAGTACAACATATTATTCAAATATTCACATAACAGTTTTGGGTAAGTTGTGAGCTTTTCAAAATAACGAGATCCATTGACACTAGTAAAAAACGGGTAAGTATAACTCTCATTCGCACACACTGGTTCCGTATAAATTTGTATGCAGATTATGTGTTCATATCTGGCGACAAATTTAGTTTTGCCGTTCCAACAATAGTCTACTACATATAACTATTTTAGAAACTATGATCTGAGCGCAACATGTAACTTTGTATCAGTAAATAGTATTTTTGTGATGCTACAAATTAACTAATTTCGAATTTTTGTTGTTTACTTTGGATGTTAAGAGTTGCTTCTCGTCAAATTTCATTTTCAGATCAATATGATCTATTTTAAAGGTTTTGACTTACGGAATGACTTAGAAATTCTCTAAATCTTTAGAAGACCTTAGATAGAGATAAATATTAGATGTTAACTTAAATTTTGAGCCCTCTAAGAGGTTCTGAAATATAGGACTTTAAACAGATGTACAATAAAATTATAAGGATACCTTTTGTTTGTTTAGGAACGAACGTTAAAATGATTTTATAAATACAGATTTCACATTAAATATCTATTCAGTCTTTTTATTTTTAAAAATGTACCTGGTGCATTGAGTATGTCTGGCTGTGGATCCGGCGTCTTGAGATCTGGTGAGGGTTTAATAGTGTAAGCTACGACGTATCTTCTTCCACCGTCGCTAAGCTCCAGCATGTCGCCTGGTGGATGCTTATGGGGAGGAGTTGCGCGTCGGCGGCGTGCACAAAGCGCAGCAACAGCTATACCGACTGCTGCAAGTGTCGCTCCTAGAGCCGCTGCTACAGCGAGACCGAAGGATACACCGCCCATTGCACTTTTGCCATCTAGTTTCGAATAATAATTATTTAAGTCAAGCAGGCTACTCTTTTAGATTATTTTACTGCAGTATTGACTGTTGATTTAAAGAAAACGTTTGCAGTAGCTACCGTACCGTAAAGATATTTTTCTTCACAATCGTTAATTTCTTTTTAAGAATGTATTATGTCTTTGTTGTTAGAGGGATGCTTGTCATGCCCCTCTAATACAAAAGAAAGGTGAGGTCCTCCAATCAAGTGAGGTGATCAAGTCTGGCGAGGAACGACCTAAAAGTTAACGTTCCAGAATCATATATATCGATTGGAGAATTTGTACAGCGCGATACGGGATTAGTTACATTGCAGTTTGGTGTGCCTGCGATAGATGCGATATGTGTGTTCTTTGTGGTGTAAGAGGTAGTTGCCACAGCTTTACGTACGTAAAAGATCTTTAAAAAAATTAAATTCTGAGAGTTATAACCAATAATATTTTCTTCAGAAGTAATTCAAGCACCTCTAGAATCAAATTGAAATAAGCACAAAGACATTGTTGAAGCATTGTGTGTGTATATGTTCTTGTTTAATATAAGTAGATTTTTTTTCTTCAAATCGAAATGATACAATTCCTATTTGAATAATAACATACAAACATTATTAATAATAATTTTGTCTAGCCAATTGTTAGATTTCTTTTTATACAAGTTTTTATTCAAACTTCTTTTGTATACATATTTGTGACTTTACAGTTTCAGCGATCACAATCATATAGTTTATGGTTTCTGTTAACCAGAAGTATCAAATCATATTCTATATTTTCGGAAATAACGTCGTCACTCCATAAAGGGGAAGATTCTATGCTAAACTTTTGAAATATATAAAATGAAAGATTTTTTCGAGAACATAAATAAACTGGATCTGGTTAGTTATTATAAGTATAACCTATATTAAAATAACGTTGCTAACACATTGACGAAAGCAATTAAATAACGATCCATATTTTTCTATCATTAGTAGCGGCTATTTTGAACTTTGTTTTAATGGAGTCGCAACAATTTCAATTACACAAACTTTTCTTTGAAATAGATAACATCTAATAATTTAATGGTTTCCTTAATTATAAAGAATGTGGTATATTTAAATATTTTTCTAAATGCAAAAGAACGTTTGAACATTGCAAAAGAACGTTTGTACATTATAATTTATTACTCTTTGAAAAACCATTGTATTACAGAATAATAACAACAGCAATAGGACATAATTATAAAGGCTTGTCACATATGATGTTTAATACAGATCAATCAGCATATATGACAAACAGTGTCAAGACAAGTGACACATATGTTCGTATTGTGCCTGTACGTGGTGTAAACACCGCTATGGAAGCAAGCTACGCAAGAGAACTACACTACAAAGAGAGTAGGAAAACTTGAAAGAAAACGCTACACCAATCCGTCTGGCATGTGTTGCATAGTAGGCCAAAATTTTGCTCCTAAGGAGACATCTATGTCCGGTTACTACCTCCAGTGACTACTAAACGTTGCTGATGATAATGATGATTTTAAAAAAGATAAGTTCAGATATATTTTACCTGTTCTTTTAGCGGCATCATTAAACGCAATATTTTCCAATAGAGTCTTCTCGGATTCCCCTTTTAAGTTTCTTGCGTAGATGAGAAGATTAAATGTAGCGCTTGAATCGCCCGTTGAAAGCTGAGACAGGTCCAGTCTAAATATGGCCAGACCGTCTGATGGAAAAATAAAAATAATATTAGCAAGATTTAGACTCAGCAGCAACATATCCAGTGTCCTCGTCTCTAAGCAATAAGAGCAGGCATAAAGTGACGTGGAGCCAATGGCTGCTACAGAGCTGTCCTAGTAATTTCAGATTCAGGAACGACCGTTTCCTTTTTATTTTGTCATAATTTGTTTACATGCACGCTCTTAAACTAGTGTCAGTCTTATATAAGTGTAAAAGTGATCAAATTAATTAGTGAGCTATAGTAAAGCCTGAGAGCCATAGCATTTGGAAAAGCCTTCCGAGGGCTCTTTAGAGCGAGACTGTGGGTGAGGGTTCACTTCGTCCACACTTAGCTACGTTACTGGTACACTTGATGTAGAATAAATTTTGCTGAACATAAGATTCAAAACAAAAAACTATAAGAAAAGGAAATTATATACGTAATAGCAAAAACATTACCATCTTGCAAGTATTAAAGCAACACAACGTCTGCATTAATAGAACCACATTAAATGTTTAAATATAAGTAGCTTTAAGTGCTTACGAGGTATTGTATAAATATTTATGTTGCTGGCAGCTTGCACTGTAATTAAACTTTTTCTAGGTTCTAAAAGTTTATTTTATGAAGTAATTGACTGCAAAAATAAGTATATATTTTGTATGAAAAGAAAGTTGTATATCAGAAAGAGGACAGAGAAGAGTGAGATTTGGCTTATGAAGATGAAGTTTTTATATATTTATCAATAAACTAATGCGAAACAGGAATCATCAATAGTTCTATAAATTATAAACAAATTAAGTACAAAACAAAAAAGCTTACCAGTCTCATTGACGCTGCCATTAAACCTCGTTTTTCCAGTGACGGGGTCCAGTGCTTCCAACATGAAATACTGTGGTAATCCGCCATCATAACCAGCCACACAGCGTACTCTGAGCCAACTGCTGCTTCCTTCTACGGTGCTGTTACCCGTTTCAAGTGAACAGTTGCGAGGAGCGGTTGGTCTAGCTGTTTGGTAGAAAGTGACTATAAATTACACTGCGATGGGAAGTCCCTATTTAAAGCGCAATATTATATTATAATAAAAAGTCTAAAACGTTGTTTCGAAAGTTATTAGTATGCATTATGACAATAATACGTATATTTAATTGAAAGCCACCTTATTTATTGTTTTACTTTTAACATTTCCTAAACATTCTCCCCAGTACCAGCGAAATAATATAAAAATATCGGATTTTCAAAGGGTAAATTGCTTTGACTGGCGCATTTTATGCTATAAAAGTGTTTTAGTAATTGGTATAATAGTAACAGTGAAAAAGTTAGAAATTTTCAGCAATGTGTGATTCAAAGTTAAATATGATGAAAAAATGTGGGTACATAAAAGAATAGAAGTTCAGCATGTTTTTAACCTGATTTTGTTATAAATCTACTTTGTGCTAATTTAAGTTATAGTGGTTAATAAAATCAAACATTTATCCGGATGCTTTTTTTTGTCCTCATTTTACCTTGAAAGAATTTCACCTAGGTGATATTAGCCAAGTGAAATAATTCGACGTAGGCCTTTGCTCACCTTGGAATTGGTTCTCCTTGATAAACAAAGATGACTTTTTTATTCATTTTGTGTATTTTTATTACTTTTTTTTTAACATGTGGAAACCCGCTCCGGCGGTCACCCTACCGGAATTTACGGCAGGTTGGTGTATCGGACTCGGATCGACTAAAACCACAGTGTGCCACTCTGCGCCTGAGATAGGAGGGATCCAGGAACAGCTGTTATTGCGACATCCAGATCCCTCCTAGTGCCTGCCCGCTACCACGGGCACCATTTGCGGGTAAACTCTCTATTTAGGCGACGTACAACAAACGCAGATGTCGCCTCCTTAGGGCTGGCTACTATAGCGGATGGAGGGGAAAATCCGTCCCGTCCACTCGCGGCCACACTCAAGGCGGCATGAGGCATTGGGACGCGCGCCTCCGTCGCCCGGTTTGCCGACGGCGAATTGAGCGAGTGGCCATTGACCGGACAACCCCCGTGTATAGCCGCCTCGTCGCAACGCTAGCTCCACCCAAATTGGGCAAAAGTTGCCAAGCAAATTTGTCCAGAAAGGACCTGCGTCAGTTGGAAGGAAAGAGTCCCATGCTGCCACCCTGCCCACTCGGCTATGACCGGCTGGAGAGCCTCCACGGTGGCAAAGCCAGCACGTGAAACTAAAAGTAGCGCGGTCCAGCCGTTTCACTTAAGCGACGAATATACCGATATAAACATTGCACGGCTAGTGTAGATGACCGATCGGGAAACGAAAAAGTACTAAATAACAAAATAAAGCTTAAACAACTGTTAAGGACGCAATAAGAAATTAATTTCGATAGAAATCTAGAAATACTCTATGTATTTTATATAGTGTAAAGTACTACTGTAGTACTACCCTCCCACAGAAGACCAACCTAAAGCGGCAGCATCCGTGTTGTCGTGTTTCGTTGGAAAGTTCCTCCGCTCAGCGGTGGAAAAGGTAGGACGGGTTCGGTGTGCACTTACACTGCCACCGAGCAGGCATCAGGAGACGTAGTCTCCCTTACCGCCGTCGACATATCGTAGTCCCGAGTCGGAGACTCGCGACTCCAATCGGGGGCGAGGGTCTTGGTCGGTAGAGTTGTGGTGGCAATTCCCGTGTTATACTAACAATTACATAGCAAGAAGCACGAAAGTTTAAAATTTTGTATTTGATTATATTTGATTAAAATTGGTTCAGGTTGATCTTCGTCGGATGGTTTTTATAGAATATAAGAAGTTTTATTTAAGTTTGAATATTTAGCAAGAAAAATAGAACCATTATACACTTCTTAATACTTTAAATTTCAAGTTAGTTTCTAAGTATGAAAACTTGTGATGTGTATAATTAATTTTGCTTAGTGTAAATGAGCGTAAAGTCTATTGAACAAAATAATATAAATAGGTTTTTAATTAAATAGTTCGTACTATTGTAAATTTGGCCTTTATCAAGCTTTTCTACGAAGTATAATATAATGTAACATTAAGGTCAAATTTACATCTTTGATTCATGTTTTTCCAGTGCTAGTAGTTTATGTTTCAGCACATAGTTACAGTATTACTATTTCGTCCTTATAACATATATTGCCTGTTTAGCATCTTTTAATTACCTTTTTTTTATATTAAGAGCCTGCCAAAGTGACTCTACTCTGCCTGATGGAAAGCATGAATAGCATCCAAGAGTTGTGGTCACCATACTCATTGCAAATGCAGACAACGCAGCATGGTGACCCACACTATGGCAGCCTTGTGAGGTGCTTTTTCATACCCTGCTTAGGGACGTAAAAGGCATGACAGTCATCGTGACAGTGTAAGGCTTACACAATTACCACGATAACTGTCCCCCTGCATCAACGGGCCTCCGGTCTCACACTCACCAACGAATCACGACAACACGGATGCTGCCGCTTTAGGTTGGTCTTCTGTGGGAGGGTAGTACTGCTCCGGTTGAGCCGGCCCGCTTGTGCTGAAATCAGCGTGTCTCTACTACCTACCTGATGTGAAATCGATAGTTCATACTAATAATATAAATACGAACACAACTAAGTACTTCGAGGTTTTTTAGTTACATCACGACCCCGTCAACACAATACAAATACTTTGATTCGAGTGCTACTAAGAAAATATTATAGCGTCAGCTACCGAAGACACACCGAACTAGGGAGTAACCAACTATAGAGTAACTACTAATCTTGTGTCGCGATATAGAAATTCGCCTGCCAATTAGCGTATCTCATCATAACATACAGCATAGGGCCATGGTTCGCCAAGCATAATAACCTCGCTTGGTTGGAGGATCCCGTTTTTTAACTATGTCTAACAACTCAGTGAGAATAACGTTTTACAACAATTTAGATTCAAACTTAATTTTGGGTATCAGAACACGGAAAATATATTTAAAGATATAAATTAACATAAATATTATTCATTGAAGTACTCAGACCAATCCGAATTTCATTTATACACTGAATATTTGCATTAAACAGGAATCACATGCAATCTGCGAAGCCAGACGTTGCAATCGATTGTCTGCAATGTTCCATATGTTATTGCGCTAAGAACAACATTTATATATTTATATATATATAATATTTATATATATATATAAGTATATGTTTACACAGTGCACATATACACAACTAAAATTAAATTCAGAGCGAGCTAATCTCACTTAATTCCATTTGACTCATAGCCAGGAGGTTACAAATTATCACGTTTGTATATAATAAACAACGAAGATATTAAACAATATGAACATGAAGTATTTTGGTGCAGCTTGCAACTGCTAGCTTAAATTTCCTATTGCAATCGTACCGGCAAATTGCCGGCCTCCACGGAAGGAGGTTTACTGGTGGTCCCAGGAGTTGGCGGACCTCCGCGCGGCTTGTACTCGTGCCCGGAGGTCCTACACCCGTAGTCGGCGGCGACACCGTGAAGAAAGCGAGGAGGACCAGCTTCATGAGGAGTACCGAGAGGCGCGGAAAACTCTGAAGCTGGCCATCAGCCGCGCCAAAGAAATTAAGAGAAAGGAAATGCTGGAGGGTCTCGATCGTGACCCCTGGGGTCGCCCTTATCGTGCGGCGCGACAAAAGCTCCGCGCGTCGGGCCCCCCCCTTACAGAGACCCTGCAGCCCAGCTTCCTGCGGGAAGTGGTCGAGGGCCTTTTCCCGCAGCGGGTGGATCACACACCCCCGTCGATGGTCTTCATGGCCGGTGACGACGGGGGAAACGAGGACAATGTTCCGCCCGTCAGGGAATCGGAGGTGGGGGCGGTTGTTCTACGGATCCGCTCTAAGAACACCGCCCCTGGGCCAGACGGGATACCTGCCCGTGTGCTGGCCCGTGCCCTCGAACACATGTCGGACCGCCTCAGGGAGATCTTGGACGCTAGCTTGTCGTCCGGACGCTTCCCTGAGTGCTGGAAAAGCGGGAAGCTGGTCCTATTAAGAAAGCCGGGACGGCCTGCCGATTCGGTGGCGGCCTATAGGCCCATTGTGCTGCTGGACGAGGCGGGTAAACTGTTTGAGAGGATACTCTCTGCCCGCATCGTCCGGCACCTCCGCGAGGTGGGCCCCGATCTGTCGGACGCCCAATTTGGTTTTCGGGCGGGGCGTTCGACGGTCGATGCTGTGCTGCGCCTGAGGGCCGTTACCGAAGAGGCAGTGAGCTGTGGCGGCGTGCTGTTGGCGGTGTCGATGGACATCCCCAACACATTTAATAGTCTGCCATTTAGCTGCATCAGGGAAGCAATCCACTACCACGGGGTGCCAGAGTACCTGAGGCGGCTTGTGGCAGACTATCTTGAGGAGCGTACCGTCGTGTACGAGGACCGAGATGGTATTCTGAGGCGGCGGTCCATGTCGTGCGGTGTTCCACAGGGGTCCGTCCTCGGACCACTCCTGTGGAATATGGGATACGACTGGGCCCTTCGAGGTCGTCTTCCCCCCGGGCTGGGCGTAATTTGTTACGCCGATGACACATTGGTCACGGCCCGGGGGACGAACTTTCAAGAGGCGGCGCGCCTGGCCACCGTAGGAGTCTCTTTGGTGGTCGGGCGCATTGAGGCACTGGGTTTACGGGTGGCCCTAGATAAGACGGAAGCCCTTTTGTTTCATGGGCCCCGTCGTGGTCCACCCCCTGGTGCCTCTATCGTAATCAATTCGGTCCTCGTACCGATTAAGGCCCAGATGAAGTATCTGGGCCTGATCCTCGACGGCAGGTGGCTCTTCGACGAGCACTTCCGACAGCTTACTCCAAAGCTGGTCGGCGCTGCTTCTGCTCTTGGGCGACTTTTGCCCAATTTGGGTGGAGCCAGCGTCGCAACGAGACGGCTATACACGGGGGTTGTTCGGTCAATGGCACTGTAAGGTGCACCGGTGTGGGCGGCGGCTCTGACCGCCCAGAATAGGGCTCGCCTCTGGCGCCCTCAGAGGATATTGGCGGTTAGATCCATACGTGGTTACCGCACCGTATCGACAGAGGCGGCGTGCGCGTTGGCCGGAACTCCCCCGTGGGATTTGGAGGCGGAAGTGCTCGCTGAAGTTTATCAGCGAACGGCAGACTTTCGGGTGGGTAGCGGCATTCGGCCCCCGCCCGAAGAGATACGCGAGTGGCGAGAGGCCGCTCGTCGAGCCACGATGGCTCGTTGGTCGTCCCAGCTGGAGGCTCCATGTGCTGGCTTTGCCGCCGTGGAGGCTCTCCAGCCGGTCATCGCCGAGTGGGCAGGGCGGCAGCACGGGACCCTTTCCTTCCGACTGACGCAGATTCTTTCCGGGCACGGTTGCTTCGCGAAGTATCTGCACTCGGTCGCCAGGAGGGAATTGAGTCCCGCCTGTCACCACTGCGACTGCAGTGGGGACTCGTCTCAGCACACGCTGGCGGTTTGTTCCGCCTGGGCGGCGCAGCGTGGGGTCCTCACTGCAGTTATTGGAGGAGATCTCTCGCTACCGGCCGTAATACGCTCCATGGTCGGTAGCGACAGTTGTTTTACCGCGGTCGCAACCTTCTGCGAAGACGTAATTTCGCGGAAGGAGGCGGCGGAGAAGGCCCGGGAGGATTATATCCACTCGGACTCAATTCGCCGCCGGCGAGCCGGGCGGCGGAGGCGCGCATACCAGCGCCTCATGCCGCCTTGAGTGTGGCCGCGGGTGGACGGGACGGGTTTTCCCCTCCATCCGCTACAATGGCCAGCCGCGAGGAGGCGACGTCCGCGTGTGCCGTACGTCGCCTAAAATAGAGAGTTTACTCATAGATGGTGCCTGCATTAGCGGGCAGGCGCTGGGAGGGATCTGGATGTCGTAATAGCAGCGGTTCCCGGATCCCTCCTATCTCAGGCGCAGAGTGGCACACCGTGTGGTTTTAGTCGGTCCGATTCCGACACACCATCCCGCCGTAAACCCCGGTGGGGTGACGGCCCGAGGGGGTGTCCACACGTTAAAAAAAAAAAAAGGCCAAAACATACTTTGGGCCTGGACGACTCTATAACGGCCGAAGATGTCCGCGTTGCAGTTAGAGAGAAGACAAGGTGCAACGTGGACAACATTAGGGTCGGCACCATCCGCCCCGGTCCAGGAGGGCCTGGCGCGGTGTGGGTCAGCTGTCCCGTAGCGTCAGCCAAAAGTTTAGGCGACGCCGGTAGATTGCTCATCGGTCTCGTCAGCGCTAGGATCACAGTCCTGGCGGCGAGACCGATGAGGTGTTTTAAGTGTCTGGCATCGGGACACACACGCGCCAAGTGTGTTAGCTGTTTCGACTGTAGCGGACTATGTTTCTGCTGCGGTCGACCGGGGCACAAGGCGGCAGAGTGCTCTGCCGCCCCACACTGCCCAGCGTGTGCGGCGGGTAACAAGCCCGCCGATCATCAGATTGGGCAGGGGGGTTGCAAACCACCACGCAAATCTTGGCAAGTGTCGGGGGCTAGCCAGTCGACCCAGGCTGCCTCTGACGTCGTTTCTGCGTCGATATCGTCGCCCATGGAGGAGGTTGTAGAGACGGTCAAGTAATGGACCAAGTCTCCAACCTCCTCGTCCAGACGAACCTGAACCACTGTGCCGCAGCGCAGGACCTTTTCCTGCAAACCATGGCGCAGTGGTCCATCGGTGTTGCCGTAGCCGCGGAGCCCTATTACGTTCCACCCCATCCAAACTGGTTGGGTGACCGGGACGGTTCCGTGGCAGTCGTCGGCTCCACGGCGGCTCATTCCCCACCCTTGTCGCTAAGAGACAAGGGCACTGGATATGTTGCTGCTGAGTGGGGGGGGATCACCGTATATGGTGTTTACTTCTCCCCTAACCGGAGTTTGAGCGACTTCGAGGTTTTCCTTAACAACTTGGAAACCTCGATGCGGCGTCTAACGTCTGGGCACGTCTTAGTGCTGGGGGACTTCAACGCAAAGTCCATTGCGTGGGGTTCCCCCAGGACGGACGCTAGGGGCGAGGCCGTAAAGGAGTGGGCGGCCTCGGTGGGCCTCTGTTATTAAACAGGGGCTCCACCAACACGTGCGTGCGACAGCAGGGAGGGTCGATAGTGGACCTTTCGTTCGCTACCCCTGCCCTCGCCGCACGAATAAGGAACTGGCACGTCCTGGAAGAGGTTGAGACGCTCTCGGATCACCTCTACATCCGATTTGAGCTCTCCCGGACCCAGGGCCCCAGAAGGGGTCACGTGGCGCGGCGTTCTTCTCGCTTTCCGCGGTGGGCTTTAGCCAAATTAAATAGGGACCTACTAGAGGAAGCGGCCATCGTTCACTCTTGGCTGTCTCCGCAGGCCCCGACCGAGGAGGTCGACATGGGGGCTGGTCGCTTCCGCGATGCCATTGTGCAGATCTGTGATGCGGCCATGCCCCGCATCCGAGGTTGCCGGCCTCCACGGAAGGAGGTTTACTGGTGGTCCCAGGAGTTGGCGGACCTCTGTGCGGCCTGTACTCGTGCCCGGAGGTCCTACACCCGTAGTCGGCGGCGATACCG